>JARVZY010001897.1:0-725389 GCA_030686995.1 Artemisia argyi | reverse complement strand
TTGAATATCCTTGTTTCCATCTATGTTAAAGAAACATCAAGATATTGGTATGGGGTTATGTTTTGATGTAGTTTAAATGTTTTATAACTTCTCATTATGAATGATGTACTGTCTGTGTAGGATTAAGTAGTGTCACTGGTCATTTGTTTATGGTTGCATATCATTTGCAGCTATTTTGGGGGCGTATATGGCATATAGTGATCAGTGGTTTGCGGTCATTGTTTGTTAGGTAAATGACTGGTAGGGCAAGTAGTAGTCAGCATGTTAATCTTTTATGTATATTTTGGGAGTTTGAACAGGTGTGCTACTTATGTTTGTAGTTAATTTTATTAGTTGTTATTTTGGTGTCGTATATTGCATTTGGTGATCCGTGTTTTTTGGTTATTGTTTCTTATTTTTATTACTATTGTAAGTTTGTGGTAGTGTAATATGGATAGTGGTAGTAGTTCGGTAGGATTATGTAATGTTATTATTATTAGAGTGATTTGAGATGTATAGCAAATGTGATACCTCCCCAACAGAATTATGTCGTTGTGACTCCTGAAGCAGAAGTTTAAGCCTTTAATGTTAATGTTAATAATTGATTGTAGAACATCTTATAATTATTGTAATAGGTATTTTTTTTATTCTCTAGTCTATGAAATTTAAAAGGTAAACATAAAAGAAACAACATATAAGGATTAAGCAAGTATGTGATTAATTGAATTGAATACTGTGATTCTAATAAACTTTCGAAAGAATGTACAGTTGTATAGTTTATTTTGTTGAATTAAATTCTAAACAAAGCTTCTTTATACACAACATTTGTTGTTGATTTTGCGTAATTCCCTTCGTCATCGCAACATAAAATCTTCAATCCATTTCTAGTTTTTACTCTTGATACTGCCACGTATAGTTGACAGTGAGAGAATACCGGTCTTTGAAGAAACAATCCCACTTGTGTTAATGTTTGTCCTTGACTTTTGTTGATTGTCATTGCAAAGCACAATGCAACCGGGAATTGCCTTCGATTAAATTTAAATGGCATCTTATTATCAGTAGGGCTTAAGACCATCCTTGGTATTGCGCAAAGCATTCCAACATTCCCTCCTGAAATAATCCTTGCTTCGATTATATTGACACCCATCCTTATTACTTGCAACCTCGTACCGTTGCATAATCCTCCTCTCTGGTCTATGTTTCGCATGCACATTATTGGAGCACCTATTTTTAATTTTAGAGAATGTTGCGGTAGTCCAGGTATTTTGATGCTATTAAGGAAATTGTCAGTGTACAGTGACTGATTAAAATCTCCGTCCATGTCAATAACATCTATCGAGTCAGAACTGTCGTATGTCTTTTCCTCTCCATCTAGAAGTTCCTGCATGCGATTGTTTATCATGTCCAAAAGCTCATGAGTTGGTGCAAGAATGGATTTTTCTTGGAAGAATGTTGGGTTATAAAGGTTTTGTTTCACATCCGGGTAAATTTCTTCAATAATTTTACCTATATGATCATCCGAATCTGGGATCAGCATGTCATTTGGGAATTCCACTGTTGACTCTCCGTCATTTTTTCCATCGCTTTTTCCATTGCCTATATCCAATATCCAATCTGCGAAATCTTGGATCTCTTTTATTTCTGAAGTGTTTGTGCCTTTTTCTAGTCTCATGTTAATGGTTAGTTGCATGACATTGCAATGTTGCCACAAATATGAAGAGTTTAGTGACGCATGTACGACATCATGCCTGGATCTATTTGTAATGACTGGAAGTATTTGGCGGAAATATCTGTAACACCCCAACCCGATAAGGGTAGAAGTATTACATTACAGTGACATATCAGAACAAACAAAAGCATATGATTCATACATACAACGAAATTCAGGGTTACAAATGAAAATCTGAAACTACAAGGTTACAAAACAATAAATACTATGTCTAATAAAGTGAGACTTCATCTAATCGTCTCTAGTCCAAAGCATAGTCTTCTAAGTCCAGTCACACTCTCTTCCCATAACCCAGCTTCCTACTAAAACCTGCCGCAGGAAAAGGAAATGCGGCTGAGCTTAAAAAGCCCAGTGAACAGATACATATACAAAGCAATGAAAATGAAACAGAACTGAAATATAGTGCATTGGGGAAATAGAATAAGGAATAGATAAAAGAGTAATAGAATAGAAAGAAGAAAGGATAGTCATCTACCACGAGCCCAGAAACATATCATATCATATAAGCCGTCAATACCATAATTCTTCATAATCATATAGAGGGGAGTCCTCTCAGATAATCAGATAATATGAGGGGTGTCCTCATTCTTCAAATGGGTGGAGTAGCGAACTCCCAGAAATTGTGAAAGGCATGTATAGCACACAGTACCAGTCACCAGACATATATCATAATCATAATCATAGTTAAATCCACTAAACAGAACAGATCTAGGATGCATCCATACGCCCCCGCAGAAATCATAGTGGCCATAACAAATCATATCATAAAGCGCGCATATCATATATCAGAAAGGGGACGGTGTAGCCAAATCACTAGGGCCACACACTAGTCATGCCAGTGGTGCATCACAGACACGCCTATGGTACCTCCATAGGTAGGGAAAACAGAAATGGCTCGGGTATCAAACTAAGAGTCAGGTCTCATATCATACAAAAGGTCATATAGCAAAGGTGTATCTCAGAATCATATCAAAGGTTCATAATAGCAGTTCATAACAAAGGGTTCATATCAGAAATAGTATTCAAGGTCAAATCAGAGTTTATCAGGTCAAGGTTCATATTCAAAAATCAATTCATGGTTCAGTTCAAAAGTCCGTTTCAAAAGTTTCTATTAAAAGTCCAATTTAAATAATCTTTTAAAACAGTTTTCATAAAAATGGTCTTTCAAAATATAGGGTTCATGAAAGTTAAATAACCTTTCTTTTAAAAAAGAATTTTAGCTTCATTTATAAACATCTTTTCAAATCGGTTCTTCTCAAAACATTTCCATGGCATAATTAAAAGGTTTTCATAGCATAGGTTCATAACGGAGGTCATATCAAGTGGGATCAACAGAGAAGGTTCAAGTAAAGGGGATCATAGCAATGGCATCAATTCGGGAACTAACGGATCAGAATATGAAAGAAATCATGAGAAACCCTTTTGAGAAAGGTCAGAATATCTGTACCTTAGACCGCAAGTGCAAACATAACAAAGACATAAAGGTCGGAATCAAACTCCTTCTTCCGCGAATCTACACGAATACATGATTGTCTTATTATTAATAACTTACTCTAAATCAAATTATTCATTTTAGTCGGCTTTCCATCTTTAGTAACCTTCCACTTTTAGTAACTTTCTATTTTTAATAACTTTCATTTTATAGCAGCTTTTCAAAAATAGTAACTTTTCATTTGTAGCAAGTTTCCATTTTAACGAAATTAATCACTTTTGGTTACGGTTAACATTTAATTAAGTTAAAGTACTCAGAATGATAAATATTATGGATTAAGGTTAATTATGACAATTTATCATAGTTCAGGGTTAAGATATAATTATTGCAAACTATAGGGTCTAAAGTGACACTTATCATATAAATCCCAATTTTAGACTAAGACTCCATGCACCAAAATTTCTTCTCATACGTATAACCCCTTAAATATAACCGAATTCGTTTCGTACCCGAAATTACTTGTTCTTGTTTCTTTTGTGATCATATGTGTTACGCACCCTTATTAATTCAAAACCGATTAATAAGCTCTAGTTTCGAATTTAAAATAGTGACACCCTTCGTGATATTAAAACAAGTCGCGACCCATTTGTTTAATTCCGAGATCAAAACAATAGAACCGAGATTCCTTTAATTATTTATGCGACATCAAAAATATAAACCAAGTCGTGACACCTTCTTTAACACGACATCGAAACCTATTCCTTTTTCATTCGACACCCAACTGACCCGAGATACAATCTAATCATTTCGACACCAACACATCATGTTGACTACGCATGCATGAATATTATTTAGACTCGATCTATATTAACTCTACATATAGTTTAACATGTTTAAAAAGACCAAAAACCTCTCTAATCTGATTCGAACACAACCGTATCATGTTGTATATTCCCATGCATGTAACCTCACACTTACGCTTGAATTCTTTTACTCAATCACGTATCAAACAAGCCTCACACAATCTTAACCACATTACTAGTCATGCATGTAAACATATTTTTAAAATACGAGCCCACATTACTCAACACATATATACGCATTTTATTTTTATCTCCAACTTGATATTTAATAAGTCACCTACGCCCTTCGATTCGAAAGACACATGTAATCACCCACACGTATGCAATATTAAACTGCGTATTATAAGCTTATAACAGAAGCATGGCCGAAGATGACTCGCGCCATTTGTTTAACTCTTATATTTCAATTCGACCAAAACATAATTACGTGCATGCGACCTCTTTTTTTTTCATCAGCTTGTTAAGATTAATGAAAGCGTTTTTATGTCGTGTATGTAAAAGTCCATATTACAAATAGAAATGATTCGAATCAACAGATATATTATAGGTCGATTTTATTAGAGTTCATCGTTCTTTCATGTGGTCTTGTTATTATTTCATGTGAGGTTTAACATGCAGATCTATTATATCCGTTATGTATATAGGTATACAGATTCAGAAGAGAGGAAAAATGAACAAGGATGAGATGATGCAATACCCTTGATGATCGACTAAGAAAATGAAGGACCACGAAACTAACAAAAGCTGCCTCCAAACCGATTACAAAGCAACCAACACCTCCGAATCAGAATAATACCACGATCCAAAGCCACCAATTCGAACCAGAATCCAAGAACAGAATCAACTTCACGAATCACCTAGGTATTACGAATTCGGAAACCTTTGCAAGCCTTGTAACTGTTTTCTTTTGGGTCGAATAGAAAGAGAGAAAGACAAGCCGTCATAATAGTTTTCTAGGGTTTCATGATTTGAGAGTGAGATATACGGTGATATAAATGGGGTGAGGTGGAAAAGGAAATGCCGAAATCTTTGCTAATAGAATGGGAGAGTCAAATCTTTTATTTACGAAGAAAATAATACTTGGTCAAATCTCTTTGATCCTATCTTAATTATGCCAAAAGAACGTGTGAAAGAGAAGCACAGATTTTTGGTTCACAACTCACATATGAGACGTGTGATATATTATAAGAATAAGAGAGGTTTATTTTAGTTGATTTTAGATATGTAGGTTTATCTCTTAGTGTTAATTTATAACTTATAGTTTAGGTTTAGTATTAATTCACGTATATAACATATAGTTTACATATCTTTTATTTAACCAATATACTTAGTTTAAATACAGATTATCAAGTATAATGTGATTACGGACTTTAGGGTTTTACAATTCTTCCCCTCTAAAAAGAAAAATTTCGTCCGCGAAATTTGGAGTCGCAAAGTTAGACGAAGTCGTAGCAAACCGCAAAAGTCGTCACAACATTCTCACGCCCAGGGAGGTTCTTCCAAAAGATATTCAGACCAACTGGTTTCTCATGACTCGTAATTATTGTCAAAACAGTTTCAGATTTCTCAGAAGGGCATATTATATTGAATTTGAATCAAAAGGATAATGTACCAAACATAACGGATCATAAACGAATTCTCCAGGAAGAGGTATAAAAATACATAGGATTTTCATCGAATTGATTAGGCGAATCAGATGAGAATACATTGAATTGTAGCAAACATGGGGTGATATACGGTTTAACCCTTCAGCTTCTCAGATAGTCTCGGCTTTTAGATAACCTTCCAAAGGTATTCTCATAAACAAACAGGTCTCATTTCCTCAAAGTCCACAATCACATATTTTACTCATAGCAGATCATAATGAACAACTTCACGAATGCGAATCGTATACGGACAGAAAGCATATCGTTAGATATCGTCAACGGCAGAAATTTCATAATGGAACCTAAGATCCTTATAAGAAGTTGCAAAGATCAGCAAAACACGTGTCGAGAGTCCAAACGTATCGAATCGTATAACAAGGACAGCATATCGAACGTATAGGTAGAATGAACCTAAAGTCTCACTAAACTCAGATGATCTTGATCAGATGCCAGAATTCTAAAGCTTCTAAGGCACTTCTTAAAATATCATATGCCCACCATAAGTGCACGTTATATGATGTAAGTATTATCACGTTGGCCAGGCGTCATAATACTGGCATCATATACATATGCCCTCATGATGATCATACTTTATCTCAAGTCGTGAACACCCAAACTTATTTAAATCCACCTAGTCCACCTATAGTCTCAGAGGTCACCAAAATCAAACAACATAACTAAGAGAACGAAATTACTCGAAGAGTAACGGAGATCCGAGAATGTCATTCAAAATTAAGGTACGTCATCAGTAACGTCAATTCTTTACAGCATCATCTCGTCTAAACACAATGTCCGCTATCAAATCCGTCCACTCATTTACAAATTTCAAAATTTCTTCCCAGTTGGAGTAGTCTGTTTATACTTGTCCGTCTTACCTCATGATTAAGAGAATTTAAAATTTGAGTCTGGTTCCTCAAGCCTTCAGCAACTCTTCTTGGTACTGTGGCGTCGTAGCGGCAGTCTCTGACACGATCACTGTGCATCCCTCCATCCGCAGGTCTGCTTCTGCTCTCAATTCATCTTAGTACAACTAAAATGAATAGAGAAACAAGACTGCGTTTCTTCGACAGGTCTTCTAACATAGCTCCAGGTTTTAAGGTACATGATGTTGTTGTCGACTCCAGGTTGTGTGTTGAATGGTTCGTCTTCTTTGGTCTGGTTGTCTTGATGCCCGAACTGAAATCTTCACGTGTTGTATGATTGAGCACTATCCCAGTTCCTCTCTTCTTCTTGTATGCTTCTTCCATGATAATGCTTGTCGCAACCATCTTCTACTACTCTTCCACCAGGTTTCTAACTCCGATAACGGTCTTCGATCTTGGTCCTTCTTGTGAAAGCTCTGTCTTTACATTATACAGGGTAGTGTTGTCTATTATGCTTTCTGAACGTCAATCAAATTTCTCTTCCAGAACAAAGGGTCGTCTCACCAATAATCTCTATGTTCTTCTTTCGTTTTAGATCACAACACAATGTCATACTATGACAATTTGTCCAAAACACGCGAAAAACATGATTATTCTAGCCAACACCATTGGCATCATTCAAGTTCATAAATGTTATAACGAGTGCAAAGGCAACTTCAGAAATCATCTCAGGGAATTTCACATCGCCTTCTTTCTTCTTCAGGAACTGAAATACTTCCCAAAGGTTACTCTCGGTTAGTTAACCCCCTTCTTAGAAATTTTTGTGGTTGCTTCTTCAGTCCTTCAAATCTAAAATGATGCAATCAGACGCGGAGTTTCAAAGGAAGACCAAATTAATTATTGATACGCGGAAACAGATAATGATTAGTGATAGTGGTACGTTTAAGTTCACGATAGTCGATACGTCATCGCATACTTCTCTCGTTCTTCTTCATAAACAAACAAGAGCATCTAAAGAGAATCACCAAGGTTAAAAATCATATTTCATCAGCTCCTTCAATCTCTCAACTTCTATGGCACCATGGTTTCTTCACTGATATCAGTTCAATGTCCACTCTACTTCTTAAGCAGGAAGGAGTACCAAAAAGTTCATCAGAGAATACCGGAAAATCTTCGTATGACAAAATATTTCCCAATAGCAGAACTTTATAAGGGTTGATAATAAGGGTTTTCAGGAGAAACTTGATAATCATATGAGTTCGGGGTTGGTGTTTCCATAGTGGTAGCAATTTTAGCAGATGTAGAGAGTCATCATAATGAAATAGAGTGAAGCAAATTTTTAAGGTCACATTTCAGATATGGTAGTCTATGGTATCTTCACGAATAGCCATTCAGTCCAAAAGACCGTACAATCAGACATCTCAAAGTCAAAGGATTCATAGAGTGAATACAGTCGTCAAATCATACAGATAGTTCATATATCAGAGTCAAGTACATGGTTCAACAAAAATGTTGGGATGGATAAACGATCAGTTCAATGTGTGGGAATTTCGTTTAGCTTCTTAGCATAAGTAGCAGGTAGGATGTGTATCATTGGTAATACGAATATCGTATAATCGTCAATTGTGAGAGGTACAGAATCTCAGTTATCAGCATCATCATGCTTAGTTAACAAATCCATATAGAGATAGTACTTACATCATACCCTTCCAAAGGAAACGGTTGGCAGAACAAGGTTCATCATTCAAAGAGAGGAAACAAAACTTCTCATATTCGTGGTTCATAATTACCAAAATTCTCATAGGAGTAATAATGGATCATACAGAGTTAAGTAGTATCGGATGATACATTCATACCCAGCATAAGTAATGAATTTACAGAATGTGTCGAACACATTGTGGATGAATGACCTACGATGTGGTCGAAAAGGTGTCAAACAGCTTATCAAACAAATCGGAGGCGGAGATCAAAATCTGAAGGTGAAACTTAAATGTGTAAGGTATCCAGGTAGCCTTCCGAGGTATTCCAAACTTACTTGGTTACTAAGCTTAAGTTGCAAAACTTCTAACTTCTGAAACAAAGGTCCTTATAAGGCTTATCTAAGAGTAAAGGCACGATCAGAGTGATGCGGAAGCAAATGATACTTATATGAATGTCTTAGTCTACCCATTCTTCGCCGGTAATAACTTGGGTTCCTATGGGGAATCCTAAGGTAAAGTTCCAAAGGTTGTCTTATGAGCGCCTACAGGGAAACTTAGGGGTCCAAACTTCACAGGTCAAGGGTAAATGTATTACGAATCGCAACCTGTCTCTGATACCATAATTGTAACACCCCAACCCGATAAGGGTAGAAGTATTACATTACAGTGACATATCAGAACAAACAAAAGCATATGATTCATACATACAACGAAATTCAGGGTTACAAATGAAAATCTGAAACTACAAGGTTACAAAACAATAAATACTATGTCTAATAAAGTGAGACTTCATCTAATCGTCTCTAGTCCAAAGCATAGTCTTCTAAGTCCAGTCACACTCTCTTCCCATAACCCAGCTTCCTACTAAAACCTGCCGCAGGAAAAGGAAATGCGGCTGAGCTTAAAAAGCCCAGTGAACAGATACATATACAAAGCAATGAAAATGAAACAGAACTGAAATATAGTGCATTGGGGAAATAGAATAAGGAATAGATAAAAGAGTAATAGAATAGAAAGAAGAAAGGATAGTCATCTACCACGAGCCCAGAAACATATCATATCATATAAGCCGTCAATACCATAATTCTTCATAATCATATAGAGGGGAGTCCTCTCAGATAATCAGATAATATGAGGGGTGTCCTCATTCTTCAAATGGGTGGAGTAGCGAACTCCCAGAAATTGTGAAAGGCATGTATAGCACACAGTACCAGTCACCAGACATATATCATAATCATAATCATAGTTAAATCCACTAAACAGAACAGATCTAGGATGCATCCATACGCCCCCGCAGAAATCATAGTGGCCATAACAAATCATATCATAAAGCGCGCATATCATATATCAGAAAGGGGACGGTGTAGCCAAATCACTAGGGCCACACACTAGTCATGCCAGTGGTGCATCACAGACACGCCTATGGTACCTCCATAGGTAGGGAAAACAGAAATGGCTCGGGTATCAAACTAAGAGTCAGGTCTCATATCATACAAAAGGTCATATAGCAAAGGTGTATCTCAGAATCATATCAAAGGTTCATAATAGCAGTTCATAACAAAGGGTTCATATCAGAAATAGTATTCAAGGTCAAATCAGAGTTTATCAGGTCAAGGTTCATATTCAAAAATCAATTCATGGTTCAGTTCAAAAGTCCGTTTCAAAAGTTTCTATTAAAAGTCCAATTTAAATAATCTTTTAAAACAGTTTTCATAAAAATGGTCTTTCAAAATATAGGGTTCATGAAAGTTAAATAACCTTTCTTTTAAAAAAGAATTTTAGCTTCATTTATAAACATCTTTTCAAATCGGTTCTTCTCAAAACATTTCCATGGCATAATTAAAAGGTTTTCATAGCATAGGTTCATAACGGAGGTCATATCAAGTGGGATCAACAGAGAAGGTTCAAGTAAAGGGGATCATAGCAATGGCATCAATTCGGGAACTAACGGATCAGAATATGAAAGAAATCATGAGAAACCCTTTTGAGAAAGGTCAGAATATCTGTACCTTAGACCGCAAGTGCAAACATAACAAAGACATAAAGGTCGGAATCAAACTCCTTCTTCCGCGAATCTACACGAATACATGATTGTCT
Source organism: Artemisia argyi (assembly GCA_030686995.1). Classification (NCBI taxonomy): domain Eukaryota; kingdom Viridiplantae; phylum Streptophyta; class Magnoliopsida; order Asterales; family Asteraceae; genus Artemisia; species Artemisia argyi. Next base: position 715,080 of record JARVZY010001897.1, on the reverse strand, counting down.
TATTATTAATAACTTACTCTAAATCAAATTATTCATTTTAGTCGGCTTTCCATCTTTAGTAACCTTCCACTTTTAGTAACTTTCTATTTTTAATAACTTTCATTTTATAGCAGCTTTTCAAAAATAGTAACTTTTCATTTGTAGCAAGTTTCCATTTTAACGAAATTAATCACTTTTGGTTACGGTTAACATTTAATTAAGTTAAAGTACTCAGAATGATAAATATTATGGATTAAGGTTAATTATGACAATTTATCATAGTTCAGGGTTAAGATATAATTATTGCAAACTATAGGGTCTAAAGTGACACTTATCATATAAATCCCAATTTTAGACTAAGACTCCATGCACCAAAATTTCTTCTCATACGTATAACCCCTTAAATATAACCGAATTCGTTTCGTACCCGAAATTACTTGTTCTTGTTTCTTTTGTGATCATATGTGTTACGCACCCTTATTAATTCAAAACCGATTAATAAGCTCTAGTTTCGAATTTAAAATAGTGACACCCTTCGTGATATTAAAACAAGTCGCGACCCATTTGTTTAATTCCGAGATCAAAACAATAGAACCGAGATTCCTTTAATTATTTATGCGACATCAAAAATATAAACCAAGTCGTGACACCTTCTTTAACACGACATCGAAACCTATTCCTTTTTCATTCGACACCCAACTGACCCGAGATACAATCTAATCATTTCGACACCAACACATCATGTTGACTACGCATGCATGAATATTATTTAGACTCGATCTATATTAACTCTACATATAGTTTAACATGTTTAAAAAGACCAAAAACCTCTCTAATCTGATTCGAACACAACCGTATCATGTTGTATATTCCCATGCATGTAACCTCACACTTACGCTTGAATTCTTTTACTCAATCACGTATCAAACAAGCCTCACACAATCTTAACCACATTACTAGTCATGCATGTAAACATATTTTTAAAATACGAGCCCACATTACTCAACACATATATACGCATTTTATTTTTATCTCCAACTTGATATTTAATAAGTCACCTACGCCCTTCGATTCGAAAGACACATGTAATCACCCACACGTATGCAATATTAAACTGCGTATTATAAGCTTATAACAGAAGCATGGCCGAAGATGACTCGCGCCATTTGTTTAACTCTTATATTTCAATTCGACCAAAACATAATTACGTGCATGCGACCTCTTTTTTTTTCATCAGCTTGTTAAGATTAATGAAAGCGTTTTTATGTCGTGTATGTAAAAGTCCATATTACAAATAGAAATGATTCGAATCAACAGATATATTATAGGTCGATTTTATTAGAGTTCATCGTTCTTTCATGTGGTCTTGTTATTATTTCATGTGAGGTTTAACATGCAGATCTATTATATCCGTTATGTATATAGGTATACAGATTCAGAAGAGAGGAAAAATGAACAAGGATGAGATGATGCAATACCCTTGATGATCGACTAAGAAAATGAAGGACCACGAAACTAACAAAAGCTGCCTCCAAACCGATTACAAAGCAACCAACACCTCCGAATCAGAATAATACCACGATCCAAAGCCACCAATTCGAACCAGAATCCAAGAACAGAATCAACTTCACGAATCACCTAGGTATTACGAATTCGGAAACCTTTGCAAGCCTTGTAACTGTTTTCTTTTGGGTCGAATAGAAAGAGAGAAAGACAAGCCGTCATAATAGTTTTCTAGGGTTTCATGATTTGAGAGTGAGATATACGGTGATATAAATGGGGTGAGGTGGAAAAGGAAATGCCGAAATCTTTGCTAATAGAATGGGAGAGTCAAATCTTTTATTTACGAAGAAAATAATACTTGGTCAAATCTCTTTGATCCTATCTTAATTATGCCAAAAGAACGTGTGAAAGAGAAGCACAGATTTTTGGTTCACAACTCACATATGAGACGTGTGATATATTATAAGAATAAGAGAGGTTTATTTTAGTTGATTTTAGATATGTAGGTTTATCTCTTAGTGTTAATTTATAACTTATAGTTTAGGTTTAGTATTAATTCACGTATATAACATATAGTTTACATATCTTTTATTTAACCAATATACTTAGTTTAAATACAGATTATCAAGTATAATGTGATTACGGACTTTAGGGTTTTACAATATCCACCAAATAGGACCACTTTACCTCCGAAAACTTGTTTTGAAGGTTCTAATGTGCCTGTCCTGCAAATGTCTCTCAATGTCCTATCAAAAGCTTCATAACAGTGTCTGTGTGTCATAGGAGCCTCATCCCATATTATTAGTTTACACATTCTGATTAACTCGGCCAAGTCACTATCCCCTGGAATATGACACAGTGAATCATCAACTACGTTTATAGGAATAGCGAATCTTGAATGTGCGGTTCTTCCGCCTTTTAACAAAAGAGATGCGATACCACTTGAAGCAACGTTTAAGACTATTTCACCTGTTGATCTTAATGCAGCAGATAGTGTTTTGTAAAGGTATGTCTTACCTGTTCCTCCGTAGCCATAAACAAAGAACATTCCTCCTTCGTCTCGTTGAAAGGCTTCCATTACGGTTTGATGTATGTTTTTCTGTTCGTGTGTGAGGGATTTGTACATGTTTTGATGTTGTTTTCGTAATTCATCTTGGTTGTATTTCAACTCGTCATACACCAATCTGTTGAAATCACCCATTGTCATCATTTCATGAGGGAATGGCATGTTTGGGATTTCTTCAAGCTTTTGTTGTTACAGAGGAGCATGTGCTCGATATATGTTAGGCAAATATTCTTTCTCTCCTCGTCTGTAAGAATCAAATCTGGTAAAAGAGGCAAAACATTTGTTATGTACAAATCCATGATATTCTGATTTTGTTTCATTGTATACCCTTTGGATTCATGTTTATAGTTATTTATTTAATTTTTTTTCTTTTAAATTGATAAAATTCATATATATGAATTTATGTATTGTTTATGAAGGTGATAACTAATTAAATTTAATACCTGAATCATTTCTTTTCTTTCGTTCGATAGTCTCAACATCTGCGGCCAACACTTCCCTGGTCTTTTCGTAAACAACCTCTGGCCTTGACATGCTATCTGTCATAAGTAGCATGACATAAAATCTACGTAGGTAATTTCCTGAACCCCAGTAGCTGGCTTCCATCAAACCGTCTATGTATTCCATATCATCTTCTAGAAGGCCACGTGCTTGACAGGCGTCTTTGTATGTTGGGTAAATTACATCATCATATTCTTTGAAATCACTCCAATCTTTTGCTCCCTTAACCTTGTTGAGCAATACACGAAAGTAAAAGTATTCTCCATATGAAGGGGGACATGGTGTACAAGACCAAGAGGTGTGCCTTTTTGTCTTTTCACCCATATTCTTTCTTCTTGCTTCCAAAAGTAGTGTTTTGGAAACTCGTGATAAAGTAGGTCTCGTGCGTCTGTGTGTTTCTTGTTGTATTCCATCCATGCAACGAACTTTGTTTCATTAACAGATGCTTTTTCCAACGCAAAATCAATGCTTTCGGTGGCCTCAAATATTACCGATTGTTCTCCTTCTAAGTGAAAAGGTAGTCTTTCTACAGGTGGGAACCTGTAGTGTGTATCAAATCCATATATTCTCCACTCCGCTTCACATGCCGAAAGATACCTACAATCGTAGTATTCTTGTATTTCGTCAACGTTTTTCTCCTCCAAGCCTACAATCGATCTGTCAGGTCCCTTGTTAATGTACTTGAACAAATATTTTATCGATCCGACCTGGTTGCACCACTCAACGTTAATATGTGATTGGAACCGTCTTAGCAATCCTGGATTGTATGGTACAACATATCCATTGTACAATTCAGTTCTGCTTTTCTTTATAGTGCTCCCATCATTTCTTCTTTTGTAAATCGCATACTCGCTCTGATCGATGAAAGTTTTGTCGTTAAACTCTTTTGGGAATTTTTTTTTGTACACTTGTTATTCACTGTGCACGGACAACTTGGATTTTGTGGGCCGCATGGACCATGCATCATGTAATCCGTAATGATTTTATACAATTCAGGATCTTCATTTTTGTCTGGTATTTCTGCTAAGATAATTCGGTCAATCTGTGCGGGTTGTGTTATTTTATCGTCTTCTTCCAAAAACAGCATAATGTGTGCGTGTGGAAGGCCTCTCTTTTGGAATTCGACTGTGTAGACAGCTGTAAGGAAAGTTTAATTTAATTGTTATTAAACAGTTTAATCAAGTCGTTTTGATAACTGTGTTTGTCATATCAGATGGTAAAGTATTTACCTGCTTTTAGGTGCCCAAAGTAATTCTTATCTTTGAATTCTCTCATTAGGCTGTCAAGCTTTTGTTTAAAAACTCTTGTAATTGCGTCTGGTCTGTCGTCTGAATTCAATCCCCTTTCAGCAACAAAACGTTGAATCTCCGAACAATTTGGGTTGCAAGTGAATGTTATGAACATATCGGGGTAACCGTAAGCCTTACCAATCGTCATTGCGTCTAAATAGTTTTGCATCATATACCTTGGACTTCCTGTAAACGATGATGGCAACACCACCTTTTTACCTCTTAGCTTGACTCCTGAGTTTTCATCTTCTGCCAATTTAGCTAATCTTGAGTAAGTTTCGGATCTTAGGTCTTTGTTTTGGTTTTTAATATAGCGCATCCTTTCAGATTCGACCATGGTGTATGCGTCTACAATAAACTGTTGAAGTAGCCTACGCGCATTTAGTACCATTGAGAAAATATGTGGTCTTTCTTGCAATCGGTAAGCAAAATACTCTCTCATTGTTACTCGTGTTCTCTTGTCTGTTGATGTTTTATCTGTTACGCCAAAGTGATATATGTCTGTCCGGTAACCATCCTCGGCATAAGGGAACAACAGTGGGTACTGGAGAGCAAGATACGAAGGGTGTAGCTCACTGATTCTTTTAAGTCCTCCTTCTTGCATGTGCAATATTATGTCTCTCTGATTAGTTGATGAGTCAAAGTCTCCTACAATTAGAGCAGCTACCTCGTTTGAGGTTGGAAGGTTATAATCTCTTCTGTCACGTTCCCTTGTACCAATAAGTCTTAACTTATATTTATTTTTTTGCTTCTCGTTGACAAATATTTCGCCAGCCATTCTGAATTGGGACACTAACGGATTGATTTCATTGAGCATGTCACGTATCTCAACCGTTAGCTGGTGGTCAATGACATTGTTTTTGGTTGTTGATGACGTTTCGTTGCTGTATTTGAAAATAAAAAATCGTTAATTTTACTTACATTTTCAATCATTGAATTAATTTAAATAACTTTAGTAATATGACAAACATCGGTCTGTAATAACAATAGGTATTTTATTAGAATTTGTTACCTGACACCGTCAATCCGGTGTTGTATCTCGTTCTCTTTATCATAAATATATTGTTGTGCAAACTTTGGTGCTTTTCCTTTTTCTGGGAGCAAAGTACTCATTCTGTGGTAATTTTGCCCCTGAATACGGTAACAATACGGTCCCCATCCATCAGTTACTGACATGTCTTGTTTTGCGCCAATTGATGTGAATGCAAACATTGAGTTATAGCGTCTGATATTCTCAATGAACATAGAGCTTTTTGGGTGTTGTCCATTAATAAGCTCCATCAACAGTTGTGGTGGCTGGTCCACCTCATCTCCTAATTTGACTTTGCCTCTACCGCAACAAAGGGAATATTTTTGAGTTGTTGAATGTGTATTTCCTACCACGCTTTCTGCATTCCATAATAATGCGTGACACGATTCACATTCAATAACCGGATTTCCAAGGTCAATATAATCTGTGAATATACAAAATAAGAGAATATACACAATCTTTAATTAGCATATTACAATAGCTGAGTGTTTTTTTGAAATAATATTGTATTGTTTTTACCGTTTGATATCCCAACAAATGAATCTCGTTGTGTGACATCTCCATCATCTAGACGTGTATGACTACCCGTTTTGTTGAATAAATATTTATGCCTAACCATTCTTGTTTTTTCTTTAAGCCTTTCTGACTTTCGTTTACATGACTGTCTAAAAGATAGATCGCATTCGACTGTAGTTGTTTCAGTTGTTGCTGGAAAAAAAACATAAGATATGTAATTGTAATTTACAATAAGTTACAAAATAAAATTAAGTATTTGCAGATTTTAGGTTCGATATCCGTATTATCTGGTTCAATATGGTATTTGCATATAATTGTTTTATTATTTACGATATACAAAATACGTCACCTTGTTTGTTATTTCAAGTAAATTGAATGATACTAACCGGTTGTTGTTTTCTTTTTAGGCGGTCTCCCTGCACGGCTGGGAAGTAGATCATTGTTCATGGCTGACAAAAATTTTGCACATTAATAGATATATTAAAAAAATGATAACGAATGTACAATGCGTATCTTACTTGAAGTTCCAATTGTTGGTGTGTTTTGGATTGGTTGTTTCCCCGGCCGGCGGATCCGTATATCATTAATGTCAACTGTGAGAAATGTAACCATAACACGGAATTTGTATTTTGCAAATTCTCAAATGAATAAACATATGGCAACTATATATATATTCGATGGTCCTATAATACCACTTTTATGAATACATTATTCAAGTTATAATTACCTCATGCATAAGATAGTAATTATATAATTCTTACATATGAATTAACTGTTACTACTACCATTCTAAGATACATATTGTTAAACTAATATAAAGGATTATGTGAGTTGTCATATTTTTTTTGAACACACATTATTAAAATTGTTTTTAAAATCAGTATATGGTAAAAGCAATATACAATATGTTTATATTAAGTCCAAACGCATGTTCAATGTGTATCTTACATGAAGATGGACGTCTTCCCGGCAGCCGTATCAATAGATCATTACTGTCAACTGTGACAAATTGAAACGTATACATACACAAAATAATTATAATTTAATTCTAAGATTAGTAAACATATTGTTGTTTAGTATAATTGATTACCTATTTGGTTTTGAAGCATGGCTGGTCGTCCTCTTAGTTTTGGCTGTTTTGTTGTATGGTTTGTTTGTTGTATACCTGTATGTGAAGGTATTTGATCCTCAACTTGAGGAGAAAACGTTGGTAATTCAGAGTAAGTATTATGTGAAGCCATGTTTGAATATGGAGAATTTGACATCTTAGCAGCTGTGTATGGATCCGTGACTCTCCTTTAAGGTTTATATATATATATATATATATATATATATATATATATATATATGTATGTATATTTTATCCCACGATATATATTGAATAGATTAGTGTTTATATTTTTGGATAACAATCTTTTTTTAAATTTGTTTACATATAATTAGATTTTCAAGTTTTTTTTAATAATTTTTATAATGCATTTACAAAATTATAAAATCAGAAGAAAGAGTGTTAAGAAGAAAAGTTAAAACGTGACCTTGTTTATTTTGGCTTTAGCTTGTCAACTAAAAATTTTCAGTAAAATTCAGACAATATAATGATTTTCCAAAATATGAAATATGTAACATCTTATTTTCAAGTATTAAGCTAATAGGTTGCAGTGGTGCAATGAGAATTATTACCTTGGACAATGAACCAATAGAGGACCTGCAGATTATGAAACATAAGAAATTCACCAATAGAGGACCTGCAGATTATGAAACATAAGAAATTCAACAAAAGCATTAGTTGTATTCAAGGCGTGAATGTGTGCAATCAGAAGAATAAGGTTAAACTCAGATGTTGGATATATGTCCATATGTGAAAATCCAACTTTGTTCACATATTCGATTCGCAAACCGGCTATAAATCTTACGTAAGTTTATGCAGGAAAGGAGGTTCAAATGAATTTAGCAGTAATTTATGTGACCTACTTTTATACATCAGTGAATTCATAGTCACAACTTTATATATGACTGCATTTCCATGGATTAAAAAAAAAAAAAAAAAAAAAAAAAAAACCAATCGTCTATTTAACTTTTATTCCTAGAGGAAACTAAGTTAAATCATTATTATATTTTTGTCTTAGCTAGTAACATGGTACTATATCTCTGCCTACAGTTACATATTGCAAAGACTCGTGTGTTTCAACATGTATGTAGATTGACTACCCCCACCTCCCATATTTTTCATCTCTTTTTTTGGCTTTTCACCATCTATGCCAACAATTTTAATGTTTTTATATAACAGCTCATCGCTAGAAAATGAGACATTAACTATTCTTATAATAATCATATTAAACACATTGATTATATTATTTGGGACATAAAATATTTGTGGCCAACCGACCACCACATGTTCCTACCCATACATAGAAGTAACCATTTTAATCCAATTTGACCCGTTACCCTACTCTTCTATTTTGTCATCTCCACATAATACTCTTCAACCTAACAATTGAGATGTATACATTCCCTCACGTGAGTATTAAACTATTTTTTTCTTCTTTCTTATAGTAGCACAAAAATGTGTTATTTTGATTTTTCACTATTAGAAGTATATGTTCACATAAAGAAATTGTAAAAAGGCCAACTATAAGATAAAACATACATGAGCAATTTAGCTCACAAATACTATAATATTTTTAAGGACCGCTAGGGGGTGTTTGGGATTAACCACACTATGTAAAATTAATTAAAAAACAAAAAATATAAATGTTTTGAATAGAAAAAGTAACATTGATAATCTATGAAATTAAATACTTGAAAAACATAAAGGTTGATAAATGTTTGTCTTCGTGTTTAGAAGTCGTCTTCGCTGTTACTGTCTTCAGTGCTTTCATAATCAGATGTATTGTAATTAATGAAACTTGATATATCGTCACTATCAGATACGGAGCGCTGACTATATGCGTCAGAATCTACTTCCCAAGCTTCTTCATCAATGTAATTCATATTAGCATCTTTTCCGTGCAGTTTACCATGAATATCAACCATTTCATCCCACATGTCAGTTTCATTCATGTTTTGTTTATCTAACACCTCTCTATCATATTCCTCATCAACGACGATATATTTGTAATCACCTGTGTAAAGTTTATAAATGTATGTACATATATATAAGTTGAATTTACTAATATTTATAAACAATTTACAAATTCAACTATGTTAAAAATATTTTATGATTAAACAACCTGTTGGAGAGTCTTCGATGATATCTTCATCAGGGATGACATATGTTGGTTTGTATTCTTTTAACGGATAAAACGGTTCAGGTAGATCATTGATGATTACCCAAACGCCTTCTTCGTCATCAGATGTTCTTTTGTGTGTGTCATATTCTTCATCTGTAAATTCATCACGTAGCATTTACTTTTTGATTTTTGAATCAGTAGAGTTATGACACTTTTTTGTACATTTAAAATGTATTTGTTCTTCAGCGTCAGACATCTGAGATACAAAGTTAAAAAATAATAATGATGTTATTTAAACTAATGTATAGACTTATGCTAAAAATAATTAGACGAATGATATAAAGTTCATACCATCCTCTCACTATGATGTATCTGCTTTGGTTGATTCTTTAGCTCAGAATTTGTCTTTGTGTTTTCATCGTCTGATGAAATAATTTGAATCACCTTTTTGTTATCAAAGTTGTTTTTTTTATGAACCTACGTCGTTTGCGCGTAACTTGTTTACACATATGAGATACAAAGTTTAAAAATAATAATGATGTTATTTAAACTAATATATAGACTTATGCTAAAAATAATTAGACGAATGATATAAAGTTCATACCGTCCTCTCAGTATTATTTATCTGCTTTGGTTGATTCTTGGGCTCAAAATTTGTCTTTGTGTTTTCATCGTCTAATGAAATAATTTCAATCACCTTTTTGTTATCAAAGTTGTTTTTTTATCAACCTACGTCATTTGCGCGTAACTTCTTTACACTGCAATGAATTTTTTATTTTAAACCCATCGTGATTCTAAAATGTTAGATAGTATAAAAAACAAAGTTATCAATAATTCTTCATTGTTTTATATATGTATGATTTGTATAGTACCGATTTTAGAATTCACATTTGCATTATACTATTATGTTTTAAATAATTAGTTGTTGTGTAAGATGTTTTATAAAAATTAAAAACATAAGTTATATATCGTACCTGTTCATCATCAGAGATATCAATGATTGGTGTATCTTTTTTCATAGTATCTTTCATTGTACATGTAGTACTAACATGTGTTGTTTCTGCTGCTAATAAAACATCAAGAGGTTAATGTGCGCAACCATTATGATATAAGTTTTAAGAGATACCAAATGCTATAGATCGAAAGAGATTATAAATCATGTTTAATAACCAATTCCTGTATAAGCAGTTTCATTAACAACCTGTCATAGTCCTTTTAAGCAGTTTTTCCTAATAAGTAATTTGGGAGAAACAGATTAAACATAAATTGAATATTAAAACAACATCTGATTGGATTAAAGAATGAATTTGACATACTTATGAGTTACATAAAAGATATAATGAGCGTAAATAACAATGACAATAAAAAAACTTGATTAAATTTCATGAATACACAAAAGTTTTGTATTACAAAGCAAGGTCTGTAATTGTTAAGTAAAGCATGAATTATACCTTATTATTACGTGGGTAAAATATATATTGCATGTAAATAACACTCATACTCACAAGATTTGATTAAACTTCATTAATATAAAAAAGTTTTTTAGTACTAAGAAAGGTATGTAATTGCGATCACCTGATTAATAACAACAACATTTATGTGAATTTGAAACAAAATATATACGTTCAAAACTGTTAATACGTCGCAGAAACATCAAATTATCAATAGATCAAATGCCAAATTAAGTAGGGTTTTTGCATAAATTTAATTTTACTATTGTTGATCCATGGAACGAAAAACACATGTGTAAGTTGTGTATGTACAAATAACATAGTAAGTATACGCATATACCTTGGTTTTCGAACATAGTTACATCGTTTTCTTCATGCTTTTTTTTTCTGTAACATAATCAAAAAAAACATGGTTTGAATTAGCTTATAAATTTATACACCAAAGCATAATTAATTCTTAATGACCACTATACCTTGTAAATCCAGTTTAGTAGGTTTCTTCAGTGGTTTCTTGGTTGCTAATAAATCATCAACACATACACAATACTAATATATCAGTTTTAAAGATAAATAAAAAAAATTAATTTATTGTAGTTTTATTAACCTGAGTTCATTGTAGTTTTTTGTTTCCCTCTTGATTTTTCCCGTATTGAATACCTTCTTTTGCTTTTCAAAACACATGGGAGTATCTTTGTGGCTGCATGTTGCTGTCAATTTTAATCGAGTTAAAGTTTATGGCATAGTTCAATAAATAACGATCTATATATATAGTGTAACATTAGGTTAAAGGTTAAGAAAATCTTTATGATAGAAATAGATATATACCAAATTTATCTTATCTTTTTGTGTTAAAGGTAAAGAAAATCTTTATGATAACAATAGATATATACCAAATTTTAATTTTTTATTTTGTTTGGAAAAAATCACAACGTTATATACATATACTATATAACGGTTTTTTTAGTATATTCTAGATGCTGTTTTTTTTTTTTTTTTTTTTTTTTTTTTTTTTTTTTTTTTTGGAACAAATATACGTAAACGCTTGATTTAAAATTATTAAAATTCTAATTAATGTCTGGTTTTAGGAGATTACGTATATGATACTTCATAACATATATGAGATGTACATCTTTCCATTGGATATCACTTTGTAGTTTTATTGGTGCACTTGTGGCACAATTGATTTTAAATGAAGGTGTCGATGTTTGAGTCAAATGCACAAGATTGTTCATCGAATAATTGGATATTGTGCTATAATACTTGATGCGCTTAATGATTGTGTATAAAATATTGTATATATGAACGATGACCTTAATCAAGAATTCTAAAACTCATCTTCATTCAAACTCTCTTTCCCCTTCAAGTTTACATAGTACGGTACTATGACACAGAAAACAATGGTATACCATCGGCAAAGTAAAGAGAAACGACACCTACACAGATTGCGAGATTGTGAAAAAATGTTCAATGTCTAGTGGCAGCATTTCATTATCAAAACTAATCGAGTTTCTATGTCTGTAAGCAACTAATTACACTGCACTCTTAGTGATTTTACCAGCAAAGACAGGCCACTCTGTCATGAAAATAATATATTTTTATTTTTTTGCTATTAGGTATTAAAGATATTCATAAGAAATAAAGGTTGCAATTTACTGCCATCTCTGTACAAACGGGTCTGTTTGAGTTATACTCCATTGCAAAAGAGTTGTGTCATCAGGTGCATGAGTCTTTAGCCATTCTGTTGCAATAACATCAATGATATCCTCATCTTCAGCGGTAGGCCGACCCTTAAAGCTTGTTAGTATGTTTCTTATCACCACACACAACAATCAAGCCATTCCAATATTAAACAATAAACATTAAAGAACTTGTACCATGATTACATTTAGGAAGATAACGTAAATTGGTAAGAGATGATCAGTTTCCTGTTGAATTCTCAAAGATTTTGTCACAAACTTTAATAGAAATTTTTCCCCAACAACTTGGGCCGAGTTTGCAATTGGTAAAAAAAAAAGTCTATAAAATCATATTTGTGTGGATTCTCTTTTGAGATCCTCGAGTTCTAATCTCTACACTCTTGCACCTTTTGGCCGGACCATTTATAACTGCAAATATACATTTGAGGTTTAAGATCAATCACTGGTAACATTTGTATTTCTGATACGTCTATAATGAAGGTTGCATAATAAACTTAATATCATTGATTAAAATAACGTATGAAAAACCAATAGAAAATTGAAGAAAAGCGTAGCAGCTCGTTGCATATGGCTTAGCTGTGCTTGTGACCTCTGATGCAGACATGCTTGCTGCTATTCTTTGTGGAGCTGCTATTTATGGTCCTATTGGGCTCACCATGCAAACATACGACTGAGGTTAAAGACCAACCACATGTTACGTTTCTATTTCTGATACATCGATAATTAAGGTTGCATAACATATTTAATATGAGTGATTGAAATATTGTATGACAAACCAATAGAAAATAGAAGAAATTAATCAAGATTTTTAAAACTTGTCTTCACCATTTTAAAATCATCTTCACTATTTTAAAACTCATCTCCATGATTTTTTACCATTTGGGTTTTGTTAAGTCATGGTCATGCTAGTAGCGCCATGAAGAAAAGTTAATACCAATTATTCATCAATACACTTATATGTTGCTAGGTGTCCCATTGACAACCCACTAACCATGGATAATATAAGAGGAACAAATGGAAGTTTAAGACCTAAATACCATTATTATCTCGAATTAAAGCCAGCTTCTTCTGTAAAAAAAAGGTATCTGTTAGATGTCAAATTGCAACTTATGTCATTCTATTTTTGGATATGACATAGTTGTGTTTTTTTGCCACAAGGACTTGTGTTTTTCGACTCAAACTACCTAATGAAATTATCAATTGCAAACATGTGTTTTAATGTTTGCAGAGAGACAGTAACATGAAATCATTAAACTAACATACCAATCAAAGTTTAAATCTTATAATTAGATAATATTCACGTGAAACGTTTGGATTGCAAAAAAAAAATAAAAGATTCAATGCATACGTTCAAAACAAAACATGCATAACTTAAACATAAATCATAGAAAAATGGTTCATATGCAATATAAATATTATCCAAGAGCATAACATCTTAGTATATTAATACTGAATGGAAAACCTAAAATTAAAAAACTTATTGTTTTATGGAAAATAAACCATTAATATCTTAAGTTGATGAGGTCATCATTTATCTCAAACATACTTTGTAATATTCATTGTAATTGGCTTTTTCTTTCGTTGTGCATCCTGTTCATCCATTGTTTCATCTGTTGATACATCTTCTTTTTCCATGAATCTTTTTTTATCTGTACCACCAGTAGCATTATTTGTTGGCGAATCCACAATATTAATTTTTGCATTGCTGATGTTGATATTGCTCTCACCTTCATTATCCTGTAATGATTTATAAACAAATAAATTATTTATAATTAGTTTAAAACTTATGTTTTTGTGAAACAATTTATGACTATATTATATAATACCTCATTATAATCAGATGTTTTTGCAATGTCATTGTAAATGTTTTGTAATTATTGCGACATAAAATATCAATAGTTTTTTAATTTATAAATTTATGTTTGTTAAACACAGTAAATAATGAAGTATATGATACCTGATCCACATTCGTTGATCCTTCTATATTCATATTCTCAACATCTTCTAACTCATTTTCTCTATTAGCTAACTCATCTTCATCGTTCTCATAATCATGATCAACGTCCTCTAAATCATCATCAGTATTATGTAAATCATCTTCGTCATCTTCATACTCATCTCCCTCATTTAGAAACTTACCTTTGCCATTTGCCAAATCTTCATCGCTATTTTGAAACTCATCTCCATCATTTTCTAAATCTTCTTCATCATTTCCAAACTCATATCCAGAATTGTCATAATAATCGTCACCATTTTCAAAGTCTTCTTCATTATCCTGTTTGGTTTTGTTAAGATTAAACTTTGTTTAAAAAGGGCATAAACAAATATAATTTTATGTATGTACTTTCATGATGATAAGTGAATTTAAAAATAAATTATAAATACCTCTTCATCTAAGAAGCCATTTTTGAAGTAGTTGATTGTATCAACATCGTCAGTCACTTTTTCAGTTCGATATATATGGCTGTTATTGTTGTGGTTAAATTATGTGTATTTTATCTTGAATAGATATTGTTTTCCAATAATCTCATTAAGCTCATCTGGGAAGTAGTCATCTTTATTAATACCCCTGTTCTTGCATGATCTCCCAAGCTGTCACCTTAGTCATCTTATGTACATTGTTGTCAAAAATTACAATTTGTGTTGTTCCACTTTCGTCTACAATGCGCACAATGATTTTGAACCTTTACATAAAAAACAATTGCTTTTAGTTTGTTATTTTGTTTGTTTAGTAGTAAAAATTTATAAACTAATTATATTAAAATGTATTTGATACCTGCATGAAACAGCATATGTTTCTCCATGTCTTTTGTAACACCCCAACCCGATAAGGGTAGAAGTACTACATTATGGTGACATATCAAAGCAAACACAAGCATACATCTTAAGTAATACAAAGGAATCTCAAAGGTTACAAGGAAACTAAAGTACAAAGTTACAATGAGAACAACAATAAATACTAAGTCTGATACTGAACATCTCTTCTAGTCATCTCTAAATCCAGAAAAGCTATCAATGTATAGCCTTCTAAGTCCAAGGTACTCTCCGCCCATAACCCAGCTTCCTACTAAAACCTGCCACAGGAAAAGAAATGCGGCTGAGCTTAAAAAGCCCAGTGAACATATATATATATATATATATATATATATATATATATATATATATATATATATATATATATATATATATATATATATAAAAAAGGGAAAACCAAGGATAACGAACGAACAAAGGTATAATGTAAGGTGCATTGGAGAAAACATAAGATATAAGCAAAGGATAACAAAGGTATGAGATAATCAGTAGCAAATCATAGTGTAAGATAAGGTAAATCAGTAATCAACCAAAGTGTAAGGTCAGTCATCAAATCCCGAGCCCGAACAAATCATACCACATATCACATCATAGTAACCATGGAGTAGCTAGCTCCCAAAATGTGAAGACACGGATTGCACCCATGCACATTCACCGAACATATAATAATCATAGTCATAATCATGTCAAATCCATCGAACACAAAGCGAACCTAGGATTGCAATCCATACGCCCCCCGAACAAATCATATAATCATCATAGTAATCATAAAGTGCGAATATCATATCAAATGGGGACGGTGTGAGAAATCACTCACCCACACATGAGTCATGCCATTGGTGCATCAATGACACGGCCATGTTACCTTCATGGCTAGGAAACGAACTTGGCTCAGGTATCAAACTGAAGGGTTCAAATGTCATATCATATCAAAGTCAAAGTCTAAGTCATCAAAGAGTCATAATCAAAGTCTAATGTCAAAAGTTCATATCAAAGGTTCAAAACAACGGTTCATATCAAAGTTCAAATGCTAAAGGTTCACAAATCTAAGGGTGCATAGCAAATGTTCAATTAGAGCATAAGTCAAAGAAAGCCATACTAAGAAGGCTCAGATCAAGGTATCATAATCAAAGCTAATATCAAACAAATGAACGAATCATGAGAAACCTTAAGAGATAAGGTCAGAATATTTGTACCTTAAACCGCCAACGAAAACATACGAGTAAGAAGTCAAACCATTCTTCAGCGAATCTACATGAATTAATGATCGGTTTATTATTAAAATGCTTGTTTTAAATAAGATTACTCATTTTAGTCAGCTTTCCATTTTTAGTAACTTTCCATTTATAGCAGCTTTCCAAAAATAATAACTTTCCAAAAATAGTAAGCTTTCATTTATAGTAAATTTCCACTTTAAGTAACTTAGTCATTTTAAGTGACTTTTAATATTTAGCAAGTTCCCAAAATGGTAATTTAATACTTTAGGATTATAATGACAATTATATAATCTTTAAGGATTAGAATGACCAATATAATAGTTTAGGGTTAAATATGTCAATTTAGTAAAGTTTAGGGTTATAACTGAAAACTATCATATTATAAGGTTTAAATATGCCGCACGTTAACTTTAAGGTTTATATCGTAAATTTATATCAAATGACCGTTTTAGTACTCCGTCGTTCACAATTTATATAAACGTATTCTCGACATCATTTTAGACTGCGATTAGGTTAATACATTTTAACCTCTTTTCGACCACGTCACAAAATATTCACACCCGACACAATTTAGCAAACAAAACTGATTTCCCATAATTCATGAATTAAACAGATTCATAGTGCATGTCTTCATAATTTAGTAATAATCTTAATTAATGTGATATCATCTTAGCACATGAAAAGTTTTCCTTACGTAGTACTTATGATTTGTATTTGATATATGAACACACCCACTCACGCCATGCACATACCAAATAGCTCCTTATCCTCGTCTCACAATTCATTCACGAGACACAAGTTAACCCATACTTGTTATTTATACGATTCAGAAAGCAACCCGAGATAAGCATGTGTGTTCTTAGTGGATTATACATGTTATCTAGTTGATTATCTATGTTATCCAAGCTGTTATTTTATGCGAGTTAATCATATAATTTTATGTATTCTTTTACCCATTCGAAACAGCAAAGAAAACTGTTATGTCGACCCACAAAGGAAAAATCAAAACACACCCTCGTATACATATTATAGTCGATCTTTCAGGTTGTAGTTTCGTTATTTTATTTGTTTCATAGTGAGAATGCATGCCCGCCGATTAAACAAATGACACCAGACACATATTGAGACTGAAAACAAGAAGAGAACAAATTGAACAAGGCTGATAGCTTACCCTCGATGCGTGGTACGTAGGAAAACAACAAGCAATATTCGAACACCAAGTGAACCAGTCGAAAGCCAACCAAACACCTACCTCGTACAGCCTTTACCCCACGAACAAACACCCTTCGAACCTAGTATCTACCTACGATCAGGCCTTTCTTCCACTTCTTTCGTACCTTCTGATTTGGAGAACAAAAAGGAGACAGTTTTATTGTTTGTTGTGCATTAGCTTTTAGGATTTATTTGACAGGAAACATGAGGTAGAAGTGTGTATTATTTTTAGGAAAAGAATAAGGGAAACCGTATAATATATATTATATGTAGGGTATGTATTGTGAAGATTTTGGAAAAGGTGTGCATGTGATATTGTTACCTGCCAAACGATTTCTAAGACTTATCTAAAAGAGGAGTTTAGTTCAATCTTCATTGTGTAAAAGTATAGTATGTGTGAATTTAGGAAACTATATATCTTGTCTAGCATCAAAATGAGTGAAAGGTCATGACTCGTTTATGATAAAACGAGTATAGAAAGGCTGTCAAGATTAAATGTGGTTGAGTCATAATTATAGGTGATTGATCTGAAATCAAGGGGATCATGATTAAGAGATTTTATCACAATTGTGTTTCCATATTTATCAAATAAAGTGTATGTCGTTATTTACACAAAAATTCGGCCCATGCAACATTAAGACGTGTGAGACGAAATTTAGTTATCATAAGTTTATTTATCGTATAACGTAGATTGTTCGTATATTAAAGTTTTTAAATTACTTAGGTTAGTAGATATTGCAACGTCTTGAATCTTTATTCGTCTTTTCAAAAGTTTAAAATTATAGGGGTATTTTGGGTATTTCACATATTCAAAGTTTCTGGGTTTTACATCTTTTGCAAAACCACAATTGATTTTTGTTTCTAGAATTCATTCCACCTTTTGCAGGTATTGGTGTCACTTTTGTGTTGCATTCTTTGCAGCCTGTATAAACTCATCCATTTTGATATTGGATGCTATGCACAGTTGCATAAACAACACAACATGTTTCCTGTATATTGTACATTTATTTTATATAATCATATTATAGTTGTAGATTATTATTGAGTTAATATGTATACAAAATCCTCAAATATAATTGCAATCTTACCGGTTCAATAGTACGAATCATTCCTACCAATCTTTTTACACAGCCTTGCATAAACTCTGCGGGTGTTACTACATGCCTGTCTTGTGAATGCACCTGAATTTTGAATTCGTTGGCATCATATCCCTCTTGAGATTCATAGCTGTTTCATATAAAAAAATATGTTGGTATTTTATGATATTAATTATATATTAATAATCATATTTGGTACTGTTTAATAAATTACATTTCTCGAAAAGACAATAATTGAGGTATTTTCATGTTGATGTATATCTTGCTCCCAAATAGCGCATTATGCACGGATGGTTTATCTGTCAATTGTTATTTTATAATTATATCATAATAAGTAAAAGCATAAATTCAACTTTAATGTATTAAAAAATTTAAAAATACATGTTCGTAAACTTACTATCCCAATATTTAATCTTCCCTAGCATTAACAGGATGTCTAAATGACCAATATCTTCAAGCCTATTGTCGTATTCATTCCACATGAGTGCCCAGTTATCCCAAAAAGTGCAATCAAGTGTATAAGATCTGCAAAATATTATTTGAATTCATGATTATATATACATATATTGCTAAATAGTAAAAATATTTATAACAATGAATAAAATTATTCTTACTCAGCATCTTCAACGACAACTGTTCGCCGAATTTTAGGACCACTATGGCTATTTATGGAGACGATATTACCAACAGCTACAACCGTACCAATCACATCTGTCCAACAACATGTCTATTAGTATTTTTTTTTAAAAAATAGCTTTATATGTACGCATAAAATGCATACCAACACAATCATGTTCATGGTACTCATTGTTTGGGTCCAATATACGTGTGAATGGTTCATTAATGAATCCAACAAAGTTGTCATCAATTTGATCAATTCTTGTGACATTTGTTCCTTTAAAAAAGGATATTTTCCACCTATTGGGTAACAAAGGCAATCTTCCACCATTTTCTACTACACCGAAGTTAGAAATCATATAGCATTGCCCCTCTTGAAGAAGTGGTTCAAATTTAAACATGAATTCCTTTTTGATGTAAATTTGGATTCTTTCGTCCTGTTAATGTTATTCAAACAATTAGATGTTATATATATCTATTTAAAAATATTATTTATATGTATACAAATAAATATACATATACATACCTCAACATCTTGAAAAACACAATCCAAACTATACGGGTCATGTTCTTCGTTAAGTTTGTGTGAATGCCAAATAGAGATACATCTTCCTTTAATTGCCATGTTATTGATCATAGGGTTGACATATTTAATATGAGTCATTCTTAGTTCATTCATCTTTTGCCCTGAATTTGTAAAAACATATTTAAAATTACAAATCAATTCATATTTCAACTCATATTCAAAAATAAATAAACAACCAATGTTGTGGGAAATTACCAATGGAGGAACTTTGCATTCCATATCCTTTATTGATCTGTGGTTTGATGCCTTTAAAATTAAATTTAGCAAATTAATAATAACAACAGTGTATATTCAAGAATAAATAAATAATCAAACCTGTTGAACCATTTTCAAAAGACGGAGAATGAATTCCTAAACGGTTTTTTGGTACTGGTTTCCCTCCTACAAATCAAGATTTTTAACTATTGTGAATATGTAATGTTTTATATAAATTAAAATGCATTCACAATATATTAAGAATAAACCTTGTGAATAACGACAAAAGGATGAATTGTTTAATTCACACCCTTTATTTGGTTTTGAATTCATTCTTGTCAATCGATGGTTAATCATTATTTAAACATGTAATATAACATGGATTATAACACAGATATAAATATAATTGTGTTCACACATTTAGAAAACAGAAATTACCTGTTAAACTTCTTTTAGACTGTGGCATATGCAACCCTTGCTCCTTTTCTTGATAACCGAAACTTGGGGAACCTATTGCAGATCCTTTATATTGTTGAGGTATTGCAGATCCTTTATAAAAAGCGCTTCTCGGATCTTTTTCCTGATATTTAATGTTAGATAGCCTTTCAGAATTAGTAACATTGTGTCCCCTTGAAGATGTTTTACCTGTCCACAATGTCTCAACATATATTAATAAATACAAATTATCAATCTATTAAGAATTTAGAATGTGCAATATACACCAATTATCTATGATAAATTTTGTTGCACCATAACATTATAAAATAATATACTCAATTTTAAACATAATGTACCTTTAGATAAGTTTGGTAAATCCAACAAATTAGATCTATAGCTGTCACCTATCTTGGGTATTCCAGAGTTTTCATTAGCTAAATTCCCTTCAAAAGATTATGGTTGTTTGCCAAAGTTATTGCTTGTATATCCTTTCCCTAACAACAATTACTCAATGCATAATAAACATATTAACTATATTGAAAAAAATTACACAAAAACTAAAGATACAGGTATTGTACCTTTGTTTGCCCTTCTTAAATTTAAACCATGAGAACCATAGTTTCGACTTGGTGCGTCACTTTGGAAAATAGACATATCGATAGAAGTATCTTTGTTTGTTGGTTCTGAAACTAAAGGATTTGTACCTTTCTTTGTCCTTCTTAAATTTAAAGCATGAGATCCATTGTTTCTCCCAGGGGTGTCACTTTCAAAAATGGACATGCCGATAGAAGTGTCTTTGTTTTTTGATTGTGAAACTGTTGCAAAGTAAAACATGTTTTCTTTCATGGTTGGATGTAAAAATAATCTTTGTTAACACTTGCATCTTTATTGTAAAAATACCTGGTGGAACCAATATACTCTCATTGATATCATCATGGTTTCTTTCTGTAAGTAAATCAACATACAAATATATCTAATGCACTATAAACTAAAACATTATAAAACCACAGCCCTAAATTGTTTATATACATATAACATAGTATCAATACATAAATACCTGGTTGATCCACTAAAATCACATCATTCTCAACATTGTTTGATTCTGTAAAGTTATCACAAATAACATGCTTTGCATTAAGATAAAATTTTATAGACAAATGTATCATTATTTCTTAATGACCAACATACCTTGTGAATTCATTTGACTACCTTTCCTTAGTTGTTGCTTACCTGCTAACAAATCATCAACACATACACAATGAGAATTACTTACAAACATCATGTTCCTTGAAGTAGTCAAAACCAACGCATTAACAACTCATAACATGTGCATAAAAAATACATGATCAACTAATAGCATGTGTAAAAATATAATAAACTTTTTTCCCTTATGGATTTGTAACCAAAACCAAATTACATACGCATCAATGTTTGTTACTCATTCTACTCGCTTTAAATCTTTTCTAGTGCACCTTAAAATTCATAATATAATCTAATACTATAATGGGTCATGAGGAATTTAAGAGCTAAAATTTGAAAAAAGTATAGGATGGGATTCGAACCCAACACCTCCACCAAACCACATACACAACACCACACACAATCACCAACTGCCCTAGGGTCTTTTTCAAACACTTCTTATACTATTAATACTTTTAAGATCGGCAAACAAAAACCTATTGTGCATCATAAGTATATCAGTAGCTTTAAATTGTTCACTAAGTATGGAATATAAATAAAGTAATTGCAGTATTATGTATGGACACAGAATTGTATTGAATTGACTCTTATTTTAGTACCAATAAAGTATTTGTAACGTTGATATCAACATTAGACTGACATTGCATTATAAAAGACAAACAAACGGGATTTTAGTTTTAGCTCAACATCTATACAGCCAAATGGCTTCCATAAAGAAGTTCAAAAAAACATTACATGTACTTATGAGTGGCTTGCTAATCTAGGTGAAAAACAACTCATATTTTTTAAGCAGATAAAGTCATATGTACAAACAAAACTATCCACTTCTATCGAACCGCGGTACTAATCATGTTACTACTATACAACAGGTACAGTAGACATGTCAACATATGAGTCATGTTTAAAACAATCTTATCTGAAAAACAAAACATATAAAAACACACAAAACATGATTCAACATAAAGCAACAAACATGTTTCTTGAATGTGCTGATTATATGAAACATGCACCTACACCCATATTTAGCTACTTATCTCTTTCTCAGTGATTTCTTTAGAATCTTGGCTATACATCTATAATCAAGTGACAGTAACTTTTAGAATTGGGAAATACATCTATAGAATTGTGCAAACTAATAAAACAACATCCCAATTTAATTACAGAATTTCCATTATGAACCTAAAGAAATTTGGCATACCTGTTTGGGCTCTACATATTCATAGTAAAATATCATGTGACAAACATAGGTTATACAACGTAAACACAAAATCACATAAATTCATTGAAAAAAACTATGATCAATGGCAACAAAAATAACAACCCTTACTTCTTCATGTACAAATAAGATATTATGTAAACGTATATACCTGGTGGTTCCAAAGTAGTCATATCTTTTTTAGCATGATTGTCTTCTGTAAATTTATTATGGGGTGTCTTATGTGAGCGCAATTCTTGAACAAACTAAAATCGTTTCACGTTTATTATTATTTTTACACCATTAGCAACAAGAATTGAAATTTAGACACATTAGCTTAATTAAGTCTTCAAATATAGTATTAAAAATAGATAATCATGACTTACACAGCCACAAATTATACGTTCTCTTAAAAATATGACATTAACAAGCTTCTATGATGTCAATTAGCAATCTTACAAAGATTAAAAAATGTAACTAAAATTATACAAACATGTTTTTATTAGGTAAATACTAATATAATAATATATATGATTATAGTTATTTATGTATATTTATAAATATGTTTCGAGTGAGGCGGTACGAGATGTTATGCCACGCTTCCCGCCCCGAACACGATTAAAATTTTCGCTTAGGCCCCAAACCTGCCCCGTAATACGATAAGCATGCCCTATCCCGCCCTAATTAGTTCGGGTTTTGAGTTTCCCTGTCGAATTAGAGTTTATCTACCATCGTTATTCGTGTGTAAAAGCAAAGACTTCTTTTGATACGAAGAAAACATAAATGGATACATGTACGGAAAGGCATCTAGTAAGAAGAATAATTAAAATGAGAAGGGTGAGAAGTATTTTTAGCCACATAGTTTAAATGATGACGGATAATTCGAAAGAAGATGCAACAGAAATATGTGAATGGTTATTTTTCATAATTCCCATTTTAATTATTCTTTTCATTTTGATCCTTGCTTAATAGCTATTCGTTTTCTTCTCGCAGAAGAACTGATATAACCATAAGGCTGATGGTAATGGTAACCATAATTATTATGGTCACCTCCTGCCACATTAAGGCCACCTCAACTTTCTCTCTTCAAGACTACACCTTAACCACAATTTGCTAATAAGGTGACTACAACCACAACAAAAATCATACCTCACATAAACTAATAAAAAAAATTACACAAAAGAGAATTAAAGTTTCGGTTGGCACTTGGCAGGCCAATCATAACTTTGAAAAAGTTGAGGGGCGACACAGTCACATCGGTTGAACTAGTGGGAGAACCTGTTGAGTTACTTGGTCGGTTGGCATAGGGGTGTTATTCGGTTCGGTTTTCGGGTTATTCGGTTAATTCGGTTCGGTTAGTTCGGTTAAAAGTTTTTTAGGGTCAAATCGTGAACCAAACCAAACCGAATTCAATTCGGTTTTCGGTTCGGTTTGGTTGAATTGTAGTTCGGTTTGGTTTGGTTCGATTTTCGGTTTAATTTGAATTACACACTTTATTAAAAAAACGAAAAATATACAAATATATTTAGCCAAAAAAGTTATTTCAAACATAAAAAGTATTTTTTAGTATTATGATAAAATTTTATTGTTATTTATATATAAATATAAATATATATAACATTTTATTGATCTTTTTATATATATAAATATACAAAAAAATATATAAGTTTATATGAATTCGGTTTTGATTACCAAAACTATATCCAAATCGAGAACCAAATTAAAAGTTCGGCTTGGTTCGGTTTTGACAAATTTGGTTTGATTATTAGTTAAGTTCGGTTATTTTCGATTTTTCTGCTCACCCACAATGGCAAGAAAAGATTGCAATTAGCATCAGGTCCAACAAAAGGTATCCGACTGGCCCATTGTGATTTACCTATATCTTTTAGTTGCAACAAATACAAAATACGACCAGTAACCTTATTTAATAAGTACACTTTATAAGTTACCTGTTACCGGTTAGGGTAGTGGCAACGGTACCGCTGGGCCAGCGGTTTGCCTCCAAACCGCCGGGGAACACCGCCGCCACCCCAGCGGTTTGGTTCGGCAGGGTTATTCACCGACGCGGTTTGAGAAATTTGTATCCGTTGGAAGATTAAATGGTGTTTACGTTGGGGAAGAGACAAAAAAAAATGATGGTGGTTTGGGAGGTATGAAAAAAGTATGGTTGCCACTAAAAAAGGGTTGGGAGGTATGGAAAAAGTGTGAGTGAGGTGGAATGATATTATTGGTTGGTTGGGAGGTATGGATTTTTTTGGGAGGTATGGTTGCCACTACCCTTACAAAATATACACTAGTGTAAGAGTACATAGCCTTCCAAGTTTAACACTAGTTTAAACTCATCTACGTAATACTTTACTTTTCCAAACCCAACACTTTGTTACTTTATAAACTTTAATTCCAAATATTTTATAAAATCATAAAATACAAAAATACTAGTGAAATCACACGTACAGTGTATAAAAAAAGAGGTCAGTCAGTCAGATATGCGCGTGGTGAACAAGCCATACATAAATACATACATCATCAGTAAACGAACCCTAATTAAATATTTTCACACACATTCACAGATCTGATTAAATTATGTGGAATTAGATCTATAAATGACCTGAATGTTATACATTAGCAACATTTTATTTATAAAAATATAAAAAATGGCAATGCAATCACCAAATGTTGTAATGACTGATAATAACAAAATGCATTATGCTAATGGTGGTTGGTATGGTGGTGGTGATGAAAGAGATGGATTTATATCATGGTTACGGGGCGAATTCGCAGCTGCGAATGCCATAATTGACTCATTATGTCATCATTTGAAAAGTAGTTGTGAGAATGGTGGAGATTATGATGAGGTTATAGGATCTATTCAGAATAGGAGATGTAATTGGAATGGTGTCTTGCATATGCAGCAGTATTTTTCTGTTGCTGAGGTTGTTTATGCCTTGCAACAAGTTGCCCTCAGGCGTAGGGAGAAGGGTGGTGGGAAGAGATCTGGTGGGGGGTTTAGGGCGGGCCACGGGTTTGGGTTGAAATCAGATGAAAAGTATACCAATGGTATGGGATTATGTTTAGGATTTATTTCCTTTATTACTTGTTATGTTAACTAATGCTTTTATTGAAATCGGATGAAAAGTATAGTAATGGTATGCGAGTTGTTTGCTTTTGTTGTTGTGATTTATTTTTCAAGTGTTTGTTTAAGATTTGGATGCGTTTTAATATATGATGATTATGCATGTGGTGATGGTTTATTACTTGTTAATGTGAAGTATGCGATAAAGTAGTTTTTATTAATTCTTTTGGTTGTAGTACTATAATAACTATGGATGATCTGTAAGATGTTGCTTTTAAGTTGTCGTTCACATAAAAATCATTTTTCGGATGCTTAGGGGGTGTTTGTTTGAGCTTTTTTTGTGGCTTAAGAAAAAGTAAAGTAACTCCCAATACCGTCTTCCACGGGTTATGGGTCCCAATACCGTCTTCCACGGTGTATGGGGGAGGTTGAGACGTAGACAACCATACCCCTACCTAAGGTAGAGAGGTTGCTTCCGGTTCTACTTAAAGTAGAAAAGGACCTCCGGCCTTTTGTAGGGAGTGAGGATCGAACCCTTGACCTCTAGGTTGTGGCTTAAGAGCTTATGTATTTTGGCTTATTTTTAATAGGCTCAATTTTTCTGGCTTATTTTGAGACTTATGGGATTATATAAGCTTATTATATCAAAATAAGCTTGAAAATTTGAGCTTATTAAAATAAGCCGGAATCACATAAGCTCGTAAGCCGACAAATAAGCTTAAACAAACACCCCTTAACTACCGTTATAAGCCACCCGAGTTTGATGAGTTCATTAGCCAAGTTAGGAAAACAAGACGAGGTATCTCTGAAGAACTATTTCTGCATAGTTATTTTCTAACATCAGTTGCTAAAGTTAGTTAATGAAGCTGCTGATGTGAGGCACACGAGTTGGGGGTAAAGTTGATCTCCACTCAGATAGATTACCTTCTGGTTGAGAAATTGAATTGATGTACCTGGTGTAGTCAACACTCGTGACTGATTGAGTGGACGAACTATTCGACGCAGTGTGACTGACACTTTGTTGGTGGACACATAAGTAGCCCTACTGGGATTTTTGGATCATTGGGCGATGATAGTAGTTGAGCAGTCGTGTTCTAAATTTCTAGCTATTATTAGAGGGGAACATTCTGAATCCATGACTGGGCAGGGGGTATGATTTGCATTTTGTAAGTTAAATATTAGGAAATGTAAAACTAGTTTTGAGATGACACATTGATTGAGTCCATCACCCAGGCACTCGCTTTTTGTCGCCTCTCACCTTAGTCCCTAGGAAAGGCACTTCGCCTTGAGGGCGCTTTCGCCTTTAACTACCTTGTCCCAACTAGATGGGATATGATGCAAAAGAGAATATAAAAAGGTAAGATATCCAGAAGCAAACAAAGTATGTAAACCCCTTGGGATTCCTGGACATTTATGATTTGTTTCTACACATGCCTCACATATACCTCTCTTAATAACCTTTTCTTGATACAAGTTGTGTCTTCTGACTAATGCATTCAGAGTTCTATGTTGGAGATGACCAAACTACCGTAGATTTAATTCTCCTGAACCAGTGCCAGCTAGACCTTCTCTTGTATACCCTCATTCCTAATCCTATCCCTCAATATGTCGCCTGACATTTAACTTTAAGGCCACATTTCCTTTTCAGGCATCATAATATCATATACTTTGATATAACACATTGTTCCATAAACGATAGCAGGCTTTACCATTATTCTAAAGAATTTATCATTCAACTTTGACTTATATTTTGGTCAACACTCATGAAGCTTATTGGTTGTCTATCATTTTAATCGCATCTCATGGGTGCTTAGGATTGGGGTTATTTATTTATTTATTTATTTATCATTCATGGGTGCTCAAGATCACTTTATTAGAAAAACATAGGATTTACAAGAAATTAGTGGGGAACCGAGATACTAACTGGGCCCCACTCCTCTAGCTATAGCGAAGCTAACCCTACTAAAAATATGAACAGCAGCACGTGCTCCAATGTCTTGAGTCACCGAGAATCTTCGGATACGCTTTAGTAAGGTCACCGCATCCTTCTCAAGTTCTTCAAAAGAAGAGAATGAAAAGGGGAGAAACCCATATCCAATATCCGCGCATTTAGCCTCGTACTTGACACTTTTACGTTGTGCGGCTTCAATCACCCCACGACCCGGCACGAAATCAACCATACCAGTTTGCGTCAAGGGCGATGACCCTGTCAGATCAACACATACATCGAGCCTACCATCCCATGAGTAAAGTAATATATCAGCTGGACGTAAGGGTTTGTCCCTTTCCCCACTAAGCCCAATATCAACCTCCTTACGAGCCGAAATCCCTGGCCGAGAACATATTATTACTATTACTATTACTATTACTATTACTATTACTATTTATTCATTTTTTATTTTATTTTTAAAAAATTCTACTTATGCATAACAATAAGCACTTTAGGAAATAGCGTTTGGATTGCTTATTTTGTAAAACTGCCATAATACTTGGAAAAAAAATATTTGTAGAATAAAATAATCAAAATAGTTATAAAAAGTTTTAGGTATAATATGATGATAAAAAAAAATTATTTTAATTACATCTCAAATAAGCACTTTGAAAAGCAGCTTCCTGCTTATCACAATCGGCTTATTTTAACCAAATTCAAAGCAGATAAGTTTGGATGACACAATCCTGCTTTTGCTTAAAAGAAGCAGATAATAACAAAAGCAGAAAAATAAGCAATCCCAAACACCCCTCAATCTCCATGGTTATATCAAATCATAAAAATTTCATTCCTAATTAATTTTTTTCTCCAATATCCTTACTGCATCTTCACTTCCTTCAACACTGTTATAGCTGCATTCTGTGTTGCTGTACTTCTTTGGCTTAACCAACTCTCAGGGTTGAAGGAATGTTTAATATCCCAAAAATGGGAGGAGAGAGATTACTAAATGCATTATATAGTATTGTAGATGAGATACTTAAAGTTTCTCTTTTTTATGCTCTACGACCTAGTTCTCGGGTGTTCAACACCCCAGCTTTGTCGAAAATCATGCCTAATGCAGTTGTTTACTGCCAAATATTGAAGTTAAGTTCTGTATGCCATAGGTTATATATTAACATTTATGCAAGCCAAATATTTTTCCTTAGGCAGGAAAAAGTCTACATGGCTTGTGTTCGACTAGTTTTAAAAGGTTATTGATAATTTTGAAGTGTTTGTCGCCGACAAAGAAAGTCTGCTATACAAATTAGGAGTCGTTCTTCTTGTTTCGCAATAGAACGCACAACGGCGATGATATTCTTCAAACCATCTAATTTTCCTATCTGAACTTTAAGACCTCCAATGAAAAGAGTACCTTGCTAGGAGTGAAGCTCCAAAACAGCCAACACATTATAGGAGACATTAATAAATAAGGTTTATTTTTTTTTATTTTCTGAATCTTATACCACAGCGAACCTAAATCCTTACACAAAGTCTATATTGGCATATGCAGTAATCATATACACGATCTCTTTCATGATTACTTTGACTATTATGGTTCTTTAATATTGTCTTTTAATTGCCACTACACTAATTTTTAGGCATTATTAGTTGTCAGACCTACCTGATTTAGTAACTATGGTCTCTTAAATGCCATAGCCAAAAGCCTAAGTTATTGATTTCTTTACATATTTAAACGTCCCTTGATTTTATGTATTCACCTACTTTGGGAATCAACAAGCTCCCTAGAACCATAACCAAATCCCTGAACCAAAACTCCAGTTAAACGATCACACGTTTCTTACCTCCGTTAATTACTGTATACATGTAATTTCTGACCATTTTGTTTATTTTTAACATAACTAAGTTAATAAGACCCAGCTTATGCTTATTTCTCTTTACAACCAATTTCAGTTTAACACGTCAATGAGAATTTTATGCCACTGCATATGATATACTGGTCTGCGATGCTTTGTGTAGTCTGTAAGAATTCATTTTAAATATCTTCTAAGTTGTGGCAACTAAGATATTGACTATTGGATCCAATCTGGAGCAGGTCTGAACACAAAACCTCAAGCAGACACTAACCAGCATGGTCTGGAGTCAAAGCCTGATTTGTCTGGCAATTCTGAATGTGAAGCGAAAGAGGTGGATAATAAATGCAAACCAGACATGAAAGGTACACTGTTCTCTTCTTATCTTTCAATCTTCTATTTACTTCCACTTTATAATATTTGTTTGATGATGGCTTAATCTTGTAACTAGGGGTGGTATTACGCACAAGTTTCTATTGTTTTCTTGGTATTACTTTAATAAAATGCGGTTCTAAGGAAAACATTCTCCATTCCCAGAAGCAGTATCTTAATGTTGCATTTTTTCTTACATCGAATTCTTTCTCTTGTACTTTATGTGGATGCCATGAGATATATGCTCAGCTATTTTTTTTTTGGTTTCGACTTCTATAACATAAGAAGTGAGATTTTAAGTCCACACATTGAGGCTAATGGAGAATAAGTTAGATCAGTTTATGTGTATGCCTTTCTCTCTACCTGCTGTTTTTGCTATAGAAATGGAATTGAATGAATGAATGATTCATTGCTTTTTTCTTTTCTTTTCAAGTGTGTTCTGATGTGCATTTGGAGAATGGTTCATCTTCTACATGTGTTGCACACACGAAGCCAAATTTTTCAGCTGTTGCAAAAACTTTTGTTGGTACTGAGATGTTGGATGGAAAGCAGGTGACAATTCTTAATCTATATTGTTAGCTTGATATAATTATTAGGAGTCTTGTATATGTATCTGGTAATTATTAGGAGTCTTGTATGGCCAAATTGGTTTTCGATTCATATCTACAGGTAAATGTCGTTGAAGGGATGAAAATGTATGAAGAGTTGTTTGATGACTCTGAAGTTGGGAAACTGGTTAGCTTGGCTAACGATTTGAGAATTGCAGGAAGACGGGGGAAATTTCATGGTAAATCACCAACTTTTTGGTATCTGGATGAAGCAAATTGCGTTTATATTTTCCTAAGTATAAGGTTGCGTGACATTTTTTAGCATATTAAATGCTTCTGAATCTTTCTTGGTTCTTTGCAACTCTTGACTTTCAGAATGGGATCAAACCGCTTCCTTCTAGTGTCTTTGAGATAACAAACTCTATATCTAGTGTTTCCAAATCTGCATGTGCTCTTTAATTCATACATTGTGGATTCATATAGGGTGAGCATACAATCAATGATAATGGGGGTATGTGATTCAATTAAAGTGGTAATGTCTTTCTTTGTTTGCGGTTGTTGTAATATTTTCTTGGTAACACAATATGGTTATAAACTTATAATGCAAACAAATGCAGCAAAATTAAGTTCATATATGAAGTTTCATACTTTTTCCATTTGTCCAATTTACACTTCATGGTTGCTATAGGACCCAAGTTTATTTTTTGTAATATATTCTAAAAGTACATAATGCACCATGATCATGCATATAATTCATGTGACTTTGTTTTTTTTTTTTTGACAAGAAGCTGGGCAGACATATGTGGTCTCAAAGCGACCCATGAAAGGTCACGGAAGAGAGATGATTCAACTGGGATTACCCATTGCTGATGCTCCATTTGAAGATGAAGTCACGGGTGGTACTTTTAAAGGCATGTACACACTTTTTACTAAAAAGAGTCTCTCCCTAAAAAGCAAAGAAATATATTTATATCAGGTTTTACCAGTCATTGATATAAAATTATGTTTTACAGAACGAAGAACAGAACCCA
This sequence comes from Artemisia argyi, assembly GCA_030686995.1. Lineage (NCBI taxonomy): Eukaryota > Viridiplantae > Streptophyta > Magnoliopsida > Asterales > Asteraceae > Artemisia > Artemisia argyi. The sequence continues at coordinate 683,442 of JARVZY010001897.1, read as the reverse complement.
TTCCAAGCTTATTTCAAGACGTTATGGAGCGCTTAATGGCGACACAAATTCTCTCAGTGAAGCCAGACTCCTGCATTATTGATATTTACAATGAGGTTAACAAGGAATCCACTTATATTGCTTGTAATCGTTTGGTACTACTCAACTTGATTTGATTTAACTAGGGGATGGTTTTTACAGGGCGACCACTCAAATCCTCATGTATGGCCAAATTGGTTTGGAAGGCCCGTATGTGTGCTTTCTTTGACTGAATGTGACATGACTTTTGGTAGAGTTATTGGGATGGACCATTCTGGGGACTACAGAGGCTCTATTAAACTCTCTCTTACTCCGGGGTACATTCTTTCTCTAATTGACTCTAATTGGAGAGTAAACTTATGTTACCTTTTTTGGAGAGTGAATACTTGTACATGCCCCACATTCGCAAATTATCTCCTAGGTTATACGAGTATATATACTAAACGTTTCATACTATATATAAATATTGTATTACTGTATAAACACAACCGAAATCATCAATGTAGCACCTTGAAATCAAATATTGGATGGATTGGATTTGGTAATATGGAAATTGACTTCAACTAAGTAGGTGAAGAACAAGGATTTTGGTTAAACTGAAAATTAAATATATAAGAGGTATCGACTAAACTGATACAATTGTAGTATTGGACCAATCCGCCGTCCATTACACTGTATATAAAAAAAGAACAAAATAGAATTGATAAATATTGTATTTGATCATCACTTTATAATTTGCAGATCTATGCTTGTTATGGAAGGAAGATCTGCGGATGTTGCTAAACATGCTATCCCATCAATACGAAAACAACGTATAATTGTTACCTTTACAAAGTCACAACCAAAGAAAAACATACCAGGTGATGGCCAACGTTCTTCACATCCAGCAACACCCTTATCCCACTGGGTCCCACCCCCAACTAGGCCCCCAAACCACATTCGCCATCCAGTGGTTCCCAAACACCATGTCACGGTCCCTACAACTGGTGTTTTGCCCAATCTGGCTGGCCGTCCACAGTTACAATCCCCAAATGGCATTCAGCCCATTTTTATTCCTGCAGCTGTGGCACCTGCCATGGCTTTTCCGGCTTCACCTGTGGCTCTGCCACCAGCATCTGGTGGATGGACAACAACTCCTCTGATGCAGCATGCTCCACCTCGCTTGCCATTACCTGGCACTGGAGTTTTCCTTCCTCCAGGTGGTAATTCTCCACCTCAGAAGTCAGAACCATCAACACCAGAAAAGGAGAATGCTGAGGAAGATTGCAATGGAACTTCAAATGGAAATGGGGGTGATATGCTGGCAGCGGCGGGAGCGGGGGTAGGAGAGCAGCGGCAGAAACAAAATGATGATGTAAAAGTTGTCACGTAAAGCCAGAGTAGCAGGTTAGAGTGGCTCAAACCGCAATTAGTTTGAAGCATATGTAAAAAGCAGAAGTAAAAGAGATTTGATGCCACACTATGAATAGGGCAAGGAGGTAAGAGCAAAATCTAAGTGTTTTTTTGAAACCTTTTGCTCTCTGCTCTTATTTTTGGATTATATTACTATATGAACTCTAGCTCAGTTTACACTTGCCATCATCTCAGAGATCAAATTTTGTTGTTCCTTTTGAGAAACTCTATTGAGCACTTTATCTCGGGCATTATAATATTAGTTTTAATTCACCCAGTACCAAGTATCTTCAACTATTGGTTGCGTGTTTATGACTCATCATATGCAGGACTTATGTATCTCAGTCGACGATCGTTTAGGTCCGACACTTGTCTCTAAAAAAAGAAATTTTTGCAAACTTAAGTTGTCACTTGTCTTGTAGTGAATGGCCACTCCTGCCTTCCAAGTTCCAATAGGAGAAGGGTGCCTTTGATAATGATTAATGAGTTTTAGTTATACCTACGTATGTTGATTCCATAATCCTCAAAAAGGGGAAAATATGCTTGACAAACGATTATGGAAAGCAAGGTCAGTGGAGCAGTAAGAACAGCCCAAAGAACCTAAGCTGTCTAAACCCTAGCTAAGAATTACTGGTAGTGCATTAGTACCCATGATACAAGGTTGTTTCAGTCACAATTATTAGTCGATTGTATGTTAGAGGCCCGAGTGGCTCTCATAGTATTTAGGCCTAAATACAATGAGAAATACAATGAGAGCCACGGGCCTGTAACATACAATCGACTATCTTCTATCCCTTCTCCTTTACCACCGCACCTTCTATAACTAAACCCTACACATCAATCCTTCGAATCAAATGGCTGGTGATGACCCCATCGTCACAAACACGACACCTACATCCACCAATAAAATAATTCCGTTTAATATACCTATCAGGTTGAGCCTTGAGAAACATAACTATACCTCCTGGTGTTCTTTCCTTAAAATTCATCTCGGTAGCCTTGGCTTAAAAGCCCATATCGAAGGCTCTTCTACAAGCTCTACTGATCCTTAATGGAACAAACAAGCAGTGTTGTAAATATCGCTCGGCGGTACCTCGGCGGTCGACCACCGCCAAGCGCCAAGACCGATATGGCGGCGATATATCAGTGATATATCGGAGACCATAAATTATAAAGAAATTTATGTATATTTTTGAAATACAACATAAATTATAAAGGAATATGAAAAAAAAAAAAAAAAAAAAAAACCCTAGATCTAGGCTAGATCTGAAGTAAATATGAAAAAAAAAAAAACTCTAGATCTGAAGTTAAACGGCGTTGACCGGCGTGAATCTGAAGAAAAAAAAACCAGATCTGGCGTTGACCGTCGTTGACCGACCGCCGCCAAGGCCGATTTTTTACCGATTTTGATCGCCAAGCTCCGATTTTGACCGATTTTGACCAAAACGCCAAGTTAGACCGATATGGGAAATATCGTGGCGGTGGACCACCGCCAAGCGCCATGGCGCCGCCATATCGGCCGCCATGGCCGATTTTTACAACACTGCAAACAAGATGACTTAGTGAAGGTATGGATCCTCGGTACTCTAGAAGAATCTCTCCAAGACCAAGTTGTCGCAACCCCTGGTAATGCAAAACCCTTGTGGGATCACATTAAGGATCTCTTTCATGACAACAAAGACGCACGTGCAATAACTCTTGATAACGAGCTTCTATCTATCAAGCTTGGCAACCTCACCATAAATGCATATTGCGCCAAGATTAGAGCCATGGCAGTCCGACTGGCTAACCTAGGAGAAAAGGTTAGTGATAAAAATCTTGTTATGTATGCATTAAATGGGCTGGACACAAGGTATAAAGGTATAGCTCGCCTCATACGTCACAACCAACCTTTACCCACATTCGAAAATGCTCGCAACATGTTGTTGCTTGAAGAATCTAATTTACAAGAACCCGCTGACCAGGGCAGTAACTATGACAGCAGTAGCTCGTCCCCCACCGTATTTATGGCAACCAAAACAGACACAAAAGGTACCCACCCTAAAACACAATCTTTACCGCAACTTTGTAATCACTTTAACAAAGGGTCGTGTAAATTCGTGGATCGTTGTAAGTTTCTTCATGATCATAGAAATCAGTCCGGCTTGGCAACCAAAGGGAACACCACTCGGTCGCAAACCTGGAATACGTACCACCCCAATCAACATGTTTCCTGGACTCCACCAGGCTTATACCAGGCCCGACAATCCCTTGGCCCAACTCACTCTCACACACAACCTTTTACATCCCCACGACAACCCCTACCTAGCCCACCTCAACCTACTGTCTATGCCGCCCCAATAAACGCAACGCAAGCCTACCATCAAGGCCAGTCTTACCCACAAGCCCACCATGTCCAGCCCTTGTACGCTGCACCATAGCCTAGTCCGACAAGAGGCCTTCTTGGGCCCGCACCGGGGTATTATCCATCTCAGCCGACAACATTACCAAGCGCATTTAGCACAATGACCTTGCAAGACCCTACATGGAATATGGATACAGGTGCTTCTTCCCATTTAAATTCCAATGCAAGTAATTTAAGTACACTTTTTAACACACGCTTATTCCCATCTGTTCACGTTGGCGACGGGAATTCTATTCCCGTCACCAACACCAGCCATAGCATTATTCCATCCTCTCATCGCCCCACTTCATTTACATAATGTTCTTGTCACCCCCAATATAATTAAAAATCTCATTTCAGTCCGTCAATTTACTAAAGATAATAATTGTACAATTGAATTTGATGCCTTTGGTTTTTCTGTGAAGGACTTCTGGACTCGCCATATCCTCCTTCGATGTGATAGCTCCGGTGATCTCTCCTGTCACCAAGCCGTCAACTATCCCTACCGCTCTTCTCTCCACAAGCTCCTCCACGTGGCACCAACGCCTCGGTCATCCTGGTGATGAAGTGCTACGGTCTCTTGCTTCTCGTCACTTTATTTCGTGTAATAAAGAAAAGTCTCCTCATGTTTGTCACGCATGCCAACTTGGCAAACATGTGAAGCTTCCTTTTCATAGTTCCAAGTCTATTGTTAAACATTGTTTTGATATTATTCATTCCGATTTATGGACATCTCCTACTACTAGTAAAAGTGGTTTCAAATATTACGTGTTATTTCTTGATCACTTCTCTCATTACTTATGGATTTACCCACTTCGAAATAAATCTGACATGCTTGATAAATTTCAGCATTTCGTAATTATGTTAAGAACCAATTTCAATGCGAAATAAAAAGTTTCCAATGTGACCATGGCGGTGAGTTCGATAATAACCGCTTACATAACCTTTTTGTTAAACACGGTATAGAATTTAGATTCTCTTGCCCAAAAACCTCTCAACAAAACGGCAAAGCGGAACGCAGGATTAGAACCATCAACAATGTCATTCGTGCGCTCTTGTTTCAAGCCCACCTCCCCCCCCCCCCCCCACTTTTTGGGTCGAGGCTCTACATATGGCCGCTTATCTCCTCAACCTTTTACCATCTACAGCCATCAACAACGAAATTCCCTACACACGAATTTTTAACAAAACACCCGACTACTCCAACCTACGTATCTTTGGCTGCCTTTGCTACCTTCACCTTCACTCACCACACAAACTTGCCCCACGCGCAATACCTTGCATTTTCTTGGGCTATCCCGCCTATCACTGTGGCTTTCGATGCCTTGACCTTGAAACAAACAAAATTTTACTTTCCCACCACGTCACCTTTGACGAAATTCAATTCCCCTACCGCTCAATGACACTCGATTCCCCACCTTTCTACACATTCTTAGACACCACAATACTCACTCAACCTACTCCATTACAAACCGACCCACATACCCACGCTGAACCCACTACACCTGCCAGCCCAACTCTCGTCAATTCCCCACAACCCAACAGCCCCCAATCTGAACCGCCAAATCCACCATCCCCAAACCAACATCCTCCCACCGAACCACCCCGTACTCACCGCATGGTCACTCGGTTTCAATCATGCATTGTCAAACCCATTGACTGTCCCTCCCTTCACACTACTTCTATCTCACCACTACCTAAATCTCCATTCCTCGCTCTCCAAAACCCTCATTGGAATAATGCTATGTATGATGAGTATAATGCGTTAAAAATGATACTTGAATTCTTGTAACACGGCCCACTGGTATTAATTTGGTACGATCTATGTGGCTGTTTAAGCATAAATTTCATGCTGATGGAACTCTGAGTCGCTATAAGGCTCGTTTGGTTGCCAATGGTAGTAGTCAGCAACTTGGTATTGACTGTGATGAGACTTTCAGCCCAGTGGTCAAGCCAGCCACCATCCGCATAGTCCTCAGTCTTTGCGGTATCTCGCAAGTGGCCCATTCATCAACTTGATGTTAAGAATGCCTTTCTTAATGGGGATTTATCTGAGACTGTATATATGCACCAACCACCAGGATTTGTGGACCCCCGGTACCCCCATCATGTCTGCCTTTTGCATAAGTCTTTATATGGTCTGAAACAGGCACCCCGTGCTTGGTTTCAGCGATTTGCAGGTTATGCCACTCGTGTTGGATTTTATCACAGCCGTTGTGACTCTTCTCTATTCATCCTTCGTCAGGGATCTCAAGTTGCTTATTTACTAATCTATGTGGATGACATTATTCTTACAACTTCTTCTACAACTTTACTACAGCAAGTCATTGCTTCTCTACATAGTGAGTTTTACATGACTGACCTCGGGGCACTTAATTATTTTCTTGGTATTTCTGCTACTCGCCACTCTACAGGGCTTGTAACACCCCAACCCGAAAAGGGCTAAAGTGTAACATTTTGGAGTCAAATCAGAACACAAGTAAACGGAGATACATTACTAATACAAGGGTTACAATGCAGTTCTAATGAAAAGATAAAGGACAAATTCTAAACATTACAACTTCCAAAACTGATAACAAGCTAAGAAGAAAAAGGAAAACTCTAAGTCAAAACTCTAGTCTATGGAAGGGTATCAACAATGTAGTCCACTAAGAGCTCCTAAGCACTCTTCACTCAACCCAGCTTCCTTCTAAAACCTGCCGCAGGAAAAGAAATGCGGCTGAGCTTAAAAAGCCCAGTGAACAGATATAAACAAACGAAAACTAATAACAAAAGGAAAACGAAGGTGAATACGACATACGTCCGAGTGAACCTGCTGAGATAGAAATCAAAGAATATGGAACATATAATAGAATATGATCAAAGTGAATACGGGTAAGGAATATCAAATGAATCAAAGGTAAAGAAATGAATCACAAGTATAAGCAAATGAAATAAAGCAAACATAAGTTAATCACAATAGAGATGACAGGATTATAAAGATCACAGAAAAGTAGAACTAATAGGAATGCCCAACAAACATATATCATAGTGTACATAGGAGCTGCAGACTCCGATATACCAAATGTGAAATGGGGTGTATTGCACACACACAAGTCCATTCACTAAATTATACTAAACAAAGTACCTAGGATGCATCCATACGCTCCCTGCAAAACAGATATATATGCACAAAGCTCTAGGCTAAGTAAACATATACAATAATAAATATATGCCTGAATAGCTATAGCATAATAGGGAACGCTGTGGACAAAAACCCACATCCACATATAGTGTCAATACCACTGGTGCATCAGTGTCAAGGCCATGGACTCCCCATGACTGGCTACAAATTAATCAAATAATAGGCAACAAATAGGGCATAGGAATGCTATAAGAATAAGAACTATAGCATGCAACAAATATCAAGCAAATCATAAAAAAAAAAAAAAAAAATCTGGATCAATCAAGTACGAATCAGACAAAGGGAAGCATATCAATGGCTTAAAAGGGATAGAATCATACATCAAAAGTAAAGAGTCATGAGAGAACGAAGGCCTTTACTAAAAAGGCGGAATATCTGTACTTTAAACCGCCAACGAAACCATATCATAGCATAAGAATAGGAAGTCACTCATTTTTCAGCGAATCTACACGAATTAATGATCGGCTTATTATTAATAACTTATTCAGAATCAGATTACTTGTTTTACTCGGCTTTCCATTTTTAGTAACTTGCCAAATATAGTAACTTTCCATTCTAAGTAAATTTCCCGATTTAGCATGATTAGTCCTTAATAATAATAATTAACAATTTATTAAGCTAAACATTCAAATTAACCATTATTATAGATTAAAGTTCCATTATACCAATTTGTAATAGTTTAGGATCAAAAATGTCAACATTACAAAGTTTAGGGTCCTAAGTGTAAATTATCCAAATTAAATATTAAAAGTTAAATAAAATTATTTTAAAGTTTATTTTTAAATAAATTAATATTACGATAATAATTTTGGACCCCGTCATTATAATTTTATATAATTTAGTAACGTACCCACGATATTAATATTTATGCCGTGACGACCCAAGATTTTTATTATTTCGAAATCAAAATGGACCGTGACACCACCTTGTGGTATGATGCGTGGGAATCGCACCTTGCTTTACCTCTCGAGGGATCTCGAGAAGCTTACAACCCCCACCAGGCAGTGTACCTGATCGTTGTAGTATAGTATAGTGACAAGTACCGGGGGATTGATCGTTCAGCTTAGGAATAGTGTCGCTAGGATTAGAAAACCTAATTAATAGTTCTAGAGGTGAGAGATGATTATTTTTGTATTTTTATATTTTTATGAAAGCAAGTAAAATCTCGGGTTTTGAAGGAGTGGGCGGAATTAGTTGCTATTCAACTAACCCAAAGCTAAGATGCAATCAAAATAAAATAATAAAAAAATGAAATTAAACTAAATTATACTAAGTTGTGAGCAGTGGTTGGAGAAATTGTGTTTACTTAGACTTCATTACTCCCTAGATATCTTTTACATGTTAATTACTTGTTACACTTGTATGAATGACGGATTGTATTCCTTAATACCATTCGTGGGGTGGCATACATAACTCCCCAACTCTATGAGCTCTTATCTCCTCCTACACCATGACCCAGCACAACTATAGGGATTGTAAACAGTGGCTCATGCATTAAATACAACCAATAAAGACCTAGTACGCCTCGGTTCATGTTTCTTAAGACGTTCAAGCATGTTACCATTTGGAGATCTGCCAGTTTTCTTAAGCCTAACATATAAATCATTCATTCAAAACAAGAATAGACAAGTAATCAACACATAATCAACATCTAGGTTTCATTAGATCTAAGCAAACACAAGAGAGATCTAGCCTAGCATAGTAGAATTGAGACAAGAACAAGAGATAAACAACCAACACATAGACATATTGATTGAATTGAAAGTACACTTATCTCAATTACAATGCAAGGTCTCAAGGGTTTGGAACCCTTGAAAAACCTGTAAAAGAGGCACCAAAATCGTCTTTAGGGTTTCACCAACACTTCTCTCTCTTTAATGAAAAAACTAGAAAACTATATATAGGAAAAACAGTCTGACGGCGTCAAGAGTAACTTCTGACGCCGTCACCTCGCCGCCATATACTTCCTCGGACGGCCTTGATCCACTTATGACGGCCTATGTGACGCCGTCACCACCCACGGTATATTAATTTTGCCACTTTGACGCCGTCACGAGTCCGTCTGACGCCGTCACCACCTTCGATATTTAATTCTTCATGTCTGACGCCGTCAAGCTGATGGTCTTGACGCCGTCACCTTGTATTTTTAGCATGGAAATTTGGTACTTAGCCGTTTTCTTCACTTTTATGCTCCAAAAACGTCCAAAATAGCTTCTTTTCCAGAATTCACTCTCCAAACACCTAAAATCACAAAAGGAACGATTTAGGGCAATATTTGATCAAATAAAGTCGGATTCGGGCTTAAATGACCCCCTAAAAACGGATCATTTTTCGCCTCATCATATACCCTTACACTTGAGATTTGCTTGTCCTCAAGCAAATGAGCTTTTATTCTACTCAAAAGACAAGTTAGGGGTCATTTAACACTAATATAAAAGTAATTACAACAAATAATCGTTCCACTAAAGACCAATAGACAAGCACGGAGGTCATACACAAGCACCTCACAAATAGTGTTTAGATACTCACATCTCTCGGGTGTAATAAAGTAATATAACATTATGGAAATGGAAGATATCTCTCACTACCTGTCATAGCAAAATAGATTACCATAGGCTTGGGAAAGGATCAAACCTCCACCACATGGCGTAAGCACCTAGGATAAACTATCAAAGAGGTCTTTTTAAAGGGTTATAACGTTAGGTGTAGGGATATGAATTACACGGTTTTGTTGGATAAAGGAAGTTTTACTGGTGGCGAGTTAACAATCTTAGTTAATTACATGTACAATATGGCGTTGCTAAGCCAAGACTAGACTCGACTTAAGCTAATAAATGAAGAATAACAAAAACATAAAATAAACATAGAACAAAAAACGGGATGGTAGTCCGTTTTTTTTTTTTTTTTTTTTTTTTTTTTTTTTTTTTTTTTTTTTTTTTTACACTCTTACCCTACCATCCAAAATAATACATCATAGGGGATGAGAGTTCCCCTTACACTTGAATCTTTACATACTTTACAATTAACTAATCTAATGACTCGAATTAAGAAAATCAAAACACTTTGAGCACTTTTAAGATTAACGTACATATGGGGGTAGTAATATGATGTTCTTCCCCATTACTCCATAAAATAAGTACTTACCCATGAGTCCCAATCGTCCCAAAACAATATGTACAAGGATATGACTCGACTTAGCAACCATGTAATCAATTAGAAAGTTAACTTAGGGTTTAACAAATAACAATAATGCACTAAAAATGAGCGCATACACGGAAGGCTAAGGCGATTTGGGTGTACATTTAAGTGGGGTGTAACAAATTCTTCCTTTAAGTAAAATGCTTAAAGTTAGAAACGAAAAGATAGGCTCGGAGGGGTGTACTAGGGGTATCGTGTACTAAAAATGAGTACAACGCTAAGGGTGTGGGAAAAATTAGTTGACTTAACTAGCCAAGCAATATGACTTAAATGGTCAAGTAATTATAATACGGGTTTAACACAAGGGTGATCCTAATGCCTCTTATCATGTAGTAAATCCTACCACACGAATGTAGTCTCACTAGCGGTCTCGGGATGCATCACTAACGCAAGTTCTAGAATCTAAATGCTACCGGTACACTCATAAGCACCAATAATAAATGCTTTTCCTATCAAATCTAAAGGCGAACCTCACATTTTTGGGTGGAAAATTTTTCTGAACATACGGTTATGTGCTAGTCATACAACCTCCTATCCATGAGACGCTTGCTATGGCTAAAGTTTCACTCCTAAATGTTGTAAAAAATTTTAAATTTGGCGCTAAAATTACACTAACAAGTATTTCTCATAGTTTTATTACTCATCTACTATCAAACAAAACAAACTCAAGCGAAAGTGCATATGAAAGGTATCATCTTTTTACCCTCCCCTTACACTTAAGATGAACATTGTCCCCAATGTTCAAGTAAAGAATGTAAAAGTTAAAAAGTAAAGAGAATGAAATCAAATACTCCCCTGATTCGCTCGGTATGGATTATAGGTTGGCCAAGTTAAATCTTCTTCCAAGAAAACGAACAATCAAAGCTTCCCTTCCAGAATATAAATCATCTTCTTGTCATAAATAACCTGTAAATCCTGACAAAAGTAGACAAGGCAACCTCGCGTAAAATCGGCGGCATCCTATATAAGTTACTAAATCCTAGAAAACAAAGTAAGATATAATGCTTGTGGAATGAAGTTTGCAGATTTCCTGGAGATTATAAAACTTAATAATTCACAAAAACCATAAGACTCCGTTAGAAAAACAAAACCGGTAAAATTTCCAGATTTTAACTCCTGACGCCGTCAAGAGCAATACCCTGACGCCGTCAGAATGGACCTGCAGAAATTCTTATGTTAAGTTTCCGGAAAATTTCTGGAAAAACTTTGTCCTACTTCCTGGAAAATCCTGCAAAACTTCATTATGACTCAATACAAGCATTTGACTCTAACAAATACGAATATACATGTTCATTAAATATTGTGGAGAATCATGATCGGTTTGTTTCTTAAAAACATATTTGGGGTTTCCCCCTTACACTTATCTTTTGCAAAAATACCTTTAGGTTGAAGTTAAGACTAGGCTAAACAACATAATAAAGTATTTCACATTTTAGTAGAGAAACATGATCAACCAACAATAAAAATAAAACATGCATACGGAAGCAAATAACAATCAAACAAATAAAATCACACAAAACATGGGTTGCCTCCCAAGAAGCGCTTTTCTTTATTTACGAGTCTTGTAGCTAGACTCAAAGTCGTGGGTTACTACGTGATTTCATCATTGGTTCCACTCTCCGATTGTAGATATTCCTTGTAGAAACCAATCACCTTTTTCTCAATCGCCCCCATAATCATTTGGGCAAATTCTTCATCGACTTTATACCTTGGTCCAAGGGCCAAGCAATCCTTGTAGTAAAGACTCCTTTTTTCCCATACATAGTCCATGCCCTTTTTCTTATCCTTCTCATCAATATCCTCAAAAGCACCAACGTTGTCCTTATCCAAACGAGATATAAAGCGAAATTCTTTCATCCTATTGGGCATCCTATAAGTGATACTATCGGTGTTACTTGCAAATCGAATCGTGCCTTCTACCTCATCATATTCTAACTTAGACTCCTCAACAAATGGTTGGCCAAACACAACATTGGATAATCGACAATCAATAACATTAGCAAGATCCTCCACAATCATAAAGTCGGTGACAAAATTGAAATTACCGACAAAGACACGTAAACCTTTAACTCTCCCGACAAAGTTACAAACTCCACCGGGGTACTTGGGGTCCCTTCTAGGTTCAAGTCTTGTGTTCACTATATCATTATAAACCGTTGAGGACATAATGTTGATTGGAGATTTAAAGTCAATGTAAGCATTGCTAATGTGCCTATATCCAATCATACATGGTATCTTAGCATTCTTAGGATCGCCTCTCTTGATCTTAGGTTCAATTATGGTGAAAGGAGATCGCGGGTTATCAATAAGATTATTATAATATGCAATCTCCTCCTTAGTGGGGTATAGATTAAAGTAGTCGTTAAGCTTCGGATCCATTGCTTCCTCTTCTAGTCTCTCAACAATATTCACAAAGTCATTAGGCCCTAGGTCCTTTTTTGAATACAAGGCGGTCGCTAGGTCACTAAATGTATGTTCGAGCTCAATCTTAACCAACCTATTAAGCTCTCTAAGCTCTCTAATCTCACTCTCAATCTGTTCACGTAACACAGCCACTTCTTCAGGGGAAAGGGGTGGATTCGCGTTTTCCATAACGGTCAACGGAATAGTTAATGGGGTTAATTTACTAACAAAGGCACAAAGAAATGAGATAGACTAAAGAAGCCCTAAAAATAAAAATAAAAATCTTACTAGAAAGGAATCTAGCAAGTAGACCTAATAAAAAGAAATCCTAACCTAGACAATAACTATTCCCCGGGCTGCGGCGCCAAAAACTTGATGCGTGGGAATCGCACCTTGCTTTACCTCTCGAGGGATCTCGAGAAGCTTACAACCCCCACCAAGCAGTGTACCTGATCGTTGTAGTATAGTATAGTGACAAGTACCGGGGGATTGATCGTTCAGCTTAGGAATAGTGTCGCTAGGATTAGAAAACCTAATTAATAGTTCTAGAGGTGAGAGATGATTATTTTTGTATTTTTATATTTTTATGAAAGCAAGTAAAATCTCGGGTTTTGAAGGAGTGGGCGGAATTAGTTGCTATTCAACTAACCCAAAGCTAAGATGCAATCAAAATAAAATAATAAAAAAATGAAATTAAACTAAATTATACTAAGTTGTGAGCAGTGGTTGGAGAAATTGTGTTTACTTAGACTTCATTACTCCCTAGATATCTTTTACATGTTAATTACTTGTTACACTTGTATGAATGACGGATTGTATTCCTTAATACCATTCGTGGGGTGGCATACATAACTCCCCAACTCTATGAGCTCTTATCTCCTCCTACACCATGACCCAGCACAACTATAGGGATTGTAAACAGTGGCTCATGCATTAAATACAACCAATAAAGACCTAGTACGCCTCGGTTCATGTTTCTTAAGACGTTCAAGCATGTTACCATTTGGAGATCTGCCAGTTTTCTTAAGCCTAACATATAAATCATTCATTCAAAACAAGAATAGACAAGTAATCAACACATAATCAACATCTAGGTTTCATTAGATCTAAGCAAACACAAGAGAGATCTAGCCTAGCATAGTAGAATTGAGACAAGAACAAGAGATAAACAACCAACACATAGACATATTGATTGAATTGAAAGTACACTTATCTCAATTACAATGCAAGGTCTCAAGGGTTTGGAACCCTTGAAAAACCTGTAAAAGAGGCACCAAAATCGTCTTTAGGGTTTCACCAACACTTCTCTCTCTTTAATGAAAAAACTAGAAAACTATATATAGGAAAAACAGTCTGACGGCGTCAAGAGTAACTTCTGACGCCGTCACCTCGCCGCCATATACTTCCTCGGACGGCCTTGATCCACTTATGACGGCCTATGTGACGCCGTCACCACCCACGGTATATTAATTTTGCCACTTTGACGCCGTCACGAGTCCGTCTGACGCCGTCACCACCTTCGATATTTAATTCTTCATGTCTGACGCCGTCAAGCTGATGGTCTTGACGCCGTCACCTTGTATTTTTAGCATGGAAATTTGGTACTTAGCCGTTTTCTTCACTTTTATGCTCCAAAAACGTCCAAAATAGCTTCTTTTCTAGAATTCACTCTCCAAACACCTAAAATCACAAAAGGAACGATTTAGGGCAATATTTGATCAAATAAAGTCGGATTCGGGCTTAAATGACCCCCTAAAAACGGATCATTTTTCGCCTCATCATGGTACCAAGACCAGCCGTGAGCCTTTGTTGCAACACAAACCCATTTAAAACAATTGGTACATAACATTATATTTAACAGGTAAGACCTCTCGTAAAAATGGTACTTAACTCGCTCCTTTTTACGTTTCAAAACATGCACAGTCTATTTATCCTTTCATTTTATATCATTTTATCTACACCTTTGTATTTTAACTCACCTAAGGCACGCATGCAATCTATTCTTCTTTCGTATGACATTATAACAAGAACGTTGCCGAAATCGACTTGCATACTTTTCATATTAAAAATAAATCGTGACACTCCTTATTCATTTCGAAACTCAAACCAAGCCCTGACCTCTTTTATACGATTCGAAATAATATGCAGGCTATACATACTTTTATTCGAATATCATTTTACATATTTATTAGCCGAATAATCCTTTCTCGTTATATACATGTTCCATTTGATTCATATGTTTTCTTTCTTTTACGTTAGCTTACAAACTTTCATTTGTCTAGGAGCAAGCATGCACGCACTCTATAGACCCACCACAACTTACACACTTTTTCATTATGAAACTAAAATGCATTTTCAAAGTTAGTATTCTGATATTCTATTTAGTTTCAAAAGCATATATATATATATATATATATATATATATATATATATATATATATATATATATATATATATATATATATATATATATATATATATATATATATTCAATGATCAAACTACAACCGTATAAGCAGTGCATGGACCCACTATATACACTGTCTATCATGCATGCATACTCGACATATTTACATATTTAAAAACACATAACGCAAGCATGATTTCCAGGTTTTAGAAGATCACACACACGACACCCACACACAAACAGAATCTACGAGTCCAAAACCTCACATCAAAACCACGAAATAAATATGTACACCCCCATATTAATTCTTTAGACCTTCAACCAGTTTAGAACATATATAGTATATATATCATGTTAGAATCTTAAATTTCATATCGATCATAGGCGTATGTATATATATATTAACGGGTTCGAAGAACAGAAACAAGGATCTACATGCGTTTCATGATTCATGTTAAGTATATTATGTTACTCGTATGTATCTATATTTATTCGTATAACCTTTTTAACGAACAATATTTGGTTACATGTTATAAACGTACATACGTTAATGCATGTCGACAGAATAGAACAAGGAGATCGATATACCTTGGACGATATCGAAACGGATCAAAAGACGAATCAATGAGCTAAACACCTAGACCTTTGTCGAACCTCTTCGGACCAATACTAACCACGATCACCGCAACACCTTCGAACCAGAATCACAACGTCTAATCACCACCTTGTTTCTTCCTTTCGTACACCCTCTCTTGATAACCGAATGTAAAGAAAATTTTCCTGCTGCCACTCTTTTGTGGTATGTTTTTAGGGTTTTGTGAGTGAATGCAAATGAGATATACGGTTCACACAATATAAGGCAAAACGTGTTTAGTTTTTTTTAGGAAAGTAATAATTTTATTGATATGGCATAAAAGTGTCTGAGCGTGATTTATGGGATTTGAATTTCGGTTCTTATCTCTTGTTTATCAATCACACACATACAATGATGGGCTTGTGATTCGTATCTTCACTTCACTTAAATAAGGGAGATGACCAAAATGTTATAGTAACTTAGGGTATTTTAAATTTAGGATAGATTAGTTTACGTATTATTAATTAATATTATGTATTTTAATTATAGGCTATAGTTCGTAATGTCATATTGTCAATAATTCAAACTTAGGATAAATTTAAAATGGTGCGAAAAATTATGGTACAAATATTAACGAATTTACATACTTAAGTTATAATCATCGAAAGTTTAAAATTGTAGGGGTATTTTGGGTATTTTAGATGTTCAAAATCTATGGGTTTTACAGGGCTGTTTCTGTCTCAAAAGAAGTACGCTATTGAGCTTCTTGAGCGTGCTCACATGACTAAACTGTAACCCTTCAAGGACACCAGTTGATACGGATTCCAAACTGGGTCCCGACGGTGTTCCAGTACAGGACCCCACTTTATATCGCAGTCTTGCAGGTGGTCTTCAGTATCTCACATTTACTAGACCAGATATATCCTATGCAGTGCAACAGATTTGTCTCTACATGCATGACCCTCGTGAACCTCATCTCGCTGCCCTTAAGCATATCCTACACTATGTTCGCGGAACTCTGGATTATGGATTACACTTGTACTCCTCTACTGCCACCTCTATTATTGGATATACGGATGCGGATTGGGCAGGCTTCCCCTCGACAAGGCGGTCTACTTCAGGTTACTGTGTCTTTTTGGGAGACAATCTCGTGTCTTGGTCTTCTAAACGCCAGAAGACTATCTCCCGTTCCAGTGCTGAGGCTGAATACCGGGGCGTTGCCAATGTCGTAGCTGAGAGCCTGAGACTGCATGGCTTCGCAACCTCCTACGAGAGCTTCACACTCCAATGTACACTGCAACCCTTGTCTACTATGACAATGTTAGTGCCATATACCTGTCTGCCAATCCAGTTCAACATCAACGGACCAAACATATTGAGATTGACATACATTTTGTCCGTGACATGGTTACTGCTGGTCAGGTTCGAGTTCTCCATGTGCCCTCCCGCTATCAGTACGCAGATATCTTCACCAAAGGTCTATCTTCAACATTATTTGAAGAGTTCAGGTCTAGTTTGAGCGTCCAACTTCCTCCCGCTCCAACTGCTGGGGAGTATTAGTCAATTGTATGTTACAGGCCTCAGTGGCTCTCATTATATTTAGGCCTAGCCCATTTGTAACATTTTCTAGAATCATCTCATGTAACCTATATATATATGTATCATGTTTATGGAATGGATCAATCAAGCAATTATACCTTTCAATAACAATATGTTGGTGTTACGCCATTCTGTCAATAAGTTACTAAAGACTATGGGCTTACTATGCTACCTGAGGGATAGCTGTTTGAACTTTTAAGATTGTTTGCCAAGTCTGGACCCGGCCATATAACATCCATAGCAAGTAAAGTGAGGTGAGATGTAGTTAGTAACTTCAATATTTAAGAAGCACTTATTTCAAGTACAAAAAGTATGGTAAGGTCTGCTGGCAACCTGAAACTCCAAATTAATGTGAAACTAAGATATTAAATAATTCTTTTGATTACTCAAAGGTATGAAATGTGTCATGGCACAAGTTTAGAGCCGCCTAAAACCACTCCAAATCCGGGTTCAACTATTAAAAGATAACTCAATTTATAAAAGGCCTCGGTCTTTCAAACCAAAGGCCAATTTTGAATATAAACCTGTTTCTAAACCTACCACTAAGAAGAATGCCAAAGATACTAAATGTAATTTGGAGGCTGCCCCGTTGGATCAGCCTTTGAAAGATGATTCGATTGGTGTTTCTTCTAGTTATTTAAAGTGTGATGATGGTCCGAGCATGGTGGAGGTGTTGGTACCACAAGATAGTGACATGACTGCTACCGTGTGTGATGTCTCTACTGGGGGTGTACCTACGGAAAGTGGTAAGGGAAGTTTGTGGGAGCAATTCGCCAAGATGGTTATGATTATGGAAAGTTCATCCTTGTCGTTGGCTGATTCGTCGGATGACGATGTTGTTTGCATGCCTGAGGTCCTACCGGGTGCTGGCTTCCTGGATGATTTGAAGTCCTATGATGGTTATGATTATGATTATCCGGCGTTTGGTTTTGATAATCGCTTGAAGGGTCGTCATAGGTAGTTTGTTTTATTTTGTTTGTTATAAGAATGGCCTGTCATTCTTATATAGTGGTTTGGTTTGTTGCTTTGTTTGCATGTAAGTGTCCTTATGGACTGAGATGAGGGAAGTCACCCTCATCCGTTTGTACTTCAATGTTTTTTGGCGTAATAATATTTACCGGGGCAACCCTTTACCCCAAAAAAAAGATAACTCAATTTGATAGCTTGACGAGCCTTGATAATATAAGCTTGAGTTCAGTTTATAGAAGATTCAAGATCAATTTGATTTCGGAGCTTTTGAATACCTTGAGATGCTGATTTGAGCTCAGTTGGTAAGCTTTACAATGTTTGACTGAGCTTAAGTTGAATTTGGATTTAATAATTTGATGAAACTACAACCCATTAGCAACTTCATTTAGTTGAGTCTGTAATTATAAAACATGATAGAGCTGGAATAATACGGCAAAACTCGACTCATGAGGAATCATTGATATATCAACATTGCTTTATATGAAACCCTCCCAACAAGCCTTGTAATCCAAGTACTCCACTCGTATACTGAGTTGCATAACTATTGTCTTTCTCCGTAATGTTGCAACTGGCCATAACATATAAACAACACAATTTTACAAGATTCGCAGCGAATCAACATATAGGTTCGATGTGGCGTACCGGGCAAAGCAGCTAAACAATGGGACCAAAAAATTGCAATTTATTTTAAAACACTATAAGATTAAGTATAAAGCCTAGAATTAAAAGATTACCTATGTATGACCTTTCATTTAGAAAAATAAACAACTTTTTTCACCTTTCCTAAGACCTCGTTTACCCTTAAAGTACCCATGCAAAATACCATTCACGCTAATAGAAAAGGATGTTGTCGTAACACACTTCATAATCCAATGAATCGCGTATGAAATCCAAAACCAATCAAAGTATTCCACAAAAAACTCCAATCAACAGTATCATATGCCTTCTGAATATCAACCTTAAAGGCACACTTAGCAGGACCACGGTCAAGATGATAATTATGCTCCTGAGTGAGTAAAATATTATCCGAAATCCTTCTGCCCGGAACAAACCTAGATTGGTTCAAACTGACTAGGGCTTGTTTCTTTTTTTTTTTTTCCACATTAAGTGGGTGGGGCCCTTTCTGTTAATGGGTCTTAATAGGGAGGAGCACCATTTGCTTCCTCTCCTCATATAGACTATTTAACAGAAAAAGAAACATATTATATGTGTGGCTCCACCACTATCTCCCCATTAAGACTCATTAACATAAAAAAGAAACACCCCCTAAGGATGTTAAGCTCTCCTTAATACGGTTGGCAATAATCTTGCTGATGCATTAAAATAAAACATTGCAACACAAAATAGGCTTGACCATTGGTCATCGCTATAACTTTTAGCGACGACAAATTTGACTTATAGTGACCACATCTGTCATCTCTATAAGTAGAAAATACTGTAGTGGAACTTGTTATCAGATTTTTATAATTGTGATAAATGACATTGATTTGTGTTCAATCGTGAAACATTTTGTGAAGCAGTATATATCAAATTAAACATAGTATTGAAATAAATAAAGTTTGAAATACGATTTCAGTGATTAAAGATGGAATTCTCTAATCCCGACATGATTTTTTAAGTTTGGCACAATATTCGTCACAATCCATTGGATTGTTCTTGCACAATTTTACGTCACCACAACAACACCAGAGCATTTTTCCTGTCTGTTTCGCACATGAAGGAGGGCTATCTAGTGGAATCGCATCTGTTCTCATGTCACTGATTTCATTTTTCCAACCTATAAATCAGAAAAAACAAGATTGCTTATGATATCCATGCAAAATTAAGCAACTTGAAAAAAATATGGTAGATGACAGAAACTTACACTCATGAAAAGCAAGCAATATGAAGAAGCTCATAAATAAAGCAATCACATGTACTTCAAGGAGCTTGGCCATTGTGAACTTAAGAAAGAAATACACAAGAACTTGATTTTATGCGTGAGTAATAATTTAGACAATGCTTATATTTATATGAGCATTTAGAAAGTGACGTTTTCATCTAGCTAATGGATTTTTTTTTAATTATTTATTTATTTTTTAATTATTATTATTATTATTATTATTATTATTATTTTTGGAAATGATTTCAGTCAAGTGAAAATAGTAGTTTGTGTTTTTACATGAGCACTTGGAGGGTAAGGTATCGTAACGCACCTTTGTGCCAAGTCCGACGTGGACATGGTTTTGACTCCGTCAAATGCAAGCCATGATAACAGACCCCCCCCCCCCCCCCCCCCCCCCCCCCCCCTTAACATGGTAATTGAAGGTTATTGTACGTATATAGTGTAAACTCATCAACATGTCTTGATTCCCATGAAAGTTGATTAATCATTTCAAAGATTATCAAACACATAATTTTGATGACATAGAAGTAAGATTCACATGGAATTGAGTTAGTATTCACGGAAGTTGAATGTAGACTAATCACAAGTGTTCACGAGACATGCTTGTCCCACAAGTTTATATTCCAGCTATAAATCTTAATGAAGCAGTAAACTTAAATTTGGTACCGCACTAGAACTCTTTAAATTACAACGCGCCGAATATATTAATTAAATTTGACAGCTTTGATGTGTCGAAATATCATTGAGTTCCATATTCTACTGTGACATAAACTTATTGGTAGATTTCATATCCACTTTTTTCCTAATCCATTCAGTTTAGTACTCAGCATTATCAAACGACAACAAAATTGTGTAGTGTTTTAGATGCGTTAAGTGCTTCATTACGTTTAGGTGTTTCAAAGTCGCAGTGTCAACTTCAACTTCTTATTCCTGTTAAGTATATTATTTTTCTACAAACTGTTGTCGTAGTTTCTTCTATATCTTATAGTAGTTATTAGTTTTATGAGTGTTTAGTATATCTGGATTTAGCGAAAATCATACGTAAGTAATTTGCAGTGTCTAATATAATCTTAATTGTTATGTAGGGAAATACTCCATATTTTAAGATGTTTGATGTGTTTCATAACATATATATGACTGGTTACACGTGCTAACAAACTCGATTCTCCACATTTTATGATGCAATAGCTAGTTGATCCATTTTGTGGTAAACTAATGGAAAGTTGCAGATCTATGGATAACTTGAAAGTTGAAACTTCAACACAAGTTTTTTTGGGTAAAAGGGAACTTCCACCCTGGCAAAATATATTAACCAAAAAAACCGTTTCAAGTACAGTGGAATGTGGCTGAAACGCCACATTAACCTCAAGCAACCGCTTGAACAACCCCTATATCATTTATGACATGCCATAAATGAACAACTAGCTACCAACAACTAGAACAACCATTGAAAACAAACGCGACAAAAGCGACAAGCAAAGCAAATAAACAAATCCAAATAAAGAGATTACTTCCTCGAACGGCCTTGAAGCTTGAAATCAAACTGCTTATTATATTCCTCAAATTGCCCAGGTAAATCAACGACCTGGGCCGCATAATCATCAGAAAAATAGCCTTCAAGCTCGTGATGTCCTCCAGCTGAAGAAATGTAACTATCCATAGGATCATTTGGCTCAAACACCTCATCTTCACTTTCAGAAACAACCACTTCACCCACCTTAGAGAATGGGTTGCCCTTCCGAATACCCACCGGAACGGGTTTCCCATTATCATCCACAAGGGTAATATAACAATTGAAACAACAAGTTAGGATTAATATAACAAAGAAAAATGAGGCAATGGAAACAACAATTGAAACAAGGTACAATTTAATCCACATTGACTTACTATACGATTTTGTTCATTAGCTCATAACATCAACCCTGTGACCTGGTAATTAGTAGGATAGGTATAGTTCAGAATAAATTTTGAGATCATCATTTTTAAGAGGCACTACGAGTGTTTCCGGAGGTACTCCACTTGTGTAGTATGTTGCCATATATATCATAAAATGCCAAATAAACTTCATTTTCAGTTATTTCAGCTGCTAAGAAACCTTGGCCATCGTAATAAAACTTCATTTCATCAAGGTTCCATGGATTTATATCACCACGCCATGCCTTTGAGCCGGCCCCACTTGTTATAAACTGAAGTTCACTGCACGCACACAACATTTATTTTTGTTTTTACAATATAGTTTAACAATTGTGAACTGCATAGAGAAATTTACCTGTTTGAACTACTGATGTGCTGCAAGCAATGGTCATGACCATTTATGTATAGATTCACCTCATTTTCCTATAAATGATCACATCGCATAATTTAATTACATGGCTTTTCATATGATAAAATAAGGAAAACAAAGGTAGCATCTGTTTATATTGTTGACGAGTTTCAGTCTCACAAATTTTTGCTCAAACAAACATGTGTTAATAGATGTGACAGTATTGAACAGCTTCATTGTAACTTAGTCAAACTAAGAGATATTTATAAATTAAGTTGGATATATACGTAATTTGATGTATAGGAGCTGAGGGGCGTAACTTGTCAAACGAGCAAAATAAACTGTATCGTCAAAATGGAATTAGATTAAAAATCTCAAATGGGTTGAAAATGACCCAGAAATTGAATTCTGAGAGCATAAAGCCTGTTAAATGTATTAATGTATTGTAAATATACTAGCATCGGACACCAGCAAAGTGGCGACAAAACCAAATATCTATAACTTTTTGTGTTCTTTGATCTTTTGACGATATGCAATGGTAGACAACAACTTCTAGCAATTTACAGTTCTGATATAGTTTTAAAAGAGCGAAGGTGCATTTAAATATGTGTACATTGCCAATTTAGATACAAACTACTACACCTATTTAAACATGTAAAAATTGAATGTTCATAATACAATGTACAACTACAAATCTGTTTTAATAAAATCTATTTTAATACCATAATTATGTGAAAACATAAAAATACTAAGATTTGTTATTATAAGCATTCTAAATGCTTTATTGATGCGGGCCCAAGTGTTGAGGAACGGGCCATCATGTTTTTGGAGGCCCAAGATCGTTTGACAAAAGGGGCCTCACTAAAATGGGCATAAGTTGGGCTGCGGGGCTTCGTTTCAGGCCCATGACCAGTCGTTTCGAAGCTTGGAGCGAGGAGCACGTTGTGGTAAACTGACTTCGTCGGTTTACGGAACTTTCGTGCCCCGAAACACTTTATTTTACGTTTTATTTGCATTTTAGTGTTTTTTCGGGTTTTTTTGGACTTTTGTTTTTGTAATAGCTTTCGGCCCGTTTGTTCTTTAGGGCCCATTTCGACTTTGTTTCTCTGTTTAATAAGTGTATTGTCTTTGTGGCTAAGCAGTTGAATGAAATATGAAAAGTCTATTTTTGGCAGCTTTTTGCTAAGAATTTCCCTTTAATCGGTATTCGTGTGAATCAACAATTATTGGTAGGATCGTTCCTGGTATTCTTGTGAATCAACAGGTCCGATTTGTGTTATCTCATTTTAGTACTACATCAATTATAATTAATAGTTATCGTTTATAATTTATAGATACAGACTATAGTTTCTATATATAATTTCATTGGTACAAGACTCATGCATCATGTACGAGCGGATTAACTACTTCTACATAACTAATGCTTATAAGCGACTTATCGAAATGATGTTTATTTTGATCCGAACACATTTTCACTTGCTACATAACTAATGCCTAAAAGCGACCCTTATCAAAATTTTGTTTGTGTATTGGATATATATACCTGAAGAATGGGCAGAAGTTTGTCCACAAGCTCTTCTGTATTGCCATGGACACCAGCACTGAATATTGTATGATGGCCTACCACGATTTTCCATTTGGCACTTGATTCTTTCAATGGTACATCAACATCCTGCATACATTTTAGCCATTTTCAATTCATTTCAGAACATTACTTTTTCATACAAATCGAAGTCTAAACTCTCAGTGGCGAAAACGTTGTCATCTCAATTTTGCATATAAAACACATATATATCTGCGTTGTTACAAATTGGCATCTCTTCCTTCCTTAGAAAAATTATGCATTGTGAAGTTCTGATGTGGAGAATGTTGGAAACACGAAGGCCTTTTAGGCTTATATTCGATGAAGAGAGGAATACTTAGAGAGCTTTTACAATGAAACTTTTATTACTTGAACTTTTCTTCATACTTACAAATGCTCACCCTAACACCTATTTATACTACTCCATGGAATATTATAGAGACGAGATATTTTCATGAATATTCTACTAGGATCTAGATTCTTCTTCCATCATCTTGATAATTCTTAATACATCATTATCCTTATCTAGATGCCTAATTCTAGATAATTCTAACTAGATATTTCTAGTATCATTCTAGATATTTCACAAAGATATTTTCTATGAGTATTCTACGAGTTTCTAGAAGCTTCTTGATCACGGGCTTGGGCTTTTATGGATAGTCCAATTTTTATTGGACTAAATTAAGTTTATGATCCAACAGAGAAACCAGCTATTATAAGAAACAAATCGATCTGGGCTATAACGTTTAAGGATATTTGTTTTATTGTAACCTCAGATCTAATAATGAACCTTTTTACCTTCAAAAGTGTTGCAAGATACTCTTCTCGTGGAAGCACGCCTCTCCAATCATATTCTTGATCCGTCTCGTGAAAATATTTATCTTGGAATGGTGTTGTATCGACAAAGAGAAGTTGCACATTACCTACATTAACATGCAATATAGTGAATTATTACTTTTTTTTCGCATACACTCCATAAATATGTATCTCACGTTAGAAGGTTATTAGTTATTTCACATAAAAAAAAATATTTTTTGAGCTTATAAAGTATATATATAGATGAATTGTGAAAAGTGAAAGCATATAAAAGGTACCAGCATTTAGTATAAAAGATCTCATGCAAAGCCATTTGTTATCCCTTTGTGTGAGAACTGGACTCAATTGTGCCAAGGCATTACCCCTGTAGTCATGGTTCCCCAATACTGCAAAATCAAATCAAATACTTGTCTAGTTAGCGTTGTTGACATATATACCTTGTTTTTCTTGTTTTTTATATGTTTTAATTTTATACATTTTAACTCAAACACAACACGCTAGATGTTTGGAGTGCTAATTACCTGAATACCATTGTTTTTGTAAGCTCGCGGCAGTATAGACATTTGTAAATGAATCGTAAAATGCAGGATCGTCCTCGTCAATCAATCCACTGTCATAGAAATTGTCACCAGTCGAAACAATGAAGTCGACATTCATTTTCTCCCCCAGATTTCCCATCTAAACCATTATCAACATACAACATATTTAATTGTGAATATTTTAAAACAAACGATAAAAATAAATATGCAATATTCTTTGTAGATAGAATTGAAGCCCAACAAAACAAAACCAATCATGTCATAAACAATATTATTATTGCTGAGTTCAAATATTTGTTTTTTGTCGCTTTCAATTACAAAATTGGATGTTGAAATCTGCATGGGATGCGTCGACGTTGTATCCATAATACATCATGGTAGGACCGATCAACAACATGCAATGTGGCTAAACTAGAAAATTATTTGAAAATACAAAATAGCCACGCACCCTTTAAAAAACGCTACTTAAAAAGAACAAAGTAGCTTGAAATAAATTTGTTGATAGTCACGTATCATATTACAAGATAGAAAGGAATACCTGATTTCGGCTAAACGAAAACGAAGTTCGAACTAATTATTTAAAGAGAGATCATATACGTAAATCGACTTAAAAAAAAAGCCTAACTTTTCCTAAGTTGAAATATCTAACCAGTTTTTCTGTCATTTCTCTTAGCTTGATAGTTTTCTGAAATGTTGAGATAATAATAATTTAACACTAGAGGTAAGGTTCAACTTACTTGATAAGCGACATTGGATTGGTTGTAGAGTCCTCTCCTTCCCCAGTCACCAACTACCAAAAAGCTAACTGATCCGTCGGGTTTCACCGTATGTTCTAAGCGTTGAATATCGGCCGACACCATAACCACGGTCGCCGACATTAATAGTATTAGATGAAAGGCTGAGAACCTGACCATGGCCATGGATTGTTAGACAGGAAGGAGAGATGTGTGAGTGAGAATGAGAATGGAAAATGGAAGATAAACGAGGGGTTATATAGTGTTCTCACAAAATACAACTTCTCATTTCATATAATAATTTGACATTGTTTTTGGCATAATGTTTAATGTCGATAACATAACATAATAAGAGCGATGCGAGAAAACTAGGTTTCACAATTGATATTTTCATTAAGGGTAAACTGCAAAAAATGTCATTGAGTATATCTAAAATTGCAAATTTAGCCACCGAAAAGATAAAACCACAAATTTTGTTATTACTGTGGATGTTTCTATGCAAATTTGTCCTTTGGTGTAGCGATCGTTAAAAAAGTAGTTATTTACTGTTCTAACCCATGCGGAATGACTATTGTACCCTTGTCTTTATCTCTTTCGGTCTTCACCAAATATCTGACAAAAACATAAATACAAACACCTACTTTGTTCTTTCTACACACACAAACATAAACCCTAATTGGTTACACACAAACACAATCACAAACATAAACCATAATTGTTTGATTATACCGCACAAACCCCTAATTGTTTTAACATGGATGGTGGCAATGGAAGTGGGAATGAGGTTGTTATAGAAAGTAAGATGTTTACCTTTTTCATGGTGATGTTGACCCACTCTTCATTTCTAGCATGGCTTTTTCCAACAGCCAGCTTGTCATCTTCTGAAAGTGCCATCAGTGCACTGACTCTTACTTCATCATCATCTGAGGAGATAGGTTCCTCATCCCAATCGAAGGCTTCAGCTATAAGTACCTTGTTCTTGGTCTGAACAGGTTTGGTGGTAGCAGCCTGAGATACTGAGGGAGTGGCCTCAAGGAGAGCAAGTTTAGCCTTAGCATTTCTGTATTTAGCCTCAAAATCTTTTTGATCATTTTGAATATTTTTACTTTGAAAGTGTTGAGAAGACTGAAGCATTTTTTGTTGAAACTGCTAGTTCCCGAGGAAAAACTATTCCCAGAAAATTTGTATGAGGGATCTGAGGTTGATTTAGAAAAACAGTCTTTAGCAAAATGACCTCTTTTTTGACATTTGAAACATTCAGTGGATTCATTTGCCTTAGCTTTTTGAGAGTTAAACTGATTTCTTTTAACAAAACGTTTTGAATTAACTAGTGTTCTTGAGCATTAGGTGAATTGTTGGCAGTATTATGCAGTTGCTTGTGTCATGATTCATGTTTTATTCTTTATAAGTGATCACATTTAGTAGTTCCTTCCACTTAGTTAGTATGGGAAAAAATTAAGATCACTGATGAAATAGTGGATAAGGTGAAAACAAGATATGGGAGAAACGAGAACTTGACAGATGAAATATAAATGAGTATCTGGATGAGTTATTTATGAGAAAAAAGAAGGAGATGTTAGAGAATATAGTTAAAAGCATTCAAGCTCTTAAAGGGGTGTTTGGAATGTCTTTATCTCTTGTTTGCTAATTGTAGCATGTTGTACTAATGTGTTATTTATGCATAATGGTTTTGGGAGGGTATCCCTTTATCTGCTTTACTATGTTTTCTTATGTATAGGGATGAAACTGCATAGATTGGCATAATTTAGTAAGATTAAAGGGAAATGTATATGCCTGTGAGGAATGATGCCACATGACTTGTTATAGGTGAGTGTATATGCCTGTGAGGAATGATACTATGAGTATATCGAGTGTTGTTGAGCATTAGGTGAATGGTTGACTTGTTACCCCTTACAATTTTATCTTATCTTCAAATATATGTCTTTACCAAAAATCCATTCAATTTATCATCTACCTCACAGATTCTTATATTTTTCTTATTTTTAAATACTGATAACTGAATGTAAGTAGTTCATGTTTCTAGCTTGAAATGTTTACCCTAGAATGGAAGATGTGTGCCTGTGAGTAGCTTTTGAAACTCCTTGATCATCTCAAATACACAAAAACTTTTCCGCAACAAGATGATGTTCATCGGAATAAAACTTAATGCGAGTTGCACATCATCTTGTTCTGGAAAAGTTTGTATGTTTGAGATGATTAATTGAATGGAAATGTAGCAAAATCTGTTGGGTCTGTTAAAACCAAAACTCCTTTAACTAGGATTTGAACATAAAATATCTTAAGTGTTTAATAACCGTAAACACTCAACAAGTCACTGAACGCATAGTCATTCAGTGAGTCATCCTCGAGAAGCTCAGGACGAACCTATGAAGAAAGGTTCACCATTCAGTGAGGCGGTTCTCAGTGAATGCTACCTGAGCCAAAGAAGAAGAAGATGGATTCAGTGAGTAATGACAATAGCTCACTGAATCCCTTTAACTCCTCACCAACTAAAGACTGAGTGAACAAAGACTGAAGAAGTAAAAGACTGAAGTAAAGGCGGGATTAGGCGTGATAAGTTTGAATGGATAAGGAAGAGTCCTTATCAAGCAAATGTCAAATTTCCCTGAATAGGTATAAAACCAATAGTGTTGTCAACACTGAAGATCAGAAAGTAACCTTGTCCTTTACTAGTTATAGCCAATTGTAACAGTGACAAAATACCTATGTATTTTGTCCAATATAGGCACATGTGATCTTTGTCTTTTAGGCTTTGTCTCTTAGGTAACTGTTAGAATTTACTTGTGTATAAATAGAGAATAAGAGAGCTGTAAAGATTAAGTTTGTGCACTAAATGCTTAGACATTCACAAATCAAATCTTTACTCTCTCCAAATAGCAACAGTTCACTGAGATAGCTCAGATTGGTCATTAGTTGTTACTTAAGTTTAACTTAACTTTAGTGAGGAGTAAACACACCATACTTGTCATTCAATCCTAAGTGTTGTTTCGCAAACACTTGAGTATAATTCTTTGATTAATTTCTAATAAAGAGTTAAACGTTGAAAAATATTATCTCTTATCTTTTACGTTTATTTACTTTAAGTTATTAATCTTTGCATTGATATACCATGAAACTTGGTTAGATTAACTTCACGGTTAAGCTTAATCAAGTAAAAGGGAACAACAAAATCAATGATTTCTTTCCATCTGTCAAGTTCTCATTTCCGATACATCTTGATTTCACCTCATCTACTATTTAATCAGCGATCTTAATTTTTTCTCATACTAGCTTATTATCCACAATCCCCTCTACAGTCACTTTTCCCTTTCCCTTGTTATCATTTGCAAACATTTTTCCCTTTCCCTTATCATCTAATCCCTCCGTCCCAAAATAAGCGTCCACAATAGTATATTTGAATGTCTCATATTAAGTGTCCATTACAATAAATGAAGGAATCTTGATAACTAAATTTTCAATTTTGTCCTTTGGTTAACAATCAATTGTAATAATTTAATACACCTAAAACTTTGTGCTTTTATATTAGGTGAGGGTATAATTGTTATTTGGTTAACAATCAATTGTAATAATTTATTACATCTAAAACTTTGTGTTTTTTTTTTGTTATAGACACTTAATGTGGGACGGAGGGAGTATAAAAGATAGCCAAAATGAAATAAATAAGAATCTAAGTGGACGAAACTACTAAATGTGATCACTTATAAAGAATGAAACATGAATCATGACACAAGCAACTGCATACTACTGCTAACCATTCACCTAATACTCAACAAAACTGGTATACTCATGGAAAAACCATTGACATAGCTACATTTCCCCATTCAAGCAACTACATTTCTATCATGATCAAATTCAAAACACATAAATGAACTAAAAAACATACATACCAACATCCGAAACCCGTTGCTTACTTCCACTACTAATAGGCCTTCCCTTTTTCTTTTGTGGTTTGGGTGTACTTAGGGCAGGTGATGCAACCGAAGGCGAAAGTGTTGGATTTTTTTTTTTTTTTTTTTTTTATTATTATTATTATTTTTTTTATAACAACCTCATTCTCGTTTCCATTGCCACCATCCATGTTAAAACAATTATGGGTTTGTGCAGTTTAATCAAACAATTACGGGTTATCTTTGTAATTCTGTTTGTGTGTAACAATTTAGGGTTTATGTTTGTGTGTGTAGAAAGAACACAATATGTGTTTGTGTTTGTGTTTTTGTCAGATGTTTGATGAAGACCAAAAGGGATAAAGACGAGGGTACAATAGTCATTTCGCATGGGTTAGAACAGTAACTAACGACCTTTTTAACGATTGTTAGGCCGAAGGATACAATTTGAAGGGAAACATTTACAGTAATGGCATAATTTGCATTTTTATCTTTTCAGTGACTATATTTGCAATTCTAAATATACTCAAGGACATTTTTTGCAGTTTACCTTATGTTTTATTTAGCTAACTTTGTTCTTCATGTTATAAGCTCCACTCGTTCGTATTATTCACCAAATTTTATATGCCAACTCCCACATAATTTTAACTCATTATGAATTATGAGTGTGTTTTTTGAATAATTATCAAACAACAAATTTATTCAGAACATAATCATTCATCAATTTTTTGGATCATTTAACACCTTTTTTTTATTTAACATTAAATCATATGTTTTATCAAACAGCCCGTTACATCAGGGGCGAATCCAAGACTCTAAGCTATCAGGTGCATAATTTTTTTTTCGACATAAAAGAAATAAAAAATAATTTTTTTGGACATATTAGTAGACTCACTTAACAAAGTATGTATTTATGTGACACAGGATTCAAGGACAAGGTTCATTTTGATGAAATCAAGTGATTTAAAAAAATAATAAAAAATTTGCAAAAATTTATTGGATTTCCATGAACCCTCGTGAATCCCCTAGATCCACCCCTGCTTTACATAGACACCAACCCAAGTACTCAACAGTCAACACTACCGATCTAACTTTTTCTACACCTACAACACCGATGCTAAAACTTACAACTGCTCCAACATAATATCTGTGTAATTGCATTAGAGGCGCCAAAACGGGAGGGGCGGACGAACATGGGCTACGGGCTAAATGGGCTATGGGCAAAACGGGCAGAGTTAAACGGACACGGGCTAAACGGGCGTGAGCCAAACGGGCACATGTTATATGAATCGCTTTAGAAAAGACTTAAAAAAAAAATAAAAAATAAATAAAATAAATAAAAATAAAAATCCTCAAACGTAACACCTCATTTATATTTAAGTAACTAAATATATTATATCTGTGGAAAACTAGAAGGGGGGTTGAATAGTTTACCGCTTTTAAAATTCTTTTTAGCTTGAATATCCTTTAAAACTTTACATTTGCTTAAAGATATATACTCAACGTTATATGTTCAATTCCTTAAAAAGCTTTACATGTGAATAATGATTCTAACTTTACTTGTTTGATTCTTTGAAAAACTTTACATTTGTTTAAAGATATAAACACAAGTTTCCTAGTTTTAATTCTTTGACAAGCTTTACGTGTGATTAGCAATTCTCACTAAAGACAATATGTAATAAGCAAAGACAAAGAAAGAAACGATCAAACCACAACACGATTGTTTATCGTGGTTCGGCTACAAGGACTCTTTTTCCTTGCCCTACATCCACGCCCCGAGTTTTCAACTCGAGAGTTATAAGCACTAATCAACAAGCTCCTTTCACCGGCGGAGAAAACCTTTACAACGTCGCTTACACTTTTACCGACACTAAGCTAGATGTAGAGTTCTTTTACACGGGTACAACCACTCCCATCGTCGCTTACACTTTTACCGACACTAAGCTAGATGTCGAGTTCTTTACCAAGGGTACAACCACTCCCGTTAGTTCTTTTACAAGGGTACAACAACTCCCGACACACTACGTATTTTGAGGCCTAAAATACTAACCAATTACTTCTACATAAATGATACAAATGAAGTATAAACTACCAAAGCTTATACATGAAAAAGCTAACAAGACTTGCAACTTTAGAGTTGAAGCTTGTAACTTCTTGAATGATCTTGTGAAGTCCCTTGCTACATAAGAGAATCACACAAGTCAAATGTTACTGAGTTAGTTGAGAGAGTATATGAAAATATGTCCTAAAAGTGTTACTCAAAACTAACAAATGGTTTGGTATTTATAGCAAACCATTCTGCAGGTCTGGCGGATCAGGCGGAACCCTCAGATGGGTTCCACCCGTGTACCCCCAGAGTTCCGTCAGGGCTGTAGTTGGTTTTGCAATAAATCTTCTAAACCAAACAAGGTCACATCTCATTACACCTAGTCAAACATAAGACTTGCAAGCAAACATACTCTTTCTTACCATAAATGTATATTGACAAAGCTTGCCCTAAATGTGATGTGACATTACTATTTTAAGAAATAAATGTGATGTGACAAGACACTTTCTAATTTAAGAAATAAAAACAATGTTTTGTTTAAAAGGAAATGTAAACATTAGTTTAAACAAGACTTAAACACTTAAAGTGATGATTTACTCTTAGCTAAAGTTCATGCTTTGTCATTAACAAAACTTAGCAAAGATCGTAAAATATAAATAACGTTTTTAGGCGATATTTGTATTAACAATCTTCCCCTTTTTGTTGATGACAAAACATAAACTTTATTTATAAGTAAGTCACTAGTTTTAGTGTTAAGTCTTATAAAGTTAGTATAAAAACTTGTTTTTGCTAAGATGATGTGATATGCAAAAAAAAAAATTTTTTTTGAGACAAGTTTATATCTAAATTCTCCCCCTTTTTGTCGAAACAAAAAAAAGAGTAGCGAAGCGGAAGTAAGCACTTGCTCCCCCTTGGACGATACTCCCCCTAAATGGAGTGCCAAGAGAGGAGACATGGATTTTGAACCTACAAGAAAAAAGTTAGTTGTCGCACAAAACAAGTCATGAAAGCATTTCATGTTTAAAACACAACTAAGAGTTGTGAAGTGAAATAATACACCACTCATGCTCCCCCTTGAATATTACTCCCCTAAATGGAGTATCAAGGAAGGAAAGCATGAATAATGATCCTATAAAAAGAAATGTTAGTTTCAAAAATACAAGATATATGTATGGTACCATAGCAAGGTATAGTTCACTTATTATACCTAAATGGTCAACAAACAATGCAAACCTTGTAGTAGAATGAAATTCATTTCATGTAAAATTTTGACTCTTAAAAAGTCAAAGACAAGAAATTTGGATTACACCATCCTACTTCTAAAAATAAACTAAGAACATAAAAAGCTACAAGGAAATCATCATTTTCCTTAATGAGAAACATTTTCCAAAAATAAGGCTAAGGTTGTTTAAGGATGAAAATGTGGGTTGGAGGGTTGTAGCAGGCTTTATTTTGAAGGTTGAAAGGATGACACGGTTTTGGTTTGTTGGTTTAAATGGGAAACATTTTCCAAAAGAAACGGTTTTGTTTCATTTTGGAGACTCTAAGGTTGAGTTGTGTGAGACAAGGATTGTAGAAGATCCAAAATGTGGTTTAGTATAAACCTCATTTCTTCGGATAGCTCACGAATTTCCCTTCGACACCCTTCACTAATGTGAGCGGTTCTTTCGCAATGATTGCAATCATGGCGAGGAAATTTTGGTGGAAGAGTGGTTTGATTTGTTGGTGGTGGATGGTTTGAACTTGAAGGAGCAAAGGTGGATGGTTGAGTGGTGTTTTTGCTTCCTTCATTTGTTGAGTGTAGTGTTGTTTGTAAAACCATAATATGGTTGATTTGAGAGTCAACCATACGTTTGAAGGCATGAAGGTGGTTTAAATGAGTGTTAATCTCATTATTAAGGTTTGGAGGTTTTTCCCATATGGATGCTTCTATTTTCTTATAAGAAGAAAGTAGAGATTCAAATTGTTGGGAAGGTTCTTGTGGTGATGGTTGTTGTTGTTGTGTTGGTTATTGATTTTGAACAAAATGGCGGAAACTTGGTTCGCTGGAGGGATTGCCATGAAGGTCTTTGTAAATTGGGTGAAACACAAATGATTGTGAGTGGGTATGACCTTGATCATTTGGAAAAATGGATGGTCTAGCATAACGGTAAGCCAACCGTTCTACTAATGATGGTTGATGTGGTTCATCATCTAGTTGCTCACTAGGTTGTTATTGGGTTTCCATTTGAGCAATGGTGTCAAAAAGTGACAAGGATGGTGGTCTTGATGATTTGGGTGATAGGTCTTCTAACGTTTCCAAATAAGGTAGTGGTGATGTTGGTGGTGTATGGAAAAGTTCCATTGGTGAAATTGTTGGTGATTGAGGTGATGGAGTTTTTGATGGTTGAGCTTGTTGAGAAGGTGATGATGAATCACTTGAAGGTTTAGTTGTTGGAGGAATGGTTGCTATGTTTGTGTAGCAATGTGTTGGAGAGGGTGTTGGAGTATCAAGATTAAGCAAATCTTGAAAGGTGATTACATTGGTATTGCAATGTGTTGAGGATGGTGTTGAGGTAGTGAGGTTAAGGAAATCTTGGATAGGTGAAGAAATGTTAAGTGAAGCATCACTTGAAGATGATGAGCTTGACTTGACGGTTTTGTTGAAGCAACAAGGTTTGACACTAATCCTAGTGGATTTTGAGAAGGATTTTGATGACTCGGATGATGTGTTGGATTTAGTCATTTTAAAGGTGTGGTTTTGATGTTTTGAGAGAAGAAGTTTTGATGGTGATTGTGTGATTTGAGTTGTTGCAAAACTTTCAAATTTATAGAGTGGAAAAGATGTTGAAATGAGTGTTTGGATTTGATGTTCTACCATTCAAAGATTGAGGTTTCAAATGATTTTCATGACCATGTCACATCATTTGATGTCAATCCAATGGAATAAGGTGGAGTGAAAGACCAACATATGCACTCAATGCTTTGTGATCATGGGATGTGATTTGGTTGAAAATGTTTCAATGGTTTGAAGGATCCTTGGGTTAGTTATGTTTGAATTTGAATTTTTTGTAGGGAAGTGGCTTCCTAATTGTTTTAGTGAGTGAGAGTTGTTCTAATATGGTTATTGGAGTTGATGGAAGATGTTTCTCACTTTGGATAATGGTTTGACACTTTACAAGTTCTAAACTTAAGAAAAATGACAAAAATTTTCTGCAGGTGACTGGCGGAACCCTCACAATACACAGGCGGAACCCTGTTTTGGGTTCCGTTTGGTCCGTTGGGCCAATTCTGGGTTACCCAGAAAATACACTGGCGGAACCCAATTTTGGGTACCGCCAGATCCGCCAGGGCTGAAAAATTTGGCAGTCCGCGATTTTGACCCGCGAGACGATTTTCAAAATTTTCGAAAAATCCTAAAATCAAAAAGATAATGCATTTCTGGTTAGGCAATGCAAAAAATAGACACGAAAACACACATATCATAGGACTTTGACCTTGAGGTCGAGGATTTCACTATACTTAGTAAGAATTGCCATAAGCATAAAAAATTGACAAACACCTCAAACATTGTCATTATGCATAAAAGCTCATACAAACATAATCCGACAAACGTAATAAAACATGAAAGTGAAAAACAATACAAATCACGTAGTTTAACACATAAAAGGTTCTAAAACATTCATAAGCCAAACACTCCTTAATCTTCTCACAACCGGTCTATCTTCTTATTGAGCTTGCTTAGGTACCTTCCAAACCACTTGAAAATTCCTTTGGTTTGCTTGAACTCTTCGGATGCATTGTCAATGACGGGGAGTTCTTGAAGGTATTCTAAAGGAGGTAACTTAGAGTTAGGAAGTCTATCGTCATCGCTCATGTCGGATGATGATGATGATGGTGTAGGTGAGCGAGTACGTTTGCCCTTGCCTTTGAAAACTCATTTATCACTTAAAGGAACGAAGATGTGAGGAACGAGAGAATATTCAAGGCGCATTCCATTATTTTTAGGAGGAATGGGTGAGATTGCTCTAAAGAGGTGATTAAGAAGCATTCCATAAGGAAGAGCGGTAGTTCCAACTAAGGGTATGTCGGCCATTCTTTTGGCTAGGTAGTAGGCTAAGTTGAATGGTTGACCGGTGGAAATGCTATAGAGCATGTAGCAAAGGCATGTGTTGACATGATCTCTATTTCCTATGGTACTTATGACGTTAGCTCTAAGGATTTCTTCCCACTTCTTAAATTGTGGTTTAAGCTCATTGACCTCCATACCAAAAGGATCCTTATCCACAATGTTCCCCGAACGATTCTTCCTAGTGGTAGAGGTTCTAACAAAGAGATGTTCCTTAATAGTTTCCTTACTAGCTAGAGGTGTGTCGTATGGATGAAAACGCTCAATCGAGTCAAGGCTTGAAATAGGCCACTTATCCGTGTAGAGACAAGTACCCGCATTTGGGACACCAAAGATGATAGCTAAGTCTTTTAAATCTATGAAATTTGGTATTTGATTTGTTGTGAAGTTTAATGATAACTTACCAAAATCATTTGTGGAGAGGTTTACGGTTGCATAGAATTCTAAGATGAACCTAGGACAAATTGGCTCATCGATATCAAGGAGACAATCAAAGTTGATTGCGACAAAGCTTTGGCGAATAGATGTTCCTTCTAGAAAGGATGGATCAATGGTTCTACCTTTGTGAACATAACGTTTTTCTAGTGCCTTAAAGGTTTCTACTTGAACTTCGTTGAGACCTTTGGTCCTATGGTGTTTGGGCATGTACTTAAGGGTTTCCTTGTGATCGGATTTATTTGCGTGAGGCATGTTGATTCCTAGAAAACACAAAATTATATGTTAATGACTTTTAACAATGTGGATGTTCTAATGAGTTCCTATATGCAAACAATGTGGAGACTTGGTTATCTTGACTCATTTTGATTCCCAAATTGTTTTGTCTTGCAAGTTTTGTTATAAAAACAAAAGATAACCAACACGCTCCTAATTGAATGTGTCTTCGATTGAATGTACCCGAAAATACATATTAGTTATGTATCCCCTTTAGCATTCAAGAGATAGTATGCAAGTGATGTTTTAATGATGTTTTTCATTTGTTTTAACAATGTGGTGATGAATCATGTTCTAGTCTTGGATGCAATTTTTGAAAGACAATGCACTTGGTGTGTTTGGCAAATCAAAGTAACAACAAAAAAGATACAATTCTTAACTAATGGAAGACATAATTGACTAGCCACCAAGTTTTTCATGAATCAAGAAATTTTATGCATAAACCCTAAGATTCTAGTTAATGAATGTAAATAAGAATGTTGTACTTGAATCAAAAATGCAATTGTGATTAGAACACTTACAAAGGTAGTTGGATTTGAAGAGATTGGATCGAAAGCCCTAAAATTCATATGCTTATGTGTTTTTGAGAGGGTGATGGTTGTTTGAAAGTGAATGATTAAGTTAAGAGGGTGTTTGGTTTTGAAATTAAAAATAAAACATTCTGTGGCTTTGGCGGACCAGGCGGAACCAAAAAGAGGGTTCCGCCCGTATGGTCTGAGGGTACCGTGGGAGCTGCAGGGAAAAATTCAAAAGGGATTGTCTTGATTTTTGTGGTTTTATCCTAATGTTCAAAACTAAGGTTTTAGGTCTTATGAGTCTTTGACTAAGCCTAGGAATGATGAATGCTTCACATTCAAGAGGTTTTGTGAAAATGTTGATAGAATGGTTAACGTAGAAGACTTTCTTAGTTAAGACGTTCCTCAATGAACAATCGTACCAAGGCGATGATGATGGATCACAATATGTCTATTAAGAACATAATGGATTGAATTGTCGCTGAAGTCGATGCCTCCTTTGTTGAAGGGATAACAATGTTGATGAAAGAATTCCGTTGTTGACACGAATTTGCTTGTTTAAGCGGAGCTTGTTGATGTGCTTCTCCATCCGAAACTAATTTGAGAACCTTACGTGTTTTGGAGAATCATTGGGTAAGTAAGTATAAAAGTGCAAGTACCACTTGTGCTTTTCTTATCAACTTATTACTGGCATAATTCCATTTGGAATACACTTTGGTTTCTATTCCCGTTCTTTTGGGATACCATAATCCTAGTTGTGTAGTACCTTATGTTGTATCCAAACAAGCTCAACTAAAGAGTTGTTTTAAGATCTTCTTTATCACGAGCACAGAGACAAATGCTAAACATAATGTTGGATCTCATTGTTATGAGAACAAGTAGTCTTCCGAACATTTCTCTACGTTTAGTGTTACCTACGGATTTACTAATCTCATTCTTGATAAGTCATCAATAACTTAACCATTGAGAACAAGAGAGTAACTAGGAATGTCTTTTAAGTTAAAATCCCTTGCTTTTGAAGCTTGCTTTTATAATCAAAAAGACTTTCAAAAATTGACACTTATAATTACATGATTACTTCGAAACATCTATTTTGTTTCACTAGTTGTTTTACTCTAAATTCCAAAAACTGTTTTTGTTGAATTTGTTTAGACACAACTATGACCTATAAATCAAGTTTTATAACTTATGCCAATTTTGCTTGATTCAATGTTTGACACAAGGTGAGAAGATGTTATTTTGTACTTTTATTCTTAATGTTTTTCACAACATACATGTCTTGCCATCATTGGACTTTCGACTAAGTCATCATCTACCAAATATGATATCTTAGAAGGAGGAGATTACTCGTTAAATGTTATATTCAACGACTCCTCGACTCTTTGGGTTTTCTTACTTAAGACACTATGAACTCTATTTATTTTGAAAAAGTCCAAGAGGTACAACATCATGAGACTAAGTGTCACATTTGATGTATAAATCCTAGATGTTGAAAACTCATTTTCTTCCACACATCTTAATGTATGCTAATGTGATTTATTTCACCTTGTGTGTTTTATGTGAGATAATCATAAAGGAGTGATTGAAGAAAAACACAATTTAAGACTCAAGGTATGGTGTTTGAGAATGTTGTTTAACAAAGGTTTGTTTTGCAAGCATCACAAAAGTGTTGAACATTTTAACACTTAGGAAATTCTTAGTTAGCTCACTTGTAAGCAAGAGTTGAGTGAGACTCACTCAAGAGTTTCTCGTGTTTATCTCTTGATGGTTAAAGAATCAAAACACCTTATATCTCCTACTAGTACTAATGACGAAATTCCTTGTTGCATAGAATCAAATCTTAGTTATTACTAATAGTAGATAAACACTTTAGAGTATTACTAATAACACATATTCCAACACATAGTGCTAGAAACAAGAGACAATCAAAGTCAAGTTGAAGTAATGCGTACCTTTTAAATTGCATAGAGATGCTATCAAGAGGATAAATGCAATGCGTAAAATCTTGGTTTGACGATACGCTTTGAAACTCAATTACTCATGTATCCAAGAAGGTTAGATAATCATATAAAAGCATAGATCATGATAATCTTGAATCTTTTATCATGAGTTTCTATTAGAGATTGAATTATTTCTAAATCTCTCTTCTAGGTTTGACAAATTTTACTTGCTTTGTTTTATTAGTTGATGGTGCTTTTGAGTTAAGTCCTAATCCGGTTTTATCTTTAAACAACCTTTGACTCCTCAACAATCTTTCAAGAGATTTTGAGCTTTCATCAAATTTAGCTAACATTTTTCCTTTCTCATTTTGCTTTTTAATGTCATTTTTGTAATCTAGACATAATTTACATTCTAGATCAATTTCAATATTACTCTCAATTCTAGACATTTTATCTTCTAACAAGATTTCCTTTTCAAGGATATTCTCAAAAGATTTTGAAGACTCATTGTTAAAGATAGTTGCATAAACGTTTAGACTCATTTTCTAGTTTAGAAAACTCTAGGATAAATTTGTCAAAGCAAAAGTGTTTGGTTTCAAAATGTACCTTGCTTGATGTTTTATCTAGTTGAGAATCACAAACCGGATGGTTGGCTTCATCTTCATCCGTGTTATTCCATGAACCGTAAGCAAGTCCACTATGAGCTCGACATGAGTAATCATCTTCACTTACACCTTAATTTAAAACATTTAAACTAGTAGTACATGTATTTATCTCAACTAAATGTCTATCTATTAATATTTCTAAGACTTCTAATTCATATGTGAGATCAAATTGATCATCTTTGACTTGACATGTTTCTTGATGAAAGTTTAACATATTTTTCCAAATATCATTAGTCGTGACAAAAATACATTCTTTCATATTTGGTACAAAAGCTTTATTATTTTTATCAAGTTTAAGATAGTTATCTTAGTTTTCAAAACTTGTTTTCTTTGGTTTGAAATCACCAAAAGTAATAATATGCCGAAGATCTTGATCAATTGATTTCACATAGTTTTCAAAATTACTTTTCCATTCAAGTAAGTTTTCTCATTCAAATAGCGGTTGGTTTTGAATAGGTTGCCCTTCTTTGAGATTTTCAAAATCCATGGATCGATCCAAGTTTTAAAATACATTCTATTTTAAAGATCTTGAGTAACGTAGCTCTGATGCCAATTGTGGAAAACTAGAAGGGGGGTTGAATAGTTTACCGCTTTTAAAATTCTTTTTAGCTTGAATATCCTTTAAAACTTTACATTTGCTTAAAGATATATACTCAACGTTATATGTTCAATTCCTTTAAAAGCTTTACATGTGAATAATGATTCTAACTTTACTTGTTTGATTCTTTGAAAAACTTTACGTTTGTTTAAAGATATAAACACAACTTTCCTAGTTTTAATTCTTTGACAAGCTTTACGTGTGATTAGTAATTCTCACTAAAGACAATATGTAATAAGCAAAGACAAAGAAAGAAACGATCAAACCACAACACGATTGTTTATCGTGGTTCGGCTACAAGGACTCTTTTTCCTTGCCCTACATCCACGCCCCGAGTTTCCAACTCGAGAGTTATAAGCACTAATCAACAAGCTCCTTTCACCGGCGGAGAAAACCTTTACAACGTCGCTTACACTTTTACCGACACTAAGCTAGATGTCGAGTTCTTTTACACGGGTACAACCACTCCTATCGTCGCTTACACTTTTACCGACACTAAGCTAGATGTCGAGTTCTTTACCAAGGGTACAACCACTCCCGTTAGTTCTTTTACAAGGGTACAACAACTCCCGACACACTACGTATTTTGAGGCCTAAAATACTAACCAATTACTTCTACATACATGATACAAATGAAGTATAAACTACCAAAGCTTATACATGACAAAGCTAACAAGACTTGCAACTTTAGAGTTGAAGCTTGTAACTTCTTGAATGATCTTGTGAAGTCCCTTGCTACATAAGAGAATCACACAAGTCAAATGTTACTGAGTTAGTTGAGAGAGTATATGAAAATATGTCCTAAAAGGGTTACTCAAAACTAACAAATGGTTTGGTATTTATAGCAAACCATTCTGCAGGTCTGGCGGATCAGGCGGAACCCTCAGATGGGTTCCGCCCGTGTACCCCCAGGGTTCCGTCAGGGCTGCAGTTGGTTTTGCAATAAATCTTCCAAATCAAACAAGGTCACATCTCATTACACCTAGTCAAACATAAGACTTGCAAGCAAACATATGGTTAGTCAAACACTCTTTTTTACCATAAATGTATATTGACAGAGCTTGCCCTAAATGTGATGTGACATTACTATTTTAAGAAATAAATGTGATGTGACAAGACATTTTCTAATTTAAGAAATAAAAATAATGTTTTGTTTAAAAGGAAATGTAAACATTAGTTTAAACAAGACTTAAACACTTAAAGTGATGATTTACTCTTAGCTAAAGTTCATGCTTTGTCATTAACAAAACTTAGCAAAGATCGTAAAATATAAATACGTTTTTAGGCGATATTTGTATTAACAATATTCATAAGTTTTTCACTAAAAACAATTTAATGTTCTCCAATTGAGAAACAAACATGTGCTCATTATGCCCATTTAACTTCTAAATGCGTAATATATGACCATTTCTAAAAAAAGAGGGGCCCAAATTAAATGTACTCAAATCTTTTAAAAATTTGTCCATTTAACTTATTTTTTTGATTTTGGGCACAAATTGGCACATCTAAATTGCATTACGCTAATTGAATGCTTGATTGCGTTGTGATAATGAACTTAATAATTACTAAAGGCTCATGTTATTCTAGCTATGGGCTGTGCTGTTGTTGACCACATGTCCACATGGATTGAGATAGGGAATGTGGGGATACAAAGGTGTTCCAAGTCATACGACTGAGCTGTCTTCATGCCCATGCTTCCAGTCACTTTGCAAGCCCATTGTCCATGTTCAACATCCACCATTATTCATTTGAGATAAGGATATGTGGGGTCACCGTTTCTACTTTTGGAAAGAAACAAAAATGAGCTGAATCAATGATTTGAAGATTATATTGGTTCAAATGCGTTATTTGAGGACCCTATTTATAACAACATGTGATCGCTAGGCGGTAGTCGGGCGGTCGGGTACCGCCTAGCAAT
Source organism: Artemisia argyi (assembly GCA_030686995.1). Taxonomy (NCBI): domain Eukaryota; kingdom Viridiplantae; phylum Streptophyta; class Magnoliopsida; order Asterales; family Asteraceae; genus Artemisia; species Artemisia argyi. The sequence continues at coordinate 641,089 of JARVZY010001897.1, read as the reverse complement.
TAATCGGTTAGGCGGGATTAATTAGATTGGTTTTTTATACATAAAATTATAAAAATTTGAAATAATATGCCCGATTGGTTGATCTACCCGTTTTTTCCCTCTTTGACCGATTTTTATCCGTAACTGAGTTGGCCGATTTATCCGATTTTTGTCCGATTTGGCTGATTTATACCCGATTTGGCCGATTATTATCCGATTAATCGGTATGTTGGCCGATTTTTTTTACCAAACCGATAAATAAAGCGATTAGTGAAAATCAGACAGTTAACCTACGCCTAGCGATTAATCGGCCGCCTAGGCCAATTTTTGCAATATCGGGTAATACTCGTCTATATAAAACACAATTGGTGATAGCAACTTTTAGAGAGAGAGAGAGAGGAGAAAAAAAAAAAAAAAAAAAAAAAAAAAAAAACAATTGTTTTCTTTTCAAAATATAAAACATAATTGAAACCACTACAAATTCGGTTCTTGTGGTTTAAAAACTTTCAAAATTTTAAATTACCATTTATAGGACAAACATTTAATTTTAAAAAAATCCCTAGCTACCAAAAAGGAAACTAATATTCCTAAAAAAATGTTTCATCTTACGGAGTATCTCATTACACACACGATGTAAAAAAAAATTAAAAATAATAATAATAATAATAATAAATAGGGATAATATGCAAAATTGATCCAAAAGTCTATATATGGTTTCGATTTACATATGCTCTTTAATATCTAACCCAGATTTGTAAATCTAAATTGACGTATGAAGCTTCTTCAAGGAGGTCTTCCATCTATGCAAAGCTTTACCAAAAACGTTGTAAAACACAAAGCGGGCACTATTTTTCGTTAACTTCATTGACATGAATCCTTGTCCATGATGGAAGAACTTAACACCACAACTGTCATGTGGCTTGTTTGCCTCCATCCATGCTTTTGATCCAGCCCCGCTTGTTAAGAAACGTATTTTACTGCATTTTTCGTGTTATACTACACAATTAGCTTTCGATAATTTGTATCGGTGGGATTTGATCAGGAATTATACTGTTATCGTTTATATAATGCTTTTAAAGGTTTAGAAACCACGGAGAAGCATCTTAATTATAAATTACACCTAGTTTTCTTAATCAAATTAGAATATATCTGGGTACCTATTTTGGCACAAGATGTGTTCTAGGCAATGATCATGACCATTCATATAGAAATCAACCTCGAATTCCTGCAATACAAAAATCAATTTAAGAAAATTAAGTAAACTTAGGAGAAGTGGATGCGAAAATGTGTCACATTATTATACAACCCATAAGTTGTGACTAGAGTAGAAGAGGCTTTTAAAAGTGTTGATTATGCACATTTCCTAGCGGTATATACCCCAACTTCTGTCAATTAATTCCGTAAATTTGTTGCTACAGATTGTTTTTATAATCGCGTCGTGTATATGAAATGATATGGATGTTGGGTATAATCTTGATGGGCCAAGTATGGATCGATATTTGGGTTGCTCCATTTGGTATGTGAATTAAAGGCATGGGTTTTACCTAGTCTTGTGTTGACCGAGTATTAAGGATATATGGCTTATATCAGAATATCATGCACACCACGTTTATATCTTTTGCATGTTTTATGTACTTTAGTTAGTTTACTGTTAGTAGTATAAATAGGGTGTTAGTAGTATAAATAGGGTAGTAGGCTTGCTTTGTAAAGTGTATTTTTCGGTTTCCTTCCTTTTTAATATAACACCAATGTATCAATCTTCTTAGTATTTTGATTGGTGTTTGCGGGTGTGAGTTCGGGGTGGGGAAGGGACTGATTCTCAACAATGGATATGTGTGACACAAATTGTTGGATACGAAACCAAGCAAACAGCTGACATGAATTCATTGACTTTGATTTTAGGGACTCAAATCTTATTGTAGGAACCTATTATTAGATCTTCTGACCTAGCAAGGATGTTATCGAGTTTTCGTGTAATGAGAAGTACATGTACCTCTAGAAGTGGCAAAAGATGTGTGACAAGTTCTTTAGTATCACAATGATGACCCGTTGTTCGAATACCATGATGGCCAACCACTATCTTCCACTTAGCCTTTGACTCCCTCAACGCTGATCTCAAATCCTTAAGTATAATGACAAAAATGCTCAAACTTATATTCTTCAAAACACGAATAGCACTCAAGAAACTTAAAAGGAACCTTTAATACGTCAATAGTTGAATTTACCTTCATAAGATTGGCAAGATAAGCTTCTCGAGGATGTATGCCTCGCCAATCATAACTGTGATCTTTTGGGTCGTCAAAGTAAATATTGACAAAAGGAGTCGTGTCCACAAAGAATAATTCGGCAATATCTACCCAGCGAACTCAATATAGTCAGGAATTCAAGTTATTGAGTTTTAGAAAACCAAATAATTTACAATACCCCAAATTGGTTAAAACCTGCTTTGACAATGAATTGAAGGACCTTAAACAATGCCATCTGCTGTCTCTTTCTCTAAGCCTTGGGGACAATTGTGCTTCTACATCCCCACGGTAATCATGATTCCCCAAAACTGCGGAAACAAGCTAATCACATGCATAGACACATAGTGCACCTGATTTGGTAAGAGAGCACGAGTAGAAAAGTTTTTTTAATGGAATATGTGTTGCTAAATATATGCACTAATCCTCTTGCTAAATGACTCCAACAGGATAATGCATTGTGCTATATGTATCAGTACGCTACTATGGTGATGCTTGATTGCTTGTCAATTAAGGAGAAGCCTGACTTATTTCACTAAATTATGGCAGAATTTCGTCTCTTTAATTTTGAGGTACTCATAGCTATTTTTTGAAATATTATTCCTGCTCGACTTCTTAAGAGGAAAATCCTAGGATTTCAGGCAGTGAATTGAGTTTTAACTGCTAAATAACTTCAACTCATTTATGGGGCATGAATGAATCACATGACTTTTTCTAAATTTCAGTTTATGCAATTTATATTGTTTTGGTTCATTTATGTGAAAATTATGGTCAAATACAGTAATTTATGAGTTTATTTAACGTGTTTTTAATGCATTTTTTTTTGGTTAAATCAGAAAGTTTGTGTTTATTAACTAACCGCTACCTTGTGCCCAGTGGGCACTTGTTAGCAACACCCTTTATTATATTTACAAGAAATATCGACCTAATTCGGATTGTGGTTCCATTTTAGAACAGTGATTATTGAAACTTAATCTTATGAGATCTACTTATAGTAAATTTCCTATGTTATAAAAAGGTTGGACTTGTTAATATGCATAAGAGAAGGTAAATGTATATATTGATAGTAAGAATTAAGAAACACAGATGATATTTTTATCAAAATATTAATTTACACATATAGTTTAACCAATAAACAAGGTGATATATATTTATATACGAACCAGTATACCACGGTTTTTGAAGGCTATGAGCACCATACACATATTTGAATGACTCGTCAAAGGCTGGGTCATCTATGCCAGTTAACCCCTCATTGTAGAAATTATCTCTGGTCGAAACTACAAAATCTATATCTAGTCTGTCAGCAATGATTCCCATCTGCAACGATCTCACCAAATAATTAACCCCACAAAAGTAAAAACTACAGACGGCCAAGATGGAGGAAAATCGAAACCTGAACAGAAACTTGAGATTGATTGTACCACCCTTTTCGGCCCCAATCACCGATGACCAGAAAGCTGAGTGAACCATTCGTATTTAACTGGTGGTGTAAGCGTTCAAGCCTAGCTGAAGCTGGAACCAGAAATGTACAAAAACTAAAATTTAAAATTAGGGATGCTATTAACAAGGTCTTATTGCCTAAAATGATTACCATGGCTGCAAATTTGGTTGCAGCTTTTAGAAAATCTTATGTAGAAATTTAGTTTGTTTATATGGTTTTTGGATGAAGCATGGATTAATGGCTAGAAGTTGGATATTTTGATTCATTGAAATATCAGGCATTGCATGAATTAAGGAAATTGAGGGTACTTGTAAAAAGACAACAATGACCAAATGAAGGTAAAATCATGCATGGTATTGAAATCACACAAATATATGCTTTAAAAAAGCATCCATTTTGTGATTCTTGGTTATTTATAGAAGTGGGTGAGAAAATATAGAACGTGTAGTTACACAAGCCAGTTTATTAGCTACACGAGCCAGTTTTAATGTGTTTCATATATAAGCAGTACTATTTATGGCTTGTGTTGGATAAAACCTCGACAACAAACCCGAAGTTCGATCGCGGAATGCTAGATCGCGAGTTATACCGAGCACAAGTAGCACACACGAGAGACTACAAAGAAGTGACAAGAATATTCACACGTTATACCCTCAACGAACCCTTTATTAATAACAATAAAGCTTTTACAATTGAGGAAGAAGAATGAATAACTAGCATCCCCTCATCTCTATTTATATAGAGATGAGGAGGTGGAAACCTAGCTTGCCTTGCACTCCAAGCTACCTAATCCTAGTTTATGTCTAACACCTAATCTAATTATAAAGTACACTTAAACCCCTAAACTATGTTTAAGTTACTACTAATATTCTAACAATTTCCACCTTAGGAGTAACACTTAAACATAACCGATACTCAGCATCTTTTCCTTGTGCTGGAACCTCGGACCGGGGACCACCTTGTCGACCAGGCATTGTACTTCAGTAATTTTCCAAGATTAGCTTCCGTAGACTCCTTCACTTTCTTCTTTTCAGCAACATTACCCTCTGCATCTTATTGACCAGGTACTCCGGTTACCGTAATGTCTGCCCCCGCCTTTATATCAAGGTGTACCTTTTCCTGCTCATTTACCAAGCAGCCCGTGTTTGTCTTTTCTTCAAGTTGTTTGTCCTCCAACTTTCTTTGAGCCACTGCAGCATTATCGTTACTAACCTGAACAACCTCAGCTTCACGATTCCCCTGAGCTCCTTGCAGTTCCACCTCAAACCAAACACGTTCATCAACCTGTACTCCATGGACTCCTGTTTTAACACCAGGACCAAGTTGTTTGAACCTAACTTGTTTATGACCAAGTTGTTTGAACCCAACTTGTTTATGACCAAGTTGTTTGAATCTAACTTGTTTTGAACCTCCATGCTTTTGTACACTAAAAGTCTTCACTTTTGCTTCAAGAGTATACACACAGTTCTCTTTCCTGATCCCAGTCATCATAAACCAACAACCTTTGATCACCTTGACTCTACCCATCTGCATCTTCACAGTATAACCTTCTTTTTCAAGAGTACCCAATGAAATCAAGCTTTTTCTTAACCCTGGAACATACCTAACATCTTCTAGTATAAAGCTTGAACCATCATGCAACTGTATCTTCACTTTTCCTGTCCCTCTGATAGTGCATGTCCTGTTATCACCTAACTGAACCGAACCACCATCAAAATCCTTGAAATCATACAAGAAATCCCTCCTAGGTGTCATATGATAAGACCCACCTGAATCCATTACCAATTCAGTCATCTCATCATTCCCGACCACCGCCAAGGCTTCTCCAAAATAGGCGTTATCCTCGTCATCAGAAGAATCAGAATCCTGATCATGCTTACCCTTCCTGACGAACCCACTTGACTTCTTCTTTGGACAGTCTCTCTTCAGATGATCCTCTAAATGACATATGAAGCACTTGAGTTTACCAGTTCCACCCCTTGACTTGAACCGTGAAGTTCCACCAGAATGAGCTTTCCTTGAATGATCTGGCCTTCCCCTTACATATAACCCGTCACCAGTATCTTCCTTTGTGCCTTCAATTCTTTTCTTCAACTCCCTTGAATTCAGAGTCGCCAGAACTTCCTCCATTGTCAAGGATTCCCTCCCATACAACAATGTTTCCACAAAGTTTTCATAAGACGATGGCAACGACGTGAGTAACATAAGTACCTGATCCTCATCCTCAATCTCGATATCAATATTCGCCAAGCCAAGTATCAATTTATTAAACTCATCTATATGATCAACCAGTTTCGTACCTGGAATCATATAGTACGTGTACAGCTTCTTCTTCAGATACAGTCTGTTTGCTAAGGACTTAGTCTTATACAGACTAGTCAACTTCGTCCAAATTCCTGCAGCAGATGTTTCCTTGGTAACTTCCCGTAAAATCCGGTCTCCCAAGCATAAAATCAAGGTACTGTATGCCTTCTTCATCAAAGCAGCTTTTTCACCTGCTTCCATGTCCGCGGGTAATGTCTCTAATGCAGCATCACATCCTAGCTGTACCATTAAAGCACGCATCTTTATTTGCCATAACCCGAAGTCATTCTTCACATCGAATTTTTTGATGTCAAACCTAGTTATAGAACTAGCCATTCTTCTTATACCTTGCTAAAAACCTTGTCAAGTTATTTCTTAAACAACTTTACCGACAAGCCTCACAAGCCGTGTGCAATATCCCCCCTTGTTGCTATAAACCCTTCTTGCAAATCGAATTAATTAGAATAAACCTAAACCTTCGATCTCGAATAAGCAAACCCGATCGTAAACTTGAACCCCAAGCAAACCACGATCAAAACTTGTACCACAAGAAAACCCGCAACAAGAAACTTCGAACTTCTCGAAATAAAAAATCCTTAAAGTTAGAAGTCGTTTTTTTTAAACCAAAAAACGATTAAAAAGAATTGATCTTTTACAAAACCAAAAGTCAACCTTTGTAGTATTAAGACCCACGTGATTAATAAGAAAAAACCAACCAATCAGTGGTCACCTTTTTTTTTCTTCCCTTTCACGTCAATAATGATAATAATTATTATTAGAAACCTTTGTCTTCAACCTCTGGATGTCACTACTGCTACGATCGACGAAACCGAAAGCCAATCCTCGAAACCTCGAACTAGCATTCGAACTTCAATGACCACAATAACCGCGGCTCTTGATACCACATGTTGGATAAAACCTCGACAACAAACCCGAAGTTCGATCGCGGAATGCTAGATCGCGAGTTATACCGAGCACAAGTAGCACACACGAGAGACTACAAAGAAGTGACAAGAATATGCACACGTTATACCCTCAACGAACCCTTTATTAATACCAATAAAGCTTTTACAATTGAGGAAGAAGAATGAATAACTAGCATCCCCTCATCTCTATTTATATAGAGATGAGGAGGTGGAAACCTAGCTTGCCTTGCACTCCAAGCTACCTAATCCTAGTTTATGTCTAACACCTAATCTAATTACAAAGTACACTTAAACCCCTAAACTATGTTTAAGTTACTACTAATATTCTAACAGCTTGGAATAGCTACATCTGATGACCTGCATGTTCGTAACTTTCATTTTGCGTTTCCGTTGGCATACTTATAAGAGTCTGTATATGTCAATAACATCAAAGACAAATGTAGAGAACAAGAGTACGTTGTGAGCATATAATCTCGACATTGCTCCAGGTTTAAAGACTCAAAAGAAGAAGGACCAAAGTTGCTCGTTGGAAAGATAATAACCGAAAGTTGGTTATGTTAGTTAGTTAGTTATAGTTAGTTATTTTCAGAAGTTAGTTATGGCGGTTACAAATGTTGCACAATAATTGCATAAGTCTTGTGGTACATTTGTAATATTATAAACTAGAAGGACCAAACATGTTAGTTAGAAAGATAGTAACCGAAAGTTGGTTACAGAAGTTAGTTATGGTAGTTACACCCTTTCATGAAGGGTCACAATGGTTCGGTAGGAACCTTATGTAAACGCAGTCATTTGTAACGTTTTAAAGTGTGTCAAAAAATACGATGTAACCATTTACGTTGTTTATAATATAGAATCAATTCTTGTCATCTTTGTTCATAATATTGATCCTAGAATTCATGTTAGACCTGTGCAAAATTGGTATCAAGAGCCAAAGGTTCAAAACCTGGGAAACGGCATAAGAAAAGAAGGTTGCAAGATTACAAGAAATTGATTTACTTCTGATCATTCTGATCAAATGACTTAGAAGGGAAGATGACACCAAGGAGTTGTTGGTACAACAATTCTGAAGAAAAAGAAGCAATTGTTACGCCAGCCAAGAAAAGGAAACGGTGGAACCTGTGAATAAAAAATTGGAATACGCAAGGGAGATAGTGCACGATCATACTTGTGTGGAGTTGCAAACGTTAGCATCAAACGAAATTGGTGAACTGTTTGTTGTGATTTCTGGAAACACGACAACAAACAAGAAGAAAAAAAACAATATTGTAAGACTTTGTGGGACTGCTGGAACGCGACACAAAAGGAGGAAAAGAAAACGTTTTTGACGCTTGGAAGGATAGCATGGTACAAGAAGGAAGAGGCTAGCGGATAAAACTTTGTTGGTGACAACAAAGGGAAGAAAAAGGAAACTCTTGACGTTGAAGGAAGCGTGGAAGCAAGAGTAGGAAGCGCTAAAGGAGACTTCTTTTGTGTTTGCTGTCAACGCGACACAGGAAGAAAGAAGTAAGACACATCGCTTGGATACAAAGCGAGTGGCAAAGGCTTTGTGAAACCGGTTGAAAACAAGATACAAAGCAAGATATAAGACGCAGGACTAGCGCGCAAGATATAAGACGCAGGACTAGTGCGCAAGGTATAAGACGCAGGACTAACGCGCAAGGAACGTTGTTGTGGAGAAGAAAACGTATACGTAGAACAAAGAAGCAGTACTCAAGGTAAAGGTGTGTTGGTACGACACAAGAACAACAACAACGAGTGAAGGAACAAACGAAGGACTGTTTTGTTTCGTTGAAACGAATTCAGAAGTGAAGGACTGATTTCTGGTTCGGTGTGGTTACCAAGGTGTGGTAACAAGGATTGTGAGTAGAAAGATGCTTAAGAATTTCAAAGGTACCGAAATTAAGAACAACACAAAGAAAAAGGAGAACGTGTAGTGTGGTACAAGAAAGGTTTTGTTTTTGCTTGTGTCGAACAAAAAGAAATTCGACAACAACAAGAACAAAAGGAAGTCAAAGACTTTGGTTGTGATTCAAGGAAGTATTTGAGACAACAAAGCAAGAAGGCTGTGGAACTTTTGTTTAGACTAGTTGGCAAAAAATTCGACAAGAAAAGAGAAGGAACCATGGTGTTTATTTTGATTCGAATCAAAACAGCAACAAGGCAACAAATCCGAAAGTTTTTTTTTGAAGGTTTAAGTCGAATAGGACTTGAAGAAAAGGCAACGAGACAGGAAGAAACAAAAGAAAGAACACAGGAACATCCGGAAGACATTGATCTTGACGAAGACAATGGAAAGGAAGTATGCGATGAAGATTCGCATAACAAGACTTAAACAATTAGGGAGGAAATGTTGCACAATAATTGCATAAGTCTTGTGGTACATTTGTAATATTATAAACTAGAAGGACCAAACATGTTAGTTAGAAAGATAGTAACCGAAAGTTGGTTACAGAAGTTAGTTATGGTAGTTACACCCTTTCATGAAGGGTCACAATGGTTCGGTAGGAACCTTATATAAATGCAGTCATTTGTAACGTTTTAAAGTGTGTCAAAAAATACGATGTAACCATTTACGTTGTTTATAATATTGGGGAAAAATGAACCCCTTTTAGGGGGTCATTTAAGCCCGGAATTGAATTTATTTGATCAAATATTGCCCTAAATCGTTCCTTTTGTGATTTTAGGTACTTTGGGAGTGAATTCTGGAAAAGGAAGCAATTCGGACGTTTTTGGAGCATAAAAGTGAAGAAAACGGCAAAGACTTAATTTTCCATGCTGAGAACAGTACCTGACGGCGTCAAGAAGAAGATCATGACGGCGTCAAGAGTTAAAACCATGACGACCCAGTGAAAACCTGAAGGCGTCACAACAAGGGCGTCAAGACAATTTTTGGTGACGGCCTGCATAAGGAGTATACATGACGGCGTCAGACCCAGATCTAGGCAGTCCGAGAAACTATTTGGCGGCGAGATGACGGCGTCAGACTTTTGTTCTTAACGCCATCACCTATCAAAATCTATATATAGTTTTCTATTTTTCATTTATAAAGAGAGGAACTTGTGTGGACAAAACTAGGGCCGAACTTTGTAAACCCTAGGTCATATTTTACAGTATTTTCAAGGGTTTTCACCCCTTGAATCCTTTCATGTTCAATTGAGATAAGTCTTCTCTTAATTCATTCAATATGTCTATGTGTTGTTTGAGTATATCTTATGCTTGTCTTGATTTCAACATGCTAGGCTAGATCTATCTTGTGTTTGCTTAGATGTAATGAAACCTAGATGTTAATTATATGTTGATTACTTGTTTATAGTTGTAATGGATGAATGATTTCAATGTTAGGCTTAAGAAAACTGGCAGATCTCCATTGTGTAACATGCTTGAACTTCTTAGGAAACATGAAACGATGTGTACTAGGTTTTATTGGTTGTATTTAATGCATGAGCAAATTCTAGTGATCCCATGTTAGGAGCTTCTTAGCTGGCTCGACATAGGAGTGAAGTAGGCGCTCATAGGATTGGGGAAGTAAGTACGCCACCCCATGAATGGTATTAAGGAATACAATCCGTCATCCACGCAACTATAACAAGTAATTAACCTGTAAAAGATATCTAGGGAGTAGTGAAATCTAAGTAAACACAATTCTCCCACATATTGCTCACAACTCTAGTATAATTTAGTTTATTTTCATTTCTAATATTTTATTTTGATTGCATCTTAGTATTGGGTTAGTTGACTAGCAACTAATTCCGCCAAACTCCTTCAAACCCGAGATTTTTACTTGCTTTCATAAAAATATAAAAATACAAAAAAGAATCACCCCTCATCTCTAGACCTAGTCTTTAGGTTTTCTAATCCTAGCGACACTATTCCTAGCTGAACAATCAATCTCCCGGTACTTGTCATTATACTATACTACATCGATCAGGTACACTGCCTGGTGGGGGTTGTAAGCTTCTCGAGATCCCTCGAGAGGTAAAGCCTGGTGCAATCCCTACGTACCAAGTTTTTGGCGCCGCAGCCCGGGGAATAGTTATTGTCTAGGTTAGGAATTTCTTTTTATTAGGTCTACTTGCTAGATTCCTTTCTAGTAAGATTTTATTTTTATTTTTAGTTTTCTTTAGTCTATCTTTTTCTTTGTGCCCTTTGTTTGTAAAACCATTTTCATTTGTCTTCATGGCGGATGAGATTCCATTTAGATCATTAACAATAATGGAACAATTAGTTTACTCGGATAGATTTGCTTCTTGTTGTTCCAATGAATTTTTAAGTGATCTTAGCTATATACAAGAGGACATGGGTGTAAAGTTTGATAGGTTTGATGAGTTATGCACATGTTTGGCCTATATTAAACAATCATTGTCAGGATCAATTCCTTTTAGTAAGACCCTTTGGAAAAAAATTTGAGGAAAGCCTCCTAACCGTGAACCATGAGTTCAACGAATTGATGGGTTTGTATACATCACAACTTGAGGAAACAATTAAGGAGGATTTAGCCGAATATGATCATATTAAGCAAGAAGATGAATCCTTTAGGGAAATTGAACATTGTAATCAAGTTATTGAGGAAGGTTCTTATGAATCAGACTTAGAACTTGAAATGGCTAGAGAAGGATTTGAGATACTTAGGAACATGTTTAGGTTAGATTATACTAAAACACGTGATGAGGATATAGGTGATGTTGAGAAAAGGAAGGATGAGGTAAAGAACACAAACCTACAAAGTACCCCACAACTCCCATCATCACTTGAGGAATACACACCACCCGTGACTTACCCGAAAGAAGTAGAAGAGACTATAGGAGCCCCAATAGAGGTAGAGCCGTTGGACCAAACACAACTAGATGAAATAGGTTTGAATACTTGTAATCACAACCTTTCTCTTAGTTCTAGGGAAGTTCCTAGTTTTAATGAACCGGAGCCCCAACCAAAACCGTTACTTAATCTTCCATCCTTGGATGAAAATTTAGGAATTGAAATAGGTTCCGATCCACCCATCAAACCATATAGTACGGGTAGTCTTAGGACAAAGGGAGTGGACTCTATGCCTTGTAGAGAGGAAGCCAATATAGGAGTGGAAAATGACCTTACATGCTTACATCACCCATTTATGATTGATCACAAGAAACATTATGGGTTTAAACCGGGTTTATTAGGTCAATATGGGTCCCCAACTAGGAGTCTTTTGAAGTTGATAGAAAATGATCCCTTTCTAAGAGAAAATCTTAATCCACCCATTAACCCGATTGAATTAGGTAAGGTTATAATGATAGGAGCACAACCCTTTGAGCATATAATTCATCCACCACTCTTTCCTCACGTGGCATACTTCCACCGAGAGGGTGTGTATCGCTACTTCCACCCGCATTTAATCCTAAGTGTAGGGAAAACCTCCCTTATTTCCGTTAAATAAGGGTAGAGTCAGGCTCGTGACTCGAACAAAAACAAGCGCTTTTTGGGAGGCAACCCAAGCTTTATTTGTTTGTTTGATTGTTTGATTTTATTTGTTTCCGTATGCATGCTTTATTTTTATTGTTGGTAGATCATGTTTCAAAACTAAAATAGTGAAAATACTTTACTTTGTTGTTTGGCCTAGTCTTAACTTCATCCAAAGGTATTTCGCAAAAGATAAGTGTAAGGGGAAACCCCAAATATGTTTTTAAGAAACAAAACCGATCATGATTCTCCACAATATTAAGTGAACATGTATATTCGTATTTGTTAGAGTCAAATGCTTGTATCGAGTCATAATGATGTTTTGCAGGATTTTCCAGGAAGTAGGATGAAGTTTTTCCAGAAATTTTCCAGAAACTTAACATATGAATTTCTGCAGGTCACTTCTGACGGCGTCACGAGTTTACTCTTGACGGCGTCACGTGTAAAATTCTGGAAATTTTACCAGTTTTGTTTTTCTAACGGAGTCTTAAAGTTTTTTGTTGAATCATTAGTTTTATAATATCCAGAAAATCTGCAAACATCATTCCACAAGCATTATATCTTATTTTGTTTTCTAGGATTTATTAGCATATGTAGGTTGCCGCCGATTTTATGCGAGGTTGCCTTGTCTGTTTTCTCAGGTTTTACAGGTTATGTATGACAAGAAGATGATTATTATTCTGGAAGGGAAGCTTTGATTGTTCATTTTCTTGGAGGAAGATCTAACCTGCCCACCTTATTGTCCATACCGAGCGAATCAGGGGAGTATTTGATTTCATTCTTTTTACTTATTTCACTTTTACATTCTTTACTTAAACATTGGGGACAATGTTCATCCTAAGTGTAAGGGGAGGGTAAAATGATGATACCTTACAGATACACTTTCGCTTGAGTTTGTTTGTTTGATAGTAGATGTGTAATAAAACTATGAGAAATACTTGTTAGTGCAATTTTAGCGCCACATTTTAAATTTTTTACAACATTTAGGAGTGAAACTTTAGCCATAGCAAGCGTCTCATGGATAGGAGATTGTATGACTAGCACAAAACCGTACCATTCAGAAAAATTTTCCACCCAAATATGTGAGGTTCGCCTTTAGATTTGATAGGAAAAGCATACTATTAGTGCTTATGAGTGTACCGGTAGCATTTAGATTCTAGAACTTGCGTTAGTGATGCATCCCGAGACCGCTAGTGAGACTACATTCGTGTAGTAGGATTTACTACATGATAAGAGGCATTAGGATCACCCTTGTGTTAAACCCGTATCATAATTACTTGACCATTTAAGTCATATTACTTGGCTAGTTATGTCAATTAATTTTTCCCACACCTTAGCGTTGTACTCATTTTTAGTACACGAAACCCCTAGTACACCCCTCCGAGCCTATCTTTTCGTTTCTAACTTTAAGCATTTTACTTAAAGGAAGAATTTGTTACACCCCACTTAAATGTACGCCCAAATCGCCGTAGCCTTCCGTGTATGCACTCATCTTTTGTGCATTATTGTTATTTGTTAAACCCTAAGTTAATTATCTAATTGATTACATGGTTGCTAAGTCGAGTCATATCTTGTACATATTGTTTTGGGATGATTGGGACTCATGGGTAAAGTAATTATTTTATGGAGTAATGGGGAAGAACATCATTTATTACCCCCATATGTACGTTAATCTTGAAAGTACTCCAAGTGTTTTGATTTTTCTTAATTCGAGTCATTAGATTAGTTTATTGTAAAGTATGTGAAAATTCAAGTGTAAGGGGAATGTTCATTCCCTATGATGTATTATTTTGGATGGTAGGGTAAGAGTGTATGCAAAAAAAAAAAAAAAAAAAAAAAAAAAAAAAAAAAAAAAAATCGAAAAAACAAGAAAAAGAAAAAAAAATAGAAAAAGAAAAAGAGAAAAACATACGGACTACCATCTCTTTTCATTCTATGTTCATTTTATGTTTTTGTTATTTTTCATTTATTAGCTTAAGTCGAGTCTAGTCTTGGCTTAGCAACGTCGCATTGTACATGTAATTAACCAAGATTGTTAACTCGCCACCAGTAAAGACTGCCTATATCCAACAAAATCGTGTATTCCATATCCCTACACCTAACATTACAACCCTTTAAAAGACCTCTTTGATAGTTTATCCTAGGTGCTTACGCCATGTGGTGGAGGTTTGATCCTTTCCCAAGCCTATGGTAATTTATTTTTCTATGACAGGTAGTGAGAGATGTTTTCCATTTCCATATTGTGATATATACTTTATTACACCCGAGAGATGTGAGTATCTAAATACTATTTGTGAGGTGTTAGTGTATGACCTCCGTGCTTGTCTTTGGTTTTTAGTGGAACGATTATTTGTTGTTGTCACACCCCCAAAATTGGGTCCAGCGGAAGCATACATGTAGCTGGTGTGTAACTCAATTGGTATCTCAACACAAGTACAAAAGTAGTTTTCACTTCAATCATTTAGAATAAAATAGTTTAATCAAAAATGTTGAATTTACATTGTTAAAAGTAGTGCGGAAGTATGCCCTTAAAATAGTTTAAAACGGTCCCCAAATGAATATCAGAGTCTTCTATGACCATGCCATGCCCTGCCAAAACCTCAAGTAGCGTGCCATTGCTTAATGCCTGAAAATACATGCTAAAGTGTCAACACTAGGTTGGTGAGTTCATAGAGTCTTGTGAAAAAGAATGTCATGCATATGAATGATGATTTCCCAGCAAAGGCATCGTAAATCCACTCAGTTACAAGTCCCGCCATAAGAGACTTGTAACCTGTGTGTTTACGACCCACTGCCAAATATGATTTGGTTTACGTGAACAAAAGTAATACTTGTATCTAGATTCAAAGATAAATATAGCAAAACTGCGATATAAATAATTTTAACAATGAGGCCATATAAGCAATTTTTGACAAAGCTGACAATGTCGCCAGGTAAACAATAATGACAATGAGGTCATATAAAATAAGTCTAACAATGTCGCCAGGTAAACAACTATGACAAAGAGGTCATGTAAATAAGTCTAGTAGGGAAACAGCAATATTACGTTTGACATCACAGTCAAGTGGGGAAACCACAATATTACGTTTGACATCACAGCCAAGTGGGGAAACCACAATACGTTTGACATCACAGCCAAGTGGGGAAACCACAATATTACGTTTGACATCACAGCTAAGTGGGGAAACCACAATATTACAATGAGGTCATACGATAAATCAGTCAAGTAGAAAAACAGCAGTATTACGTTTGACATCACAGCCAAGTGGGGAAACCACAATACGTTTGACATCACAGCCAAGTGGGGAAACCACAATACTACATTTGACATATATGAACAATTGGTGACCATGAGGTCATATAAACAAGGATGACAAATCCCATGAAATGCAGGTAATCAAACATACCAAAGAAATACAGGAAATCAAACATACCAATGAAATGCAGGTGATCAAACATATATTTAGGTAAAGCTGAAAATATTTGAATAATCAACCATGTAACGCGAGTAATGCGTTTCAATAAAACGAGCATGTATTCTCCCCCAAAGAGTTTACCAAAACAATTGAAAAAGTAGGGGCTATGACTCACCTCGTACGATAGCTACGATGACAAAAGTAGATATACTGAAATGAGGCACGATCTTTAACCGCAACCTAATATAAATAATAGTCTCTAATGTAAGAAATGAAATGATGCTACACATGCAATTACGTATGTTATCGATACCACTCGTGAAATTTGAAAATAACGTTTATCGTCGAAAAATACATTTTTGACGTCTCGTTAAGTTAATAACCACTTTCCATGTAAATACGTTGAAACGGTACTCCACGATCCTCGTTTGGTGTTTTATCGGTAAATATAGTATTTTCGTCGTAAAATGACACTTTTCATAACTTGAAAATATGACCAAAAGGGTCTCGCAAAACTAGTCGCAAAATATTTTACGTTAAGTGTTAATGGTCAAGCTCGGCGTTTTCGAAAACCTTGCAACAATGTCTAGAAGTCATGTCATTTAACTTTTGACCATACGGGTCTCGGTGGTTAAGAAATATGGCTTTCAATGTCGTTATTTGAAAATATAGTTTTCAACACTTAGCAACTTTTATTACCAAAAGTTGTCAATTTATTATAAGTTTTGTCGGGTTTCAAACATGTATTTCTTGGTCGTTATAAGCTCGTTTTCTACGTTCTTTATATCCCTGGAATCGTATTAATATATACTAATATATTTTCAGTAGTTCGGCTCCTATAGATTACGTCTAACGCCTCTTTTTGTCCGTCAAAATTCGTCCAACAGCAAGTACATTTTCAGAAAATAGTTTTCGTCGTTAAACTTGCAAAAATCATATCTCCTTCGTTATAAACTCGTTTTTATCCAAACTTTCGGCCATAGTTTCATCTTGGAATGTATTTTCTAAATCTTTGGCCCAAAAGTAACCCCAATCTACTGAGTTTACCACGTTTTCAAAATAGGGACAGTAGATATTTATATTGTTCAAAACTTGGTATCCTAGTTACTAACTTGTACAAAAACCTTCCAATCAACTTCAATACAACCCTTAATCTACCATACACCTTCTTAGGATGTCATGGGATCCTAAACATCAACAACCTTGGTGGATCTCATGAGATTACTAGTGAAATTTATAGATCTAGTGTTAAAGATAGTTTATGTGCAAAGTGGTATCTAAAACATAAGTAAGTTGCATTACCAACTAGTATATCTTGAAAATACATAAACATATAAAGTAAATGGAAGTATAAAAAGATCAAAAAGTGTTCTTGAAGCTTACTTGAAGATTTGATGAGTTTTGAGCAAGAAAACTTAATAATCTTGAGGTTTTTATTTCAAAACCTTAACTAGATTTACACTAATACTTGTTTAGACACTTGATTCTTGAAAAACTATGGATTCTTCTTGGTGTTATTCTTGTGGCTGATCGAAATGAAGAAAAAAGAAAGGAAGAGAGCTTTTGTTGCTAGTTGATTTGGTGTAAATGAAAGTATACTTGTTATAAAGTCTTGGAGTAGACTTTTTAGTCTTTGAAATAAATATAATATGAACCTAGGGGGCATGATCCACACTTTAGGGGAAATTAAATATAAGGAAAAGATTTGCAAGACTTTTGTAATATTTAGGTTAGATATTTTGAGTTTTAGGAGATACCGGGTACCGAGTTTGCTAGAAATAAAGTTTAACGGTACCAAATAAAATGTGATAACGTTGTAAAAATTATAAATTTACATTCCTGATGAGAATTGGGTGTTAAAATATTTGTCGTGTTGAAATATCATGATTCGACGTAATTTTAGGCGTTTTACTAGAAAATATAGCAAATGGTTTCAAAACACCGGGTAAATTAATAATATAACTTTTATATTATTATAATAAGTATGAAAAATATATTAGGATCGTAATCGGGAGTATTGGGTATACTTTAGTAGTAAAAACTGAGTGGTAACGTTAATTACAAATTAAGCATACGTAAATGGAAATAATGCCTATCCGTGCATGATCTAAAGTGTTGATGACGTTACTGATAATATGTAGACTACTCCAGTCTATATGACGTGTCCCTACTGATGATGCATAAATTCGCAGCTAAACCTAACTGGTTACGCGAATTTGAATACCTGTAAACTGGATTTACGAAATGATGAACGACAATCGTGAATAGTGATTTCCTTCCAGGAATGAATAGTGTCATATGAATAGTAAAATTTTCGAACGCTTCTCGGAATCTCAAACTAACTCCGAAAATGATGAATAGTAAAATGATGAATAGTGATCGGTGAATAGTAAATGATGAATAGAAACGGATGGATAGTAACTTCTGAGTTGAATAATGAAATTTCGACGTTTAAAAAAGGACCTGAAATTACGAGTTGTGATAGTCTTCCCCTCTAACAGGAACTTCGTCCCGAAGTTCAGTTTGTGTTGGTCTCTAGAGTGGTATTGGTGAAAAGATGATTATACTTATCATGTAAACTACTAAGCTCTAATGGGAGCTCAAGTCTGTAGGCCACTAGGCTCATTCTGTCTGAAATATTGAATGGTCCAATGTATCCCGGGTTTATCTCTTCATATTTGTGAATTGTGTCTCAATGATGTTGTCCTTGGGATCGCGTGATATCTATTGTTGTAAGTGAATCCAATTTATAGCAAATGGTCAGCCCAACCATTTCAAGAATCAATCACACCCGATTTGGGCATATCTCCCTATGTTTGAATCATTCTCTAATCCTGACCATTGGTCTGCAGATGATAGGTGATGTGGTTCCAAAGGAATCTTAATGAAATCGCTAGGAGTTTGAGGTGAATCAAATTTCTCTATTAGGAATAATTGAAATGGGTACCATGAATCTTGTTTGAAAGACTTACAAGGTTAAGTCCGTCAAAGGGTGTTATTGGAAAGAATAGATTAGGATGAGGTTGTGATCCTCCGCAGGATGTCATGAATTGAGTCTTTCTCCACCTACGATGCTTAGTCTCCATTACTAAGATTTTCCCCAACTTCTATGTCATCAAATCACAAAATCCTAAATGTATAAGTGATGTAATATAGTGATTGATTTTTCAAAGTTTGTTTTGAGATGGTGTGTTTTGTTCATAAACCTTCCCTGAATAAATAAATTTACAACTTTAAGCAAACGGATTTTTAAGTAACATTTTTCTTGATGTTTCAAAATTTAGTAGTTATGCAAGATAAGACAGTTTTCAACATAAGGTGGATAATATGGTTTACCAAAGATCGATGTTTAAAATTTCCTAACATTCAATAGTTCTGTAAAAGATTAACCAAAAGGAATTTGCTTGTCAAAATAAGTGCCTCAGAAAAATATTTCTTACAAGCTATATGTCTTGTATAATTGTAGTTTGGAGAAAAATCCATTTAAAAGTGAAAATATTAAGAGGATAAAATAGCCAGGTATGTATATCTGCACAAATGCATAGGTGTCTAACAGGTTTGAATAAAGTCTATTGGTGAGGACATGTTCAATCTATAGTCTCGGTTAAGAGGTTGGATTTATCTCTATGGGGTTGCTTAGTGAGCACTCATATCGAAACTATTCCTGTAATTCAGTCAAGCCAATACTTTCTAGATGGTAGAATTTTTGGTGATCAGGCCAGTGATAGTGGTTCGAATGGTTTTGTGATATCCTGAGATTTCTGTTGAGTTTTGAATGGTCTTAATGTACCGAGGGATCCTCCTTGTAGATGGTATGGAAAGTCTTTCCTAGGGAGGTCATTGATAATATCCACTTATCAATATTGGGAGTAGTGGGTGATGAGTGACTGATGAGGCGAAAAATGAACCACTTTTAGAGGGTCATTTAAGCCCCGAAATTGAATTTATTTGATCAAATATTGCCCTAAATCGTTCCTTTTTGTGATTTTAGGTACTTTGGGAATGAAATCTGGAAAAGAAGGCATTTTGGACGTTTTTGGAGCATAAAAGTGAAGAAAACGGCAAAGTCTCAATTTTCCTTGCTGGGAATAGTAGGTGACGACGTCAAGAGGCTTTTCATGACGGCGTCAAGAGTAAAAGTGGAGACGGCCCAGAAGAAACGTGAACGCGTCACCCAAGGCCGTCACATGTTAACTTGTCAAAACTTGCGCGCGTGGTAGCTGACACCGTTTTGGCCATAACTTTTGCATACGAACTCGGATTTGAGCGATTCAAAAAAGGAAACGAAGAGGACGAAGAGATCTACAATTTGGTGAAAAAATGGTCGTTACGGCGTCAAGAGTAATGGGCTGACGCCATCAAGAAGGGCCGACAGAAAACATGCCTATAAATATAACATCATAACTTCACTTTTTTTAAGCCCTAAACCCTAAGGTCGATTCCTGGGTTTAGGTGGGTGTTTTTTCAGCAACTTAGAGGGTTTCAATCACTCCATAAACATCATGTATTGGTTTGATGATTCTATCTCAACTATGTCTTTCATTATTCTTGTTGATTGTCCTTCTTTGATTATGTTTTGTTAATTCACCTTCTGTCTACTTATGATTATGTGAAACTTGTATATAATTGATTAGATCTCGTTGATTTCTTGTTGATGGTTGTGTCTATCTCCATCAATGAGGGCTTGTTGATGTGTGTGTCTATCTCCATCAATTAAGGCGTGACAACTTCAATAGATCTAGTTGGTTTAGTTTATAATTCTTGTTTCATATTGATTCTTGTTTTGATTGAATGAATTCGATGTTAGGCTTAAGAAAACTGGCAGATCTCCATCGTGTAATGTGCTTGAACGTCTTAAGAAACATGTAGCCAAGGCATACTAGGCTATTAAGGTAGTATTTAACGCATGAGCCACTGTTTACAATCCCTATGGTTGTGCCGAGCATGGCATAGGAGGAGATAAGAGCTCATACAATTGGAGAGATATGTATGCCACTCCATGAGTTATTAGGAATACACCCATCAATTAAAATAAGGTCTACAGTCAATAGGTAGAATTGGATAGCTAGCAAGGAGTAACATATCATGGGTAGACATGCTTCATTTATCTTGTAAAACCTTAGTTTAGTTTTCTTGTTTATTAGATTAATTAGTAGCTTTTGGGTTAGTTGATTAGCAACTAATTCCGCCCACTCTCCCAATACCCGAGATTTTTACTTGCTTTTCATAAAATATAAAAACATAAAAAGAATCATCCTTCACCTTTAGAACTAGTTAGATTAATTTCAATCCTAACGACACTATTCCTAGCTGAACGATCAATCCTCCGGTACTTGTCACTATACTATACTACAACGATCAGGTACACTTCCTGGTGGGGGTTGTAAGCTTCTCGAGATCCCTTGAGAAGTAAACCCTGGTGCGATTCCCACGTATCAGTGACATAGGAATCTATAGAGTGTTAGCTAATTCCTTATATATATATATATATATATATATATATATATATATATATATATATATATATATATATATATATATATATATATATATATATATATATATATATATATTTCATGGGGAAAAGAAATGATAATGATGGTGAGAAGGGAAAAGACTGTGACAGCTGCGACATAATGAGATTGTGATGAAAGTGAACACTGTGATGTAAAATGAAACATCTGGAAAATGAGTTGAGAATTTATTCCAGACAAAATTTTATTATAACTATTCTCAGTGTTGCAAAATTCATCTCTGAGTCAGCCATAGGTGGTCAGCCTATATCTCACTATCCCGGGTTGAATATAGATGACCAGTCTATATTCCACCGAGGTTCCATGAATTTTGAAATACTCAGCTCAGTCATACTAAGACTATGTCCTTCACAAATACCAAGACGTTCTGAAAGACTAAAGCAGGTGACCAAACTCGAGGTCAAATGATGAAACTATGCAAGGAGAAACATAACGCGGTGACATATATGATACGTGAACATGCTTATATGAAAGACAATTATAGTAATCAACTATAATAAATGAATATAATATACCAGATAATGAGACACAAATCTCATCACCTATGTCAGCAACAAACCACAAGTGAGGCTTCAGCTTGGCAGGCAGGCACGTGACGGTCATAGGGTTAAGTTTTCATGAAAGTAGCTATAGTCTAGGTTTTAAAAACACTTAGTTCGCTATAGCCAAAGCTCTGATACCAATCTATCACACCCCCAAAATTGGGTCCAGCGGAAGCATACATGTAGCTGGGGTGTAACTCATTAGTATCTCAACACAAGTACAAAAGTAGTTTTCACTTCAATCATTTAGAATAAAATAGTTTAATCAAAAATGTTGAATTTACATTGTTAAAAGTAGTGCGGAAGTAGGCCCTTAAAATAGTTTAAAACAGTCCCCAAATGAATATCAGAGTCTTCTATGACCATGCCATGCCCTGCCAAAACCTCCAGTAGCGTGCCATTGCTTAATACCTGAAAATACATGCTAAATTGTCAACACTAGGTTGATGAGTTCATAGAGTCTTGTGAAAAAGAATGTCATGCATATGAATGATGATTTCCCAGCAAAGGCATCGTAAATCCACTCAGTTACAAGTCCCGCCATAAGAGACTTGTAACCTGTGTGTTTACGACCCACTGCCAAATATGATTTGGTTTACGTGAACAAAAGTAATACTTGTATCTAGATTCAAAGATAAATATAGCAAAACTGATATATAAATAATTTTAAGAATGATGCCATATAAGCAATTTTTGACAAAGCTAACAATGTCGCCAGGTAAACAATAATGACAATGAGGTCATATAAAATAAGTCTGACAATGTCGCCAGGTAAACAACTATGACAAAGAGGTCATGTAAATAAGTCTAGTAGGGAAACAGCAATATTACGTTTGACATCACAGTCAAGTGGGGAAACCACAATATTACGTTTGACATCACAGCCAAGTGGGGAAACCACAATACGTTTGACATCACAGCCAAGTGGGGAAACCACAATATTACGTTTGACATCACAGCCAAGTGGGGAAACCACAATATTACAATGAGGTCATATGATAAATCAGTCAAGTAGGAAAACAGCAGTATTACGTTTGACATCACAGCCAAGTGGGGTAACCACAATACGTTTGACATCACAGCCAAGTGGGGAAACCACAATACTACATTTGACATATATGAACAATTGGTGACCATGAGGTCATATAAACAAGGATGTCAAATCCCATGAAATGCAGGTAATCAAACATACCAAAGAAATACAGGTAATCAAACATACCAATGAAATGCAGGTGATCAAACATATATTTAGGTAAAGCTGAAAATATTTGAATAATCAACCATGTAAAGCGAGTAATGCGTTTCAGTAAAACGAGCATGTATTCTCCCCCAAAGAGTTTACCAAAACAATTGAAAAAGTAGGGGCTATGACTCACCTCGTGCGATAGCTACGATGACAAAAGTAGATATACTGAAATGAGGCACGATCTCTAACCGCAACCTAATATAAATAATAGTCTCTAATGTAAGAAATGAAATGATGCTACAGATGCAATTACGTATGTTATCGATACCACTCGTGAAATTTGAAAATAACGTTTATCGTCGAAAAATACATTTTTGACGTCTCGTTAAGTTAATAACCACTTTCCATGTAAATACGTTGAAACGGTACTCCACGATCCTCGTTTGGTGTTTTATCGGTAAATATAGTATTTTCGTCGTAAAATGACACTTTTCATAACTTGAAAATATGACCAAAAGGGTCTCGCAAAACTAGTCGCAAAATATTTTACGTTAAGTGTTAATGGTCAAGCTCGGCGTTTTCGAAAACCTTGCAACAATGTCTAGAAGTCATGTCATTTAACTTTTGACCATACGGGTCTCGGTGGTTAAGAAATATGGCTTTCAATGTCGTTACTTGAAAATATAATTTTCAACACTTAGCAACTTTTATTACCAAAAGTTGTCAATTTATTATAAGTTTTGTCGGGTTTCAAACATGTATTTCTTGGTCGTTATAAGCTCGTTTTCTACGTTCTTTATATCCCCGGAATCGTATTAATATATACTAATATATTTTCAGTAGTTCGGCTCCTATAGATTACGTCTAACGCCTCTTTTTGTCCGTCGAAATTCGTCCAACAGCAAGTACATTTTCAGAAAATAGTTTTCGTCGTTAAACTTGCAAAAATCATATCTCCTTCGTTATAAACTCGTTTTTATCCAAACTTTCGGCCATAGTTTCGTCTTGGAATGTATTTTCTAAATCTTTGGCCCAAAAGTAAACCCAAGCTACTTAGTTTACCACGTTTTCAAAATAGGGACAGTAGGTATTTATATTATTCAAAACTTGGTATCCTAGTTACTAACTTGTACAAAAACCTTCCAATCAACTTCAATACAACCCTTAATCTACCATACACCTTCTTAGGATGTCATGGGATCCTAAACATCAACAACCTTGGTGGATCTCATGAGATTACTAGTGAAATTTATAGATCTAGTGTTAAAGATAGTTTATGTGCAAAGTGGTATCTAAAACATAAGTAAGTTGCATTACCAACTAGTATATCTTGAAAATACATAAACATATAAAGTAAATGGAAGTATGAAAAGATCAAAAAGTGTTCTTGAAGCTTACTTGAAGATTTGATGAGTTTTGAGCAAGAAAACTTAATAATCTTGAGGTTTTTATTTCAAAACCTTAACTAGATTAACACTAATACTTGTTTAGACACTTGATTCTTGAAAAATTATGGATTCTTCTTGGTGTTATTCTTGTGGCTGATCCAAATGAAGAAAAAAGAAAGGAAGAGAGCTTTTGTTGCTAGTTGATTTGGTGTAAATGAAAGTATACTTGTTATAAAGTCTTGGAGTAGACTTTTTAGTCTTTGAAATAAATATAATATGAACCTAGGGGGCATGATCCACACTTTAGGGGAAATTAAATATAAGGAAAAGATTTGCAAGACTTTTGTAATATTTAGGTTAGATATTTTGAGTTTTAGGAGATACCGGGTACCGAGTTTGCTAGAAATAAAGTTTAACGGTACCAAATAAAATGTGATAACGTTGTAAAAATTATAAATTTACATTCCTGATGAGAATTGTGTGTTAAAATATTTGTCGTGTTGAAATATCGTGATTCGACGTAATTTTAGGCGTTTTACTAGAAAATATAGCAAATGGTTTCAAAACACCGGGTAAATTAATAATATAAATTTTATATTATTATAATAAGTATGAAAAATATATTAGGATCGTAATCTGGAGTATTGGGTATACTTTAGTAGTAAAAACTGAGTGGTAACGTTAATTTCAAATTAAGCATACGGGAATGAATAGTGTCATATGAATAGTAAAATTTTCGAACGCTTCTCGGAATCTCAAACTAACTCCGAAAATGATGAATAGTAAAATGATGAATAGTGATCAGTGAATAGTAAATGATGAATAGTAATGGATGAATAGTAACTTCTGAGTTGAATAATGAAATTTCGAAGTTTGAAAAAGGACCTGAAATTACGAGTTGTGACAATTGTAATTACTTTTATATTAGTGTTAAATGACCCCTAACTTGTATTTTGATTAGAATAAAAGCGCATTTGCTTGAGGACAAGCAAATCTCAAGTGTAAGGGTATTTGATGAGGCGAAAAATGAACCACTTTTAGGGGGTCATTTAAGCCCGGAATTGAATTTATTTGATCAAATATTGCCCTAAATCGTTCCTTTTGTGATTTTAGGTACTTTGGG
Source organism: Artemisia argyi (assembly GCA_030686995.1). Taxonomy (NCBI): domain Eukaryota; kingdom Viridiplantae; phylum Streptophyta; class Magnoliopsida; order Asterales; family Asteraceae; genus Artemisia; species Artemisia argyi. The sequence goes on along the minus strand of JARVZY010001897.1, from coordinate 615,565 downwards.
AGTGAATTCTGGAAAAGGAAGCAATTCGGACATTTTTGGAGCATAAAAGTGAAGAAAACGGCAAAGACTTAATTTTCCATGCTGAGAACAGTACCTGACGGCGTCAAGAAGAAGATCATGACGGCGTCAAGAGTTAAAACCATGACGACTCAGTGCAAACCTGAAGGCGTCACAACAAGGGCGTCAAGACTATTTTTGGTGACGGCCTACATAAGGAGTATACATGGCGGCATCAGACCCAGACTAGGCAGTCCGAGAAACTATTTGGCGGCGAGATGACGGCGTCAGACTTTTGTTCTTGACGCCGTCACCTATCTAAATCTATATATAGTTTTCAATTTTTCATTCATAAATGAGGAACTTATGTGGAGAAAACTAGGGCCGAACTTTGTAAACCCTAGGTCGTATTTTACAGTATTTTCAAGGGTTTTCACCCCTTGAATCCTTTCATGTTCAATTAAGATAAGTCTTCTCTTAATTCATTCAATATGTCTATGTGTTGTTTGAGTATATCTTATGCTTGTCTTGATTTCAACATGCTAGGCTAGATCTATCTTGTGTTTGCTTAGATGTAATGAAACCTAGATGTTAATTATATGTTGATTACTTGTTTATAGTTGTAATGGATGAATGATTTCAATGTTAGGCTTAAGAAAACTGGCAGATCTCCATTGTGTAACATGCTTGAACGTCTTAGGAAACATGAACCGATGTGTACTAGGTTTTATTGGTTGTATTTAAAGCATGAGCAAATTCTAGTGATCCCATGTTAGGAGCTTCTTAGCCGGCTCGACATAGGAGTGAAGTAGGCGCTCATAGGATTGGGGAAGTAAGTACGCCACCCCATGAATGGTATTAAGGAATACAATCCGTCATCCACGCAACTATAACAAGTAATTAACCTGTAAAAGATATCTAGGGAGTAGTGAAACTTAAGTAAACACAATTCTCCCACATATTGCTCACAACTCTAGTATAATTTAGTTTATTTTCATTTCTAGTATTTTATTTTGATTGCATCTTAGTATTGGGTTAGTTGACTAGCAACTAATTCCGCCAAACTCCTTCAAACCCGAGATTTTTACTTGCTTTCATAAAAATACAAAAATACAAAAAAGAATCACCCCTCATCTCTAGACCTAGTCTTTAGGTTTTCTAATCCTAGCGACACTATTCCTAGCTGAACGATCAATCCCCCGGTACTTGTCATTATACTATACTACATCGATCAGGTACACTGCCTGGTGGGGGTTGTAAGCTTCTCGAGATCCCTCGAGAGGTAAAGCCTGGTGCAATCCCTACGTACCAAATATAGAATCAATTCTTGTCATCTTTGTTCATAATATCGATCTTGGAATTCATGTTAGACCTATGCAAAAACAAACCGAACCATTGTGCCGTTTGGTTAAGTCCATTCGAACAGACACATTCTTTAGTGAACAGACACGAAGGTTCATGGCAACCTTTCATATAGTATAAATATGTAATTACATGTAACAGAAGTTTGGTTAGACGATTAATAAAGTTATCTAGTTTTACTTTGCAATACATATCGACTCACTCTTTTTTGGGACCAACATTTGGCATCAAGAGCCTTACGCTCATTATACTTACAAAACAGAAAACATTTTAACGAGAACAAGAAGGAAACCAAAAAGAAAAACGCTGAACCTATTATTTCAGAAGGAAAGAAGACGCATCGTATACATCATCATACGCTGCCTGGATAACTTTGAACACAAGGAAAGTAGTGCACGACCGTACTTGTGTGGGAATTGCGATCGAAAAGTCACCAACGAAGTGGTGACTTGTTTGTTTTGGGTGTGTGATTTTGCGTAAACAAAGACAACAACGTTTGTTCACAAACGTCTTTGTTTGCAATCAACAATCATACAACAAAACGTAGGCCTAGTTGTTGTTATCTATCACAACAGATTTTTGAAGTAGAAGACGTCATAAGAAAGATAGAAGATCCACGCTTGCAAACGCAAACGTTTGGACAGAATTTGTTTCCGTTGCTTGGGATTTATAAAAGGTACCGATAGAAGAAGAGAAAAAATCAAGAATTGTTTAGGAACACGCTCCAATACAAGGGACGACAACAGGAACAAATTTGATCACTTGTTCGCAGGGAATACCGTCGTGTATTTTCGTAGGTTGTTGTAGATACGGTGTGGAATAAAAGTAGAAGAGTATTGTGGAACGCGGACAGGCAACGAAGGGAACAAAGTTTTAGCAACTCGCTAACTTTGCTGGGTTCACTACCGTCAAGTAGTAAGAAGAAGGAATAAGCATACGCTTATTGTGATTAAAATACCGAGAGTATTTTGGGCTTTATGTTCATACGAATTTGGAAACAAGACAACAAGAACTTGCGAGTTCTTGGTATTTAAAAGAAGGCAGCCGAGACAAAATAAAAGTCTAGGGCATGGAATTGTTTCAAATCAACACAAAGGAGAAAGAGCAACGTGGTACGAAGTGGTTATAGGAAAAAGGCAAGTCGACAACATCAAAGAAAGAGGTGTACCGTTTGTCTTTGGAAACAAGAACGAGGGACAAATAAAAGCATTAGTTGGAATATTCAAGTACCAACAAGAAGGGAATACACGCGTTGTTGATATAAATAATGCGTAAAAACGTTATTAATATTTTTCGATATCCCTATGTTTTGACGATCACAAAATCTAAAATCGTTAAACGTAAAATCATTACGTAGATAAGTATTTAGTGACAAAATATCATTATATCCAACTAATTCACTTAAGGAATGAATAAACAAGTGCCTAATACATTTTATGATCAAATGAAGGTTTATTTACTAATTACAAATTATATAAAATGGTATAAACATTTTATATATTTAAGAAAAACACTTTTGGTAATTAAAGGAATATGTTTATTTCATAATAAATATATGAATTCAAATTTTTAACCAAATTCAGTTAAATTTTCACCAAATAAACTTTCCCCAGAAAATACAAAGAATCTGGCCGTTTCACATGGGCGGCCCCCTTAATTATAAGGGGCAGCCCCCTTAATTTTAAGGGGGCCGACACACAATTAAGGGGGCCGGCATACGCTCCTGTGTCAGATTTCTTTGCCTATAAATACTGATTCAAATCTGAATTTTTTCCTTACCTTTTGCACAAAAACTTTCTGTTCTAATTCACTCAAATCATCTTCCTAAATCCGTTGATCATAAACACATTAGTTCTTGCTTTCAAGTGATTCTATCCATCCTCATTCAAAGTGCAAGAGAAGAATACTCCTTTCATCTTAAAACAAGAAGTATTGAAGATTAGTTGTGTAGCTTGTAATTATTGTAAAGGTGTGTAGTGATTGTAATTGGTAGATCTTGGTGGGTTTGTAAATCTAGTATTGAAGTAGTTGTGGTGTGAAGTAGAAGTAGTGTGTAGTTGTGAAGTAGTGGTGTGCATAAGTTGTGAAGAAGGCGTGTAGTGGTGTGAGATTGGTTCTAGCTACTGTTAGGACTCGACATCTAGCTTTGTTTCGTTAATTGGTGTAAGCGAAAGTTGTGTAAGGTTTCTCCGCCAAAAAAGGGAGTTTGTTGACATAGTGAAGAAAACTCTCGAGTAGGTGACTCGAGGAGTGGAGTAGGGCGAAGAGGTGCTACGTAGCCGAACCACTATAAATATCGTGTGTTGTGGTTTGATCTCTCTATCTCTATCTTTTCATTACTTTCATATTTACATTATTATTATTTAGTTAGTTAGATTAAATTGTTTGAGTTGTGCAAGTGTTGAAATTCACATAAATAAGAATCGAAGTTTTTATCAAACAAAGTTTTTAAAATATAAATTGACGTAAAAATATTCAAACCCCCCCCCCCCCCCTTCTAGTTTTCCACATGCGTGACTAACACAACAAGGTCACAACAAATCTCAAATTTTCGGATTTCATTTCATACTTTTAGTATAGAAATTTACTTTATACTATTAGAAATCCATAGATTTTATATTAGGATTCCCGATAACTATTTCTGTTCCCGTAGTATTAAGTGATACCACATTAGTTAGAATTCCCATACGATTCGAAAGTGAAGATCATAAACAGTATTAGGATGTCGGCTGAAGATAAAACTAGCACAACATTGAAACCCGGAACACCTATTGCACAATACCAATGCCCTAAACTCAAAACGACAAACTACACAGTTTGGGCAATACAAATTAAGGTTATACTAGAAGCACATGGGTTATGGGAAACAATAGAAACTAAGGAAAACACGCAACTAGATGATAAGAAGGATAAGGAAACAACTGCCCTCCTATATCAAGCGTTGACCGAAGATGTGATTTTACAAGTAGCAAGTTGTAAGATGGCAAAGGAATTATGGGAATCATTGAAGAAGAGACACGTTGGAGAAGAAAAAGTGCAACAAGCATGGTTACAATCATTGATGATTGGATTTCAGACCCTTCAAATGAAGGAAGATGAAACGGTGTATGCATTTACAACCAAATTGAACGGCTATGCCACGAAGGCAAAAGAATTAGGAAAGACTTTGGATGAATCATTTTTAGTACGAAAACTATTAGACTCCACACCAGATAGGTTCATTCAGATAGTAGCATCCATAGAACAGACGAATGATCTCGATGACATTATGTTAGATGAGGTCGTTGGAAAACTTAAGGCATTCGAGGAAAGGATAAAACTCCGAAAGGGAAGACAAGTAGAAAGCCAGGATAATTTGTTATTCGCACAAGGCGAACTCTCTAAGAAAGGAAAAAGTTTTCACAAACACGGTGGTAGATCGAACTACTCACGTGGATACTGGCGGAATAAGGGAAATAAAGGCAACTCGAATGAAGGAAACTCATCCCACAAAGATAAATCAAATAATGATAGACAAGGGTGGGATAGAAGTAAGATAAAGTGCTACAACTGTGGAAAATTAGGACACATGCAAAGAACCTGTAGAAAACCATCAAAAAATCATGAAGAGTCAACCCTTATCTTAGAAGACAAAGAACCATCACTGTTAATGGCTACATATGAAATTTAAGAAGTTTTATTGAACGAAGGTCAAATACAACCCCAGAAGTATGCTACAACAGATGCTAGCATATGGTATTTAGATAATGGTGCAAGTAACCATATGACCCGAACCAAGAGTCATTTTAAAGATATTGACAAAAGCATCACTGGACGCGTTCGTTTTGGAGATGGATCGTATGTAGAGATAAAGGGTAGAGGTTCAATATTGTTAGGATGTAGAAACCAACAACAAAAAATAGTTTCGGACGTTTACTACATTCCAAACCTCAAAAGTAACATACTTAGTCTAGGACAACTTACCGAGATAGGTTGCAAGATCATCATGGATGAAAATATACTGACTTTGTATGATAAGAACAAAACTTTGTTGATGAAAGTAGAAAGATCTAAGAATCGACTTTACAGTATCAAACTACAAATTGAAGCACCTATATGTCTCTTAGCAAACATAGATAACCAAGCATGGTTATGGCATGCTAGATTGGGTCATCTGAACTTTGACGCATTAGACAAGATGACAAGAAAAGGTTTAGTAGAAGGGATACCGAGAATAAAACATGCAGGAAAAATATGTGATGCATGCTTATTAGGAAAACACATCAGAACACCATTTCCAAACAAAGCTAAATTCAGATCCAAGAACCCGTTGGACTTGGTATATGGAGATCTTTGTGGTCCCATAAACCCATCCATAAATTCTGGAAAGAAGCTCATCTTCTTATTAGTAGATGACTGTACACATTTTATGTGGGCCTACTTTCTAACCTCGAAAGATCATGCATTTAACACATTCAAGGAATTTAGTCAAAAGGTAGAAATGGAGTTGAAGTTGAAATTGAAAATGCTAAGAACAGATAGAGGAGGTGAATTTACATCTAACGGATTCACCAACTACTGTAAGGAAAATGGTATCGCAAGACAGTTAACAGCACCGTACTCACCACAACAGAATGGTGTAGTAGAAAGAAAGAATAGGATAGTTTTATCAATTACTAGGAGTACTATGAAAGCAATGAAGTTACCCTTAACTTTTTGGGTGGAAGCAGTCAGACACGCCATTTACATACTCAACAGGGTACCTACCAAAGCCCTGGAAGATAAAACACCATATGAAGCGCTCTACAATAGAAAACCGAACCTGGAATACCTAAGAATATTCGGATGCACAGCTTATGCTAAGATAACGATACCTCACTTGAAGAAGTTAGATGACAGAAGCATACCGATGATTTATTTAGGCGTAGAGGAAGGATGAAAAGCATGTAGGTTATATGATCCAGTAAGAAAGACGAAACATGTTAGTATGGACATAAAGTTTATGGAAACGAAACTGTGGGAGTGGGATAATAGTGAAGATGATACGAGTACACAAGACACATTTTTGACTAGTTTTGTGGTAGACGGAGTTGACAACGAGAATCTTACACCAGTCAACATAGAAAATATTGATAATACGTATCATGAAGAGGTTCAAACACCCGAACCAATACCAGATCCAGAATCACCAACCACACCACCAGCATACACTTACGAACCCAACTCAGAAAGTGATAGAGAAACTACTATTAGCTCATTAGGAAGCTCAGAACAAAGATTTGATGATACACCTGTACGAGGTTTCAAAGAATTAAAGGATATATATAGAACAGCACGTATAGTTGAGACTGAAAGTCTACTATTCATAGAAGAAGAACCCCGTAAATATAAGGAAGCATCAACAGATGAAAGATGGATTGAGGCCATGAAAGCTGAACTGGATTCGATTAATAAGAATCACACATGGACTCTCACAACATTTCCAGAAAATCAGAAGGCAATCGGACGTAAATGAGTTTATAAAACCAAAAGGGATGCACACGGGAAGATCATCAAATATAAAGCAAGATTAGTAGCAAAAGGTTATGTACAAGAACAAGGAATAGACTTCGATGAAGTATTCGCACCAGTTGCTAGGATAGAGACAGTTCGGTTAATATTAGCACTAGCAGCATATCATGGTTGGCCAGTACATCACTTAGATATAAAATCAGCATTTTTACATGGAGAGTTGAAGGAAGAAGTCTATGTCAAACAACCGGAAGGGTTTATTCAGCAAGGAAACCCTGATAAAGTCTACAAGCTAACTAAAGCTTTGTACGGCTTAAGACAAGCACCTTGAGCTTGGAACATGAAGCTTGATTAAACCTTGAAATCATTAGATTTTAAGAAGTGTAATCTCGAACAAGCAATTTACACACATAGAAGCAAGACTTCTACACTTATTGTTGGAGTATATGTAGATGATTTGATAATCACGGGCACTCCAAAGAAAGAATTAGACTTGTTCAAATCTCAAATGGAAGACAAATTCGAAATGAGCGACTTAGGGTTGCTAGCTTATTACCTTGGGATAGAAGTTACACAGACAGGAGGAGAGATTAAAATCAAGCAAACAGGATATATTAACAAGATCTTGAAAGAAACAAGTATGATGGAAAGTAATGATACAAAGATACCTATGGATCCCGACACTAAGTTGGTCAAGGCGGAAGATAATGGAAACCCAGTTGACGCAACTTACTACCGTAGCTTAATTGGAAGTCTTAGGTACTTACTACACACAAGACCAGATCTTAGTTACTCAGTCGGACTACTCAGCAGATTTATGCAAGACCCGAAGGAAATTCACATGAAGGCAGTAAAACAAGTAATCCGATATATCAAAGGAACAAAGGAGCATGGAATCATATACAGGAAAGAAGGCGGCTGCGAGATTATAGGTTACAGCGACAGTAGTTATGGAATCAACACCGATCAAGGAAAAGGAACTACTGGCATAGTATTTTACTTGGAGAGTCACCTATTACTTGGTGTACTCAGAAACAACCTACAGTGGCACTATCATCATGTGAATCAGAATTCATGGCTGCTACTGGAGCAGCATGTCAAGCTTTGTGGTTAAAATGCTTACTTAGTGAATTAACTGGATGGCAAGAAAAAAGGATAACGCTTAGAGTTGACAATGTATCAGCAATAGCACTCGTAAAGAACCCAGTATTTCATGGAAGAAGTAAGCACATCGACATTCGCTATAGTTTCATTCGTGAATGTGTAGAGAATGGTCATATCAATGTGGAACACATCAATGGAGAACTACAAAGAGCAGACATTTTAACAAAGGCCTTACCAAGACTTAAGTTCGTGACTATGCGACAAATGCTCGGAGTTCAAGACTTAGGACGAAGCAACGATCAAGATTAAGGAGGAGAATGTGAGCATATAATCTCGACATTGCTCTAGGTTTAAAGACTCAAAAGAAGAAGGACCAAATTTGCTCGTTGGAAAGATAATAACCGAAAGTTGGTTATGTTAGTTAGTTAGTTATTTTCAGAAGTTATTTATGGCGGTTACAAACCGAACCATTGTGTCGTTTGGTTAAGTCCATTCGAACAAACACATTCTTTAGTGAACAGACACGAAGGTTCATGGCAACCTTTCGTATAGTATAAATATGTAATTACATGTAACATGATGCGTAGGGATTGCACCAGGCTTTACCTCTCGAGGGATCTCGAGAAGCTTACAACCCCCACCAAGCAGTGTACCTGATCGATGTAGTATAGTATAATGACAAGTACCGGGGGATTGATCGTTCAGCTAGGAATAGTGTCGCTAGGATTAGAAAACCTAAAGACTAGGTCTAGAGATGAGGGATGATTCTTTTTGTATTTTTATATTTTTATGAAAGCAATTAAAAATCTTGGGTTTGGAGGAGTTGGGGGGAAATAGTTCCTAGTCAACTAACCCAATACTAAAGATGCAATCAAAATAAAAAACTAGAATGAAAATAAACTAAATTATACTAGAGTTGTGAGCAATATGTGGGAGAATTGTGTTTACTTAGATATCACTACTCCCTAGATATCTTTTGCACGTTAATTACTTGTTATAGTTGCGTGGATGACGGATTGTATTCCTTAATACCATTCATGGGGAGGCGTACTTACTTCCCCAATCCTATGAGCGCCTACTTCACTCCTATGTCGAGCCAGCTAAGAAGCTCCTAACATGGGATCACTAGAATTTGCTCATGCATTAAATACAACCAATAAAACCTAGTACACATCGGTTCATGTTTCCTAAGACGTTCAACCATGTTACACAATGGAGATCTGCCAGTTTTCTTAAGCCTAACATTGAAATCATTCATCCATTACAAACATAAACAAGTAATCAACATATAATTAACATCTAGGTTTCATTACATCTAAGCAAACACAAGATAGATCTAGCCTAGCATGTTGAAATCAAGACAAGCATAAGATATATTCAAACAACACATAGACATATTGAATGAATTAAGAGAAGACTTATCTCAATTGAACATGAAAGGATTCAAGGGGTGAAAACCCTTGAAAATACTGTAAAATACGACCTAGGGTTTACAAAGTTCGGCCCTAGTTTTCTCCACATAAGTTCCTCATATATGAATGAAAAATAGAAAACTATATATAGATTTTGATAGGTGACGGCGTCAAGAACAAAAGTCTGACGCCATCATCTCGCCGCCAAATAGTTTCTCGGACTGCCTAGTCTGGGTCTGACGCCGTCATGTATACTCCGTATGCAGGCCGTCACCAAAAATAGTCTTGACGCCCTTGTTGTGACGCCTTCAGGTTTTCACTGGGTCGTCATGGATTTTACTCTTGACGCCGTCATGATCTTCCTCTTGACGCCGTGAGGTACTGTTCTCAGCATGGAAAATTAAGTCTTTGCCATTTTCTTCACTTTTATGCTCCAAAAATGTCCGAATTGCTTCCTTTTCCAGAATTCACTCCCAAAGTACCTAAAATCACAAAAGGAACGATTTAGGGCAATATTTCATCAAATAAATTCAATTCCGGGCTTAAATGACCCCCTAAAAGTGGTTCATTTTTCGCCTCATCATATACCCTTACACTTGAAATTGTTTGTCCTCAAGCAAATGCGCTTTTATTCTAATCAAAATACAAGTTAGGGGTCATTTAACACTAATATAAAAGTAATTACAACAAATAATCGTTCCACTAAAGACCAAAGACAAGCACGGAGGTCATATACTAGCACCTCACAAATAGTGTTTAGATACTCACATCTCTCGGGTGTAATAAAGTAATATAACAATATGGAAATGGAAAACATCTCTCACTACCTGTCATAGTAAAATAGATTACCATAGGCTTGGGAAAGGATCAACCCTCCACCACATGACGTAAGCACCTAGGATAAACTATCAAAGAGGTATTTTAAAGGGTTGTAACGTTAGGTGTAGGGATATGGAATACACGGTTTTGTTGGATATAGGCAGTCTTTACTGGTGGCGAGTTAACAATCTTGGTTAATTACATGTACAATGTGGCGTTGTTAAGCCAAGACTAGACTCGACTTAAGCTAATAAATGAAAATTAACAAAAACATAAAATGAACGTAGAATAAAACGGGATGGTAGTCCGTATGTTTTTTCTCTTTTCTTTTTCTATATTTCTTTTTTCTTTTTCTTTATTTTTTCGATTTTTTTATTTTTATTTTTTTTTTTTTTTTTTGCATACACTCTTACCCTACCATCCAAAATAATACATCATAGGGAATGAATATTCCCCTTACACTTGAATCTTTACATACTTTACAATAAACTAATCTAATGACTCGAATTAAGAAAATCAAAACACTTGGAGTACTTTTAAGATTAACGTACATATGGGGGTAATATATGATGTTCTTCCCCATTACTTCATAAAATAAGTACTTTACCCATGAGTCCCAATCGTCCCAAAACAATATGTACAAGATATGACTCGACTTAGCAACCATGTAATCAATTAGATAATTAACTTAGGGTTTTAACACATAACAATAATGCACTAAAAATGAGTGCATACACGGAAGGCTAAGGCGATTTGGGTGTACATTTAAGTGGGGTGTAACAAATTCTTCCTTTAAGTAAAGTGCTTAAAGTTAGAAACGAAAAGATAGGCTCGGAGGGGTGTACTAGGGGTTTCGTGTACTAAAAATGAGTACAACGCTAAGGGTGTGGGAAAAATTAATTGACTTAACTAGCCAAGTAATATGACTTAAATGGTCAAGTAATTATAATACGGGTTTAACACAAGGGTGATCCTAATGCCTCTTATCATGTAGTAAATCCTACTACACGAATGTAGTCTCACTAGCGGTCTCGGGATGCATCACTAACGCAAGTTCTAGAATCTAAATGCTACCGGTACACTCATAAGCACTAATAGTAAATGCTTTTCCTATCAAATCTAAAGGCGAACCTCACATATTTGGGTGGAAAATTTTTCTGAATAGTACGTTTTGTGCTAGTCATACAATCTCCTATCCATGAGACGCTTGCTATGGCTAAAGTTTCACTCCTAAATGTTGTAAAAAAAATTAAATTTGGCGCTAAAATTGCACTAACAAGTATTTCTAATAGTTTTATTACACATCTACTATCAAACAAACAAACTCAAGCGAAAGTGTATCTACAAGGTATCATCATTTTACCCTCCCCTTACACTTAGGATGAACATTGTCCCCAATGTTCAAGTAAAGAATGTAAAAGTGAAATAAGTAAAACAAATGAAATCAAATACTCCCCTGATTCGCGCGGTATGGATTATAAGGTGGGCAGGTTAGATCTTCCTCCAAGAAAATGAACAATCAAAGCTTCCCTTCCAGAATAATAATCATCTTCTTGTCATACATAACCTGTAAAACCTGAGAAAACAGACAAGGCAACCTCGCATAAAATCGGCGGCAATCTACATACGCTAATAAATCCTAGAAAACAAAATAAGATATAATGCTTGTGGAATGATGTTTGCAGATTTCCTGGAGATTATAAAACTAATAATTCAACAAAAACTTTAAGACTCCGTTAGAAAAACAAAACTGGTAAAATTTCCAGAATTTTACACGTGACGCCGTCAAGAGTAAACTCGTGACGCCGTCAGAAGTGACCTGCAGAAATTCTTATGTTAAGTTTCTGGAAAATTTCTGGAAAAAACTTCGTCCTACTTCCTGGAAAATCCTGCAAAACATCATTATGACTTGATACAAGCATTTGATTCTAACAAATACGAATATACATGTTCACTTAATATTGTAGAGAATCATGATCGGTTTTGGTTCTTTAAAAACATATTTGGGGTTTCCCCTTACACTTATCTTTTGAAAAAATACCTTTGGATGAAGTTAAGACTAGGCCAAACAACAAAGTAAAGTATTTTCACTATTTTAGTTTTGAAACATAATCTACCAACAATAAAAATAAAGCATGCATACGGAAGCAAATAACAAACAAACAAAATAAAAATCACACAAAACATGGGTTGCCTCCCAAGAAGCACTTTTCTTTATTTACGAGTTTTGTAGCTAGACTCAATGTGACATTTCAAAATTTTCATGTCATTAATTTTAATATTTTATTATTTAATTATTCTATTTTTTTAAAATAATTAACTTCGTCGGAAGTTATCTGCGTACGTCATGACACGTTCAATTAATTTAATCACAACTAGACTATGTCCATTCTACACTTTCTATGCACCATTGTTTCCTTACAATCCTATTTTAAAAGTCAGTTTTCAATTTTTCCATTTATACGTAAGTCTTGCACCTTTTAATTTTTTCGCGATTTAAATTTACGTTTTATGGTTTTAACAACATGGACCAACCTTAGACTATGATAATTTTACATATTTTATGCATTTTAACCAATTTTCATATTTACAAGTGAGTTTTATACTTGTCCTTTCATTTTTATAGTTTACGTCACTTTTATCAAGAACCGGTGTCACCAAACGCGTTTTCAACTCACGGTTTTAGTTTTAACAATGTTTAAATCTTCCGATGAACTCACCACTCATCTAAATTACTAAAATATGTTATAATATCAAGTTTTAAATATATTTGAAAGTTTTATAAATTATTACTACCCGGTACTACGTTACGTGTCTTAAAAACCCTCCGTTTTAAACTACTGGGGATCAAAACTACTTCTACAACACACTTAAGCTCAAATTAAATCACAATAACCCACTCACTCCCTCCCCCCTCCTATTTGGCAGGTTTTTGGGTCACCAAGACACTAAGTGTCTTGGTAAATATTGTATACATATTACACATGTATTCCACTCACAACTAACCTTATATAAACCCACAAATCTTAACATAGATCATATCACCTTAGTTTTCATCTAAAAATCTGCATTTTACCTCTAAAATTCGTGGCTTCTCAATACTTAAGTCACCATTTTTAGTTGATTTTGCTAGTCCAAGAGTTGGTGCAAGAATGAAGGTTCAAGTGTCCTAGTTGTTTTTGGTCATTTTTCTTCTTCAAGTCTTCATTATCAAGGGTTTTGTTGGTGATTTTTCTAAGGGTTCAAGAGTTAAAGGGCTGTGATTTTTTAAGTTTTACAAAGGGTTTTGGTGGAGAAAAATTTGGGTTGTCATGGGTAAAGAAATGGTGCAAGTGTTGAATGGGTTAAACTAGCTCTAGTATTCTTGTTGTTGTAATCTTTCTTGTTCATCACTTTTGTAAGGAAACTCTCCATCTCACTTTTCATTTTCTTTTTATATTCACTACTGTAAAAGTTATATATCTTGATGTATTTGTATATTATATAAGTTATGTTGCTTGGTTAGGCTTGGTACATAAGTTTAATCACTAAAAACCCTAAAGTACTAGACATGCAAACTGTGAATCTGATTCAGAGGTAAAAACGGAATAAACTGATTTAATCAGTAAACATTGGACCTAAACTAAAAATATGTAGTTATAGCCCTATGTCTTGTGGTCAGTTTGACGGGTATTTCATCAAATAACTCATTGCGATGATTAAACTAGAATTATTTTTGTGAAACATGTCACATTCTGAGTAACAGATTTGAAACGTGTATAAGTCATTTTTTTTGTGAATAACCCACTGTTACTCAAAACATAAAAGTTTTAGATAACATCTTAACTTAAACGTGGCCGAAAGCGGGGAATTAACCGGGTTAGTAAAACTCTATATATCGCACTTTTCGCGGGACAGTTGTAAATTTGAAAACTGATGGACTGAGTAGTATGGATAAATAAATAGTTTTACTAATGTAATCAAATTTTTGACTTAGTGGGACCCACAAAGTTTGTTAGTACAGACAAATACCTTTCCGGGGATATAAGGAACATAAATTTTTGACTTACGGTTTACAAGTAACGGAATTTCTAAGATGAGCAAGTTATAAAAATTTCCATCAGCATTGGAATAAAAAGTATAAAAATGTTTACATTTTATAAAACTTTTGGACTTTAAATATATTTTGAACCACCTCCTATATTTTGAACTCTTAGGCTTAATTTGAACCTTTTTGATTAAAAATGTGACCCTTGGACTAAATTTGAACCTTAGACTCATCATTGGACCTTCATAACATATTTTGGACTTAGAAACAAATATAAATTTGACACTTGACTTTTATAAAGAATATAAATTCATATTTATAAATAACTCTTTAGTGTCAAACTAAAACTTGTTATATATGTATTTAGTATATGTGTACCAAGCACAATTAAGATCATAATTTATATAACATATAGCCATATGGCATAAATATTTATTTTCAAAAACTAAGACAAGCCTATATATGTTTAGGTTCTTCGTAGAGCTTCGCGGCTATCTTTCTTCGCTTGCTTGATTGTGATTATTCCTCTTTTTTCACGGTGAGTTCATAGCCTCGCCTTTACTCATTTAAATGTTTTATAAACCTCGCGAGGGGGATACATGCTAGTTTTACAAACTGAATACAAGTAGCTTTTGGTATGCTAGACCCGATTGTATGATTTATGGACATCTGACATTGAGTATTCTTGCTTAAGTCCCCATCATGAACCGTTAATTTTGTGTGAACGCTAGTATTATAAATATGCATATTTGGCTTGACAACCCTGTCCGGGTGAGTAGCGCTCATTTGACATCTGTGGGTCAAACGGACATATAATATTGAGAATTTAGGGTAATTGGCAAGATTACCCTTGTGCGGGGCATCATTTAGACATAGTCAAGGTTCGGTTTCGTGAGCTCAATGCTGTAAATCTCTTTTTTTTCCCCGACATGTATTTGTTACATGTCAACTTAATTATGGGCGTATAACAACGTAGCCCATCGTATTTTAAACTGAATTATCTTGTATTCAACATATTACTTATTAAACTCTATGAATTCACTCAACCTTTGTGTTGACTTTTAGCATGTTTTATCTCAGGTCCGTAAGTGACTTTCGGCTTGGATGGACGGCGCAAGAAATGAATATCTACATGATGGCTCATGTTTAAATAAAAGCTTTCATTCGATAATGTTCTAAACTTTCAAAACTTATGTATCTTTTAACTATGTTAAAAACTTTTGGGACCTTGTTAACTCTGATTTATTAAATCGAATGTGACATTTTATTAAACGTCTCTTTTGAGGTCGTTTTATGTAACTTGTGTGTATGAACTATGAAGTGACACCCAAATTGGTATTCCGCTGTGTTGTAAATTTTGGGGGTGTCACACTCAAGGTCGTCTTCTATACCAGTTTTGTATTCCGGACCTAATTGCAAGCATTCTTTGTAGAAACCAAGCATCCTATTCATCACATACTCTACTCCTCTACGTCTATCCTCATCATTCCTATAGTAAGCTGCTTGTTTGTGTTCTTTTTCTATATTAGAAAGGAGGCGGTATTGCTCAATCTTATAGGGCATTTGGTAGGCAATCTCATCATTCTCTTCCTTGAACCTAACTATCCCTAAAGTCGGATCATAACTCATCTTAGTGGCCTCAACAAATGGTTTTCCGAATACTACTTGGCTTAGGCAATCATCTATCACCGGACGAGTATCTTCTACTATCATAAAATCGATCTCATAGGTGAAATTACCTATAATCACATGCAATCCCTTCACTCTTCCCACAAAATTACTTATCAAATTCTTATTGGGCATCATCCTATAACCAAGTTGTTTCTTCATCACCCAATTATAATAAGTCCTAGTCATGATATTTATAGGAGATCTAGGATCGATATAAGCTTTCCATATATGCATCTGCCCGATGTTGCATGGTATGTTGATGTTAGAGGGGTCTCCCATTTTGATAAGGGGTGTGCCAAGGATATATGGTGTCTCGGGGCCATCGAATAAATCCTTATGGTATTCTCGTTCTTCCTTGGTGGGCAACTTATCAAAGTGCTTTTCTATAGTCTCTACTTCCTCTAACTCCTCTCCCTTATTAACCTCAACTTCCCTAATTTCATCCCTAGTCTCGGTTTTTATTTCAACTTCATCTTTGTCACTTTCTTCTATATCCTTATCTTTTGGCTTAATGGTGACAACATTGACAAAGTGGACATGTTTGGATGATGAGGGGTCCTTAATTTGGATTCCGTTATTGGCGTCCCTAGTGTCCTTCCTATGTGTAGTTAACGCTTGGTTGTTGAGGGCTTTCAATAAGTTGTCTATCTTGTTGGTCATCTCCGTTTGTTGTTGGTTGAATTCGGTTTCAAACCTAGCTATGCGAGCCTCTTGAGATGCCATGAACTTAGACATCAATCCTTCAAGATTGTTGGTACTACCATAGTTGTTAGAAGGATTGTTGTTGAAAGTACGGTTGGAGGGTGGACCGTTTGGTTGGTAACGATTAGGCGGATTGGAAGAATTGGCTTGGTTTTGTTTCCACCTAAGGTTTGGGTGATTTTTCCAAGAGGGGTTGTAGGAATCACCGTAAGGGTTTGGCTCAGGTTTGAAAGTGTACCACTTATCTCCTGCTTCGTCGGTACGCGAGGATGCGTAGTCCGCAAAAGCTGTTCCGGGGAGTTCCACACAATCACGAGTGTCATGGGGACCACTACATAATTCGCATGAAGAAGTGATTTTGTTCACTTGGCTTGAAGGCTTAGGAGCTTCGTAAGATTTCATGAGAAACTTGACTTGGTACTCAAGTTCCATGATCCTACGGTCGGGAGTGCTAGAATTGTTCGAAGGCAAAGATATTACCTTGACCGTTTTGTTCAAGTCACGGGGATCATTCCAACTTTCGTTGTCATAGACAGCAAGATCTTCTATGAGTTCCCATGATTGTTCCGCACTTAGATCACGTAGCTTACCACCGGCCGATTGGTCAATGGCTCGCCTTGTGGAGAGATCGATATGGTCATAGAAGATTTGGACTTGGAGCCAAAGATCTATGTCATGATGAGGGACTTTTTGGAGTAAGTCCTTGAATCGAGTCCATGCTTCGTAAAAGGTTTCACCTTGATGTTGTTGAAACATCAAGATGTCATTTCTAAGCTTGGTAGTTCTCCCCGGTGGGAAAAATTGAGCAAGGAAACGAGTGGTGAGATCATCCCATGAGGTGATGGATCTCGTGGGTAAACGTTCAAGCCATTGGCTAGCTTGATCACGTAGAGAGAATTGGAATAGGCGTAATCGGGTTGACTCTCTAGTTGTAACATCAAGGTCTATAGAATCTATGATTTTAAAGAAGTCCTTGAGATGTTGGTTTGGATCTTCGGAACGAAGTCCATGGAATGCACATCCGCTTTGCACCAACTGGATGGTGTCGGATCGCAAGGGGGTCACATTAGCTCCTTGGGTGAGCTCAATGGTGTTTCGATAGCCTTGGTGGCTAGGTCGGGAATACTCTCCTAAGGTTCGGGGCCTAAGAGGTTGGTTATCTAGTGGTGGGTTTTGTTGTGATGGGATGACGGGTTCAAAGATGTTACCATCGTCCATGATGTCGGATGGCGAAGAGTTACGAACAAAAACACGAAGAAATAAAATAGACTAAAGAGAACCAAGAAATAAAAATAAAATCTTACTAGAAAGGAATCTAGCAAGTAGACCTAATAAAAAGAGATTCAAACCTAGACAATAACTATTCCCCGGGCTGCAGCGCCAAAAACTTGATGCGTAGGGATTGCACCAGGCTTTACCTCTCGAGGGATCTCGAGAAGCTTACAACCCCCACCAGGCAGTGTACCTGATCGATGTAGTATAGTATAATGACAAGTACCGGGGGATTGATCATTCAGCTAGGAATAGTGTCGCTAGGATTAGAAAACCTAAAGACTAGGTCTAGAGATGAGGGATGATTCTTTTTGTATTTTTATATTTTTATGAAAGCAATTAAAAATCTCGGGTTTGGAGGAGTTGGGCGGAATTAGTTGCTAGTCAACTAACCCAATACTAAAGATGGAATCAAAATAAAATACTAGAATGAAAATAAACTAAATTATACTAGAGTTGTGAGCAATATGTGGGAGAATTGTGTTTACTTAGATTTCACTACTCCCTAGATATCTTTTACACGTTAATTACTTGTTATAGTTGCGTGGATGACGGATTGTATTCCTTAATACCATTCATGGGGTGGCGTACTTACTTCCCCAATCCTGTGAGCGCCTACTTCACTCCTATGTCGAGCCGGCTAAGAAGCTCCTAACATGGGATCACTAGAATTTGCTCATGCATTAAATACAACCAATAAAACCTAGTACACATCGGTTCATGTTTCCTAAGACGTTCAAGCATGTTACACAATGGAGATCTTCCAGTTTTCTTAAGCCTAACATTGAAATCATTCATCCATTACAACCATAAACAAGTAATCAACATATAATTAACATCTAGGTTTCATTACATCTAAGCAAACACATGATAGATCTAGCCTAGCATGTTGAAATCAAGACAAGCATAAGATATATTCAAACAACACATAGACATATTGAATGAATTAAGAGAAGAATTATCTCAATTGAACATGAAAGGATTCAAGGGGTGAAAACCCTTGAAAATACTGTAAAATACGACCTAGGGTTTACAAAGTTCGGCCCTAGTTTTCTCCACACAAGTTCCTCATTTATGAATGAAAAATAGAAACTATATATAGATTTTGATAGGTGACGGCGTCAAGAACAAAAGTCTGACGCCGTCATCTCGCCGCCAAATAGTTTCTCGGACTGCCTAGATCTGGGTCTGACGCCGTCATGTATACTCCTTATGCAGGCCATCACCAAAAATAGTCTTGACGCCCTTGTTGTGATGCCTTCAGGTTTTCACTGGGTCGTCATGGATTTTACTCTTGACGCCGTCATGATCTTTCTCTTGACGCCGTCAGCTACTGTTCTCAGCATGGAAAATTAAGTCTTTGCCGTTTTCTTCACTTTTATGCTCCAAAAACGTCCGAATTGCTTCCTTTTCCAGAATTCACTCCCAAAGTACCTAAAATCACAAAAGAAACGATTTAGGGCAATATTTGATCAAATAAATTCAATTCCGGGCTTAAATGACCCCCTAAAAGTGGTTCATTTTTTGCCTCATCATAACAGAAGTTTGGTTAGACGATTAATAAAGTTAGCTAGTTTTACTTTGCAATTCATATCGACTCACTCTTATTGGGACCAACATAAGTAAATTGGTTAGACCAATGGATACTTTAGATAAACACAATTTAGTGAACAAATAAAATGACATTTTCATAATGAACAACCGAATCATAAAACGGTATATATACACAGATGAGCAAAATTGCAATTACATCATCACCTCTACTAAATTGGACAAATGTGTCAAGTATGTGCTTCAAGTGTTACTGATTAGGACCAGATCGAGGTATTAGCGGAGGAGTACATGGAGCACTTGGAACATGGCAAAACGACTTAAATCAAGAAAACGTGACTCAACCTTCTCTACGGCGTAAAGGATTTTTCTTGCTTACGCCGTAGAAGCTACATCTTTTAATTATGTTTGTCTTAGTTTTCTCTACAGCTTAAAGACATGTTTCTCCCTACGCCGTAGAGCTCTCGAATAGGTAATTGTTTGCGTGTCTTAGTGCTTACGTCATAGAGGCCTCGATAGCCGAATTTACCTTTTATTGTTTGAGTCGGTAGGAGAAAGTTCAAGTACTTTAGCTAGTCATGGGGGCCGGCCCAACTAAAGCCAACTCACGCTTCCGACCACTAAGAATACTAATACTACTCCAAGTTCAAAGGCTAGTGGAAGTGGAGTAGAAAAGCAAAATATGGTCAACCGGCGAATTCGAATCCTTATGTTAAAACTCCGGTTCCAAGTGCTTTAGATATGGATTACTGGGTCACAGGTCTAATGTATGCCCACAAAGGAGTACTTATTATGCTAAGCATGTGGATGAGGAGGGGAAGTTTGTTGATGAGACGTTTCAAGAGGAATAAGGTTTGGAATAAACACATAACACGATGCAGGGCAAAGCATAACATAGTTGCTTTCTTCACACTCATATCAGGATCATATCTAGGGGCTAAAATCTAAAGATGAACTACTTATTTACACAAAATATTCAATTTGAAAATATTCAATTTGAATAACGAACTTGTAAAAAACCATTATGCATAAAATACTTTTTCTCTATGATTGATAATGCATAACATACTTCACAGCATTTATGTGTACCTCTGACAGCTCCGGATTTTAGAAGCTGTTGATCCCCCCCCCCCCCATTAAGTATTATTGCAATACGCTGAGAGGCTTCTTCCTCTCGACCTTTGATAGGAATTGATGACGATCCACAAATCTGAAAAGCCATAATGTTTTGTGCACATTACACGTACCAGTCTTTATTCACTTGTTGTTCTTTCTTCTGGATAGAAGCCTCTTCACCGCCTAGATAAAATGATGAGATGTTGGCATCGAACACTGTGTCACCTTCTTCCACAGCAGATGTTGACCTTGAAGCTCTAACTAGTCCAGATGGATATATTTTGTGTGGTAAAGGGGCTGGATTGAGCCAGCGAGAATCATCTGTTAGTGTTAACCAACACTAGTACATATGGCTGTTTCGACTAGGGGTGTTGATCGGTTCGGCTCTCGGTTAATCGGTTTATTCGGTTCGGGTTGTTCGGTTAAAAAAAAGTTTTGGGTCATAACTGAAAACCGAACCGAACCAAAAATATTTATGACCGAACCGAACTGAAAACCGAACCGAAGTTCGGTTCGGTTATGAGTCAAAACCAAAAACCGAATTTTATACTTGAATTACACTATTTATATTTTTTTTAAATTTAATTATATATATTTTTGGAAAAAAAATTTCAAGCATAAAAAGTGTTTTTTTATATTAGTTAAAATTTTAATGGACATTTTATATATATAAAATAATATAAATATATACAAAAATATATATATTTATATAAATTCGGTTTTCGGTTCAGATAGCTAAACCCATATCCAAACCGAAAACCGAATTTTTAATTTGGTTCGGTTCGGTTTTGACAAATTCGGTTTGGTTTTTTTTTTGGTTCGGTTCGGTTCGATTTTCGGTTTGTTCGGTTTATTACCCGAACCATGAACACCCCTAATTTCGATCCATTTTACTTATGAAGTGGTAAATAAAAAAGTAACTTGTAGAAACAAAACGGTGTCGGTACATAGAACCTCCCAATTCAAAAAATTTAAAGGTATAAGATATATTTAACTTTTGAACTCATTATTAACATACTGACTACTTATTAATGGAGAGTACCAAAAAAATTAATATTTTTTTCTTTATTTTACAGAACTGCAACAAGCCCCTTGGAGCTGTTTTTCTGGCTACATCGACCCGTAGAAAATGGTTCAGTTCAGGTTATGTTAAAAAGATATAAACATAGCTTAAAAAATAGGTCAAACATGTTGGTTCTAGTCTTTCATAGCTTAAAATTTAGGTCCTACATGTCGGCTCGGGCTATGTAAAAAAGATATAACAATTAAAAATAGCTTAAAAAGGATCAGTTCCGGTCATTTCATTAAAAAAAAGTAAATACAATATATTAATCATTTGAAAAACTTGTTGACAAAAACATTCAGAATACCCAACGCTACATACCATGTGTCATCCTGATTCTCTTTCCTAATAAACTCTAAGGCTATGTTTAGCAAACTAGTGGTAGTTGTAGTACCAGTTAGAAATTGTTATTAGCAGTAGCTGTTCGGTTTTTCAAAGCGTTTGATAAATATTAGCTACTGTAAGTATACATCATAAACTGACCTAAAAGCTAAAGTCTCATTATCGTTTCAAATAGGAGAGACAACAATGATGACCATAAAGCTGCACATTAATTGCTAAAGGGCTATTTGGGCTTGCTTACACTAAACAGCAATACACAATTTTGAGTTTAGGATTGCTTATCTAAAGGTTTATCCGCTGAAAATAGAGATGTATGAACTATATAAGGAATACGAAAAGTATCAAAATATTGACCCATTTTTAATACAAATATAAAATAAATGTTCAATTGTAGTGATATTAAAGACAAAAAAAATTACATAGCAGAATTATGTTACTAATACGTGGAAGAAATTTGGCTTGCAAAAGATTATGAAGAATGAAGCGGGTGTCTTCTTATTTAAGTTCTCTACTAAGGAAAGCTTGGAGCACGTGCTTCAACGTGGCCCGTGGTTAATCCGTCACTCACCACTTATTTTTCGTAAATAGTCACTAAATGTTCTCCTAACCAAGAATGAGGTAACTACGATTCCTATTTGGGTTAAATTACATAATGTGTCTATAGTTGCCTATTCGAAGGTTGGTTTAAGCTTGATTGCAACACAAGTTGGGAAACCAGTGATGTTGGATGCATTTACATGTTCTATGTGTGTTGACTCGTGGGGTCGTATTAGTTACGCTGGTGCTTTGGCTGAAGTGTTTCCGAATTCAGAATTGAAAAGGGAAGTTAGTATGGCTATTCCATTAGATGATGATAGTGGTTATTCAATGGAAATCATTCATGTCGAATATGAATGGACGCCTCCTCAGTGTAATGTATGTAAGATCATTGGGCATACACTTAGTGAATGTCCAAAACAAGTGAAAGATGTGGTTCATAAGGTTACAAATGTGTCTACTAATGCATCGATTCAGATGGATAAGAACGATGAGGGCTTCATTGAGGTAAGGAATCGTAAGAACAAGGGTAAGAATGTGGCTTCTTCATCTCAACCTATTCCAATTGGAGGCGTTAAGCTTTCTAAGCCAAATATTAACTTTTGGAAACCACAAATCAAGGTGCTACCAATAAAGATTCAGATCCAAAAGATCTAACACAGGCTTCTACTTCTAATGTTAAATCTGGTATGAACTCAAAGTCTTCTAATTCTTTTGGTGTCTTGGCATCATTGGTGGATGAGGATGTTCTTGGTTTTGATATTAATGAGAAGGAGTCACAAGATCAGCCTATGAGTAACATGGAACTGAAGGTGCAGGTGAAGGCAACTAAGCCTTTTATTGATCCTTCTCCTAGTACTTCTTCAACAAAAAGGGACAACCCATTTTCTAAGGTGAGTGAAGTGGCTGATTCTGATAGTGATGATAATGAGGTATTTGAGACAAATGATCCTATGGGAAGCTACTATTCATCAGCAGGTGGAGTCAACGAGCTTGAAGACTATCTTTCTAATGATTATGCGGCTCAGGTTTATGACTTGCCTGGGCAATTTGATGAGTTCTGTGATCAGTTTGATATCAAGCTCCAAGGCCGTGTTAGGAAGTAATTCTTATTTTTTAGTTCATAAGATTGGCATGTCATCTTATGTTGTTATTTGGTTGTTCTAGTTGTTGGTAGCTAGTTGTTCATTTATGGCCAATCATAAATGATCTATGTTGTCCCTAGTCTAGTCAATACAAGTTGCAAGTGTTTACTTAAGAATAATGTATATATCGTCTAACCATTCGAATGTTACATGTCCTACGTTTATATAACGGTTCACACAAACCATTGTGACTGTTCGGTATATTCATAACTGAAATTAACTAACTTAAACTACCATAACCGCCATACGGTTATAAACTAACATATAAACATGTTTAGCCCTTAGGATTTAGTTTGTTACATATTGAACCAGAGCAATGTCGAGATTAGATTCCACATTCTCCTCCTTAAACTCAATTATTGCTTCGTCCTAGATCTTGAACTCTGAGCATTTGTCGCATAGTGACAAACTTTAGTCTTGGTAAACCTTTAGTTAATATATCTGCTCTTTGTTGTTCTCCACTGACGTGCTCCACATTGATGTGTCCATTCTCTACGCATTCACGAATGAAATGATAGCGAATGTTGATATGCTTACTTCTTCCATGAAAAACTGGGTTCCTGACGAGTGCTATTGCTGAGATGTTATCAACCTTCAGTGTTATTCTTTTTTCCTCCTAACCCGTTAATTCACTAAGTAGCCGTTTTAACCATAAAGCTTGACATGCTGCTCCAGTAGCTGGCATGAATTCTGATTCATATGATGAGAGTGTGTTACCGTTGGTTGCTTCTGAGTGCACCAGGTAATAGGTGATTCTCCAAAGTAGAATACAATTCTAGTAGTTCCTTTTCCTTGATCAGTATTGATTCCATAATTAGTGTCGCTATAACCTGTAATTTTGTAGCCATCGTCTTTCTTGTATATAATACCATGCTCCTTTTTTCCTTTGATATACCAGATTACTTGCTTTATTGCCTTTAGGTGATGATCCTTTGGGTCTTGCATAAATCTACTGAGTAACTAAGATCTGGTCTGATATGTAGTAGATACCTGAGACATCCAATTAGGCTTATGTAATAAGTTGCGTCAACTGAGTTTCCATCTTCCGCCTTGACCAACTTAGTACCCGGATCCATAGGTATCTTCGTGTCATTACTTTCCATCATACTTGTATCCTTTAAGATTTTGTTGATGTATCCTGTTTGCTTGATTGTAATCTCTATTCCTGTCTGAGTAACTTCTATCCCAAGATAATAAGCTAACAATTCTAAGTCGCTCATTTCAAATTTGTCTTTCATCTTGGATTTGAACACGTCCATTTCCTTCCTTGGAGTGCCCGTGATTATCAAATGATCAACATAAACTCCAACTGTTAGTGTAGAAGTCTTGCTTATCTTCATGTAAACTGCTTGTTCGAGATTACATTTCTTAAAGTCTAATGACTTTAAGGTTTGATCAAGTTTCATATTCCAAGCTCATGGTGCTTGCCTTAAGCCATATAATGCTTTCGTGAGCTTGTAAACTTTCCCTGAATTTCCTTGTCGTATAAAACCTTCAGGTTGTGTAACGTAGACTTATTCTTCCAATTCTCCATGTAAAAATGCTGATTTGACATCCAAATGATGTACTTGCCATCCATGGTATGCTGCAAGTGCTAAAATCAAACGAACTATCTCAATGCGTGCAACTGGTGCAAATACTTCGTCCAAATCTATTCCTTGTTCTGTACATATCCTTTTGCTACTAATCGTGCTTTGTATTTGATGATTTTTCCTTTTGCATCCCTCTTGGTTTTGAAAACCCATTTGAGTCCTATTGCCTTCTGATTTGTAAGCAAAGTAGTAAGAGTCCATGTGTTATTCTTGTTGATTAAATCTAGTTCAATTTCCATGGCTTCGATCCATTTCTTATCTGTTGATGCCTCCTTGTAATTACGTGGTTCTTCTTTCGTAAATAGCAGACTTTCGGTTTCAACTATACGTGCATCCTTATATATTTTCATTAAGTCTTTAAAACCTCGTATTAGTGTATCATCAAATCCCTGTTCTGAGCTTCCTAATGAACTAATAGTAGCTTCTTCCTCTTCTGAGTGTGGGTTGTAAGTGTATGTTGGTGGGGTAATTGGAGAGTTTGAATAAGTATTTGGTTCCTGTTCCTGATAGGTATCGTTATTGTTTTCTGAGGTGACTGGTGTATTGTCGACTCCTTCTACCGCAAAACTCGCCCAAAACGAGTCTGGTGTACTTGTTTCCTCTCTGTTGTTATCCCAATCCCACGGTTTTGTTTCCATAAACCTTACATCCCTGCTAACATGTTTCCTTTTTTTCTTTTGGATCATATAGTCTATATGCTTTTGATCCTTCCTCTACTCCTAAGTAAATCATGGGTATGCTTCTATCATCCAGATTTTTCAAGTGAGGTATTTTTATCTTGGCATAAGCTGTGCATCCGGATATCCTTAGGTTTTCCAGATTTGGTTTTTTGTTGTACAGTGCCTCATATGGAGTTTCATCTACCAGGGCTCTTGTAGGTAACCTATTTAGTATGTATATGGTGTGTCTGACTACTTCTGCCCAAAAGTTTAATGCTAACTTCATTGCTTTCATCATACTTCTCGTAGTAGATAGCAATTTTCTATTTCTCCTCTCCACAACTCCATTTTGTTGAGGTGAGTATGGTGCCGTCAATTGTCATGCTATTCCATTTTCTTTACAGTACTTGGTGAATTCATTAGATGTGAACTCACCTCCCCTATCTGTTCTTAGCATCCTTAATTTCAATCTCATTGCCATTTCAATTTTTTGTCTAAATTCCTTGAAAGTGTTAAATGCCTGATCTTTCGATGTTAGAAAGTAGGCCCACATAAACCGTGTACAGTCGTCCATTAACAAGAAAATGAGTTTCTTTCCGGAGTGTGTGGCTGGACTTATAGGGCCACAGAGGTCTCCATATACTAAATCCAAAGGGTTCTTTGATATGAACTTAGCTTGACTTGGAAATGGTGTTCTATTGTGTTTTCCTAATAGACATGCATCACAAATCTGTCCTGCATGATTTATTCTTGTTATTCCTTCCACTAGACCCTTCCTTTTCATTTTATTAATGTCGTAAAAGTGTAGATGACCTAATCTAGCGTGCCACAACCATGCATGGTTATCTACATTTGCTAAGAGGCATATAGGTGTTTCCATTTGCAGTCTAATTCTGTAAAGTCTATTCTTAGATCTCTCAATCTTCATCAAAAATTTCTTATTCTTATCATACAAAGTCAGTTGGTTTCCATCCATGATGATTTTACATCCTATCTCTGTGATTTGTCCTAAACTTAGTATGTTTCTTTTGAGGTTTGGAATGTAGTATACATGCGATATTATCTTTTGTTCGTGATTCCTACTTCCTAACAATATAGAGCCTCTTCCCTTTATCTTCACATATGATCCATCTCCAAAACGAACACGTCCTGTATGCTTTTGTCAATATCTCTGAAATGACTTTTAGTTCCCGTCATATGGTTACTTGTATCATTATCTAAGTACAATATGCTTGCATCTATTGTAGCATAATTTCTGGGTTGAATTTTTCCTTCATTCACCAGTACTTCCTCGTGTTCAGTTTCGTGTGGTGCCATTAATAGTGATGGTTCTTCGTCCTCTAAGATAAGGTTTGATTGTTCTTGAGTTGTCGATGATTGAGTGCGGTCCTTTCTAAAATGTCCAAGTTTCCTACACTTGTGACATTGTACTTTGCTCATGTCCTAGTCACGCTTATTCCACTTTGTGTTCGATTTTCCTTTGTGAGTTGAGCCTTCCTCCTTTGAGTCATATTTATTCCTATTACGTTGCCAGTTTCCTCGTGAAAAGTTTGATCTACCTCTACGATTACCGAATCGTCTTCCCTTTTTTGAGTGGTCGCCATGTGCGAATACTAAGTTCTCCTGGCTTTCTACTTGTCCTCCTTTTCGAAGTTTTATCCTTTCCTCAAATGCTTTGAGTTTTCCAATGATCTCGTCTAAGGTGACGTCGTCAAGATCACTGTTTTGTTCTATGGATGCAACGATTTGAATGAACCTATCTGGTGTAGAATCAAATAGTTTTCACACTAAAAGTGATTCGTCCAATGTTTTTCCTAATTCTTTTGCCTTAGTGGCATAGCCGTTTAGTTTAGCCGTAAATGCATCCACTGAGTCGCCCTCCTTCATTTGGAGTGTTTGAAATCCAATCATCAATGATTGTAGTCGTGCTTGTTGCACTTTCTCTTTTCCAACGTGCCTCTTCTTTAACGATTCCCATAGTTCTTTTGCTGATTTACAAACCGCAACTTGTAATATCACATCTTTGGTTAATGCTTGATATAGGAAGGCAGTCGTTGCCTTATCCTTTTTCTCATCTGCTTGCGTATTTTCCTTAGGTTCTATCATCTCCCATAAACCGTGTGCTTCAAGTATAAATTTAATTTGGATAGCCCAAACGATGTAGTTTGTCAATGTTAACTTGGGAGTTGGGACATTGATAGTGAGTGATTGGTGTTACGGGTTTTTGTGTTATCAAGGCGCTACTAAGATCCTCAACAGACATCCTATTTGTGTGTATTATCTTCACTTTCTAACGTATAGGATTTTCCTACTAGTATGGGATTTCCTAATAGAACGGGAAACAAAAATAGTTTTGGGAATTCCTAATAGTACGAGAACTTCAAAATTTATACTACTAGTATGATAGAAATCCATAAACTTTTAGATTTCTAACCTTAACGTTGTGTTAAAACACAGTCGTATTCCTAATTGTGTTGGTACTTGAACGTCGATGCTCACAACAAATTTCTTCCTTTCGTTCTCATGTTAATATTTCCAAGTGCATCAAACGTTTTTGTTTCTTTCGGTGTTCCCAAGAATTCATTGTTGTTGTTATTGTCGTTTATTTGTGACCAACACA
Organism: Artemisia argyi; assembly: GCA_030686995.1. Taxonomy (NCBI): domain Eukaryota; kingdom Viridiplantae; phylum Streptophyta; class Magnoliopsida; order Asterales; family Asteraceae; genus Artemisia; species Artemisia argyi. The sequence continues at coordinate 587,084 of JARVZY010001897.1, read as the reverse complement.
GTTCGCTACCCACAAAAATACAAGGCTTCTTCCTTTTTCTTTGTGTCGACTTCAAGTTTCTACCCAAAAATCAAATGAGACTCCCTTTTATCCTTTTCGGTATTACAAACTTGTTTCAAACATTGGTGTTGTTTTCCCTTTATTTGTGTCGACTTCAATTCGTTACCCACAAACAAACCTAGAACTCCTTCATGTTCTTTCAGTATTCCTCCAAACAACGAGGGTTTTGTTGTTGTTGTTTTTGTGTCGACCTCCAAGTCATTTCCCACAACTCTTCTCTCGGTCTCACGCCTCTAATCTCCAAGCATCATTAATTTTTTTTTGTGTCGGTCTTACCACAGCCGTTGCCCACAAAATGTTACCAAATAATATCTTTCCTTTCCTTTGTGCCGGTATTCATCAAACCGTTGCCAACAAAACTCTAACTCGGTCACACTCTTATATTTCAAAGCGTTGTGAGTTTTTTTTGTTCCTTCTGTGTCACTGTTCCACAGCCGTCCCAACAAGAAGTTCTCTAGCTTTTCCTTTCGGTATCACGCTTCTTATTAACGAAGCGTTGATATACTTTTCTTTCTTTCCTTTGTGTCGTGCTTAACAGGCAGTCCCCAACAAAGTTATCCCACCAAATCGTTTGGTGTTTATCTTGGTCGTATGTTCCTTCAACCTTTAACGTGTTCCTCCTCTTTTTCAAGAGTTGATTGAAGTTATTCCACGTTTACAACTTACGTTGATTCTAATCGTGCACTATCTTCTCCAACGGTTCCAAAATTATTCTGGTGTTGTTTGTTTGACAACACGTTCCACCGAGACCTTTCTCTTCCCAGCATTTTGTTTTCTTTCATTTACAGATTTGGAAACAACGAGCGTACAAAGCAACGTAGGCTCTGATGCCAATTGTTGTCCCTAGTCTAGTCGATACAAGTTGCAATTGTTTACTGAATAATAATGTATATATCGTCTAACCATTCGAATGTTACATGTCCTACGTTTATATAATGGTTCACACGAACCATTGTGACTATTTGGTATATTCATAACTGAAATTAACTAATTTAACTAACTTTAACTACCATAACCGCCATACGGTTATAAACTAACATATAAATGTGTTTAGCCCTTAGGCTTTAGTTTGTTACATATTGAACCGGAGCAATGTCGAGATTAGAGTCCACAATCTAGTGGTAGTTCAAGCGGCTGCTTGAGGTTAATGTGGTATTTTAGCCACATTCCATTGTACTTTAAATGGTTTTTTAGAGTAATATATTTTATCAGGGTGAAAAATCCCTTTTACCCGAAAAAGTTTCACAGAAGCAGTATCCTATCTACTATGAATTGGCGAACAACTGGATGGTTACAATTAAAACTCTCCATGCAAAACAATGTATAAATATCCGCTTTAAGAAAAGATTTTATATTCTAAAGATAAAAGCATATATTTGTTTCTAAATGGATCAAAAGATGGTCTTATTTCAGTTCACGGATATTATGCAACATTAGCTACGATGCAAGCATAAAGAATAAACTATCAGTATTCTATATTTCTATATACATTAAATGACATACAGAACACTCATAATCTTTCAACTTCATGAGTAAAATATCACACTCATAAGCCAGATCATAGTATTATATTAACAGAAGCAGAAGCAAATAGTACATTTATTGCTACATGTCAGTAAACTACATTGTCATAAGTATTATAAGTCATTCAACAAAAAATTGTCAATCTCCTCTAAAATGTATGTATTGATATCTCATTTTACTAATATTGTGTTGCATTTGAGATTTAGACATTTTAGTTAGAAATGCGACATGTTGCACGATCAAAACCACAAATTGGAACACCAAGTAAAACTTAAGTAGAATTCAATACCACAAATGTAATGTCAACAAGAAAGTAAACCTTACGTAACATAATGTTTATTAAGTTATGTCTCGTACACTTATGTTGAACCTCAGACCTTGATAGATCTTTGAGCACTCGTGGATCGTTAGTTATGTTTATGTAATCACAAACACACTAAAAGAAAATCTCTATAACTTGTATTCTGAAGCGGAAAATAAACACAAGTATGAACAATGATTACTAAGAATACTTGATCCTCTATGGATCTTTTAATAATACTGAAATTGTTTTTCTAAAACGTGTTCCTAATACATAATCGTGTGTTCCTTTTATAGACAAGGAACCCTAAACCGTTTCACAAGAAACGTATCTTCTATAAACTTCAAAAGATATGCATTATCACTTCCTAATAAAACTCATGCATATCCCAACTAAATAACAAAATACACAGAATATCTATATCCGTAGAAACAAAATATGCTGAAACTAGTCTTCAGCAGATATACTGCTTCAGCAGTAACCAACTCTTCAGCAGGAACCATCAGCAGTAACTTCAGTAGAATTCTTTATTCAGCAGAATTCCCAACAATCCTCCCCTAATCTTGAATTTGACATGGTTAAGTTCAAGATTCTTGATAGATCTTTAAAGTTACAAACCAAGAGTATTGAATTCGAACATCATCAGCAAAGAATCTTCATCAGTATGATCTCTATGATCAGCAAAAACTTGAAAACTCCATTCTTTGCAGCAACAAATGACCAATTGTACATCAAAACATATTAGTTTCATACTATTCTCATCACATCCAGGTGTGTTAACTCCTGTGAGAGGTGAATCATTGAAAATAATGGATTTGATATCTCTTTACCAATAGCCATCACTACTGGAGTAGCCAAATGTTTAAGTTCGAAAAATATGGTACACTGATGACCATATGATTTTTAGCAAATCATCAGCTATAAACGGATTTGAGATGTCTTTACCTATAGCCGTTTGCTCAGGACTAGTCAATTATTGTGATGAGTAAATCACCTTGGTAAATTGAATACCAAATATGGTTTTCCACTGCCTTTACCACAAGCCATACTCTTGTGGGCTAGCCAATTATTGGGAATCCATAAGGAAAAATCCATGGTCAATTGACAACCATCCAACTCTCAGCTGTTAAGCATGGGTGAGTTGAGAACCCAATAGTTTTTAGCAAACTATTACTGCTATCAACAGATTTGACTTGTCTTTACCAAAGCTGTACCCTTTGGACTAGCCAACTTTTTGATGGAATAGTAAACATCAAGTAAGTTGATAACCAGTGAAGGTGTGGAAAGAACCAACACCATAACCTGCATACAACATACACAAGCCTATACAAATCTGTTAATTTTTTTTTAAATAATATAATAAGAAATTAAGAAATATACAACAAAATACCATCAAGCAGCTCTGGGAATCCTGATCCTGATTTTGAACAAACGAACCAAAGATTCAGCAAACAATCTAGCATTCCCAACTGGATCAGGAGGAATCTCCAACTTATGTTGAAGCATTTTCTCCATAAGAGGCACAGTCAGAGGATAATTCTTCTCAAGAAACATGATTACCCTGATTCCAGATGTAGTCTCCAAGACATGAACATAAGGAAGAGGATAAAATTTCCAACTTTGTACTTTCCACCTCTGATTGTTCTTCCACACTCCATAACCAACACCATTTGGAGAAGTAGAATCCATGAGCACTTGAAGATCCCCCAATAGATATAATCATGCACCTTCAGGAGTATGAGTAGCATAATGCTTGGTAACCAACTCACTGAGAGTGACTAAATCCTGATGATCCACAAGATGCAAAATTTCTTGTAGAAATGTGAATGGCAGAGATGTTTTATCAAGCCTATAAATGGTGTTGATTTGTCCATTTCTAGACAGCTCCCATCTAACCAAAACACTCCTAAAACCTTTTGGCCAATCATCAGGAGATCCTTCTTTGATAAAAGAAGAATCAGCATCATTTACATCTACTACCCTATGCACTTGAGAGGGTGTGAAGCCTTCATTCTAGCCATTCTTTTGGCTTCTACCAGGAATATATATAGCAGCATGTGGAGAAGAAGGTTCTTCAGTAGTTATCTCAGCAGATGCATCTTCTGCAGCATGTGTTTCCATTGATAGAAGATCTAATGGAACATCAATAGAATGCTCAGCAGAAGATTAAGCAAGTGCAGCAGATTCAGCTTGGGCATCCATCTCCATTCTAACTTGTTTAGCCCTAGCAACTGCAAGCTCTACTTCTCTCACTTTGAGCTCATTAAATCTTACCATTTCAGCTTTTTGATCATCATGCAATCTTTTTGCAGCCTCTTCACCCAATCTCTCCTCCTCCATTTGTCTTCTTGTTCTCTTTTTAGAAGGAAGATCTTCTGGTACAACTTTTGCTTTGCCTTTGTCAACAAAAGATGGAGCTACAACAGTTGTTGTATCAGCAGAAGTAGATACACTAGGTGAAGGTATATAAGCAACAGCAGGAACACCCATATCCAGAGTAGGAACATCATCAGCAGAATGAGATACAGATGTAGCAGGCACATCAGCAGAAACAACTTCATTCATCTTTAATCTCTTAGACTGTGGTTCTTCATCAGTAGTAAGTAAAGTAGGAACAAGCTTAGGAATACTCATTCCATCCTTTTCTAATCTGGTCTTGATTCTATTATACTGAAAAACCAATTGTTCATCTAAGAGAGACCAAACTTGTTTCCTAGTCCAAGCATTATTATATAGTGCATTGCTTTGTTTTTCACAAAATTTCTTATAAAAGCCCTTTGCTGTGCTTGAGTCGTTGGTTTATCAATCTTTGCTTTGGCAATCCTCTCATCTGCAGCTTTCTTTCTCTGTTTCAAAATCTCAACTATTCCAGGAACCAAATCATCTTCACTGCGTTCATTTTGAAGAATATCTCTAGCCAAACCAAGAGTAGAAATCACCTGTCTCCCAATATGCATCCAATCTGCTTCATCAAAATTTGGAATTTCAGCATCCAATTCTCTTTGTCTTTCAAGAGGCACAGTAGAAATATACTTGTTTGTAGCAGATTGGAACTCTGAGTCATATTTAGCTTGTTCTTCCTTTGCCAATTATGTACTTTTCTTATGATCTTCCCATTCTTTCAAAAGTCTTTCTTGCTCAAGTCTTTCTTCTTCTGAGATAAGATCATCAGCACACACTCTAGTAATGTCAGCAGAATCATCATGAGGAATGACCAACTCTTCCAGAGGATCAGCAGGAATATCTTGAACATCTAAATCAATTAGAGTATCAGCAGATCCTGTAGTATGGAGAGTTGCAGTTGTGTCTTCATGAAAAACTTGTTCAGGAACAGATGGATCAATGCTAGGTGAATCCATATACTCTTTACCAACTACAAAGAATGAATTTACTTATGTGTGAACCCCATCAGTAGCCTTCTCAGCAGCAACATCAATTATTGGTTCATTATCCTGAAGAGTATCACCAGCATCTTTCATTGGAATCTCATCAACATTGGGCACTTTAGAAGATTCAGCAACATTAGAAGATTTAGCAGACTTCTTTGCCAAATACTGTCTTCCCCTTCTTCTGCTGAACTGAATGGGCTTCTTTTTTTTGAAGATTTAGCAACTTTGGGAGAAGAAGCATGAGTCTGTTGAGCAACTTCAGCCAAGATCTCAAGTGAATCCAAGTTCCTATCCTCATGTACTTCATCAGCAACAATCACAACCTTTCTTTTCTTTTGCTGACTAAGTTGAGTTTCTAACTCCTTAACCCTCTTTTTCAACAACTCAATCACACCACCAAGAGAAGATTTGGTATCTGCAAGCTCCTTTTGAAGATCATCAGTCTTTTTAACATACCTGCAAAGCAAATCATATACAGAGGTGAGAGTAATAGGGTCCTCAGCTCCACCAACAAATTGCTCAGTGGTCATGGGAGCTTCATTGAACCTATCAGGAGAAAAAACATATGTACAACATTGGGAGAGCTTTTATCATATGGCTCTCTTACAGGACTAGGTTTTGGTAGTCTAGTAATCTCAGGTTCAAGAGGTGTAGGTACTTGGGTACCAAGAGACTGAATTGTCTCTTCAACCTCAGGAACAAGCTCATCAGGAGCAACCTGAGAAGGTGATGGATAAGGACTAGGTTACAGAGGTAAAGGGGAAAGTGGAGGCAGGTCAGTAGAAACATATAATGCTTCAGTAGTTTAGATGGCTCTCCATCATTTACCACTGATGGATTACCATCAGCAGCAACACCAGAAGATGATGGATTACCATCATTAGCAGCATTTTGAGAGGGTATATCACCAGTAGCATCACCCTCACCTGCATCATCATTACCAATTGGCAACATAGCAGCTAACAGAGGATAATGTACCCCATCATAATTTGTTTTCATAGAAGCAAATAATTTAGAACTAAGACCTTTTATAGGGATATGAACTCTGTCTTGTGTGGTTATGTCTAAAATTATTTGAAGAAACCTAGGGTACATTAAAAACTTATGCTTTTTCTTCTCAATATTTTCTAGCATATTTTCAAAAATAAACTTAGAAAAATTATAAGTTAAACCCTTGGAAAGACATACAATACCACAACCCAATTGGGTAGAGAATTGATCCCATCCACCAGACTTGTTGCTGATACATTGGAGCAGTGTGTGCACCAGAAACCTCCACTTGGGACAAAACTGATTCTTAAGCCACTTAGTTGTGTCAGTGCTTTGATAACCAGCTTCCCTCAACCATGCAAGTATCACTTCAGTGTTAGAGTGAAAAACACCATTCTCATCATCCAAACGAAGCTTTGTCCTTATCAATGATTCAGTCACCACATACTCAATTCCATCAATAGTAGCTACAATCTCTGTGTCAGACCTTTTTCTAGCAGATTCCCAAAATTGCCTCACCATCGATTCATATATCACATTTGGAGAATGTGTTAAAGCATAATGAATATTTGAACTCTGTAGAAACTCCACCAAAGAATCATACAGTTCATGATCTTTTGTCTTACTCAGAAAAGCAACCTTGTTATGATCTTTCTTGAATTGAAGTGTTGCCATTTGAAGGATTTGAACGAAACGGTTATGAATTATGCAAATGGATGATAGGTTTAAATCGATTGATGAGGGAATAAGTTAGTTTTGGGCAAAGATATGCGAAATAGGTTATAAAATGAAGTTACCCAATAATGGTCAAGAATATTGGAACAAATCTTTGACCATATCTGACGTGTAAAGCGGCTTCATCCAATTTCAAAATTGACCCTTCAGCAGAAATGGTGGTCAATTCTGCTGATAAAAAGTCAATCAGCAGAAACAACTCAAGAGTTAAAATATCTTCAGTAAATATCTTGAGTTTCACTGTGCCACCCAACTCACATTAATTACCATTAAGCCTTGACTTCACCTGTAAAATAATCCCCAAATCACACTTTACAGATATCAATTAACCCCCAATTCTCATCAAAACCCTAATTTCTCAATTAATCCCAATTATCCACCAAAATCATGTCTTCCAAACCAGAAATAATTGATCTAACCTCCTCCACCTCATCCTCATCATCATCAAGTGATGGTTGGAGTGATTACTTTCCACCCAGTGCACATCCAACGAAGAATCCTGATGTGAAACTTCCAAGTCCCTCACCATCAGAGGATCCGGCCAACATTCCTTTAGATTTGGATGACTCAGACGCTGAGAGAGAATTGGAGAGAAGGTGGAATGCTTTGGAGAGAGGTGAACCAAGCCATGCCCCCATTCCTACTGAGAGACAATATGTCTCTCCTTTTGTCTTTACTTCTGATGAAGAATCTTTAGAGGATGAAGATGAAGATCCATTATTCATTCCTCCTTCCACACCAAAGAGATCCCAACCAAGGCCAAGGAAGACTAATCCATCTCTTCCAACATCACGGGATGTGGTGTTGGGTCTTCCTGCTCCAGAATCTGGTGCTTCATACCATGGACACAGGGGAAAGGGCAAGGAGGCAAAGGTGTTGGGTAAGGGAAAAAGGAAGGTGGAGTATAAGGTGATGTGATGTTGCCAGGGACCAAAGATATAAAACTAGGTTCTTGAGCATCTTCTTGCCAGGGACCAAATATATAAAACTAGGTTCTTGAGCATCTTCGTCGTCATCATCATCATTCCCTCCTTTCCATTTTCATCTTCAGCTTCTTCATCGTACTGGTCATGCATATCCACCGGCCTTTTGTAATAGATGATAGGAGTTAGTATAAGTTTGGTAGACATAGTATAAGAATGGTCTTGTATTTCACTTTGAAGTTGATTGTAAGCTGTAAATTGTTTCTTGAATGAATGAAAAACTTTTCTCAATTGTCAACTCTTTAATTTTACTTCAGTAGAAGCATCGAGTCTCAGCATATATGACTCTTGAGTAGAAACAAACTCTCAGCATACATGACCACATTCCCATTGAAACAGTCTTGGTGAATTTCAACTTAAAATCAGCAACTACTCATAAGGGCATTCTGCAAAATAGACACAAAGTAGCAAACAAACCAAACAAACTTACAAGAACATTAGTTGGTTAGTGTTAGCAAACAAAAATATACAAATAATATACAATATTACAACCACAATCCTCCCCTGAGGTATATGCCTCCCCTGAGGCTTATGCCTCCCCTCAAACTTTGCAGTTAAGGGTTAAGCATACCAATATGGACAACTAAGTGTTGAAACCTAGGTCCATCAAAAGCCTTAGTCAACAAATCTGCCACATTATCATCTGTGTGAATCTTAACCACTTTAATCAAATGTTTTTCATATGCATCTCTTATAAAGTGGTGCCTGATTTCAATATGCTTAGTTCTATTATGAATAACTGGATTTTTAACTATGCATATGGTGTTTTGATTATTAATGAAAATTGTGGTATTTATGAAATTAAACCCATAATCCAGCAATTGATTCTGAATCCATAGAACCTGTCCACAACAATTGGCAGCAGCAACATACTCTGCTTCAGTAGTAGAGGTAGCAACAATAGTCTATTTCTTGCATTGCCAAGAAATCAATCTTCTTCCAAGAAATTGGCAACCTCCAGTTGTGGATCTTCTATCCATATTTGCACCAGCATAATCACTATCACTATATGCTTCCAACCTAAAAGGAGACTCTTTTGGGTACCAAAGACCTAAATTGGGTTGGCCTTTGAGGTACTTGAAGATCTTTTTTACAACATTCAAGTGGGAAGTAAGAGGAGTGACCTGGTGTCTAGAACAAGCACTCACAACAATGTAATGTCAGGCCTAGAAGCTGTCAAATACATCAATGAACCAATCATGGATCTATATAAATGAACATTCACAGTAGGATCTGGTTCAAGATTATTCTTTGGTTTTGGAGCTTCATAGGGTGTAGTGGCAGTTCTGACATTTTCCATATCAAACTTCTTCAACATATCCCTCACATATTTATCCTGACTGATAAATATACCATCAGGTTTCTGCTGAACTTGTAAACCCAAAAAGAAAGTAAATTCCCCCATGGCACTCATCTGAAACTCTCCCTTCATTAATTCCTCAAACTCCCTGCACCATGCTTCTTTAGTGGAACCAAATATGATGTCATCCACATATACTTGCACAAGGATGATATCTCTGGAATCTTTCTTAAGAAAGAGTGTCTTGTCAACGGCACCTCTTCTGTAACCATGCTTTAGCAGAAATGGAGAAAGCCTAGCATACTGATGCGTGGGAATCGCACCTTGCTTTACCTCTCGAGGGATCTCGCGAGGCTTACAACCCCCACCAGGCAGTGTACCTGATCGTTGTAGTATAGTATAGTGACAAGTACCGGGGGATTGATCGTTCAGCTTAGGAATAGTGTCGCTAGGATTAGAAAACCTAATTAATAGTTCTAGAGATGAGAGATGATTATTTTTGTGTTTTTATATTTTTATGAAAGCAAGTAAAATCTCGGGTTTTGAAGGAGTGGGCGGAATTAGTTGCTATTCAACTAACCCAAAGCTAAGATGCAATCAAAATAAAATAATAAAAATGAAATTAAACTAAATAAACTAAAGTTGTGAGCAGTGGTTGGAGAAATTGTGTTTACTTAGACTTCATTACTCCCTAGATATCTTTTACATGTTAATTACTTGTTACACTTGTATGAATGACGGGTTGTATTCCTTAATACCATTCGTGGGGTGGCATACGTAACTCCCCAACTCTATGAGCTCTTATCTCCTCCTACACCATGACCCAGCACAACTATAGGGATTGTAAACAGTGGCTCATGCATTAAATACAACCAATAAAGACCTAGTACGCCTCGGTTCATGTTTCTTAAGACGTTCAAGCATGTTACCATTTGGAGATCTGCCAGTTTTCTTAAGCCTAACATATAAATCATTCATTCAAAACAAGAATAGACAAGTAATCAACACATAATCAACATCTAGGTTTCATTAGATCTAAGCAAACACAAGAGAGATCTAGCCTAGCATAGTAGAATTGAGACAAGAACAAGAGATAAACAACCAACACATAGACATATTGATTGAATTGAAAGTACACTTATCTCAATTACAATGCAAGGTCTCAAGGGTTTGGAACCCTTGAAAAACCTGTGAAAGAGGCACCAAAATCGTCTTTAGGGTTTCACCAAAACTTCTCTCTTTTTAATGAAAAAACTAGAAAACTATATATAGGAAAATCGTTCTGACGGCGTCAAGAGTTAATTCTCACGCCGTCACCTCGCCGCCATATACTTCCTCGGACGCCCTAGATCCACTTGTGACGGCCTAAGTGACGCCGTCACCACCCACGGTAAATTATTCTTGGCCACTTTGACGCCGTCACCTCTCCATCTGACGCCGTCACCAGCTACGGTAAATTATTCTTCATGTCTGACGCCGTCAAGAAGCAAGTCTTGACGCCGTCACCTTGTATCCTCAGCTTGGATTTTTGGTACTTTGCCGTTTTCTTCACTTTATGCTCCAAAAACGTCCAAAATAGCCTCTTTTCCAGAATTCACTCTCCAAACACCTAAAATCACAAAAGGAACGATTAAGGGCAATATTTGATCAAATAAAGTCGGATTCGGGCTTAAATGACCCCCTAAAAACGGATCATTTTTCGCCTCATCATATACCCTTACACTTGAGATTTGCTTGTCCTCAAGCAAATGAGCTTTTATTCTACTCAAAAGACAAGTTAGGGGTCATTTAACACTAATATAAAAGTAATTACAACAATTAATCGTTCCACTAAAGACCAATAGACAAGCACGGAGGTCATACACAAGCACCTCACAAATAGTGTTTAGATACTCACATCTCTCGGGTGTAATAAAGTAATATAACATTATGGAAATGGAAGATATCTCTCACTACCTGTCATAGCAAAATAGATTACCATAGGCTTGGGAAAGGATCAAACCTCCACCACATGGCGTAAGCACCTAGGATAAACTATCAAAGAGGTCTTTTAAAGGGTTATAACGTTAGGTATAGGGATATGAATTACACGGTTTGGTTGGATAAAGGAAGTTTTACTGGTGGCGAGTTAACAATCTTAGTTAATTACATGTACAAGATGGCGTTGCTAAGCCAAGACTAGACTCGACTTAAGCTAATAAATGAAAAATAACAAAAACATAAAATGAACATAAAATAAAAACGGGATGGTAGTCCGTATGTTTTTTTTTCTATTTTTCTTTTTTTTTTTCTTTTCTATTTTTTTTTTCTTGATTTTTTCGATTTTTTTTTTTTTTTTTTTTTTTTTTTTTTTTGCATACACTCTTACCCTACCATCCAAAATAATACATCATAGGGGATGAGAATTCCCCTTACACTTGAATCTTTACATACTTTACAGTAAACTAATCTAATGACTCGAATTAAGAAAATAAAAACACTTGGAGCACTTTTAAGATTAACGCACGTATGGGGGTAATACGTGATGTTCTTCCCCATTACTCCATAAAATAAGTACTTACCCATGAGTCCCAATCGTCCCAAAACAATATGTATAATGATATGACTCGACTTAGCAACCATGTAATCAATTAGAAAGTTAACTTAGGGTTTAACAAATAACAATAATGCACTAAAAATGAGCGCATACACGGAAGGCTAAGGCGATTTGGGTGTACATTTAAGTGGGGTGTAACAAATTCTTCCTTTAAGTAAAATGCTTAAAGTTAGAAACGAAAAGATAGGCTCGGAGGGGTGTACTAGGGGTTTCGTGTACTAAAAATGAGTACAACGCTAAGGGTGTGGGAAAAATTAGTTGACTTAACTAGCCAAGTAATATGACTTAAATGGTCAAGTAATTATAATACGGGTTTAACACAAGGGTGATCCTAATGCCTCTTATCATGTAGTAAATCCTACTACACGAATGTAGTCTCACTAGCGGTCTCGGGATGCATCACTAACGCAAGTTCTAGAATCTAAGTGCTACCAATACACTCATAAGCATCAATAATAAATGCTTTTCCTATCAAATCTAAAGGCGAACCTCACATTTTTGGGTGGAAAATTTTTCTGAATATACGGTTATGTGCTAGTCATACAACCTCCTATCCATGAGACGCTTGCTATGGCTAAAGTTTCACTCCTAAATGTTGTAAAAAATTTTAAATTTGGCGCTAAAATTACACTAACAAGTATTTCTCGTAGTTTTATTACTCATCTACTATCAAACAAAACAAACTCAAGCGAAAGTGCATATGTAAGGTATCATCTTTTTACCCTCCCCTTACACTTAAGATGAACATTGTCCCCAATGTTCAAGTAAAGAATGTAAAAGTTAAAAAGTAAAGAGAATGAAATCAAATACTCCCCTGATTCGCTCGGTATGGATTTTAGTTGGCCAGGTTAAATCTTCTTCCAAGAAAACGAACAATCAAAGCTTCCCTTCCAGAATATAAATCATCTTCTTGTCACAAATAACCTGTAAATCCTGACAAAAGCAGACAAGGCAACCTCGCATAAAATCGGCGGCATCCTATATAAGTTACTAAATCCTAGAAAACAAAGTAAGATATAATGCTTGTGGAATGAAGTTTGCAGATTTCCTGGAGATTATAAAACTTAATAATTCACAAAAACTATAAGACTCCGTTAGAAAAACAAAACCGGTAAAATTTCCAGATTTTAACTCCTGACGCCGTCAAGAGCAAACCCTGACGCCGTCAGAATGAACCTGCAGAAATCCTTATGTTAAGTTTCCGGAAAATTTCTGGAAAAACTTTGTCCTACTTCCTGGAAAATCCTGCAAAACTTCATTATGACTCAATACAAGCATTTGACTCTAACAAATACGAATATACATGTTCATTTAATATTGTGGAGAATCATGATCGGTTTGTTTCTTAAAAACATATTTGGGGTTTCCCCTTACACTTATCTTTTTGCAAAAACACCTCTAGGTTGAAGTTAAGACTAGGCTAAACAACATAATAAAGTATTTCCACTTTTTTAGTAGAGAAACATGATTAACCAACAATAAAAATAAAACATGCATACGGAAGCAAATAATAATCAAACAAATAAAAATCACACAAAACATGGGTTGCCTCCCAAGAAGCGCTTTTCTTTATTTACGAGTCTTGTAGCTAGACTCAAAGTCGTGGGTTAACGTGTATCGCTTATGCTCACGTAACCAAGTGTGAGCCATCTAATAGTCACCTCATCTTTCTTGTATTCGTCTCCTAACTCTAAGCACCCGCGATAATATCTTTTATTCTTTTCATACGTGTACTTAAGTCCTTTTCTCTCATCATTCTCACTTAGCATTTCCATAGGTGGATACTTACTACACTTTTCCATGGAGAAATCCTTGAACCTAGGGTGTGTGCGGGGCATTTGATAGACAAATTCTTCATCCCCATCCGAGAATGTAATTAACCCTTCTATGAGTTTTTCATCGAGGTTGGTCAACCGTTTGAAAGGTCTTCCAAACACAACTTGGGTCAATTTATCATCAATAAATTCTCCTAGATTCTCCATAACCATGAATTCAACAAGATAAACCAAACTTCCTACAAACACATGTAATGGTATTGCCCTAGCCACAATGTTTTCTCCTTTGTATTCTAACTCATCTACCATGATTTTATTGTATTCATTACGTGAGATTATGTTCATGGGAAGAGATGAGTTGAGATAGGCGTTAAAGCTCTTAAATCCAATCTTACAAGGGAATTGCATGTTAAATGAACTATCACACTCAATCCTAGTTCTAGGGTCAACATACCTAAGAGGGTTTACTTCTTCTTCCATTCTATCCTCATTAATCACATCACCATCATCAAGATCCTCATCGGAGTCTGAATAGTAAAAAGGACTAGCCCTATGGTCATTATCATGATCAGACTCTTCTAACTCAGAATTATTGTCAAAGTGGTGGTTGGGTGACAGGTTAGGTGGGTTCTCATTTTCTGCTAAAGGAAGTGGGACGGGCATTTGGAAAATCCTACGACGAAAAACACGAATAACAGGAATCGAGCGATCAATGTTATTGTTATCCATCGAAATTGTTTACGAACAAAGAACACAAAGAAATAAGATAGACTAAAGAAGACCTAAAAATAAAAATAAAAATCTTACTAGAAAGGAATCTAGCAAGTAGACCTAATAAAAAGAAATCCTAACCTAGACAATAACTATTCCCCGGCAACGGCGCCAAAAACTTGATGCGTGGGAATCGCACCTTGCTTTACCTCTCGAGGGATCTCGCGAGGCTTACAACCCCCACCAGGCAGTGTACCTGATCGTTGTAGTATAGTATAGTGACAAGTACCGGGGGATTGATCGTTCAGCTTAGGAATAGTGTCGCTAGGATTAGAAAACCTAATTAATAGTTCTAGAGATGAGAGATGATTATTTTTGTGTTTTTATATTTTTATGAAAGGAAGTAAAATCTCGGTTTTTGAAGGAGTGGGCGGAATTAGTTGCTATTCAACTAACCCAAAGCTAAGATGCAATCAAAATAAAATAATAAAAATGAAATTAAACTAAATAAACTAAAGTTGTGAGCAGTGGTTGGAGAAATTGTGTTTACTTAGACTTCATTACTCCCTAGATATCTTTTACATGTTAATTACTTGTTACACTTGTATGAATGACGGGTTGTATTCCTTAATACCATTCGTGGGGTGGCATACATAACTCCCCAACTCTATGGGCTCTTATCTCCTCCTACACCATGACCCAGCACAACTATAGGGATTGTAAACAGTGGCTCATGCATTAAATACAACCAATAAAGACCTAGTACGCCTCAGTTCATGTTTCTTAAGACGTTCAAGCATGTTACCATTTGGAGATCTGCCAGTTTTCTTAAGCCTAACATATAAATCATTCATTCAAAACAAGAATAGACAAGTAATCAACACATAATCAACATCTAGGTTTCATTAGATCTAAGCAAACACAAGAGAGATCTAGCCTAGCATAGTAGAATTGAGACAAGAACAAGAGATAAACAACCAACACATAGACATATTGATTGAATTGAAAGTACACTTATCTCAATTACAATGCAAGGTCTCAAGGGTTTGGAACCCTTGAAAAACCTGTGAAAGAGGCACCAAAATCGTCTCTAGGGTTTCACCAAAACTTCTCTCTTTTTAATGAAAAAACTAGAAAGCTATATATAGGAAAATCGTTCTGACGGCGTCAAGAGTTAATTCTGACGCCGTCACCTCGCCGCCATATACTTCCTCGGACGCCCTAGATCCACTTGTGACGGCCTAAGTGACGCCGTCACCACCCACGGTAAATTATTCTTGGCCACTTTGACGCCGTCACCTCTCCATCTGACGCCGTCACCAGCTACGGTAAATTATTCTTCATGTCTGACGCCGTCAAGAAGCAAGTCTTGACGCCGTCACCTTGTATCCTCAGCTTGGATTTTTGGTACTTTGCCGTTTTCTTCACTTTATGCTCCAAAAACGTCCAAAATAGCCTCTTTTCCAGAATTCACTCTCCAAACACCTAAAATCACAAAAGGAACGATTTAGGGCAATATTTGATCAAATAAAGTCGGATTCGGGCTTAAATGACCCCCTAAAAACGGATCATTTTTCGCCTCATCACATACCAAGCTCTTGGTGCCTGATGTAGTCCATAGAGAGCTTTTACCACCTTGTAAACATGATTGGGATGATCTGGGTCTTCAAAACCTTTGGGTTGAGATACATAAACCTCCTCCTCAATCTCACCATACAGAAAAGCACCTTTTACATCCATTTGATACACCATGAAACCCATACAAGAGGCATAGGCCAAGAAGATTCTAATTGCCTCAACTCTAGCCACTAGTGCAAAGACTTCATCATAGTCTATGCCTTCTTCTTGCCTGAACCCTTGAGCCGCTAATCTTGCTTTGTTTTTCACCACAATACCCCTTGCATATCTTTTGTTCTTCAAAATCCATTTTGTCCCAATTGCAAATTTTCCATCAGGGAGAGGTACCAGTATCCAAACCTGCTGATTCTTAAATTGTAGCATCTCTTCTTGCATTGCTTCAAGCCAACTTGAATCAGCAAGTGCTTGAGGAACACTGGTTGGCTCCATTTGAAAAAGGAAACAAGCAAACAAATAATGCTTAAAGTCTGTACGATTGTCCCTTTGTTGATTGGAGACATAGGACATGAAATCAACTTCACCATACTTAGTGTTTTTCACAGTACTTCTAGTTATAACAGGTGCTTGAGGATCTCCAATAATCTTTGATAGAGGATGAGCAATATTGATCCTTTTTGTTGCAGTGGGGTTGACATCAATGGTGGTGTCAAGATTGTTTACTATGGGTCCAAACTCACTATCATAGGAAGAGGTGGTGAAGATTCCAGCTTTGGGATATTGATTACCAAGATCAGAAGGACTTGGAAATCTTGTATATGGTTTTCCAAAGTCTGTGGACACACTTGTAGAGATTGTAGATTGGGCAGCAGGACTATCAGCAGATTTGGTCATGTCAGAAGAAACAGGAGAACCTTCAGTAGAACTGTCAGTAGAATCCTGGTTTCCACTGACTGCTTGTGCTGATTGTCTGAGTAAAGCCTCAATATCTATTGCAATATTCTCACCAAGCCTCTCAGCTTCTTGAGTGGCTGCATGTTCTTGCTTCTTGAGTCTAGCAAGATCCTCTGCAAAGTGTGACTCATCTTCATGCTCATTGATTGGATCTAAACGGTCAACCTAGTTGAACAGGTGATGGTCAACCAAGTCAAACGTCTAAAACCAATTCTCCGAGGAGTACAGTGTATTCCCGGGTCGTTATGTCCCAGCGAGGTAAGCAATTGTATTCAAAAACGTTTAAAGTGATCGGGTGATTTAACAGGAGTATCAAGAATTTGATTTGAGTGATTATACTATGAGATTATGATTGAAAATAGCTTATAAACACTATTGGAACAATTACTGATAATCAGATAACCTAGAAACGTAAGTTAAACCTAAAACGCGCGTTTGAATTAAAAATAACGCGAACGCGCAAAATAAAAAGTGAAACGTAAGCAAATAAAGTCCTACGAACGTGAAAATTATATTTTTACAAACCTAATGACTTAATAAAATTTTTAGAAAAAGAAAAATAATGTTTACACTATTTAATTAATTACTAATTAATAATTACTTTTTAATTAACTATTAGTGCTTATGAGTGTACCGGTAGCATTTAGATTCTAGAACTTGCGTTAGTGATGCATCCCGAGACCGCTAGTGAGACTACATTCGTGTAGTAGGATTTACTACATGATAAGAGGCATTAGGATCACCCTTGTGTTAAACCCGTATTATAATTACTTGACCATTTAAGTCATATTACTTGGCTAATTAAGTCAACTAATTTTCCCACACCCTTAGCGTTGTACTCATTTTTAGTACACGAAACCCCTAGTACACCCCTCCGAGCCTATCTTTTCGTTTCTAACTTTAAGCATCTTACTTAAAGGAAGAATTTGTTACACCCCACTTAAATGTACACCCAAATCGCCTTAGCCTTCCGTGTATGCGCTCATTTTTAGTGCATTATTGTTATTTGTTAAACCCTAAGTTAACTATCTAATTGATTACATGGTTGCTAAGTTGAGTCATATCCTTGTACATATTGTTTTGGGACGATTGGGACTCATGGGTAAGTACTTATTTTATGGAGTAATGGGGAAGAACATCATTTATTACCCCCATATGTGCGTTAATCTTAAAAGTGCTCCAAGTGTTTTGATTTTCTTAATTCGAGTCATTAGTTTAGTTTATTGTAAAGTATGTAAAGATTCAAGTGTAAGGGGAATTCCCATTCCCTATGATGTATTATTTTGGATGGTAGGGTAAGAGTGTATGCAAAAAAAAAAATATATATATATATATATATATATATATATATATATATATATATATATATATATATATATATATAAAAAGAGAGAGAAAAACATACGGACTACCATCCCTTTTCATTCTATGTTTATTTTATGTTTTTGTTATTTTTCATTTATTAGCTTAAGTCGAGTCTAGTCTTGGCTTAGCAACGCCATATTGTACATGTAATTAACTAAGATTGTTAACTCGCCACCAGTAAAACTTCCTTTATCCAACAAAACCGTGTATTTCATCTCCCTACACCTAACGTTACAACCCTTTAAAAGACCTCTTTGATAGTTTATCCTAGGTGCTTACGCCATGTGGTGGAGGTTTGATCCTTTCCCAAGCCTATGGTAATCTATTTTGCTATGACAGGTAGTGAGAGATATCTTCCGTTTCCATATTGTAATTTACACTTTATTACACCCGAGAGATGTGAGTATCTAAACACTATTTGTGAGGTGCTTGTGTATGACCTCCGTGCTTGTCTATTGGTCTTTAGTGGAACGATTATTTGTTGTAATTACTTTTATATTAGTGTTAAATGACCCCTAACTTGTATTTTGAGTAGAATAAAAGCGCATTTGCTTGAGGACAAGCAAATCTCAAGTGTAAGGGTATATGATGAGGCGAAAAATGAACCACTTTTAGGGGGTCATTTAAGCCCGGAATTGAATTTATTTGATCAAATATTGCCCTAAATCGTTCCTTTTGTGATTTTAGGTACTTTGGGAGTGAAATCTGGAAAAAGAAGCAATTCGGACGTTTTTGGAGCATAAAAGTGAAGAAAACGCCAAAGTCTTAATTTTCCTTGCTGGGAACAGTAGGTGACGGCGTCAAGAGCAATACCTTGATGGCGTCAAGAGCAAATTTCCATGACGATCCAGAGCAGATTTGACGGCGTCACAAGGAAGGGCGTCAAGAGTAAAAGTCATGACGGCCTGGAAATGCATAATACATGACGGCGTCAGAAGTAGATCAAGGCAGTCCGAGAAGAGTTTTGGCGGCGAGGTGACGGCGTCACAAGCTTTGTCTTGACGCCGTCAGAACCCTTTTTCTATATATAGTTTTCTAATTTTCACACATTGAGAGAGAAGTTTTGGAGAAACCCTAAGTACGATTTTGGTGCGAATTTTACAGGTTTTTCAAGGGTTCTAACCCCTTGATACCTTTCATGTGTAATTAAGATAAGTGTTCTTTTAATTCAATCAATATGTCTATGTGTTGGTTGTCTATATCTTGTTCTTGTCTTAATTCCATCATGCTAGGCTAGATCTATCTTGTGTTTGCTTGGATCTAATGAAACCTAGATGTTGATTATATGTTGATTACTTGTTTATAGTTTGTTTTGGATGAATGAATTTATATGTTAGGCTTAAGAAAACTGGCAGATCTCTAATTGGTAACATGCTTGAACGTCTTAGGAAACATGAACCTATTGCACTAAGGTCTTTATTGGTTGTATTTAATGCATGAGCCACTGTTTACAATCCCTATAGTTATGCTGGGCATGGTGTAGGAGGAGATAAGAGCTCATAGAATTGGGGAGTTATGTGCGATACCCCATGAATGGTATTAAGGAATACAATCCGTCATCCATACAACTATAACAAGTAATTAACGTGTAAAAGATGTCTAGGGAGTAGTGAAATCTAAGTAAACACATTTTCTCCACTTATTGCTCACAACCTTAGTTAATTTAGTTTTATTTTCATTTTTAGTATTTTATTTTGATTGCATCTTAGTATTGGGTTAGTTGACTAGCAACTAATTCCGCTCAAATCCTTCAAACCCCGAGATTTTACTTGCTTTCTAAAAAATATAAAAATACAAAAAAATAATCATCTCTCATCTTTAGCACTAGTAATTAGGTTTTCTAATCCTAGCGACACTATTCCTAGCTGAACGATCAATCCCCCGGTACTTGTCACTATACTATACTACAACGATCAGGTACACTGCCTGGTGGGGGTTGTAAGCTTCTCAAGATCCCTTGAGAGGTAAAGTCTGGTGCAATCCCTACGCATCATAGATGCATAAGATCCACCATTGTTCTTGGGCCTGTATTGAAAATTAGGTCCCTTCTTAGTCCAAGGACAACCTGCTGAGGGCTTCACAGCAGTATCCCAATACCCTCCACCAACATACATTGAGTCAAAATATCTAGGCCAATAACCATTATGAAAAGAAGAACTGGTTTATCTCACATATGGTCTAGCAACAGATCTTCTCCAAGGAGAAGGTTTATCAGCAGAATTGTGTTTATGAGTTGCTTGTAGAACAAAAGATGGTATATCATTAACATTTTTCCACATTGGTCTAGGTTTCCTTTGACTAGCACATACACCCATTCTTTGCTCATGAAAATTACAATCCTTAATCAAATGAAATTTACTTCCACACACAAAGCATTTCTTCTTTTTAGAAGATTTATTCAAAGTGAAAGATGTTCCATGACATGAAAAAGCATTAAAACCACAAACATTAACAGAATTGTTTTTGACAGAATTAAAAACATTGTCTTGCAAAGAATTAAATAACAAGTCTTCAGAGGAAACTGTCTTGGAATCAACAGTAACTCTAACAGGCTTGTAGGGAGTCTTGGGTGAGGTCTTGGGAAGGTCTGACTTTTCACTTGAATCACAACTGGTATATGTAGTAGACCCTTGGTCAGAGGACTTGTCACTGTCAGAACAAGAGACAAAGTCAGTAGATTTAGAATCAGGGTCTGGCAAGTCACTTGACTTTTTGCCATAAATATGGTGTGATCCATCAAAGTCAACAGTTATGGAAAGGTCAGTGGGCATGTGTTCTCCTCTAATAGGTCCAGCTACAGTATGTAAGTTACCTTCTTTTACATAATTAGCTAATCCTGCTGGTGTTGATTTACCTAGGTCATTCCTAGCTTCTAAACCAACATACTTCTTAAAACCTAAACCTATTCCAGAGTTAACCGCCTGACTACCATATATTAAGCTAGCTAAATTGTCACCTGATATTAACCATGATTTATGTCTAGCTACCTCTTCATCTAGTTTCTCTTTCAGCACTAGATTTTCTTAAACTACATCAGCCTTTTCTTTCACAGTACGCTTTAAATCTATCTGAGTACATTCTAATTTACTTTCTAACACCCTTATCTTTTCATCATAAGCAAGCTGATTCTTTTGAAACCATATTTTTTTGTCTATCTAAAGTTTTTAAAGCCTATTTATAAGCCTCAACTTCTACATAGCATTCATTATATTTAGGTTTCAATTCATCATAAGCTTCCTTAAGTTCATTATATCTTACACTACAACCAAAAACACAGTTATGTACCTAAGAGATGCCCATCATAGCAACTTGATCATGCTGATCCTCTGTAGTGCAGCTTGCCAACATAGAGACCTTCTTAGAACCAGAAGCTTCATCTTGAGCAGGCTCATGAACTGTCCAGTTGATATGTTCATCCACAGTGACCAAAGCTTTGGAAGTTCCAGCTTTAGAGGTTCTAGCTTCCTTTTGACTCTGCTGATAGGTAGTATATCTAACCTCATCACCAGCCTTCCTATCCTTGCATTCTCTTGAGAAGTGACCTATCTGACCACAAATATAGCACTTGACCTTCCTTCTGTCAAATCTAGCAGGATCTCTTCCCTTGAAGCCAAACTTTCTCCCAGACTTATTCTCAAACCTCTTGATGTTCAATGAAATCATTGCCAACTGCCACTTCAAGTTCATCTCTTCCATATCCAGTGGATCTATTTGTTCAAAATCCTCATAGGCAAGTTGCTGCTGATGTTCATACTCAACAACAAAAGAGTGAAGTACATCTTCCATTATATTACTGGATTTTGGTTGAGGATTTGATTTTGTGGTGATGGGAGAAGATGATCCTGATGAGTATGGGCTTGAGGTATGAGGCACCTGATTTGATGAGGAGCTGACAAATGTTGAGTGAGTGGATGTACGAATGGGACTTCTGACATCAGGCTCAAGAGATTTAAATCTGTTATAGAGGTCATCAAAAGAGATCATATCCAATTCACCTTTAGTCTTCAGTGCAATGCTTACTTTTAGCGAAGATGGTGGCAGAGATCTTAGAAACTTAGCATTGCAATCTTCATTGTCTGTTCTGGCCTTCAGCTGATTCAATTGGCTCAGAATCCTATGGAACCTGTCATATCCCTTGTGGATGCCTTCTTCCTCAGATATTTGGAATTCTTGAAACTGCTATTTCAGCATGGACTTCTTCATCCTTCTTGACTCCTCATTCCCACCAAAACCTAGCCTTTATTGTCATCCATATGTCCTTAGCATCTTCCATGAAGTGAAATTCACCCATGTGGTCATCTGGTATAGCCTAAAGAAGAATAGTTCTGACTTTATTCTCTCTCTGAACAGCCAGTATCTCTTCAGCAGTTTTGGGACCAAGAATGGTAACAACCACATCAGCATCTTTGACGTGTTTCTTCAGACTGTTACCTTTATGGACAACTTCCTAAAGATTCTAGTCAATATTAGTGATCGAATTTTGCATTTTCATAGACCACAATTCATACTCTTCTGCATTCTTAAGGTATGGGAATTTGGAATTACTGTTTGTGAGAGTTAGTTGTTGGAAAGATGTGGTGTTTTGGTTTTGAGCAGCATCTGATTCATCATCTGATCCAGTCATTGTTTTGGTTGTTTCTGATTGAGAGGGTGTAAGATTGATGTTGCTTAGTATCATAAAGACTCTCCCGAGGCTCTGATACCACTTGTTGAACCTTAGACCTTGATAGATCTTTGAGCACTCATGGATCGTTAGTTATGTTTATGTAATCACAAACAAACTAAAAGAAAATCTCTATAACTTGTATTCTAAAACGGAAAATAAACACAAGTATGAACAATGATTACTAAGAATACTTGATCCTCTATGGATCTTTTAATAATACTGAAATTGTTTTTCTAAAACGTGTTCCTAATACATAATCGTGTGTTCCTTTTATAGACAAGGAACCCTAAACCGTTTCACAAGAAAAATATCTTCTATAAACTTCAAAAGATATGCATTATTACTTCCTAATAAAACTCATGCATATCCCAACTAAATAACAAAATACACGGAATATCTATATCCGTAGAAACAAAATATGCTTTACTGCTTCAGCAGGAACCAACTCTTCAGCAGGAACCATCAGCAGTAATTTCAGTAGAATTCTTTATTCAACAGAATTCCCAACAACTTATAGAACAAGAAAATTAAACCACAATTACAAACATCTTTAACAACTTAACATTTATTTAATTACAACATGCACCGCTCCTTGTTGCAGTTACTCTCAACTTCACCATAAAAGCTTGATGATAGACCTGACAAAGTTCAAAAATAAAACTATGTTATTGATGATTTATTGACAAACTCATGTAAATCACATTCTACAAAAATAGAGAACATAGTACCTTATATATTTTGAAGTACATCTAGTATATGTTGCAACTTATTGATAACAATTTCTATTTTCATCCGTTGTAGTGGGGAATCCACAGAGCATGATACTCTGATCTTGATAGTTGCAACCAAACATTCTTCCACTTTCTTTGCATTAGCTTCCGTACTTTGCAACACAATTGCATCATCGTCAATAACATCGACTACATGATCTGGTAATGCCATGTAAGCAAATTTGTTGATATAAATAATGTTTAAAAACGTTATTAATATTTCTCAATAACTCTATGTTTTGATAATCACAAAATGTAAACTAAATTAAGTCAAGATTATGACGTAAACAAGTATTTAGTAACAAATATTTACTTCTACAACTTATATCACTTAAGGTATGCATAAACTAAGCAACTTATGCATTACATGATCAAAGGAAATTTTTCTAATCACTAGAACTCTTATAAATGTCTTAAACATTTTATATCTTTTACAAAATTATTTTTGGAATTAAAAGAATATGTTTAAATCATTATTAATATATGATTTCAAATTTCTAACCAAAAATGGAAAATTTTATCCAGAAAAACCTTCCCCACAAGAGGACAAAATACTCCAACGTTCTGGAGGGGGCGGCCTCCTTAATTCATAAGGCGGCCCCCTTAATCATTAAGAGGACCGGCCCCTAATTAAGGGGACCGGCCACGCTCCAGAACAGTATTTTGGTCCCCTTTAAATATTGATTCATTTCACAAATTTTCCTTACCTTTTTGCACTCAAAACCTTCTGATCTCATCTCCATTTCTATCTCAAAAATCCTTTGATCCTATAATTCATAAGTCTTTGTTTCCAAGTGATCCAAAGCTTCATCCACTCAAGTGCAAAAAGAAGAACACTCCTCTACATCCATAAAATTGTAGTAGTGTTGTGATTAGTTAGTTTCATCTTGTAGTAGTGCTAGATACTTGTAAAGTGTTGTGTGAATTAGTTGATTGTAGATACTAGGTGTGTTGTAAAGTAGTGTAGTTGTTGTGATTTAGTTGTGTATAGAAGAAGGTGTGAAGTAGACAAGAAGAAAAGGTGTGAAGCTATCTTGAAGAAGTTGTGAAGGTGTGAAGGAGGTGTGAAGTCTTGAAGAAGTTGTGAGATTGGTTCTAGCTACGATTAGAACTCGACATTTAGCTTAGTGTCGTTAATAGGTGTAAACCAAGGTGTGTAAGGTTTCTCCGCCATAAGGAGTTTGTTGACATAGTGAAGAAAACTCTCAAGTGTGGTACTCGGGGAGTGAAGTAGGGCAAGGAAGGTGTCCTTGTAGCCGAACCACTATAAATTCGCGTGTTGTGGTTTGATCTTTCTAACTCTATCTTTTCTTTACTTTATTTCTATATTTACATTATTAGATTAGAATTGCTTGTATTTGTTGACACTTGAATTCACGTAAGATCGAATCAAAAGTTTTTATAAGCTACAAAAGATTTTGAATATAAATTTAAAAAGACGTAAAACTATTCAACCCCCCTTCTAGTTTTTCACAATTGGTATCAGGAGCCACGTCTTGCAAGATCTTTAAAATATATTGTATTTTAAAACTTGTAACGATCTATGGAATCTGAAAAATATTTAGAAGGGCAATCTATGCAAAGACCACCACTATTTGAAAGTGATGGATTTTTATATTGGAAAAATCGATTCAAAACTTATGTGAAATCAAAAGACATAGATCTTTGGCACGTTATTACTAATGGTGATTTTTTACCTATTCAAAATAACCCCGAAACAAAGAAAGATGAAATCGTACCTTTTGAAAAACAAAATGATGATTTAAAAAGAAAACTTGCTAAAAATGATAAAGCAAAAATGGTTATTTATAATGCGCTACCACGTAAAGAGTACGAAAGGATCTTTATGTGTGAAACCGCAAAAGAAATTTGGAACTCTTTATTAATAACTCACCAAGGTAATAGTCAAGTTAAAGATAACAAAATAGATCTACTTTTTCAACAATATGAGCAATTCACGATTCCGGAAGAGGAATCAATTGATAATGCTTTTGCGCGGTTTAGCACTATCATCACAAGTTTAAAAGCACTTGATGAGAATTTTTCTAGTAAGAATTTTGTTAGGAAGTTTCTTAGGGCTCTTCACCCAAAATGGCGAGCCAAAGTAACGGCCATTGAAGAATCGAAGAATTTGTCAACTTTACAACTTGATGAATTAATTGGGAACTTGAAAGTCTACGAAGTAATAATAAAGAAAGATTCCGAAATGGTCGAAGGAAAACGAGAGCAAAGCAAGTCAATCGCCTTGAAAGCTAGAAAGGAATCCAATAACGAAAATAGCTCATCTTCCGAAAGTGATGACGAAGAATATGCCATGGCCGCAAGAGATTTCAAGAAATTCTTCAAAAGACGAGGAAGATTCGTTAGACAGCCATATGATGAAAGGAAAGCATCTCAAAAGAATAAAGATGACAAGAATAGCAAGAATGAAAGGAAATGCTTCAAGTGTGGTGATCCAAATCACCTCATTGGAAGATGTCCGATGATGTCAAGAGATCAAAATCAAAGAGCATTTGTTGGAGGATCTTGGAGTGATAGTGATGAGGAGGAGAAAGAAACGACAAAAGAAGAGAAGTGTCTTATGGCAAAAACATCAAGCGAGGAACGTTCCGAAACCGAATATTTTAGTGATGAAAATTTATCGTTAGATGAAAATGATTTAGATAATGAGTATAATAGACTATGTAAATTAGGAAAACAAGTAATAACTAAAAATAAATCACTAAAACATATAAACAACCAATTAGAAAATGAAATACTAGAACTTAAAATTAAAATACATAAATTAGAGAAAGGCAAAGAAATTATTGAAGAATGTAAATTATGTCAAGAGCTTAAGTGTGAAAATAAAATACTTAGAAAAGAAATTTGAAAATTTGACATATTTGAAAATAGTAGTAACTCACTTAAGAAAATAATAAGTATTCAAAGAATATCCGGAGACAAAACCGGCTTAGGATTTAACCCAATTGAAGCTTCATCTAGTGAAACAAAAAATATTAAGTTTGAAAACGAATCTAGTAAACCAACATCCTTAGAAAAACATCCCAAATACATACTCATAAATGATAAGAAAATACCTCTTGCTAGTGATGAAGAAATAAAACCGTTTTTTAAACCATCTTTAAAGACCGATGTAGGATCGTCTAAACCTAAAACAAGATCTAAAACTTCACCACCTAGGAAACCAAATAATTCTTATCCTAGATCTAAAACAACTCAACCAAGAAGAAACCAAAATAAACAAAACTACAACAACCCTAGTAATCAAATGTGGAACTAGATGTAAGATCATCTAAACCTAAAACAAGATCTAAAACTCCACCACCTAGAAAACCAAATAATTCTTATCCTAGATCTAAAACACCTCAACCAAGAAGAAACCAACATAAACAAAACTACAACAATCCTAGTAATCAAATGTGGAACTATCAACCAAGGTACAACCCTTGGGGAATACTACCACCTTTCTTGCATCCTAGCCAAATGTTGAACATGTTTAGACCAAACAACTTTGGACCAAAGAGGCAATGGGGACCAAATAGCTAGATCAACATTCCTTATCACTATCTTGGAGTTCTATCGCCATAGACTTTTGCAAAGTCTATTTATCATCTTGAAGATTTAGAAGACTTTCTTTTTGAAGACCGCCGGGTACGCCATTCTTTCTCTACTCATTGCCATGCGTAGATAATTATTCTTTGTTGCTTTGCTTGCGTAGACATAATTTACTTCCTTTTTCATCTTTAACATATATATATATATATATATATATATATATATATATATATATATATATATATATATATATATATATATATACACACACACTAGCCGAGTACCCGCGCCTAGCGACAGCGGTGTCTAGTTTCCGACAAAATTTTAGCAACGAATAATTGTCGTCTAACGGCAGCTGTGTATAATTTTCGAAATCCGTTTGTGTCAAATTTTGTTTGCGTATTATTGTTTTATCTTTTTGTTTATCGATATTTCACGTTCGCGTCATATTCCGTGTTTATGTTTTTTTTTTTATTTCCTATTACGTGTATGTACTTTTTTTTGTTAGACGAATTAGTATGCCGATTGTTAAACAGACTATTAATGTTTCACATATAGTTTGAGTGATTTAACATTTTAGCGTGTAATCAAATGGCTTGTGTTCCAATGGTACTCCAAGTAACCGCGCTTAGTGGCTGCAATGACAAGTTTTCGGTAAAATTTCGACAATGACACAGTTGCAATTACATAGTTAATAAACTCGGGCGTTGTATTCTAGCAGCCTCTCGTTAATCTTATACTCCGTAGTTTATTGTGGTTTAGCGAATTATTCAAATCAAAGTGTATCTAAGCTTTTCCATTTGCTATCTGATAAGTCTATAAATAATTTTTATTGTAGGTCCATGTATTGTCTACTGATATATAGCTAGGGTGACTACAAATCTATTCTCTTCTTATTGTTAACTTCATTTTTGGTACTTTTAGTCCCATGTATAAACACTTGTTTCAAGATTGACATTTAGAAACATTTCAAATTTAAATTACGAGTCATTATTTATTGTATAAATACACGCCTCTTTCTGGACACAACTGAAACATTGAGGGTGCGCTTGTTTCAAAATAAGGAATGGGAAAGGCAAAGGCAAAGGGAATGCTAAGGAAAAGGAAAAGGTAAGGAAAGCATTTCTCCTAATTTATTGGGTAATGGCTCATTACCCACTACTGGGTAATGACTCATTGCATTATACTCTACCAAGCAACATTTTTCATTGTCTTTCACATTCCCCACTTCCCACTCCTATAACCCCTACCAAGCATGTCCTGACATTTAGAAACATTTCAAGTTTAAATTACGAGTCATTATTTATTGTATAAATATACTCCTCTTTCCGGACACAACTTTATGCGAACTTTTGTGACAAAATATATTCCCGAAGATGAAAATTTAAAAGATATAAAATGTAAAATTTTGATTGGATGATATAAAAAAAATGCTAACAATAAACAAATGTGTGGTTGAAAATTTAAAAGAAATAAAATGTAAAATTTTAATTGGATGATATAACCAAAAGACATTAGTGGTGGGAGGAATGAATCTATCATTCAAAGTGGTGGGGCCAAAAAAACAAAATGGTACCAAACAATTGATTTGGTCTTTCTTTCAATCCATACCCATTGATTTGGTCTTTCTTTCAATCCATACCCAGTGATACCCGGATACCAAACGGGCTCTTAGAAACATTTCAAATGTGATGTTTTTAAATTGTGTTTGATTTATATATAAGCATTAATTTTTTTGTGATATTTCATTCGAAAAAAAAAATTACAAGATAGTTCATGCCTGTGGTTTGAAAGATAGATAAGCTTCATATTCGTATAGTCATGCTCATTTCGCAAGGCCCACATATGACTTAATTTGTTATATTTGGGTATGAGCCTAAGAGTTCATATTGAATTGTTTAAATGAAGATTTTGAATATTAGAATGGTGAAATCTATTCTTCTACGCTCAGTTCTTGAGTTTTAAGTGATGGGAAATGGAAAAGAAAAGGAAAGGGAAAAGAAAAGGAAAAGGAAAGTAGGTGTTAGTTGTTATGTTCTTGAGATAGAGGAAAGGAAAAAGAAAGTAATGATAATCATGTTCTTGAGTGGGAGGAAAAGGAAAATAACTTGGTGAAATTACATATATGCCCTTTAGTTGTTAATGTAAAATGTTTTAAAAAAGGTATATCAGTCTTTACACAACATAAGTTTCCTTTTCCTTTCCATTTCCTCCCAAAAGTGGGAGGAAGATTTACTTAACTAAACTTCCTCCCTATTTCCTTTCCAATTCCTTTTCCTCCCTTAAAAAAAACTCAAAGAACACAAAAACCTATCAATTTCCTTTCCTTTCCTCTTCCTTTCCAACTCGAGAACTGAGCGCTAGAGTCACAAAATCGAGTGGTGAAATCTATTCAGAGTCAAAAAATCGAGGCAATAGTTATCACTGTACATAAAAACTGAAAAGACCATCCTTTTTCACCACTCCCCATACCTCAGCTTTTATCATAATGAAAAGAAAAGCAAACATTGAAAACTTCAAAAACTCTCAAATTTCAAATTTAAAGTATTACATTTCAACTTTTAAAGTCACAAACATTTCGAAATTGTGTTCTAAACTAATACCGTATGATTTTAACAGTCAACAAATTATAAAAATAATTTTACCGACCCAAAATTTAACAATTAAGAAAAAAAATTTATTAACAATTTAAACATTCAAAGATTACACCAATTTACCAACAAATTTCACAACATATATCAAAAGCAAATTATACATTTTGTGAGGCCACATTAAATTCCGGTGACGACCACAGCGGTTTCAGCAACTGCAGAGGAGGCGGTGAGACGTAGATCTGAAAAAAAGCCAAAATATTATAGCATCTCTCATCTATAATAAAGCAAAACTTAAAAACTTGCAAAATATATAGATCTATAGAAGAAAAAAAACTCGCAAAATCCTTCAAAACACCAAAATATGTTATAACAGTCACAAATTTAGTTGTGGTGGGTCCCGGAAAAATAGAAGAGACGATAACAAATATTACCGGCGACTCAGCTGCGGATACGACGGTGGCCTTTGGCGGCAGCGACAACTGTGACAAAAAAAATACCAAAATATTATTAATTCTCAGATCTACAAATAAAATCCACATATCTATAAAAGAAAACCTTTAATACTTAATTAATATACATAGATCTATTATAAAACTAAAAAAAAAATACCTTAAAACTTGAAAAATCCTGATAGCGGTCGTGGTTCGTGGTGGGGCTTTCTATAGAGATGTGGGTTTCGGTGGTGGTGAGGTTTGGTGGTGGAGTGGTGCGGTGGTAGAGTGGTATGGCGGTGGAGAGTTGTGCGGTGGTGGAGTGGTCTGGCGGTGGAGAGTTCCTGTGGTGGTGGTGATGAGATGTGTGGAAAATAGAGTATTTTGTTGTGTCTTTTTTGGGTGAATAAGAGATTAAGAGAGATGAGAAAAAAAGTTGGTAGTGTGTGTGATTTTTTTTTTGTTGGTTTAGTAAAAGCTTTTATATCCCACAGGCTCGGAGTATGGTTCGGATGTCTGAATCTTAATTTTTTGGTTCGGAGTTAGGAGGGGGATATGCATGCTTTATAACGGAGTATATATATATATATATATATATATATATATATATATATATATATATATATATATATATATATATATATATACACACATATGCGTGCACATAACTTAGATACGTCATTAGTTGACTTTCTAGAACTCTAGGAAATTGTTCGTTTTCGAACCTTTTTCCTTCCCCTTTAGCTATTTTGAACTTTGACGTTCAACTCGAAGATCTTTTATGTCCACTATTAGAAAACTCATGATGATGAAGAGATGTGAGTCAAGTGGATCAACATAAAGGAAGAACGCCTTCGCACAAGATGAAGAGATGTTAGCCAAACTCGTAAGAGATAGCAAGATATATAATCTAATATATATCTAGCCAAATTTCTAAATAAATTATAATGTCAAAAATATTGTTTGAATAGTATTGATATTAAATCGAACTAATTCCACAACTATATTTTGACATTTAAATTTAAAGCGAGTTAAAAATTAAAATAAAGGAACATTGTGAAACTACTTCCTAGATTTATTTTCTTTTAGGTCGAAGTAGGTGTTCGTTCCACATGTATTGCATATAACATGTATTAATAATTTTTGTATTAATTTTATTTTTATTGTTATATTGTTCAGGTGAAAATGCCTAAGGCCACGGTTGGTGATGTTTCTAAAACCAAACAATACATTCCTAATGTTTCCTCCACTCCCAGCATGTCTCCTTCAGTTGCATGTTTCTATCGTCCCATTGAAATTAGAAATATTCACGAAGGTAGAATTGTCGATCCATCCTTCTATGAATCCGATCAAATCGAACGAATGTTCTCCAATATTCGTCTTGAATGTCTTTACCAAATCAACGAACCAATCATTCCCCGTTTTATCCTTGATTTCTATAGCCAAGTGACGGTGCAAACCGATCCCTATAGCCATCTCCTTATTTCTTTCATAATTCAAAATCAATTCATCACTCTTACTCTTGCTCAGTTTGGGCAAATTCTCAGGATCCCATACAATGGCCAAGCCGTATTCTCAAATGAATGGGATCTTTCATCACTTGAAAGAAATCGTCCTCAGGATGGCTCATACTATTCTGAGATTCCTAGTCCTAAAGACATTCGTTGACTGCTTGAACTAGAACGTGGTACGACTAGTCGCAAAATCAAGTCGAAGAATGTCGATATTCATGCTAATCAAATTCTTCTCAAAGAGCTAATCCCCGATATGAAAAATTGGGAATAACTCATTCGCGAGAATGCGTTTGGTACCGGCGGTCACCGTGATCATCTCACGGCAAGCATCGCCCACATGTTATATTGTGTAGTTGCTGAAGAGAACTTTAATTTGGCTTATCTCTTTGTTCATCGAATCATGTCCGCCAAAAACACTCCAAATACCAACCTTCCTTACGGTATGTTACTTACACGACTTTATCGTCATGTCATGGAACATTACCCAAATCTTCGGAGTGATATCTATGTGCTTGTTCATCCCACCTTGAATCAACTCACTCTTGTCCGGACTCGTCGATCTCGTGGTGATAAAGGAAAAGCTCGCGGTTCTATGTTCTCTATGCCTCAGGGTTCGACATCTCACCGAGGCAATGATGATGATGAGGAGGAAGAAACCTCACGTGTTAGTACTCCATCCCCCACGACCTTTGTTGATGATCTCCCTGATCTTGACTATTCCGAATATCAAATTCCTCTTCCTCATGAGCGTACCGATGAACTCCTCTTTACTCATCAAACGTCCATCATTAACCAACAACAACAAATGCATGAAGAAATTCGAGGAGGATTCAAGTCCGTGGGAAAAATGTTCAGGAAGATAATGGGCAAGAAGAAGAAGTAGAGATGTTGATGTATTGCTACTTTTTTATATTATTGCTTTATTAGACATTTGAGTGGTTTATTATTTGTCCAATTTATTCGGAAATACTTGTGCTCTTTCATGTTTATTTCTTGAATAATGCTTAGGTTTTAACTATTATCATGCTAGGATCTTAATTATAACTTAATGCTAATATTATGCTTCCTTTTATCTAGCTTATAATATATTTGTTTACATGCATGATTTGTTTATATATACTTATATTTCATCATTCCTAGAGTATATGCTTCAAATAGAGCTTGCTGGAAACACACATTTGAAAAACCACCCAATTCTGCAAATTTTTGGTTTCTGGTCGACTGGGAAAACACCAGATGGGCGGGCCCCTTAATTTTCCTAGGCGGTCCCCTTAATTATAAGGGGGGCGGCCTACAATTAAGGGGACCGGCCATCTGGAACTGGGTTTACTGTTTTCTTTTGCATCTTGTGACCTTGATGAGTGTGTAAATACTCATCATTTTTATCATATCTGAAATGCCAAAATATCCAAAAACACTCAAATATGCATCAAAATACTGAAAATATCCCAAAGATTGTGTTTTATATGTTTAAGATGCAAAATGATTGAAAACAAATGAAAAACGAACAAAGTTTGCATAATTGGCAGTTTCAGTCTCTCAACATTCAAAAAAAATGTCAAAACTAGTCCTTGAAGGTTTAAAATGAATGAAAAGTCAACATAAGTCCATGGGAAATCAAACTTGTTCACTTTTAGTCCCTGGATGAAGTTTTCTTAAAATGGCAACTTTTACCCCTCAAGTTTCAAAAATGGCAAATTCAGTCCTTGGGCATTCAAAATTGGAAAAATTACATTTAAGGCCCTTGCACTATTCAAAGTGCACTATTTAAACTTGGAAAAAGTGGCCCTTTTTGATAACTTATGGGAAATTACACTTTCAGTCCCTCAACTTTCACACATTGGCAAAAATGGTCCCTGCGAGTTCATTTTGGAAATATTACATCAAAGGACCTTTGGTTGTTGGAAGTTGGCAAGTTTTACCCTTGTGATGTACTTTGGAAAGTTGCATAACAGGTCCCTCAAGTTTCGGTATAATTACAAAAATGGTCCTTGTGCTAACTAATTACCAAACCAAACGGATTACCTTATTACCCTTAATATCCAATCCATAAAACAAACCCCCAACCCAACACCAACACCCTAGCACATCTCACCTTGGCCCAAGTACTACTCCAGCCCAAAACCCGTTTTATTATTTAAAACGGTCAAACGACCTTTGACCATCCTCCACCTCCCACACTCCCGTGACCCTGCACCTATGCTACTTTTCATCATCACCACACCACTTACCCCCTCCTCCATCATCACCCCTGTCTCCAAACAAACACCCCACTCCAAAAATAGTGAACCTGGCACAAGTAATCAGAGGAAAATGCCAAATGGCATTTTGGGCGTCAAACTCAAATAACAGCTAGGATTGAATTCTACTAATCCTAAGGTTAAGATCATTGCTGGGAAAGAGACAGAGGGTACAAAGAAACCCTAATTGAAGGCTATTTAAAAAGAAGAGTAGATGTGAAGGAGGGTGGGTAGTATTAGTTAAAAATTCATGTCGCATTAGCTTAATTTTAGTCAATTTCAGTGTAATTCTTGAATTAAACCTTGTATTCAATCTTTTCAGTATAATTTAAATCCATTTCAGTTACAATTATAGTGTTCTTTTTATGATTTCAGTTTTTGCTAAGTTTAAATTACAAAAAATATCACCTAGCTTATTAGTGTTTCTTCTTGTCAGTTTGGACTCAACAATGCATATAAGCTTCCTGAATAGCTTTAAGAGCTACTAGAATCCATTTAAACTCAATTTAGATGGTATAACTCAAGAATAAAAAATAAATAAAAAGCAGAAAAATAGAAAAGAAAATAAAAAAATATACATGTTGAATGGAAAATGGCATGAAGCAAAGCAAAATTGGATGGCATATGGTTTAGAGGCTTGTGGAAGCCATTAGGATTGGTTCAAAGGTCCTTGGTTCATTTGGGAGCAGGATTGCACATTGTGAGTATATTTATCAAATTTTCATTTTACTATTCATTAGCTTCTTAAACTGCTTAATGTTGCTTAATTGTAACCATTAGTTATATTTAGACCTTATTGAAAGAGAAATTCAGGTTGTGGTTTGATAAATTTCTTTGTGCATGAAAATCAAAAGTTGACTGTCAAATTAGCTTATTTAGCATACTTGAGTAATTGTGCTCCAAACCTTTGTTTTTGTGTTCATTAAAGCTATTTGGAACATAGTAAGTTGTTTAGGATCATTTCCATCAACTATTGTTTCTATTTGTGCAACAAATCATCAAGACAGTTAAATAGAGGGGTGTTTGGTTCGATAGGATTTAGGGTGTTCTGGCTCAATTTTGTTGTTATCTTTGATTGTAACATTTCAGTTTAGGATAATAGAACAATGTCAAGCCATAAAATGCAGGTCTTTTACACAAAAAGTCAAAATTACCCATAACCTCCTCACTACAATTCACAATCAAGGGTTTTGGGATCATGATCACTAATTTCAGTGCATAAGTAGTTAAAGTAGCTTTAGTTAGTCTCCAAATAGCATAATACATCATTCTCAGTAAGTTAGATTAAATCAAACTTCATTTTAGTCAAGGTTCTTCAAAAACAGAAAAGTCAAAAATGGCATTTTGAGTTCAGAATCCCACTTTTTGGGATAATTTTCCTGAATTTTTTGAAATGAATTAGAACTTGAAATTTGTTGTGCTCTTAGTTTACCACCTAAGCTACAAAAACCTGCATCCCTTTTATTTTTGTGATTTTTTCTGTGTTGTGAGCACCAGCTTCTCTGTGATTGACTCAGTGGACCCCACATCTCCCCCTTTGACTTTTTGAGGAGCTTATCAGCTAAACTTCTCAGGCCTTGGCTTATTTTAGACCCTAGCTTATTTTCCCTCAGCTTATTTGACCCATTTTGGTGACCTGTCCACACTACAATGATTGATCACTCAGTATATGTGCCATAGTTTCATGTCCTCTCCTATGTTTGTTTGTGGGACCCAATGGGTGAGCCATAGCTTTTTGAAAAGCCAATAAGCTCAGCTTATTGGCTCAGCTTTTTATTTGGGCTTCCAAGCTCTCCTGTGGGCCCCACAAGGCCTGGAAGTTGGCCAATTCAACCTAAGTAGTCTTTTGATATTTGGATTTGCTTATTTTCTTATTCCAGCTTATTGTGTGTGCTTATTTGGTTCCATTGTGCTTATTTCCACTCATCATCATTAGTAATTTGCTTATTTATCACTGTGGCACCTTATTGTAGCTTTTTGGTCAACTTGGTCAAAATTACAAGTCCTAATAAGCTTAACATACAACCTGCCAATCTAATAAGCCACTCATCTGCTTATTTATAAGCTTTCAGCCAATGTCCCTTTATTAAAGTTAGTTATTTTAGGTATTTAAGTAGATTTGAAAAAGAAAAACAAGAAAAAGCCAAAAATAAGAAAAGTGATAGCTTCTATTTAAACCCTTTTGGCTTATTTTCTGCTTATTTATAAGCAATTCTTAATTTTAAATTTTTCTTAGGTTTCTTATAGTTTAAAATAATTTTAGTAATTTTTTCAGATTTTTCTTTTGTCATTTAGTACTTTTTATAATTTAATTTAGTTTAAATTAATTAAATAATTAGTTTTTAATTAGTAATAATTAATTAAAAAGTAGGAAAAATAGATTTTCTGTTTTAAAATTAATTTTATAATATTTTAGATTTTTCTAAATTTAATTTTCAAATTTTTAGTTAAATTTCATAATTAATTGAAATTTAGTATAATTTAGTTAATTAAAAAGCAATTAATAATTAGTAATTAATTAATAGTAATTAATTAAATAGTGTTAAAAATAATTTTAATTTTTCAAAAATTTTCTTATATCATTAGGATTGTAAAAATATAATTTTTATATTCGTAGGACTTTATTTGTTCCCATTTCACTTTTTATTTTGCGCATTCGCGTTTATTTTAAATTCAAACGCGCGTTTTTAGGTTTAACTCACGTTTTTAGGTTATCTGATCATCAGTAATTGTTAATATAGTTTTTTTAAGCTATTCTCAATCATAATCCCGTAGTATAATCATAATAATCAAATTCCTTACCCTTCTGATAAATCACCCGATCACTTTAAACGTTTTCAAATACAATTGCACACCTCGCTGGGACATAACGACCCGGGGATTCACTATACTCCTTGGTTAGTTGGTCTGAGACATTTGATTTGGTTGACCATTTACCTGGTTAATTTATTTGACCGTTCAGGACCAATCAAAATTTGGCGCCGCTGCCGGGGAGGTTGCTGCGTATCTAAAACGTCTTTAGAGATTAGTGATTTTTCATTCGTCATTATATAAACCCACCACCTTTTGTAAATCTTAATCATAATACAAAAACGTCATTAACACTTTTCCTAAAGTGTTAAAACACCAAAAAAAATCAAAAACAAACAAAACAGATCGTTACGTTTTCTATATCGGATTTCTTTTTAGGTGATTCTTAAAGAGATACGATTTTGGTTAACGAAACGATAACAAAAATATTGTCCAAAAGTTTTTCACCCATACACAAAAACCCAAAAACATTTGTCTCTTTCTTGTGAATATAATTACATAAAAATAAACCGTCGCAAACCAAGGCAGAACACCTACAAACTGGGGGTGTGGACATTAATAAGTTCCCAAACAAAAGATTAAAACTTGCCTTTGTATCCTTGTGAGTGGTGTACCTTTCTCAAAGAAGCCATTCATTTGTGATTATTGGTTTAAGTTCACTGTTGATTTGCCTCGATCTTGTTTTATTGAAATTTTGTTGTTAGTGCATGCGCACTCATTCACAAACGAAACGAAATCGTCAACTGATAAACGTAACTGAGTTACATCCTATTGTTGAGGATCCGGTTCCGAAAATGGACGATAACCAAGAACCACCCAAGGATGATGCAGCTCCTGATCGCCGAACGATGGAGGAGTTGTGTCAACCCACGATGCTAGGAAGAGGTGGACCCATTGCCCCTCTTAACATTGCGGCTACTGATTTTGGACTTAAGCATCACATGATACAACAAGTCCAAAATTCGTGCCAATTTCATGGTTTACCTGGTGACGATGCAAACAAGCATCTTGATAAATTTCTTACCGTTACCCAAAGAATGAAACAGAATGGTGTCTCCGATGATGCCCTTCGTCTATCTCTTTTCCCCTATTCTCTAACCCATCATGCAACTGCATGGTTTGATTGACTTCCTAAGACTTCGATTCACACTTTTGAAGAAATGGTGACTAAATTTTTAGCCAAATACTTTCCACCATCCATGGTTACCATGTTATGAAATGACATTAGTAACTTTCGTCAGCATCCCGAAGAGTCTTTATTTGAAGCATGGGAATGCTATAAGCTCTCAATTGATCGGTGTCCTAACCATAACATGTTGCTTGTTACCCAAATAGATACTTTCTATAATGGGTTAACATTGAGACACCGTGATATTCTTAATGTTGCTGGTGGTGGGACCTTTATGAAAAGGCGCCCCGAAGAGTGCTATGACCTCATTGAAAACATGATTGCCCACCATAATTTCTGGGATTCCTCAGCTGAGAGGGAAGAGTCATGTAAGTCTGTCACTCCAGCATCGTCTGAAATAGCGGCTCTCACTAAAAAGTTGGATGATATCTCTACGGCTGTGTTGAGAATGAACCAAACTATGCAAAGTCAACAAGTTCAAAATCAACAAGCCAAAGCTGTTAATCAAAGTTGTGAAACTTGTGGAGGTCCACATCCATATTCCGAGTGTCCAGCCACCAGTGGATACACTCAAGAGGACGTATATGCCGCTCAAGGTTCCTATAATTCGGGAGGTAATGGCTACCAACCGCAAGGAGACCGCAATCTTCTAAGCTATCGTTCTAACAATTTCCTTGGACCTCCCGGATTCAATCAAAACCCTAATGTCCAAAACCATAACCAGAACCAAAATCAGAATCGAATGAACCAAGGTTACCAGAACCAAGGGAATGTCAATCAGAACCAAAACCAAGGTTTCCATCAAAACCAAAACCAAGGTTTCCATCATAACCAAAACCAAGGTTTCCAAAATCAAGGAAACTACAATCGAAACCAAGGTCAAAACAACTATCATGGAAACAACTCTCATGGACATGGCAACTAACATCAAGGAAATTTTCAAAACCACGGTTCCCATCAAAACAACCGGGTCCAGAATTTTACCAATCAAAATCAAGCCATCACTCCAACTACTCAGAATTACCCTAACCAAGCTCCTCCTAACCAAACTCAAGCAATTGTTCCAACTGGCCCATCATCTGATGAGTTGTTGAGGCAATTCATGAAATCTAAGGAGGAAATGAATAGGGTAATGATGACTCAGATCGCAGACGTTAAGAAGTCTTTAAATGATCGACCCTCGGGCTCAGGTACTACTTTACCTAGCAACACGATCGCTAATCCGAGGGGCGATGTTAAAGCGATCACAACCCGAAGTGGTGTTTCCTATGATGGACCCAAAGCTCCTACTACCTCTTCTTCTCCTCCCAAGGTAGTAGAACGTGAGCCTGAGGTGACAAAGGACAAGGTGCAATTTACTAGCCCACGAAGTACCGCACACGTCCATCCTCAAGTTATACAAGAAACCATGCTCAAACCTGGTTACCAAGTTACGAAATGACATTAGTAACTTTCGTCAGCATCCCGAAGAGTCTTTATTTGAAGCATGGGAACGCTATAAGCTCACAATTGATCGGTGTCTAACCATAACAAGTTGCTTGTTACCCAAATAGATACTTTCTATAATGGGTTAACATTGAGACACCGTGATATTCTTAAGCTATCGTTCTAACAATTTCCTTGGACCTCCCGGATTCAATCAAAACCCTAATGTCCAAAACCGTAACCAGAACCAAAATCAGAATCGAATGAACCAAGGTTACCAAAACCAAGGGAATGTCAATTAGAACCAAAACCAAGGTTTCCATCATAACCAAAACCAAGGTTTCCAAAATCAAGGAAACTACAATCGAAACCAAGGTCAAAACAACTATCATGGAAACAACTCTCATGGACATGGCAACCAACATCAAGGAAATTTTCAAAACCACGGTTCCCATCAAAACAACCGGGTCCAGAATTTTCCAAATCAAAATCAAGCCATCACTCCAACTACTCAGAATTACCCTAACCAAGCTCCTCCTAACCAAACTCAAACAATTGTTCCAACTGGCCCATCATCTGATGAGTTGTTGAGGCAATTCATGAAATTTCAGGAGGAAATGAATAGGGTAATGATGACTCAGATCGCAGACCTTAAGAAGTCTTTAAATGATCGACCCTCGGGCTCAGGTACTACTTTACCTAGCAACACGGTCGCTAATCCGAGGGGCGATGTTAAAGCGATCACAACCCGAAGTGGTGTTTCCCATGATGGACCCAAAGCTCCTACTAACTCTTCTTCTCCTCCCAAGGTAGTAGAACGTGAGCCTGAGGTGACAAAGGACAAGGTGCAATTTACTAGCCCACGAAGTACCGCACACGTCCATCCTCAGGTTGTACCAGAAACCATGCCCAAACCTGGAGTTGTCTTTGAACCACCAATAACTCCTGTTGAGAACCCTAAATCCAAACCTTCAATACCTTATCCATCATGACTTAATGAGCAAAAGCTCCGTGAAAAGGCTAGTCACCAAATGGACAAATTTTATCAGATCTTTCAAGATCTGCTCTTTGACATAAGCCTTGCGGATGCTATCATCCCGATGCCCAAATTTGCATCACTAATCAAGAACTTGTTAAGCAACAAGGAAATACTGTACGAAATGGCAAAGACTCCATTGAACGAGAATTGCTCAGCAGTTATCTTAAAGAAGCTTCCCGAGAAGCTTGGAGACCCTAGAAAATTTCTCATTCCATGTATTTTTCCAGGGAGGATTGAATGCTTCGCCTTGGCCGATCTTAGCGCTAGCATCAACCTGATGCCTAATTCAGTGTGGAAGAAACTTTCTCTTCCAGAACTTACTCCTACCTGCATGACTCTTGAGCTTGCAGATCGTTCCATTACTCATCCCTTTGGCATTGTCGAGGACGTATTTATGAAAGTAGGTAAGTTCCATTTTCCCACCGACTTCGTTTTTGTTGAGTTCGATGCTGATCCAAGGGTTCCTCTCATTCTTGGAAGAGGATTCCTGAGAACGGGCCGTGCTCTAATCGATGTGTTCGAAGAGGAAATAACTCTTCGTGTTGGTAAAGAAGCAGTAACCTTTAACCTCGATCAAACTTCGAGGTACTCCTCAAATTATGACGCTGAATCGGTTAACCGAATCGATGTCATTGATGTTGCTTCTGAGGAGTACTCTCAAGAACTTCTTGGTTATTTTTTGAGTGGCAGTCCCACTCCATCCTCTAAGCCTATTGTAGCCGACTCTTCCCCTTATCTCACTCCTTTTGAGGGAAGTGACTTCCTTTTGGAAGAGGTCGAGGCTTTTCTTGCCCAAGATAGTTCAATTTCGCATGAAGTTGATGAATACTATCTTGATCCTGAGGGGGACATTCTCTTGCTAGAAAAATTGTTAAATGAAGACCCATCTCCCCCTCTTCCGCCCAAAGAACTTCATAAGGAACAGATCAAATATGTTGAAAAAACTGATGATTCTCCTCAAGTCGAGCTCAAAGACTTGCCTCCTCATCTCGAGTACGCAATCTTGGAGGGTAACGATAAGTTACCCGTCATAATCGCTAAAAATTTGAGTGATGGGGAGAAAACTGCGCTCATAAAGGTTCTGAAGTCACACAAGCAAGCAATTGCTTGGAAACTCTCCGACATTAAGGGTATTAACCCGGACTTTTGTACACACAAAATCTTGATGGAGGATGACTTCAAACCCGCAGTGCAACATCAAAGGAGAGTAAATCCAAAAATTTACGAAGTTATCAAACAAGAAGTTCTAAAACTTCTTGATGCTGGATTGATTTACCCTATCTCTGATAGTCCTTGGGTGAGTCCCATTCATTGTATTCCTAAGAAGGGTGGCATAACTATTGTCACCAATGAGGAAAACGAGTTGATTCCAACTCGTTTGGTTATGGGGTAGCGTGTATGTATAGATTATAGAAAACTGATGTGTGGGAATTGCATCAGGCTTTACCTCTCGAGGGACCTCGAGAAGCTTACAACCCCCACCAGGCAGTGTACCTGATCGTTGTAGTATAGTATAGTGACAAGTACCGGGGGATTGATCGTTCAACTTAGGAATAGTGTCGCTAGGATTAGAAAACCTAAAAACTAGATCTAGAGGTGAGGGATGATTCTTTTTGTGTTTTTATATTTTAGGAAAGCAAATAAAAATCTTGGTTTTTGAAGGAGTGTGCGGAATTAGTTTCTAATCAACTAACGCAATGACTAAGATGCAATCAAAATAAAATAATAAAAATGAAAATAAACTAAATTAAGATAGTGGTGTGAGCAATATATGGGAGAATTGTGTTTACTTAGATTTCACTACTCCCTAGATATCTTTTACAGGTTAATTGCTTGTTACAGTTGCGTGGATGACGGATTGTATTCCTTAATACCATTCATGGGGTGGCGTTCTTACTTCCCCAATCCCATAAGCTCCTACTTCACTCCTATGCCGAGCCAGCTAAGAAGCTCCTAATATGGGATCACTAGAATTCGCTCATGCATTAAATACAATCATAAAAACCTAGTACACATCGGTTCATGTTTCTTAAGACGTTCAACCAAGTTACACAATGGAGATCAGCAGGTTTTCTTAAGCCTAACATTGAAATCATTCATCCATTACAACTATAAACAAGCAATCAACCTATAATCAACATCTTGGTTTCAATACATCTAAGCAAACACATGAAAGATCTAGCCTAGCATGTTAAAATCAAGACAAGCATAAGATATATTCAAACAACACATAGACATATTGAATGAATTGAAAGAAGACTTATCTTAATTGAACATGAAAGGTTTCAAGGGGTGAAAACCCTTGAAAGTACTGTTACAAACGACCTAGGGTTTATTAGGTTCGGCCCTAGTATTCTCCACACAAGTTACTCCTTTAATGAATGAAAAATAGAAAAGTATATATAGATTTTGTGAGGTGACGGCGTCAAAAGTAAATTTCTGACGCCGTCATCTCGCCGCCAATAAAGTTCTCGGATTGCCTAGATCTGGGTCTGACGCCGTCATGTGTAATTCTGCTCCAGGCCGTCACTAAAATAACTCTTGACGCCCTACTTCTGATGCCGTCAGGTTTTCTCTGGTCGTCATGCATTTTGCTCCTGACGCCGTCATATTTTCCTTCTTGACGCCGTCAGGTACTGTTCCCAGCATGGAAAATTAAGTCTTTGCCGTTTTCTTCACTTTTATGCTCCAAAAACGTCTGAAATGCTTCCTTTTCCAGAATTCACTCCCAAAGTACCTAAAATCACAAAAGGAACGATTTAGGGCAATATTTGATCAAATAAATTCATTTCCGGGCTTAAATGACCCCCTAAAAACGGTTCATTTTTCGCCTCATCATATACCCTTACACTTGAGATTTGCTTGTCCTCAAGCAAATGCGCTTTTATTCTAGTCAAAATACAAGTTAGGGGTCATTTAACACTAATATAAAAGTAATTACAACAAATAATCGTTCCACTAATGACCAAAGACAAGCACGGAGGTCATACACTAGCACCTCACAAATAGTGTTTAGATACTCACATCTCTCGGGTGTAATAAAGTATATATCACAATATGGAAATGGAAAACATCTCTCACTACCTGTCATAGCAAAATAGATTACCATAGGCTTGGGAAAGGATCAAACCTCCACCACATGGCGTAAGAACCTAGGATAAACTATCAAAGAGGTCTTTTTAAAGGGTTGTAACGTTAGGTATAGGGATATGAAATACACGGTTTTGTTGGATATAGGCAATCTTTACTGGTGGCGAGTTAATAATCTTGGTTAATTACATGTACAATATGGCGTTGCTAAGCCAAGACTAGACTCGACTTAAGCTAATAAATGAAAAATAACAAAAACATAAAATGAACATAGAATGAAACGGGATGGTAGTCCAAATGTTTTTCTCTTTTCTTTTCCCTTTTCAATTTTTTTTCTTTTTCTTGATTTTTTCGATTTTTTTTTCTTTTTTTTTTTCTTCTTTTTTTTTTTTTTTTTTTTTTTTTTTGCATACACTCTTACCCTACCATCCAAAATAATACATCATAGGGAATGAACATTCCCCTTACATTTGAATTTTTACATACTTTACAATAACTAATCTAATGACTCGAATTAAGAAAATCAAAACACTTGAGTACTTTTAAGATTAACGTACATATGGGGGTAATATATGATGTTCGTCCCCATTACTCCATAAAACAAGTACTTTACCCATGAGTCCCAATCGTCCCAAAACAATATGTATAAGGATATGACTCGAATTAGCAACCATGTAATCAATTAGATAATTAACTAAGGGTTTAACAAATAACAATAATGCACTAAAGATGAGTGCATACACGGAAGGCTAAGGCGATTTGGTTGTACATTTAAGTGGGGTGTAACAAATTCTTCCTTTAAGTAAGATGCTTAAAGTTAGAAACAAAAAGATAGGCTCGGAGGGGTGTACTAGGGGTTTCGTGTACTAAAAATGAGTACAACGCTAAGGGTGTAGGAAAAATTAATTGACTTAACTAGCCAAGTAATATGACTTAAATGGTTAAGTAATTATGATACGGGTTTAACACAAGGGTGATCCTAATGCCTCTTATCATGTAGTAAATCCTACCACACGAATGTAGTCTCACTAGCGGTCTCGG
This sequence comes from Artemisia argyi, assembly GCA_030686995.1. Classification (NCBI taxonomy): domain Eukaryota; kingdom Viridiplantae; phylum Streptophyta; class Magnoliopsida; order Asterales; family Asteraceae; genus Artemisia; species Artemisia argyi. Next base: position 542,518 of record JARVZY010001897.1, on the reverse strand, counting down.
GATGCATCACTAACGCAAGTTCTAGAATCTAAATGCTACCGGTACACTCATAAGCACTAATAATAAATGATTTTCCTATCAAATCTAAAGGCGAACCTCACATATTTGGGAGGAAAATTTTTCTGAATAGTACGGTTTTGTGCTAGTCATACGACTCCTATCCATGAGATGCTTGCTAAGGCTAAAGTTTCACTCCTAAATGTTGTAAAAAAATTTAAATTTGACGCTAAAATTACACTAACAAGTATTTCTCATAGTTTTATTACACACCTACCAGCAAACAAACAAACTCAAGCGAAAGTGTATCTATAAGGTATCATCATTTTACCCTCCCCTTACACTTAGGATGAACATTGTCCCCAATGTTCAAGTAAAGAATGTAAAAGTAAAACAGGTAAAAAGAATGAAATCAAATACTCCCCTGATTCGCTCGGTATGGATAGTATGGTAACCAGGTTAGATCTTCCTCCAAGAAAATGAATGATGAGTGCTCAAACACTCATCATTTTTTGTCTAATCTGAACTGCAAAACATACAAAAACACTCAGAAATGCATCAAAATACTAAAAATACTTCAAAATTGTGTTTTATATGTTTTAGATGCAAAACGAGTAAAAACAGATGAAAAACGTACAAAGTTTGTAAAATTGGCCGTTTCAGTCCCCCAACTTTCAAAAATTGGCAAAAATAGTCCCTGAGCACATATTTTAAAAGAAAAGTCACCAAAGGTCCTTTTGAAATCATAAGTGGTCATATTTAGTCCTTTGGTGAAAAATCTCAAAAGTTTTGGAAATTTATAGTTTTGGTCCCTGGAGTTTCTGATTTTGGCAGATTTGGTCCCTGGTGGGATATTTTTGGATGAAAAATCATTTTTAGTCCTTGGAAGTTCAAAAATGTTCAATATTGATCCTTGGATAAAAATTTTCACAGTTTGGCAAAAATGACCCCTAAACTTTGCAAATTGACACATTTGGTCCCCGGGGATTTGAAAATTGGAAAATATCATTTATGGTTTTTGAATTGTGGAACTTGGTATATTTCACCCTTGTGAATACTTTGGAGGAATTACATTTCAGGCCCCTTAGTTTTCAACATTTGCAAAAATAGTCCTTGTGAAATATACAAAACCAATTGGACCTTTTGTTAATTAAACCCAACAGTTAATGCATTAGGGAGTGTTTGGTTCTGAGTTATTCAAATGGTTCCCCTATGTTTCAGTTAAAGTTTTGAGTTATAACATATCACTTAGGGTCCTACTAACACAGTCAAGGTTTAAAATCCAGCTCTCCTTTGTATAAAAGTCAATTTCACTTTTATTCTTCATTGTTGCATAACTGGTTAGAAATTAGGGTAGCTTAATCATTAATTCTGATGTAATGTTTATTCATTTAGTATAATTTAATCTCTTTTTAGCTTATAATGTCAATTTCAATCATTTGCAATAAATTAAAGTCCATGAAAGTCAAAATGGTGAAAAATCTTTCAAAGTCAAAAATGCATGCTGAGAAATTGGGACAGATTTCAAATGGGGATGTAGGGTTGAATATTGGTTGAAATTGAATGGAACTTGTTGTTTCATGATATTTGGCTGCTCATCTTTCTATATCAAAAAGAAATTCAAAATTTGGAACTCATTTAGTCATTGAAACTTGCAACCAAAGTGACCCATTTGACCATGTTACTGCCCTGCACCAGGAACTGACCCACTTTTATTCAACCATAGATTGTTCAATTCTTGATCATTTGTTTTACCCTTTGCTGTTTTAGGTATCCCCTTAGGTGGAGTTTAGGTAATTGCTTCTAGTTTTCCCATTAGTGTTTTATTAGATTGCTTAACTTAGGCCTAACTTATTGTTGTTCTAGGTCTGCTGCTTCAGCAGCTTATTACCCTCTTTGATCCTATTTCTAGTTAGGTTAAGATTAGGTCTAGGCTTAGATTATAGTTTTTATTTTGAGTTTGTAGTAGGGCACTCCTAAGTAGCAGCTTATCTTTGTATTAGAAACTTATTTGGTGGCTTGTTAAGGGCTGCAAATCACCCCAGGCATGCTCTTAAGCTGTCACAAATAGCCCCACTTTAGTGGTTATAGACAGCTCATATAAGCTCCTTATTTCATCCATTTTTGCCTTATAGAAAGCTTGTTGTTTAGGCTTGGGATATCCATGACTAACTTGGACTAATAAGCTTATTAATCTAGCTTATCTCATCCTCTATGTTGTTCCCTCAGGCTCTGCATCTGCTGCTATACCTAAGTAACCAATAAGCTTGTTGATTTTTATTTCTTTTGATGTTCTTGTTGTTAATTGTTGTTATGATATTGTTTTTAGATTAATTGTGACCATTGTGCTTTTATTTTTATTCTTGTGACCACTGTGCTCTATCTGCTTGTTGCATACACTCACTTTATACTCAGGTTGACCCCCCAACTTCCCAAGCTCTTAGAGAGCTCATTTATGGGTCCCATTGTGAGCTTATGGGTTCTTTGAGAAGCCCACATAGCTGGCTTGTTGATTCCAGGCTTATATTGGGTCTGGGAGCTTTTGCCCTAGCTTATTTTGGCCTCTAATTCAGCCCAGTGGACTGTTTGGTTTTAAGCTTATGAATTGTGCTTATTAGCTTGTTATGGCTTAATCTGTGAGTTTCTTTGGTAGTTTTAAGTTGATTTAAGCTCATATAAGTTATTTGTAGTGTACTCTAGCTTTTGATAATTATTTGCATTGTTTGCTTATTTTTAAGTGCTTATTTGTAAGTGCTTATTGCTCATTTTGCTTATTTTGACTTCTTTTTTAGTAATTTTCATTTTTCTTAAGTTCCTAATTATATTTTAGAATTTTCCTAAAAGTTTCAGATTTTTCTTTGCCTTTTTAGTATTTTTAATAAATCAAAAGTAGTTTTAGTAATTAATAATAATTAGATAAAAAGTAGGAAAAATATATTTTAAGTTTTAAAATTACTTTTATATTATTTTAGGATTTTTAGAATTAAATTTTCATTTTTCTAGCTTAATTTCATAATTAGTGTAATTTAAATATTATTAATTAGTAATTAAATAGTAATTAATTAATAGTAATTAATTAAATAGTGTAAAAATTATTTTTCTTTTTCTAAAAATTTTCTTTTATCATTAGGATTGTAAAAATGTAATTTTCATATTCGTAGGTATTTTATTTCTCTAAAACTCGCGTTTTATTTCGTACGCTAACGTAACTTTAATTCAAACGAACGCGTTTTTAGTCTTAGCTTACGTTTTTAGTATATCTGATTATCAGTAAATGTTAATATAGTGTTTCTAAGTTATTTTCATTCCTCATCTCATAGTATAATTAATCACAACTCACTTATACCTTTTCCTGTCCAAATTTACCCGATCACAAACCCGTTTTATAACCATCACACCTCGTCGGGACATAACGACCCGGGGAAACCCTATACTTCCACGGAGATTCGGTCTGAGATGTTTGACTTAGTTGACCATTCCTTGGTCAATTTAGTTTGACCGTTTGGGACCAATCAAATTTTGGCGCCGCTGCCGGGGAGGTCGTGCGCGTATTCTAAACGGTTTTACAGATTAGTGAATCTGGATATACACTTATTGTATATTTACCATCCCTTGTTCATATTTTCTCATTTTAAAAACAAAACTGTTCCCGAAAACATTTTAAATCAGTTTTCAACGAACACAAAAACACAAAAAGATTTCTTTCTTACAAAATGTTTTCCAAAAACACCAAAAATATTCACCTTTACCCTCTCACATTTTTTATTCTTCATTCCTTTACCCTCTATCCTTTTGATTCTAACTTCTTCCACTTGTCCCGTAATTGATTCTAATGGCATCTCTCGATGACGATTTCTTTGAACAATGGGCCTTTCAGAGAAAAATTGAAAAAATTGTGGCCTTGTCAAATATGTCGAGATGTCGTAGTGATTATGATGGACCTTCGATTCATATTCCCTCTCCGGTGAGGGAAATGGAACAAGAAACCAAGGTGACAAAGGACCCTGTACTTCCCTCTGACGATGGAAGTGCTAAATACGTCCAACCTACGGTTATCCAAAAACCTAAGCTCACAAATGCTCCTAAACCTTCAAGAATCAATCCTGATCTTTCACGATATAAGGTTATAAGGTCGTCAAGCAAACGTACAGAGCTTAGGGCAGTAACTAAAAAGAACGACTTGCCCAATCTTCACGTTTATCAAGAACCAAAACCCGAGACCATAACAGAAGTGGTGGAAATTCCTAGCTCTAAGAGCACACCACTTGTCCCACCTCCGGATTTTATCCCTTGTGTTGGTTGTGGTGAGCTACTTTTTGGTTTACCATGTCGTTGGTGTACATGTGTACAATGTGGTAATGATATTCGAGATGGGAGTTGTTTGTTTTGTGGTTCGAGGAATTCATTTTCTTATGATCCTAATCAGAACTCATTCAACGACTCTTCAAATTTTTCCAATTACCCATCACATTCATACGAGCAAGAATCATATTATCCAAACCACAATGATTGTTCGTATCAAAATACACCAAAACTTTTCGTGTGAATATTGTGGAGGTCCTCACCAAGGTTTTGATTGTCAAAATAATCAAAACTTTGGTTACGACCAATATCCATACAATTCACCAAACCAGACTCAACAGTTTAACTGTTGTGAGTACTGTGGTGGCCCACACTACAGTTCTGATTGTCAATCGGGCAACACGCTTGTCTATGAGCAGTTTCCTGATAACAATTATGACTCTAGCACATACGACCCACAGCCGCATCAGTCTTACTGTTGTAAATATTGTGGAGGTCCTCACTTTAGCTCGGATTGTCAAACAGGGAATCCATTTCCTTGTAACAATTATGACTATTCATGTCAAGACCCACCTCCACAGTACCCAATTACCCAAGCAACCCCTCAATTCCCGCAAGACCTTTGTGATGAGGTTCTTGAAGCATTTAAAAAATTTAAGGAGGGGTTGGCTACTACATCGTTTCAAGAATCTCGTGAAAAATCAATGGCAGAATTACTTGCTGAAGAACGAGATGCTAGAAACGAAATGAGCATAGAAGAATTACTTGCTGAGCAAAGAGCGGCTAAAATACGTGCCAATCTTTGCTATGCTGCTCTATATGATGATGATGATGACAGTGATGATGATGAAGATAACATTGTTATTATTCAAAAAGATTCATCAGATTCATCTGTTGTGATTCCTTCCATGGAGAATCAGGGAGAAAATAATGTGACGGAGTCACTAGCCGTTGATCAAATGGAACTTGAAAATTCCATAACTGCTAGTACTTCTAAACTCCCTCAGTCTACTGCTATCACACCCGAGGTTCCTACTGACTCTTTGATCATGGGGGACGAGCATCTTAGCAATGTTCCTGAAATGGAATCGGACGAATTCATAAAGTCTATTGTTGAGAACCTTGTCCCAATCCCAAGAGAGTCACAAGGAACTCTTGAGCATATGTGTGATATTCCTTCATCCCCTCTTGAGTGTTCAAACGATCATTTTGAGACTTTCTCAGATTTTAATGATGATTGTACATCTCATGGAGACATTGAGTATATTGAGGCATCACTCCCTCAGTCTGATGCTGATCCTCTTCTTGAGGATTTCACCGATGAACTTACTCACATCAATCCACTTTCATTGGAAGGTGATGATGGTCTCCTTGACTTCGAAGCCGATCTGGGAGAAATTGAAAGTCTCCTATATCATGATCCATCACTCACTTCTGATCCCAACAGTCCAATAGAGAATGTTAATCTCTTTGTTCCCGAAACATTCAGTACTACTCTCACCAATCCTCTATTTGAATTCGAATCTGAATTCACTTTGATTTCTGATAATCCACTCTTTGATGCTCAGAACGAGGATAGTGATGAGTTTATATCGGAACATGAATTTACAGATTCACATCTTGTGAATAATTCTCTTCATGAGGAGTTCTCCGGTGAACTCACTCATCATATCATGACTCCTCCGGAGTTTGATAGCCCGGGGGGAGATGCACTCAATCATGAGAATTTGCAAATTCCCACCTACCCTCCCGGGATATTTTTGAGCTTACCCTTTGAAATCCAAACTCGGGCTAATGAGCCTCCTCTCGAGGAAGAAGATCAAATCATGATTTTCATCATGGTTTTCTTCCTTTTCTTCACCTACAAGGTGACTTCTCTTGTTCTTCACTCCTTCAGGAATGAGGATACCATCTTTGACCCCGGCATTTTCATGTATCATTATCTTGAGCCGGATACTTATCTCATCGGTGTGGAACTTTCACGTGCTTCAAATGTTTGTCCAAACATCTTGAATGAAAGTCCGATTGAGATTGTCTCTTCCACATCATGCTTCCCCAAGGACAAATGAATTCGGGGTCGAGTCAAGCTAGCAACTCGGTAAACAAAAATAGTAGCATGCTTATAGGGTTTTCACTCTAAGTGTGGGGGAGTCCCCCATGCTATGGTTACTTATGAAGTGAAAATACAAAATGGTATTTCCAAGCTTAGCTTGTAATGTTGCCCTTTTCCGTTCAAAATGTCGGCATAATAGCCGGGACTTTGAGTATTGAGGACAATATTCATGCTAAGTGTGTGTGTGTGGGGGGGGGGGGGGGGGGGGTATTTCGCTATTCTAGCGAATTTTATCACATTTTACTATCTTATACCCCCGTTTTTGGCAAAAATTTTAAAAAATTTTCACTTGAGTTCAAAATTTTTTGTGGTTATCAGTCCGCCTTGTCTAACTGACAAAAGGGATTGGCTAGTCCAGGAGCAAACGGCTCTTGGTAAAGACATCTCAAATCCGTTTACGGCTTGCAATTTGCCCAAAATTGTATGGTTCCTCAACTCCCCATATCCTCAAAAGCAAATGAGTTGGCTAGCCCGCAAGATTATGGCTTGTGGTAAAGGCAGTGGAAAATCCATAATTGGTAATCAGCTCACCAAGATGTTGACTATTCCATCAAGAGTTGGTTAGTCCAGGAGCAAACGGCTCTTGGTAAAGACTAATCAAATCCGTTGACAGCTGGTGGTTTGCTCAAAATCACACGGTTATCAGGTGTACCACAGTTCTCACACCTGGCTACTCCATAAGTGATGGCTTTTGGTAAAGAGTTTAAAATCCATCAAGTTTTAAAAACATTTTATTGCTAGGGACTAGCAATAGTTTAGTGTGGGGGATTGATGAGTGCTCAAACACTCATCATTTTTTATCTAATCTGAACTGCAAAACATACAAAAACACTCAGAAATGCATCAAAATACTAAAAATATTTCAAAATTGTGTTTTATATGTTTTAGATGCAAAACGAGTAAAAACAGATGAAAAACGTACAAAGTTTGCAAAATTGGCAGTTTCAGTCCCCCAACTTTCAAAAATTGGCAAAAATAGTCCCTGAGCACATATTTTAAAAGAAAAGTCACCAAAGGTCCTTTTTAAATCATAAGTGGTCATATTTAGTCCTTTGGTGAAAAATCTTAAAAGTTTTGGAAATTTACAGTTTTGGTCCCTGGAGTTTTTGATTTTGGCAGATTTGGTCCCTGGTGGGATATTTTTGGATGAAAAATCATTTTTAGTCCTTGGAAGTTCAAAAATGTTCAATATTGATCCTTGGATAAAATTTTTCACAGTTTGGCAAAAATGACCCCTAAACTTTGCAAATTGACACATTTGGTCCCCGGGGATTTGAAAATTGGAAAATATCATTTATGGTTTTTGAATTGTGGAACTTGGTATATTTCACCCTTGTGAATACTTTGGAGGAATTACATTTCAGGCCCCTTAGTTTTCAACATTTGCAAAAATAGTCCTTGTGAAATATACAAAACCAATTGGACCTTTTGTTAATTAAACCCAACAAAAACCAAATCCAATTCCACCCCTGATCCAAAACAAACCCCCCAAGCCCAACTACAAATCCAACCCATTCCCTAAAATAAAAACCTTACCCCATTTTTTAATACCTCCCCCCAGTCAACCCTAAAAGTCAAACCCACCATCCACCTTTTCCCTCCCCCTAGCCTGCTGCTACCCTGCAAAAAACCAAACACAATCATCACCCTTTTTCCCCCTCCTCTGCCAACACTCCACCCCAATTCACCTTTCCACCATATAATAACAAAGTTTGTTCCCCTGCCAAAAAGAAGCTGCCAAATTACCTATTATCCTTTTCCCGCCAAAACATCATCAAGGGTTGAGATCATGTCAAACATCACCAATGGCTGGGATTTGATGAGGAAAAAGCACAAACAGAAGGGGACAAGAGAAACCAAAGGAAACCCTAGAATTTTTAAGTATAAATAGATAAGTTGTATGCCATTTTAAAGGCAGTAGGGTTTTTAGGAGTAGTAGTAATCTAATCTTAGTGTAATTTTTAGTGTTTCAGTATTGTACTTTTTCATATTAATCAAGGATTTCCAGTTTCAAATTCTATTGCCTTTCATAATTTCCATTTTAGCTTATTTGTATAAGTTTCTTGTGCAAACTGCTTATTTATATTTGCTTGTTTTATGCTGCTTATTGGTGCCTGAATAATACCTCTGTAGTGTTTGCTAACCCTTTGTAACCTTTAGATTCTAGTTTCAGTTCAAAAATCAGGTAGTTATATTATAAATTCCCAACAGTTAATGCATTAGGGAGTGTTTGGTTCTGAGTTGTTCAAATGGTTCCCCTGTGTTTCAGTTAAAGTTTTGAGTTATAACATATCACTTAGGGTCCTACTAACACAGTCAAGGTTTAAAATCCAGCTCTCCTTTGTATAAAAGTCAATTTCACTTTTATTCTTCATTGTTGTATAACTGGTTAGAAATTAGGGTAGCTTAATCATTAATTCTGATGTAATGTTTATTCATTTAGTATAATTTAGTCTCTTTTTAGCTTATAATGTCAATTTCAATCATTTGCAATAAATTAAAGTCCATGAAAGTCAAAATGGTGAAAAATCTTTCAAAGTCAAAAATGCATGCTGAGAAATTGGGACAGATTTCAAATGGGGATGTAGGGTTGAATACTGGTTGAAATTGAATGGAACTTGTTGTTTCATGATATTTGGCTGCTCATCTTTCTATATCAAAAAGAAATTCAAAATTTGGAACTCATTTGGTCATTGAAACTTGCCACCAAAGTGACCCATTTGACCATGTTACTGCCCTGCACCAGGAACTGACCCACTTTTATTCAACCATAGATTGTTCAATTCTTGATCATTTGTTTTACCCTTTGCTGTTTTAGGTATCCCCTTAGGTGGAGTTTAGGTAATTGCTTCTAGTTTTCCCATTAGTGCTTATTAGATTGCTTAACTTAGGCCTAACTTATTGTTGTTCCAGGTCTGCTGCTTCAGCAGCTTATTACCCTCTTTGATCCAATTTCTAGTTAGGTTAAGATTAGGTCTAGGCTTAGATTATAGTTTTTATTTTGAGTTTGTAGTAGGGCACTCATAAGTAGCAGCTTATCTTTGTCTTAGAAACTTATTTGGTGGCTTGTTAAGGGCTGTAAATCACCCCAGGCATGCTCTTAAGCTGTGACAAACAGCCCCACTTCAGTGGTTATATACAGCTCATATAAGCTCCTTATTTCATCCATTTTTGCCTTGTAGAAAGCTTGTTGTTTAGGCTTGGGATATCCATGACTAACTTGGACTAATAAGCTTATTAATCTAGCTTATCTCACCCTCTAAGTTGTTCCCTCAGGCTCTGCATCTGCTGCTATACCTAAGTAACCAATAAGCTTGTTGATTTTTATTTCTTTTGATGTTCTTGTTGTTAATTGTTGTTATGATATTGTTTTTAGATTAATTGTGACCATTGTGCTTTTATTTTTATTCTTGTGACCACTGTGCTCTATCTGCTTGTTGCATACACTCACTTCATACTCAGGTTGACCCCCCAACTTCCCAAGCTCTTAGAGAGCTCATTTATGGGTCCCATTGTGAGCTTGTGGGTTCTTTGAGAAGCCTACATAGCTGGCTTGTTGATTCCAGGATTATATTGGGTCTGGGAGCTTTTTCCCTAGCTTATTTTGGCCTCTAATTCAGCCCAGTGGACTGTTTGGTTTTAAGCTTATGAATTGTGCTTATTAGCTTGTTATGGCTTAATCTATGAGTTTCTTTGGTAGTTTTAAGTTGATTTAAGCTCATATAAGTTATTTGTAGTGTACTCTAACTTTTGATAATTATTTGCATTGTTTGCTTATTTTTAAGTGCTTATTGCCCATTTTGCTTATTTTGACTTCTTTTTCAGTAATTTTCATTTTTCTTAAGTTCCTAATTATATTTTAGAATTTTCCTAAAAGTTTCAGATTTTTCTTTGCCTTTTTAGTATTTTTAATAAATCAAAAGTAGTTTTAGTAATTAATAAATAGTAATTAATTAATAATAATTAGATAAAAAGTAGGAAAAATATATTTTTAGTTTTAAAATTACTTTTATATTATTTTAGGATTTTTAGAATTAAATTTTCATTTTTCTAGCTTAATTTCATAATTAGTGTAATTTAAATATTATTAATTAGCAATTAATTAAATAGTGTAAAAATTATTTTTCTTTTTCTAAAAATTTTCTTTTATCATTAGGATTGTAGAAATGTAATTTTCATATTCGTAGGTATTTTATTTCTCTAAAACTCGCGTTTTATTTCGTACGCTAACGTAACTTTAATTCAAACGAACGCGTTTTTAGTCTTAGCTTACGTTTTTAGTATATCTGATTATCAGTAAATGTTAATATAGTGTTTCTAAGTTATTTTCATTCCTCATCTCGTAGTATAATCAATCACAACTCACTTATACCTTTTCCTGTCCAAATTCACTTGATCACAAACCCGTTTTATAACCATCACACCTCGTCGGGACATAACGACCCGGGGAAACCCTATACTTCCACGGAGATTTGGTCTGAGACGTTTGACTTAGTTGACCATTCCTTGGTCAATTTAGGTTGACCGTTTGGGACCAATCAATGAACAATCAAAGCTTCCCTTTCAGAATATAAATCATCTTCTTGTCATATATAACCTGTTAAACCTGAGAAAACAAACAAGACAACCTCGCGTATAATCGGCGGCAATCTATATATGCTAACAAATCCTAGAAAACAAAGTAAGATATAATGCTTATGGAATGATGTTTGCAGATTTCCTGGAGATTATAAAACTAAAGATTCAAAAAAAACATTAAGACTCCGTTAGAAAAACAAAACTGGTAAAATTTCCAGAATTTTACACGTGACGCCGTCAGGAATTTCTTCCTGACGCCGTCAGAAGTGACCTGCAGAAACTCTTATGTTAAGTTTCCAGAAAATTTCTGGAAAAACTTTGTCCTACTTCCTGGAAAATCCTGCAAAACATCATTATGACTCGATACAAGCATTTGACTCTAACAAATACGAATACACATGTTCACTTAATATTGTGGAGAATCATGATCAATTTCGTTTCTTAAAAACATATTTGGGGTTTCCCCTTACACTTATCTTTTGCGAAATACCTTTGGATGAAGTTAAGACTAAGCCAAACAACAAAGTAAAGTATTTTCACCATTTTAGTTTGAAACATGATCTACCAACAATAAAAATAAAGCATGCATACGGAAACAAATAAAAAACAAACAAAATAAAAATCACACAAAACATGGGTTGCCTCCCAAGAAGCGCTTTTCTTTATTTACGAGTCTTGTAGCTAGACTTAAGGTCATGGGTCACTACGTGACCTTATCGTTGGTTTCACTCTCTAGGTCATCTCCTATACCAGTTTTGTATTTTGGACCTAGTTGCAAGCATTCTTTGTAGAAACCAAGCATCCTATTCATCACATATTCTACTCCTCTACGTCTATCCTCATCATTCCTATAGTAAGCCGCTTGTTTGTGTTCCTTTTCTATGTTTGACAGGAGGCGGTGCTGCTCAATCTTATAGGGCATTTGGTAGGCAATCTCATCATTCTCTCCCTTGAACCTAACTATCCCTAGAGTCGGATCATAACTCATCTTAGTGGCCTCAACGAATGGTTTTCCGAACACTACTTGACTTAGGCAAGCATCTATCACCGGACGGGTATCCTCTACTATCATAAAATCGATCTCATAAGTGAAATTTCCGACAATCACATGCAATCCTTTCACTCTACCTACAAAATTACTTATCAAATTCTTATTGGGCATCATCCTATAACCAAGTTGTTTCTTCATTACCCAATTATAATAAGTCCTAGTCATGATGTTTATAGGAGATCTAGGATCGATATAAGCTTTCCATATATGCATATGCCCAATGTTGCATGGTATGTTGATGTTAGAGGGGTCTCCCATTTTGATAAGGGGTGAGCCAAGGATATATGGTGTCTCGAGATCATCGAATAAATCCTTATGATATTCCCGTTCTTCATTGGTGGGCAACTTATCAAAGTACTCTTCTACAGTCTCTACTTCCTCTAACTCTTCTCCCTTATTAACCTCAACTCCCCTAATTTCATCCCTAGTCTTGGTTTCTACTCCAACTTCATCCTTGTCACTTTCTTCTATATCCTTATCAATTGGTTTAACGGTGACAACATTGACAAAGTGGACGTGTTTAGATGACGAGGGGTCCTTAGTTTGGATTCCGCTATTGGCGTCCCTAGTGTCCTTCCTAGGTGTAGTTAACGCTTGGTTGTTGAGGGCCTTCAACAAGTTGTCAATCTTATTGGTCATCTCCGTTTGTTGTTGGTTGAATTCGGTTTCAAACCTAGCTATGCGAGCTTCTTGAGATGCCATAAACTTGGACATCAATCCTTCAAGATTGTTGGTACTACCATAGTTGTTAGAAGGATTGTTGTTGAAAGTACGGTTGGAGGGTGGACCGTTCGGTTGGTAACGATTAGGCGGATTGGAAGAATTGTTTTGGTTTTGTTTCCACCTAAGGTTTGGGTGATTTTTCCAAGAAGGGTTGTAGGAATCACCATACGGGTTTGCCTCGGGTTTGAAAGTGTACCACTTATCTCCCGCTTCGTCGGTACGCGAGGATGCGTAGTCCGCAAAAGCTGTTCCGGGGAGTTCCACACAATCACGAGTGTCATGGGGACCACTACATAATTCGCATGAAGAAGTGATTTTGTTCACTTGGCTTGAAGGCTTAGGAGCTTCGTAAGATTTCATGAGAAACTTGACTTGATCCTCAAGTTCCATGATCCTACGGTCGGGAGTGCTAGAATTGTTCGAAGGCAAAGATATTTCCTTGACCGTTTTGTTCAAATCACGGGGATCATTCCAACTTTCGTTGTCATAGAGAGCAAGATCTTCTATGATTTCCCATGATTCTTCCGCACTTAGATCATGTAGCTTGCCACCGGCCGATTGGTCAATGGTTCGCCTTGTGGAGAGATCGATATGGTCATAGAAGATTTGGACTTGGAGCCAAAGATCTATGCCATGATGAGGGACTTTTTGGAGTAAGTCTTTGAAACGAGTCCATGCTTCATATAGAGTTTCACCTTGACATTGTTGGAACATCAAGATATCATTTCTAAGCTTGGTAGTTCTCCCCGGTGGGAAAAATTGAGCAAGGAAACGAGTGGTGAGATCATCCCATGAGGTGATGGATCCCGCGGGTAAACGCTCAAGCCATTGACTAGCTTGATCACGTAGAGAGAATTGGAATAGGCGTAATCGGGTTGACTCTCTAGTTGTAGCATCAAGGTCTATAGAATCTACGATTTTGAGGAAGTCCTTGAGATGTTGATTTGAATCTTCGGAACGAAGTCCATGGAATGCACATCCGCTTTGCACCAACCGGATGGTGTCGGATCGCAAGGGAGACACATTGGCTACTTGGGTGAGCTCAATGGTGTTTCGGTAGCCTTGGTGGCTAGGTCGGGAGTACTCTCCTAGGGTTCGGGGCCTAAAAGGTTGGTTAGCTAGTGGTGGGTTTTGTGGGTGGTCTTGTTGTGGTGGGTTTATGGGTTCAAAGATGTTACCACCTTCCAAGATGTCGGATGGTAAATACAACGAACAAAGACACGAAGAAATAAGATAGACTAAAGAGAACCTAAAAATAAAAAATAAAATCTTACTAGAAAGGAATCTAGCAAGTAGACCTAATAAAAAGAAATTCTAACCTAGACAATAACTATTCCCCGGGTTACGGCGCCAAAAACTTGATGCGTGGGAATTGCACCAGGTTTTACCTCTCGAGGGATCTCGAGAAGCTTACAACCCCCACCAGGCAGTGTACCTGATCGTTGTAGTATAGTATAGTGACAAGTACCGGGGGATTGATCGTTCAACTTAGGAATAGTGTCGCTAGGATTAGAAAACCTAAAAACTAGATCTAGAGGTGAGGGATGATTCTTTTTGTGTTTTTATATTTTAGGAAAGCAAACAAAAATCTTGGTTTTTGAAGGAGTGGGCGGAATTAGTTGCTAATCAACTAACCCAATGACTAAGATGCAATCAGAATAAAATAATAAAAATGAAAATAAACTAAATTAAGATAGTGGTGTGAGCAATATATGGGAGAATTGTGTTTACTTAGATTTCACTACTCCCTAGATATCTTTTACAGGTTAATTACTTGTTACAGTTGCGTGGATGACGGATTATATTCCTTAATACCATTCATGGGGTGGCGTACTTACTTCCCCAATCCTATAAGCTCCTACTTCACTCCTATGTCGAGCCGGCTAAGAAGCTCCTAACATGGGATCACTAGAATTCGCTCATGCATTAAATACAATCATAAAAACCTAGTACACATCGATTCATGTTTCTTAAGACGTTCAAGCAAGTTACACAATGGAGATCTGCCAGTTTTCTTAAGCCTAACATTGAAATCATTCATCCATTACAACTATAAACAAGCAATCAACCTATAATCAACATCTAGGTTTCATTACATCTAAGCAAACACATGAAAGATCTAGCCTAGCATGTTAAAATCAAGACAAACATAAGATATATTCAAACAACACATAGACATATTGAATGAATTGAAAGAAGACTTATCTTAATTGAACATGAAAGGTTTCAAGGGGTGAAAACCCTTGAAAATACTGTTACAAACGACCTAGGGTTTATTAGGTTCGGCCCTAGTATTCTCCACACAAGTTCCTCCTTTAATGAATGAAAAATAGAAAAGTATATATAGATTTTGTGAGGTGACGGTGTCAAAAGTAAATTTCTGACGCTGTCATCTCGCCGCCAATAAAGTTCTCAGATTGCCTAGATCTGGGTCTGACGCCGTCATGTGTAATTCTGCTCCAGGCCGTCACCAAAATAACTCTTGATGCCCTACTTCTGACGCCGTCAGGTTTTCTCTGGGTCGTCATGCATTTTGCTCCTGACGCCGTCATATTTTCCTTCTTGACGCCGTCAGGTACTGTTCCCAGCATGGAAAATTAAGTCTTTGCCGTTTTCTTCACTTTTATGCTCCAAAAACATCCGAAATGCTTCCTTTTCCATAATTCACTCCCAAGGTACCTAAAATCACAAAAGGAACGATTTAGGGCAATATTTGATCAAATAAATTCAATTCCGGGCTTAAATGACCCCCTAAAAACGGTTCATTTTTCGCCTCATCAAAAACTCAATGAAGCCACCCGTAAAGACCATTTTCCTCTACCCTTCATGGATCAAATGCTCGAGAGATTAGCGGGGAATGAGTACTATTGTTTCCTCGATGGTTTCTCGGGATACTTTCAAATCCACATTGATCCACAGGATCAAGAGAAAACTACCTTCACATGCCCTTACGGAACCTTTGCCTACCGTCGCATGCCATTTGGCTTATGCAACGCTCCTAGCACGTTCCAAAGGTGCACGATGTCAATCTTTTCCGACATGATCGGGAAAACAATGGAGGTATTCATGGATGACTTTTCGGTCATTGGGGATTAGTTCCAATCTTGTCTCTCCCACTTGGAAAATATGTTGAAACGATGTGAAGACACAAACTCGTGTCTCAATTGGGAGAAGAGCCACTTTATGGTCAAAGAGGGCATTGTCCTCGGCCATAAAATTTCAAAAAATGGGATTGAGGTTGACAAAGCCAAAATTGATGTCATTGCAAAATTACCTCATCCCACTACTGTCAAAGGTATTAGGAGCTTTTTGGGTCACGCCGGTTTCTATCGTAGGTTTATTCAAGATTTTTCTAAAATCGCCCGGCCTATGACCCATCTCCTCGAGAAGGACGCTCCTTTTATTTTCTCACCTGAGTGCATAGAAGCTTTTAAAACTTTGAAGAAAAATCTTACTGAGGCACCAATTCTTGTTGCCCCCAATTGGGACTTGCCCTTTGAACTTATGTATGATGCTAGTGATTATGCAATAGGGGCAGTCTTGGGGCAACGGAAATCAAAACACTTTCAGCCGATACATTATGCGAGCAAAACAATGACCGAGGCTCAATGTCATTACACCACCAATGAAAAAGAATTATTAGCAGTGGTGTATGCCTTTAAAAAATTTCGGCCATATTTGATATTGACCAAATGCATAGTGTATACGGATCACTCGGCTTTGAAGTACCTCTTTGCAAAACAAGATGCAAAGCCGAGACTACTCCGTTGGGTTCTCCTCCTGCAAGAATTTGATATCATAATTCTTGATTAAAAAGGAGCTGAGAACCTAGCTGCTGATCATCTCTCCCGTTTGGAAAACCCCCATCAAGATGTCTACGAAAATAAGGAAATTAATGAAACCTTCCCTCTCGAGACACTCAATGCGGTTGCCTTTCGTGGAGATTCTATTACCCCATGGTTTGCCCATTTTGCAAACTACCATGCGGGTAACTTTGTTGTGAAAGGGATGTCGTCCCAATAAAAGAACAAGTTCTTTAAAGATGTGAAACATTACTTCTAGGACGACCCCTACCTTTTCAAAATCTGTGCGGATCAAGTCATCCGGTGGTGTGTTTATGGTCAGGAAGCCAATGACATTCTCAAGGCTTGCCATGCTGGACCCACGGGGGGACACCATAATCCTAACTACACCGCCAAAAATGTGTTTGATTCCGGATTCTATTGGCCCACGATTTATAAGGATGCCCAAGAATTGGTCAAATCCTGTGACGCTTGTCAACGTCACGGGAATATTTCACAAAAGAATGAAATGCCACAAAATGCAATTCAAGTTTGTGAAATCTTTGACGTACGGGGTATTGATTTTATGGGGCCATTTCCGTCATCTCATGGAAACAAGTACATACTCGTGGCTGTTGACTATTTGTCAAAATGGGTTGAAGCGAAAGCTTTACCCACAAATGATGCCCAAGTTGTTGTGAAATTCTTGAAAGCTCTTTTTGCTCGATTTGGAACTCCACGTGCTATAATTAGTGATCGTGGTACGCATTTCTGCAATGACAAATTTGATAAAGTCATGCAAAAGTATGGTGTAACTCACCGTCTTTCTACTGCGTACCACCCTCAAACAAGTGGACAAGTAGAAGTTTCCAATCGAGGCATTAAGAGAATATTGGAAAGAACCATAGGTGAAAATCGTGCATCGTGGTCGGATAAATTAGATGATGCACTTTTGGCTTTCCGTACAGCTTACAAAGCACCCATCGGGTGTACGCCTTACAAGCTTGTATACGAGAAAGCGTGCCATCTTCCGATCGAGCTTGAGCACAAAGCCTATTAGGCCCTCAAACATGCAAATTTTGACCTACAAACTGCGGGTGATCACCGTAAAGTTCAACTGAATGAATTGAATGAACTTCGTGATCAAGCTTACGAGAACTCTTTGATCTACAAGGAAAAGACAAAGAAGATTCATGACTCAAAAATCAAGAACCGCGTTTTCAACGTTGGTGACCGAGTCCTTCTTTTCAACTCTAGACTCAAGATCTTCTCGGGAAAGCTCAAAACCCGTTGGACTGGCCCATTCACTATAACAAAAGGTTTATCCTTATGGCACCGTCGAATTATCTCAAAATGACGGACCAAATTTCAAAGTGAATGGGTATTGTTTGAAACATTACTTTGGAGAGGACATACCATCCATAGTTGTCCCTGATCTCCAAACTTTCCCCAAGAACCAATGAATTCGGGGATCGAGTCACGCTAGCGACTCGATAAACAAAAACAGTAGCAACAACATGGGTTTTCGCCCATGTCTCTGACTTCTTTCTATTTTCTAACACCCTAGTGTGGGGGAGTGGCCACCCCCTGCTGTTTCCAATGTATATATGTATATATCTTTGAAATAAAAAAAAATGTGTGTGTTTGTATGTAAACATAAATAAGGTGAAAAATGATATTTTCACAGTTAGCTTATAATATTATCTTTTTACGTTCAAAGAATCGGCATAATAGCCGGGACTTTGAATATTGAGGACAATATTCAATTTTAAGAGTGTGGGGGGGGGGGGGGGGGGGGGAATTCTAGCGAATTTTATCACATTATATCCTCTAGTACCCCCATTTTTGGCAAAAAAATTTAAATTTTTTTCATTTTATTTCAAAATTTTTATGGTTATTAGTCCACCATGTCTAAACCACAAAAGGACTAGCTAATCCAGGAGCAAATGGCTCTTGGTAAAGATATATCAAATCCGTTGATGGCTGATAATTTGCTCAAAATTGTATGGTATTCAACTCACCATATCCTAAAAAGTAAAAGAGTTGGCTCGCCCGCAAGGTTATAGCTTGAGGTAAAGGCAGTGGAAAACCATAATTGGTAATCAACTCACCAAGATGACGACTATATTCCATCAAGAGTTGGCTAGTCCAGAAGCAAACGGCTTCTGGTAAAGACAAATCAAAACCGTTGAAAGCTGGTGGTTTGCTCAAAATCATATGGTTATCGGTGTACCATAGTTCTTACTTGAACTGAAACATTTGGCTACTCCTGAAGTAATGACTTTTGGTAAAGAGACTTCAAATCTATTAAATTTTTATAAAAAATTGCCAGGGACTAGCAATAGTTTAGTGTGAGGGATTGATGAGTGTGTAATTGATACAGATATATACCTCAAATCATGAATTCATATTGATACACCAGAATCATTGATAAAAATTATACATCACTTACAACATTAAACACCAACTAATAAAATCTAAATTGAAAAAAGAAAATTAAAACCCATTGAAGCTTGATGACGATAAAAGGCAAAACAAGCATCAATTCTCACTACATTGATACCCATCATAACGATACACATGAACCCATTTGCAAAAGTTCTTGGAAGAAAATGTTTAGATCTGAGATGAAATGTTGGAGTCATGTATTATTGTGGCTATTTTGTAGGACTATTTGAAATTAAACAGTGAATTAAAGGCATGAACAAAACATCGTTAATGGAGGTTTCATGTAATTGTCGGATTTTCGTCTTTTTGTTTTTTTCTTTCTTATTGATTCCGGTGGTGTGAGAGAGAATGCCAGGTTTTTTATTTTGGAAGAATGAGTGCATATAATAGATTTGTTAGGAGATAAAAGGGGAGTGTTAAAATACCTATATTGCCCTTTTTAATTTTCAGAAATTTTTAAATCAAATGAAGTACATGAATCCACTTGGCATGTAACTATTGGCTTCTTACACTATCTTATTTTAATAACTATCCCACATGAACCTCATTATATATATATATATATATATATATATATATATATATATATATATATATATATATATATATATATATATATGTGAATACATATATTCCATCCATAGTAATATTACTTATTAAATATTAATGTGTATATGCTTTATTACACCTTCAAATTATGATGTCAAGCAAGTTTTGTAACCGGCCGAGCCTGTAGAACTAGTAAACTGTTTGTGGATAGTTCATAAACTAAAATTGAATAAACAGTTTAACTTTTCTAATTGTAATTATGCAGTGTTATAGGTTACGTCAGTTTTTTTTAATATTTTGATTTAAGTGATTTAATTATTTATAGCATGACAAGCGATCCAATACAATTTTTAGAACTTTCTGTTTGTATAATTTTTGCAATAAGTGTTCATCGCAACAAGGAGACCTATTTTGTTATCATTTCGGCCCGATAAATTATAGTGTTATAATTAGGATATAAAAGGTTGTTTCATGTTTACAAGAGACTATTTATTCACCTCATTGCTATGGTATAATATTATACTTAAAAAGATAGACAATTAAAATTGTTCAAACAAATATACAAAACTAAAAAAACATTATTTCATTAAGATTCTATAACCACCACGTAAAATAT
Source organism: Artemisia argyi (assembly GCA_030686995.1). NCBI lineage: Eukaryota > Viridiplantae > Streptophyta > Magnoliopsida > Asterales > Asteraceae > Artemisia > Artemisia argyi. The sequence continues at coordinate 522,359 of JARVZY010001897.1, read as the reverse complement.
GTTAGTTAGATGGGATTGGTATGGGTTCACTCAAAGAAAAGATGAATTCTTTGTTTGGTTGTTATTTGAGGCCCACAATTAGGAATGAAGGAATGAAAAGAATGATAGATCTCATTCCACCCTAGGGTGGTGGGTTTTTATGATTTTAACCAATCAAAAACTTCTTTTTATTTGATAGAATTTTGTCAACCACATATTATTTATTCTTTTTTTTATTTCTTATTTTTTTTATTTCAAACAAATACATAAAACTTATTAAAAATATATATATTTTAGGGGACGTTTGGTTTGTAAAAGGATTTGGATTCGGTTTAGAATGAAAGAAAATGAGGTAAGAGAAAAAATAATATTTTATTAAAAAGTTTATTTTAGCAATTGATAAATAATTTATTGGAGAGAAAAGGGGATGATTTTGTTTTTTAATAATTAATTTATATGTAGATTGTGAGAGAGAATATAGATGTGGGGTCCAATTATTTTTCAAAGTCATCATACATGACATGAATCAATTTTTGATTCCCGGGCCCACTTCAATTACCAAAAACTTGAACCAAACAATTAATAACATTAATCAATCCATTCCTTTATTGCCAAACCCTCATACCAAACGCACCCTTAAACATCAATTAATTTTCTCTCTCATTCTTTTCTTTCGCCCTTAATTACACCTAAACGCTGTACCTTTTCCAAAAACAGCACCACAAATCCACATGAAAAAAATTGTAATTTGAGTTTCCCTCCGTGGGAAAGTTGAAAATCAAACATGAGGAAAGGATTGTGTTCGTGCGCGCGAACTCAACTAGTCAATTTCCTCATCCAATCCGCTCAAGTAATTAATCACCATTTCTATTGCTTTATATTTAACAAACTAATTTCTGGATTGATTTATATAACGTTGATTTTGATTTACAAACAGCAACTTGAAGTTCCTCCAATCGTCAAGTACTCTGCGTTATCTCTCTTCGCTCAACGATTCTATCCCATCCTCGTCTCTAGGTATTATCATCCATCTCGATTTCTACTTCTGTTTTATATTGTTAGAAAGAGTACAGACAATCAAACCCTAGACTTAAAGGCTTGTAAGTTTTAGGTTTATTCTGTTGGTGTTTGTTACCTTAAGATTAATGTGTTTGGTACGTAACAGTTCCTAGGCCAGTTAATACTTGGTTATAATTAAGATTTAAACAAGTTAACAGATAAAGTGTAGAGATTTGTTCACTTCTACAATTATAAGGCTACTTGTTGGTGGTTTTGCTGTCATAATCCTCATACTAGTTAACAGACTTATGCAGTCCCTCCCAAAATCGATGCAACATTTTTTCCATTTTAGGTTGGTTGTCCTAAAATTATGAAATGTTACCTTAATAACACGATTTCATTTCAATTTTACATGTTACTCATCTATAGGATTACAACATATTAGTAACATTAATCTTGGTCAGTCTGTACCTTATATCAACTTTGTCTTAATCTTTAGGTGTTCAAGTACTAGCCAAATGTGCATATTAAAGTATGTGCCAAGTCAAATGTTTCGATTGTTTTATATTGAGGGAATATGTTATATCGTTTTATATTCAGTGACATTACTTGGGATAAAGTTCCTATGAATCGTTAAGTTGTATGATTATTTTCATTTGCCATGTAAAGGTCTAAACAGGACAGCATAGGACACTGGCTTTTACAACCAGCAAGAGAAAGCAATCTTCAGCTGTTTTCTCTTATTGCGTTATGGATCTCAAGCAAAGTATGTAAACAACATCATCAAACCTATACTTTTTTACTATAATTTTCCTTTGCCATTTTTTTTAAAGAATAGATGGAATGCGAAGTTCAAAAGAATGGGAAAGACTTAGATTTTGGATGGGGATAGTTGTGAAAGATGAAACTACTTTGCCCTAACAAATTCTATAGTCTGAATGAGGTGGTGTATAAAAATGTAGTTTTCTTACTCTGTGATCTTAAGATATGCCTTGATGAGTTTTGCCGTCTATGTTTCTATAGGTGTGAGGTGTGGGATAAAAACTGCACTATAGTAATATGACTGCTTTTCTCTTTAAGGAAATGTAGTTCTTGTCTTGAGATATCCATAGAGTATGTTTGGTTCAATGGTGAGAGTTCAAAGCTTTGGTGATGCCATTCTAGTTTTTTGGATTTATTATGTCTGTGAGGATGTATACTGCAGATATGATATGATCATGGTCTGCTGATGATGCCTTTTATTCCAAACAGCCTGTTAGCTTGTGTGAGGTAGTAGCTGCACATCGTTAATATGGTTTGTTTGGCATATTGAAGGAAATGTTGTCACAGTCCAGGATATCCTTAGATGCTATTGGTGAAATAGGTGTTTTAGTATTCTATGTCAGAAATACTAGGAATGTCTAATAGGTTGCTAGTTGATTTGTTAGTTTGTATGTATTTTCTTTTTAAGCTGTCTTTTGGTGGTGTTTGGGAATGTCAATATCCACCAAATGTTAACAGATTGTACATACCTATACTGTTTTTGGAGTAATATATGCCACCTTTTCACCCAAAAAAATAAATAAATAAATAAATAAATAAAAAAAGGAAGAAGAAGAAGAAGAAGAAGAAGAAGAAGAAGAAGAAGAAGAAGAAGAAGAAAAGTTCATTTGCCAAACACCTCATGAGTTCTACCACCGACAGATACATGATTCTCGTCACTTATCCGTCAAAAGGCTGAAAACCCTGGCAGACAAGACAATTCAGGAGCAGCATTATACAACTAGAGATTTTGCAGAAGCCGTAAGCCCTTTTTATTACAGTAGTTCCAACTTTCTAGTAGACAATCTTCATTTTGGATTCTCATTAGACAGATGAAGAAACCGTGCAGGAGGTGATTTTCATGCAGGTAAATTTGCATAGCATGACTATCTAAAAACTACATTTTGTAGTAGAACTTTTGATGACATCATTATTTTTGATATATTTAAGGTGTTGAATTTCGAGATTGGTACATCAGATATTGTCTACAGATTCCTTGAGGACCTACTTATCCAGTTGAAGTGAGTGTCAATATATCCGTTTTATATTTACTGCTAGTTAGTTATATTTATTATTCATTGGATCACAATATATCGTGCTTCTGTAAATATAGGGAAGTTGCAACAGTCGGAGATCATTTGAATATTGAAGTGTGTATGGACATTATGGATCTTCTTTATGAAAAGGAGGAAACGTCAACTCTTTATAGTTCTCCGCATTCTCTTGCTGCATCAATCCTGGTATGTTTCCCACTATTTTTTATACAGCTTAGCATGATTTATTTCTACTTGATTCGTCTTAGTAGCTGTTTTTTGCTCCTGCAGGTTGCTTCTTATGTCATTTCGGTTCCTAAACAAAGATGGGAGTTCCCTCTGCTTCCTTGGGGTAAGTTTCCTCTGTTATATCCTACGCATCTAATTGTTTGACCATGCTTATAGATATTCATATAGGCTCGCTAATTTACCGAACGGTTCAGATAAGCAAGAAAACATAATTTTGGTTCTTAAAAGCCCATTCATGGTCCAAGACCACGGGGCTTATATATTGAATCTTAGATAAAATGGTTGCCAATCAGGTTTATTACGAGACATGCTTGGAAAACCTATCTGTGTGAATTTCAGACTCGCTTGTGTATGATTTTCTTGTAAATTACTAGTTGTGCATCAAGGTCAAGCGCCAATTTTCGCATCCCTGTGTGTGGTATCCTAATTCTTATAATTAAATAAGTAGAATAGCTCCCAGTCTGCATTTTTGTTGGTTTCTGACTAATCAGCCATATTTGAGTAGATAGTTCGAACCTGCAGCTGGGATCAGATTACTTGATGCTAGTTGTGGTTAGTCACTTTGAACCGTAGGCCTTTAGCTTAGAACTTAGATTCTAATATATGTGTATGTGTACAAATGTATCACTGTACTTGTACTCCGTACAAGTCCAGTCCATAAAACACAAGTATCCTCTTCATTTGCTTACCCATTATAGAACCAATTATTTAAACTTTTTTTTAATGTTACCCTGTGACCTGTGTATATATGAGCTATGAAATGAAATAGTTTGATTATCAAAATGACTTCCACCATTTACCAAGTGTTCTCTCTGGCAATGAGATAGGCATCCTCCCAAGAAGTAAAAATCACCCTTAGTACAGTAAAATTGGTTAACTTTCTCCATCTAAGTATTTTACACTATTGACTAACTAATGGCTCATCAAAACTTGAAATAAAAGATCTAAAATGAAATTTCGTAACAAGAAAATAAATGATTAGATGCTATTTCAGTCAATTGCTCTAGCACTTACCTGGTCTTCCCTTCACTTATTGAATGAAAACCCTTCAATAAGACATTAAATGAACCCAAGACTACTGCTACATTTCTTCACCAACCAGGCCATAGACAGTCTCATGCCAACCACATCCTTCTTATTGATTGGGATGCATCTAAACGATTAAGGATGCATCTAATTCAAATTGATGCATCTCTAATGTGTAGTTATAGTTATTTCTCATCCTTCTTATTTGAAGGATTCTTCTCATTTGATCCTTAGTCTACTGTATATAACCTCTTTAGTCTTTAACGAATTGGATAAGAAAACTAAACGGTAGGTGAAATCTCCCTACATACATACAATTCGATAAGACTACTCAACATGGGATTGGGTCAAGGCTGTTAATTATCGGACCAGCCTTGGTCTGCCTACTTGAGTGAAGGCCCGTTGATTATCTTATGGCCCTTGCTTTTCGACTAGACTGACCAGTAAGTGGGGTTTCTTTTCCATTTTTGTGTCATGGAATATTTCGGAAAGTGCATTTAGATGTGTATATTTGCATTGCAGCTACAAACTGATATCAAATAAAATTTAACTGATTTTGAATCTTCTTCGAGTCTTATCTCGAGTAGCTAGTGTATTGTTCGATCAGATGTCGATCACACATCATTTTCTCATGGTAATTACTATCTAAGTTTTCTACATCCATTTCTTATTGCCTTTTGGTGTGGACAAGTAAAACCAAAATACCATCATAGCTAGTAAATGGAACTTTTATTTAGTAGTTCGAGTTTCTTAGAGCTTTGTTTGTTTGGTTCTCTGTGCTTTGTTTGTCTTGTTGCTCTTTTGCTCCTTGCACTTTGGGTTTCTTTATCACTCACACATGTGCACGTGCCGGAGGTCTCCCTGGAAGTAGTCTCTCTACTCCTAGGCTTTGCCTGGGGTAGGGGTAGGATCTGTCTACACTTCTACCTCCCCCATACCTCGCTCTTGCGGGATTGGGTATGTTGTTGTTGTTGTTGTTGTTGTGAGTTTCTTAGAGCTGCGATGAATTCGGGAGTACTTGAATAGGGGGTTTTTCATCGAGTATACAAGTTCTATACTGTGCCCCTTTTAGGCAAGTTCGATTTTTTAAAATTTGAGCCCCTTTCATTGACATAGTTTACATGTAATTCGAACTCCCAAATCTCTCTTTGTCTAAGTCCGTCCTCGTTCCAAAAGATTAATGGGACAATTCTCAAAACAAGTCAAGCTTTTAGCTACAGAATGATACTTGATTTTACTTGTTCAGTTGTTCTCAAATATATTTTTGAGTAGCATAAAAAAGAATGGGGTGAGAGAGGCTCGTGTTTATTAAATTGTTTAGGTTGAGATCGTGTTTATTAAATTGTACGTTAATTGGATTTTAACAAAAGGGTAATAAGAATTTATTATGGACCAACCAAATATAAAATGGTATTTTATACAATACTTAATTAGGCAATTATAGTATGTTTAGAATGAAGTATAGGTTACGTAAAAATTTACTATAAGTTAAGGAATTGAATAAAATTACAAAAGTTACATTACGTAACTGGATCACATTGACTTGCTAGAAACTTATTAACTTTCCATTTTCCATACATTGTATGTCTTGACTTGGAAGAGTGAGCCTTATTTTTTTTATTTTTTATTTTTTTTTAAGAAAATCACTTTCTATAAATTTCTGATTTTATGAAACGGGGCCCTTTTATTTTAACTTGTTATCAATCCAAAATCATCTTTGAAAACAAAGAATATGTCAAACGTATTTCTATGGGTTCAACAATACTCTTTTATAAATTCAAAGTATATAAAACACAAGTTAGTGAAGAAATAAAATGCTACATAGTGATGCTAACAAACAAAATTGTTGCTAGCCGGTTAAGTCATTTGTATTTAATGTTGTCTTCATAGGTTAACTTTTAATTTGCGTGGTCCACAAGACCAAAACCATCCACAATCAGTGGCGTTGAACCTTTCATGCATGTAGATTGATGTGTCCAATCCAGTGGCAGAGCTAGTAGCGTGACTAGTGGGTGTTAAGCCACCTCTAATCAGCCCACTTTATTCATTAATTTCTTAATAATATTTGCAATTAGCCCCCCTTGTTCTCATTAAATTTTCGAATAACCTAAAAATCAGATACAACATCAAAATAAATTTAATTGTCAAGTTATTCTTTTCTAATTCAGCTTAGTTACTAATTATTGTGGTGTTGAGTTAAATCATGAGTTAAAAAATATAGATTATTTTTTGAAGGAATATTTATTGTTATAATTTTTATTTTAAGTTCGGCCCCTTTTAACCTTAAATTTTGGCTCTGTCCCTGGTCCTGGCTAAATGACCACCGCCCTTATCAAAATATGTTAGTTTCATCCCCACACCGGAACGCATTCTTTTGTGTTGAAATCTAAAAGTTGATCGATGGGTCTTGTAATTAGATTTTGTTACCTCATCGTATTTGATTATTTTTGTCTTGTGAATATGGTATTTAGTATTTAGTCTATAAGTATAAGTATAGGCGTCTCCTTCTGGGATTATTTGGTTTCTAGTAATATACGGCGAAACATGATAATATGGTGAGATTAGATTTGTTATACAAGTTTTCAAAACAGATTTAGATTAGAAAGGGATACAATCAAAGTAATGTGTAGTCTAGTTGGGATTAAGATCGTTGAGTTAAAGCTTGATATACCACTTATTTAGTGCAAAAGTATGTATCTTTACCAAGAGTTACATTTTTCATATTAGTTGCTTAGTGCAGATAAATGTATGATCTACACAATTGGTAGTTTTAAAACCTAAAGTGGACACATTAAACAGTACCTATATGATGGATCAATGTGTTGCAATATATGATTACCACGGAGTACTTCACTATCAATATATAGTTTCTTAAACATATTTTTTATATACATATAATTTGATGTAACAGGTCTTTTTACTTTATAGTTATACTATTACCATATCTGCATCTCAACCATTATAGATAATTGTTTGAATTGAATACTGCAGTGAAGCATGGGATAGCATGCAGAGAGGAGGAGATCATAGACATTGTTAGGGATATACTGAAACATGTGTTGCAGCCATCTTCATGTTGAGATGCTTTCACTAAGCTAGAATATCTTTTGCCTTACTTTCTAGAGAAAGATACAAGAAAAGTTAATTAGAAAACCAATAAAAGATAACAATCATACTTCATCTACAAAAAGCTAACTACTCGATAAGTTTCTGCATACATTCTTATTCACATTAGCGAAAGGGAGATTGCTAAAATATCAAGTGAAATGAATACTTGACAAAATAGCACATGATAAGGCGCGAGAACTTTTGCGTGGGTATAGACTTTTTTGGTTTTTTTTTTTTTTTTTTTTTGGTAAAAGTGGGTATAGACTTTGTTCTGTGTTGATTAAAGTATATAGTGTTATCGATTATGTCGATATTGAAGGCCCATTTTCATCATCATTATTGATGGTTGTAGTCATCATACCAACAATCTCCGACATATAAGTTGTCAACCAATATATATATATATACATATATTTTTTTTGAACAGCGGGTTAGTTGTTAGTTGTTGGCTCGAGTTAGTGTCGCATCTTCGGGCAGAGATACCAACCGCGAGCCTCTCTTTAGGAGATAACTCCACTCCTATTCCCGATTCGCTTGATATCATTAGAGCTTGTGGTTCCCAAGTGAGGACTTCCCGATCGGTCACCCAAACCGGTACTACTCTCACTTGAGCTCACTTAACTACTTAAGCCTTTACCACTAGACCACAAGCCCCATGATAAGTTGTCAACCAATATTAAATAGAGGTGATTTGTACACATCAATATACAAGCAGTTAAAGCATACTCCCTCAATCCTAATTTATTTATCCATTATTAATTTTTATAGTCTTTTTTATACAACTTTGACAAAAAATTATTATTTTTGTGTTATATAATACTTGATAAAAATTATATCAATAAGAATACATTTAAAACTTAATCTATTAATATGTTTATCATAAATTATTGTATAATACAAAGAATAATTTAAGGTCAAAGTTAAATGAAATCAACTTCGAAAGTCAATAGTGGACAAATAAATTGGGACGGAGGGAATATTATAAATAATGTAAGCGGCTTGATGCATGAAAGGGAATGTGCCGGTAAAAAAATATGAGTATGCAAATCAATTCCCAAAATTAAATATCATGTTACATCACGTTATTTTGCTCACTATAAAAATGCTAGAAAATAATTAATCACTCGTACATAATATTGTTTGGTGTCTATGGCATATGACTTATTTGTTTCCGAAGACAATAAACGTCTAGGTGTAAAATGGTGGCCAAGAAAAGACCAACATCCTCGCTATCACATCAGTTTTTTTTTTCCAAAACAATTTCATAACCAATTTAATGACAAAGAGACCAAAAACACCCCAAAAAACATACCAACACAAATAAATTAAACAAACACCCATATACAAACAACCGTCAAACAAATCGGTCACATATGCGACCAAATGCTCATTTTGTCTCGGGTCGACCAACTTGGTGTAATGGAGGGATGCGTCTGCTTTTTGGGTTGACCAACATGGTGACCACCCACAGCCCACTGCACCCAGCCTTAGTTCAACTAGTGAACCATGTCAATTATTATTATGTTTTTCGATGCTTGTTAGAGCATTGGTGCAGTCACAACACCAAAGCCAAACACACCTCCCCCTTCTCCTCCCCCTCCCTCTAGTGAGTTTCTATTTTTGTTTTTTTAATTATTTTAATTGGGTTTTCGTGTTGAATTTGTGTTTTAATTAGATATGATGGGTCTAAAAAAAATGTGTTTTACCTTGAGTTATATGTAAGGGGGTTTTGATTGTACGAGTGATAAAAAGAAGTAAAATAAAGAAATGCTGAGATGACATGACGTGACACATTTTTTGAGTTTTAGCTTGACCGTCATACGTGATCCTCTTAGCTATGTATTCTCCAGTTTTATTTTGTATTAGCTATGTAATTATGTTTCACAAGTAATTATTGTGAAGTATCCCTTTCACTTGGAAAAATCTATTTTCACTATTTTATTTTACAATTTTATTAATTGTTCTAACGTTTTGTATGCCATCATCTCTTCAAACAGACTTTTGTTCTGTGTTAAATACACTTCTTCTTTTGTGAAACTAGCAGGGTATCTGCGTGTTGCAGCGGCGAGTACCCTGAAATAAATTTTTTTGATGGAATTAATAAAAATGTCACGGGAAATCATTCCGACACATAAATTTGCCTCGAGAACGAAATACTAAAAGATTTGGTAAACTACACTTCCCACCCTAGCATATATTTACAATCTTAGTCCCTAATGGTGCAATAGGGATCAAACAAGGTGCAAAACATTTTTTTATATAAACCTCATTATACCCTCACTTAGGGTTTGACACCCTTTTTTCTCTCAAACCAGCCGCACCCTATTTCTTCTTCTTCTCCAGTCGGTTTTCCGGCCAAATAAACACCACCGCCGGCCACTTAAACTCACCGCCACCACCACCACACTCCCTACAACCTCCCCATCATTCTGACGTACATCACGCGCCTAGAAACACCTCCCAACACCACGATTAACACCACCACAGCTCGAGTTCATCACCAAAACCTTCTCTCTCTCGTTTTGTTGATACCGGCGGTCGAAGGTAGGAAAACTCACCACCCTTTTTGTCGTTCTAGCGACGGTGGGGGATAAGTACATGAATTTTCAAGAGTTTTTGATTAAATAAAGATTAAAACTAATAAATATGAAGCTAAATACTTGTTTGGTATCATTTTCTTTCTTTTTGTTGTTGTCGTTGTTATTGAGTCGCAAAAACAAGGGATGCCGTGAGCTTGAGCTCACAGCCTTGTGTATCAAGTCGAGTTTTATTGAGTCGAGTCTTGGTCACAAGTTCGTGTCTAGGTTAAGATGGAGGGTTGTACATTGTGTTTAAATGATTGTAATATTGGGTGTAGGGGTGTTTTCAATGCTATTAATGTTGAATGAGAGTTATACATTGTGTTTAAATGATTGTAATATTGGTGTAGGGGTGTTTTTAATGCTATTAATGTAGAATGAGGGTTGTACATTGTGTTTAAATAATTGTAATATTGGGTGTAGGGGTGTTTTTAATGCTATTAATGTAGAATGAGGGTTGTACATTGTGTTTAAATGATTTTAATATTGGCTGTAGGGGTGTTTTTAATGCTATTAATGTAGAATTCTAAGGAAAGTGGTATGAATTTCAGTTCATGCTAGTTTTTGTTGTACACAATGCTTTGATTGTTGTAATTATAAAAATTGCTTGCTTTAAAGTGTTGTAAATCATGCATTATTTTTTTGTACATATGAATTTTTTGGAGAGATAGTCATTCCTCCATTATAAGTAGTATAGATAACGGTGAAGAAAAGAACTCAACTTTAGAACATTCACTATAATAAACCTTTTACAAAGGTTTATACATTAATACATCAATAAATTTTAGACTTTTTAATTTTATAAACCTACATTCAATATAGTATAAATCTTTGCAACTTCATAAAATGTATTTTTTAACAAATGCATTAAATGTATTGAATTTATAAAGAGGTTCAAGAATTAGAACCTCTTCATGCCACATAGACATGAAATAAGTGTCGATTATGGTTGATATAAACATAAACCTTTTTATATTTCTTAGACATTTTCATAAACTCATCATAGTGGATACCCTTAGGGTCTGTTTGGTTCACAGAATGTTTTTGCACCGAATGGAATCTGTCAAAAGGATTGGAATCTGACGGAATTGTAATTTGAAGGAATTAGAATCTGTTATGCGTTTGGTTGTCAGGAATTGAATTCAACTCCTTTCTTGTTTACTGTTTGGATTGTGTATATCTTGGCGAAAATGGAATGTAATTACATTCAAATGACCAACATACCTGTTAATACAAATATCGCCTAAAAACGTTATTTATATTTTACGATCTTCGCTAAGTTTTGTTAACGACAAAATGTAGACTTTAGTTTCTAAGCAAAACATAATCTTACTTTTTAAGACTTGCATAAACTAGACTTTTGCTACATTTTACATTTCATAAAACACAACACAAGTTTATTTCTTAAATTAGAAATTGTCACATCACATTTATGGCAAGTTTTGTCATTATGCATTTATGGAAAGAAATGTGTTTGACTAACTTTGTTGTTGCTTGCAAGCTTTGTATTTGACTTGTTTTTAAGTGATGTGACATTGTTTGGTTGCTAGGAGTTATGAGACAAGACCTTGTTTGGTTTGAAGAGTTATTGCAAAAACCTACTGCAGACCCGGCGGTTGTAACACCCCCAAAATACCGCAGCGGAAGACTGTGTCATAGGGGTGCTACTTCATAATACAAAGTACAAGTTATAGAAAACGAACTCTAAATGAGACGTTTTGAAAAGTTACCATTCGATTAATGAATTCAAAGTTACAAACATGAGATTTCAAAGTATGATACATAAATGTATACAAAGTTTTGAATGGTAAATAATAAAAGCGTAAGTCTTCAGAATATGCAGCTTGACTCTAAGTTCCACGCACTAGCTATCGCCTTACTAACCTGAGATAAACATGCTAAAGTGTCAACACAATGGTTGGTGAGTTCATAGAGTTTGTCTTAAAATAGTTGAAAAGCCTTAAAAGAATGTTCACACAGCAAAGGCATCGTGAATCCACTCAGTTGCAAGTCCCGCCATAAGAGACTTGCAACCTGTGTGTTCACAACCCACTGCTAAAAGATAGTTTATATAATGCACCGGATTATATTCACCCAAGGTCAAGAATAGACACAAGGGCGGGGGCCTCTCCCCAAATAGTACTACGACATCCAAGGTCAAGTATAGACACAAGGGTAGGGGGCATCTTCCCATGAGTACTACCAATACCTCTCTGATAGAATAGAGTATTATGTATGCACGTAAATACGAATCTTGTATTTAAATTAAGCAAGTATAGTGTAACAAGTATGTATAACGCAATCAAGTATAATGCCAATCAAGTATAACACAATCAAGTATAAAAGTTTAAAAGTATTTGTACAAGTAAGCAAGTAGTTGAGCATGTATCCCCCCCAAGAGTTAAAACAAGTATGAAAAGAGTAGGGGCTATGACTCACCTTAAGTCTATGTAGTGAGTAATGAAAATGGTAGTCGAATCGCGAAAGTCTCTAAGAGCAGCCTATAATAGAACGTTGCGACTTAGGTTTGGAGTAACGTCTAAGAATACGAAGAATTGCTCATATATGTCTTGCATAATGTTCATGATGTAGTACTTAGTATATAGTGTAAGTCTTTGAATATAAATGGCTTATGAAACATGTATAGGTTGTACATCTCTTACTACCGTTCAGGCCGACATAATTCAGAAGTCATGGAGTAAACGTTCGAGGAGCCAGGACACTTTAACTCGTAAATCCACAACTCGTCTCGACGGCTTACTTAATGAACTCCTCACATGAGGCTCCCTACTATTGTAGTATTTGATAACATATATATATAAGTTTTGATCTTTAAAAGTTATATGGTCTTTAGCCGTGGCTTTGCCGTGACCTTGGTCATTGTTACCATGGTCTTGAGACTCAACCTTGGCTTTAGCCATGGTTGTGGTCTTGGCTTTAGGTCATTAGACCTCTTGGTCTCATCTATTTATAACAATTATATAGTAACTTTGGTCTAAAAATGGGCTGTTAAGAATTTGAAAAAAATTATGACTCAGAAAGCATTTTCAGGGCTCAAGCTTCTTTGTTCCTGAACGAAAACGTCGTTCCGGACAACTTTCGTGTTTTAACTTTTTGATGAATCGGACCAGAAGTGGGACTTTCAAAATCATAATTTGATCAGAATGCTATTTAGGCAGTTTTGCCGTTTTGGTTTCGCTAACTTCAAACGGTCATAACTTTTGACTCGTATACTCGTTTTGGGTGATTCAAATTGCTATGTTTTCCTTGTTAAGTCCTCTTTAACAATAAGTAAGTGTCAAGTATCATAGTTATACTATTTTGATCGTGCTTCTCCATAAAAATCACTAATTTGCTTGTTTACTTGTCATAAGTTAACATATGTATACCAATACTTGTTTTATCCATTTTTAAACATCATGAACACAATACAAAGACCATATATAGCATGAAAGAAACATAATAAGCATGAAATGATATTGAGCAAGAAAGTGTAATAGGGTTTGCTTACAACTTTTGGCTTTCTAAAGAAAGGAAGTCAAGTATAGAACTAGGACACTAAACCTAAGCTTGTAAACCCTTCACCATAACTCTTGTAACCCTTGCTAGCCTTGATATAACCCTTGTGAAAACCATTTAACTTCAGCCCTAGTAACCTTGTGTAGCTCCTAATTCAACCATGGAATCACCAAACAAACTTAAGAACTAGGTAGAGAATACTAAGACCTTGAACTTTGTAGTGTAACTTGTATATTGAAGATCAAAGGATCATGGTGCTAGGGATAATTGGTGTGGCGTTTGAATGATGAATAAATGAAGACATGAGCTTGCTTTTATACTAAAAATGAGGAGGTTAGGAAGGTAACTAGTAAGCTTCCTAAACTTGGAGACAAAGTTGTAATTAAAAATGATCTAATGGCTAAAGTCATGAGATGATGCCACAAGTGTGAATGCCCCCCCCCCTAGTGGCGGTTCAAGAACTTGGAGAACAAGGTATGGACTTTTGATGGTATTATCCTAAGTATGTAGCTAGTTTTGACTCCGTAAATCGCTAACCGTAAATGATTAAGCCTCAAAACGTAAAACCGGGTATCGTAAAAATATGAAATTTGAAATTATTGTTAAACATGTCAATATAGTCCATAATAAAATATAAAATGAGTGGTAGGTTCTATCGGGTGCTAAAACCCTGCTAAAAACTGGAAACACGGGTCTAAAATGCGTAATTCGCGTAAAACGCTGAACTGAAAAACGTAAAATTCCGAAACTTTTGGAATTGTCCTAAAATGATAGAAAATCATATTTTTATTGTTTATAATGTTTTATGGATATATCGGGATGCTGGAAGGACGTTTAAACCTAAAAGTAAATCTCAGACACGGCTCTGTGATTTTTGCAGAAATGATCCGACGAGCGTCAAACTCTCGGATTATCGTTAAAATAGTTTAACTTACGAGAATATGAAATAAAAATTTCTGAAATGAATAGTGAAAAGTGAATAGTAAAAGTGAATAGTAAAATTTTCGGGAATAAAAGTTAACCTGAAAATGCGAATTGTTACAGCGGTACCCTGGGGGTACACGGGCGGAACCCATCTGAGGGTTCCGCCTGATCCGCCGAGCATGCAGAATGATGTGCTATAAATACCAAGCCATAACTTGATTTTTGGCTAACCTCTTGAGATCATATTTTACACACACACTCATCTTTTCTTCTAACCTCTTAACATTGTAAATGTGAAGTTTCCTTTTGTAGCAAAGAAGCTCACAAGGTCATCAAAAGTTACAAGTTTCCAACACAACGTTGCAAGACTTGTTAGCTTAGTATTGTGTAAACTCTTATTGTTTACACGTCATTTGTTTGTGTATATTCTGTAGTGAGTGGTTAGTATTTTAGTCCTCAAAATACAAAGAGTGTTGGGAGTTGTTGTACCCTAGTAAAAGAACTAACGGGAGTGGTTGTGCCCTTGTAAAAGAACTCGACATTTAGCTTTGTGTTGGTAAAAGTATAAGCGACGTGTAAGGTTTTCTCCGCCGGTGAAAGGAGCTTGTTGACTAGTGAAAGAAACTCTCGAGTTGGATACTCGGAGCGTGGACGTAGGGCAAGGAAAAAGAGTCCTTGTAGCCGAACCACGATAAATACTCGTGTTGTGGTTTGATCGTTTCCTTCATTTACTTGCATGTTATATATTGTGTTTGTGCATATATCTTTGATCAAACGGAAAGTTTCAAAGCTAACTTAACAAGTTAAAAAGATTTTAATCGGTAAACTATTCAACCCCCCTTCTAGTTTTCCACAATTGGCATCAAGAGCTACGTTACTCAAGCTTTTAAAATATATTGTGTTTTAAAACTTGAAATGATCCATGGATTTTGAAAATTACAAAGAAGGGCAATCTATGCAAAGACCACCACTCTTTGAAGCAAATGGTTTTATATATTGGAAAAACCGTTTTGAAACTTACGTGAAATCTAAAGATATAGATTTGTGGTATATAATTATTGATGGTGATAACGTAGTTACTAACATCAAAGATGATGATCAAAAGAAATTAATAGGTAAAAATAATGAAGCTAAAATGATGCTTTATAATGCTTTGCCTAATAAAGAATATGAAAGAGTCTTTTTGTGCAAAACCGCCAAAGATATTTGGCAATCTTTAATTGTCACTTATCAAGGAAACTCACAAGTTAAAGATAACAAAATTGATCTTCTTGTTCAAGAATATGAACAATTTGTTATTTCCGAAGATGAGATTATTGATAATGCCGTTGCTAGGTTTAACACTATTATTACTTCACTTAAAGCACTTGATGAATCTTTTTGTAGTAAGAACTTTGTCAGGAAATTTCTTAGAGCACTCCGTCCGAAGTGGAGAGCAAAAGTGACAGCAATTGAAGAATCCAAAGATCTTTCAAGCATGTCACTTGATGAGCTTATTGGAAACCTCAAAGTTCATGAAATGGTAATGGAAAAAGATTCAGAACTAGTTAGAGGCAAGAAAGAAAAAGTTAAGTCCATTGCCTTGAAAGCTAGAGTCCAATCAAGTGATGATGAAGAATCTACTTCGGATAGTGATGATGAGGAATATGCTATGGCCGTGAGAGACTTCAAGAAGTTCTTTCGTAGGTGAGGAAAGTTTGTAAGGCAACCTAAAGTTGACAAGAAAACCTTCTGGAAAGATCGTGATGATCGAAAAGGAAAAGTTGAAAGAAAATGTTATAGGTGTGGAGACACAAGTCATCTTGTAGGAGAATGTCCAAAACCACCCAAGAGCAAACCTCAACAAGCTTTTGTGGGTGGTGCTTGGAGTGACTATGAAGGAGATGATGATGAGCCAAAGAATGATGATATTACTCTCATGGCTCACAACTCAAATGAGGTACTCTCTGACTCATCTTACTCCTCTATAGATGATGATACTTTACAAAATGAATATAACAAACT
Organism: Artemisia argyi; assembly: GCA_030686995.1. NCBI lineage: Eukaryota > Viridiplantae > Streptophyta > Magnoliopsida > Asterales > Asteraceae > Artemisia > Artemisia argyi. Next base: position 505,918 of record JARVZY010001897.1, on the reverse strand, counting down.
TTGTGAGTTAAGCTTAAAAATCATAAACAAAAATAAATTTTTGAAAACTAAAAAGGAGTTTTTAGAAAATGAAGTCTATGAGTTAAAAGAAAAAGCTAAGAGATTAGAAAAGGGTAAAGGTATTGACACCTCATGCAAATCATGTGAAGAACTTAAACTTGAAGTTGAGAAACTTAAAATTACTCAAAATGATCTAATCAAACAAACCACAAAGTTCAAAAAGTTCGATAAGAGCATTTCATGTGCGGATGAAATTATGAAACTTCAAAAGTCACCTTTTGATAAAACAGGTCTAGATTTCAGGAAAGTAGAAATCATTAAGGGTCAAACGAAACAAGAAAAGAACGCACATGAAACAAACAAAATTGCTACAGCAGCCCGCGGACCAGACGGAACCCAAATTAGGGTTCCTCCCGTTGGCCCCGAGGGTCCTGCCAGGTCTGCTGCAGCAGTAACTCCATCCACATCAGATCGTTCAAAATTTGTTAAAGTTACATATAAAAATGGAACAAAACCTGCCTTTAGAACTGGAGTAGGACTTAGTAAAAATGAATTTAGAGCTAAGACTACTCAACCAAGACCTAAGACTCCAATTCCCAAATGCCCCTTTCCAAAGAGCAACTTCAACGCTCGACCAAACTACCAACAAGTTTGGAATCAAAACACTCCTGGACATTACCAAAATTCAAACTACATGCCATGGAACCCTTATGCTCTATTTTCATACTTGGAACAAATTAATGGCATGCTTAACCAAAATGGACCCATGAGAAATTGGGGACCAAATGTTTGAGTGTTTTTCATAAAATAGGTGTGCCTCAAAGTTTGTTTGGATCCGGATGAGTGGATCAAAGATAACGGTTGTTCAAGGCACATGACGAGTAATAAAAGCCTCTTCTCAACATATCACAAATGTGATGGAGGTAATGTTACGTTTGGTAGTAATGCTAAGAGCAAAATCATCAGAAAAGGTACAATCTCTCATGACTCCCTTTCTATAGATGATGTTGCTCATGTTGATAACTTAGGATTTAATCTTCTTAGTATTAGTCAACTTTGTCGTAATAAGTATAATGTCCTTTTTAGTGAAAACGGTAGTAAAATACTTAAAGATGGTATAATCGTAGCCAAAGGTGTCCTTAAGAACAACGTATACGTCATGAAGTTGGACTCAACATCTAGAGACAAACTTTGTCTTACCTCATTAGATGAATCTTCAACTTTATGGCATAGACGTTTAGGACACGCTAACATAAGACTAATCCAAAACCTCTCCTCCAAAGACTTAGTTCGAAACCTACCCGAGTTGAAATATGACCAACACTTTTGTGATGCTTGCAAAGTCGGTAAACAAGTCCATAGTAGCCATAAGGCTAAAAACATGGTGGCTACATCTAGGTGTCTAGAACTTTTGCATATGGATTTATTTGGTCCATCCGCTATACAAAGTTATGGAGGTAACTTCTATACTTTGGTCATAGTAGATGATTACTCACGTTATACTTGGACAAAGTTTTTGAAAAGTAAAAATGAAGCTTTTGATAAATTTGAGATTCTAAGTAAGAAAATTCAAAATCAAGTAGGGTCTAATATAGTGTCTATTAGAATAGATCACGGTCGTGAATTTGATAATGAGTTTCAATTTGAAAACTTTTGTGATAAAAATGAAATTACTCATAACTTTTCGGCTCCACGTACTCCTCAATCTAATGGTGTAGTAGAACGTAAAAACCGGACATTGCAAGAGATGAGTAGAACAATGCTTAATGAACAAACTATTCCACAAAAGTTTTGGTGTAATGCCGTTGACACATCAACGTACATTCTTAATCGAGTCCTAATTAGATGATTTTTGAATAAAACTCCTTATGAACTTTATAGAGGTAAAAAGCCTACATTAGGATACTTTAGAGTGTTTGGGAGTAAATGCTTCATTCTTAACACCAAGGATTATCTCACCAAATTTGACCCAAAGTCTTATGAAGGTGTGTTTCTTGGATATTCACAAAATAGTAAAGCTTACATTGTTTTGAATCTTGGGTAATTGCAATGCAAGAAGAATTAAACCAATTTGTTAGGAATGATGTATGGACATTAGTTCCTCAACCAAAGAGTCAAACAATAATTGGAACAAAATGGGTCTTTCGTAATAAAATGGATGAAAATGGAATTGTGTCTAGAAACAAAGCTAGGCTAGTAGCACAAGGATATAATCAACAAGAAGGCATTGATTACGATGAAACTTTTGCTCCGGTAGCTAGGCTCGAGTCAATTAGAATATTACTTGCTTATGCGTGTGCACATAATTTTAAACTCTTTCAAATGGACGTCAAAAGTGCATTTCTAAACGGAGTCATTAATGAAGAAGTGTATGTTGCTCAACCACCGGGCTTCATCGATTTTGAAAAACCTAATTATGTTTACAAACTTAAAAAGGCTCTTTACGGATTTAAGCAAGCTCCAAAAGCATGGTATGATCGACTTAAAACTTTCTTAGTGGACCATAAGTACACCATGGGCTTAGTTGATAATACTCTCTTCACTAAGAAGAAAGATTCACATATTATCATAGTCCAAATCTATGTTGATGACATTATATTCAGATCAACTTGTCAAGAATTATGTGTGGATTTCTCAAAAATCATGCATGATGAGTTTGAAATGAGTATGATGGGAGAACTCAACTTTTTCCTAGGACTCCAAATCAAACAACTAGAAGATGGTATCTTCTTTAACCAATCTAAATATATTAAGGACATGCTTAAGAAATTTGGACTAGAAGATTCGAAACCTATCAAAACTCCCATGTCCACGGAAACTAAACTCACCAAGGATGAAGAAAGTGAATCCGTAGATAGTACTAAATATAGAGGTATGATTGGTAGTCTACTTTACCTAACGGCTAGTAGACCCGACATTATGTTTAGTGTTTGTCTATGTGCTCGTTTTCAAGAAGATCCTAAAACTACCCATCTCGAAGCCGTTAAAAGGATTTTTAGGTATATTAAGGGCACTACACATTTAGGTTTATGGTATCCCAAAGGAACGGGAATAGACACCATAGTGTATGCCGACTCGGATCATGCCGGTGACTATGTCGATAGAAAAAGCACAAGTGGTATTTGTACTTTTGTTGGACATTGTCTCACCTCATGGTTCTCTAAGAAGCAAACGGCTCTTGCTATCTCAACAACGGAAGTCGAGTACGTTTCGGCCGGAAAGGCATGTCAACAAGCTCTTTGGATGAAGCAAGCTCTTGTCGACTACGGAATTCAACTCAACGACATCACAATTCTTTGTGACAACAAAGGTGCCATTGATCTTAGCAAAAACCCGGTTCAACATGCTCGTACCAAACATATTGAAATCCGTCATCATTTCCTTCGTGACAACGTCCAAAAAGGAAATATCTCAATTGAGAAAGTTTCTTCCGAAGATAACATAGCCGACATTCTCACAAAACCTCTTAAACGTAAACCTTTTAATCTTCTTAGGCTAGGCTTAGGACTCATGGAACCTACATTGTAGTTCTGGACATTAGATAAAAATCACAAAAATCAGAACAAATCCAAAACCATTTTTCTCAGCAGGGTCGGCGGAACCCTCAGCCATAATGGACAGAACCCAACCCAGGGTTCCGCCATGTCCGTCAACCTGCAGAATCATTTTCTTTGTTTATATTAAACCAAACACCCATTATCTCATACCACCACTTCCAAACTGCTACTATTCACTTTACCACTCATCCACACCTACGAATTCTTGGTCCTCCATTCATTTACATTGTAAATCAATTATCATTGTAAGTATTCTAAACATGATTACAATCCTGATCTGAGTCTAGGAATTCTATTTTTTGCACAAAAACAAACACTTGGGGTTATGCATTAACTTGAAAAACTCATGCATTAGATTAGGTGTTTAATAAAACTAATCATGTTTCCCATAGTTAGGAATTGCATCTTTTATTAGTATAAACATGTTTGCTAAAACACCCCATGTCAAATCCTTCCAAAAATTTCTCACAAGTAGGACAAATATTTTTTCGTCTCACATTGAGAATACAAAATCAAAACGTTATGTTTAAAACATCACTTGCATAATGTCTCTTGAATGCTAAAGGGAATACATAACCAATATGTATTTTCAGGTACATTCAAACGAAGCTACATTGAACTAGGAGCGTTTGGGTCTTTTGTTTTATAACAAAACTTGCATAAAACGATTTTGAAGCATCAAAATGAGTCAAGATAACCGCACCTCCACATTGTTTTCATATAGGCACACACTAGAACTTCCACATTATAATAGTGGTTTACGTAAACTAAAAATGTGAAATTTTGTTGTTCTAGGAATCATCATGCCTCCTCTAACCCACTACGACCACAAGGACACCATTAAGTACCTACCAAAACACCAAAAAACCAAAGGCCTTACTGCAAATCAAGTAAACGTTTTCAAAGCCCTAGAAAAACACTATGTCCATGAGGGTAGAACCATTGACCCATCTTTCCTAGAAGGCACAAACCTTTACGCCGATTTTGCCACAATCAACTTTGAGTGTCTTTTGAATATCGACGAGCCTATTTGTCCTAGGTTCATTCTAGAGTTCTATGCATCATGCGTCCTCTCCACGGATGACTATGGTCATATGTCTATCAACTTTAGGGTTAGAGGTCATCAATACTCCTTCACTCTTGAGGAGTTTGCTTAAATCCTAGGTGTCCCAAACCGTGGTACTTGCCTCTATTCCGACTTGCACTCCCTCTCAACTCTTGACAACCTCCAAGACCGTATCCATCCTTATGACACACCCCTTGTCTCAAAAGACGTACTCCGTGACCACCTCTTTGTTAGGACCACCACCACTAGGAGAACCCGTTCGGGGAATGAGGTCGACAAGGACCCATATGGAATGGAAATGAACGAACTCAAACCTCAATTCATGAAATGGGAGGAAGTCCTTAGAGCAAATGTCATTAGCACAATAGGGAACCGTGACCATATCAACCTTTGCCTTTGCTACATGCTCTACTCCTTGTCCGTTAGGCAACCCTTCAACCTTGCCTACTACATGGCGAAGAGAATGGCCGACATTCCCGTGCATGGCACAACGGCTATGTCATATGGAATGCTCTTGACCCGTCTCTTTAGGTTCATCTCACCCATTCCACCAACTTTAAATGGTCTTCACCTCAACTACTCTCTCATTCCACACACCTTTGTCCCACTAAGTGATAAGAGAGTGTACAAAGTCCAAGGAAAACGTCCACATCCTCCTACCTCATCTTCGTCTTCCTCAAAGAGTGAAGATGACAATTTGCCAAACTCTAGGCTCCCTCCTCTCGAATACCTTTCTCAACTTCCGGATATTCTAAATGAATCGGAGGAGTTCAAGCAAACAAAGGGGATGTTTAAGAATCTTGGGAGGTTCCTTGGAAAGCTAAAGAACAAGATCGACCGTCAATGAGTGCGGGTGTGTTAGGAGTGTTTGGCACAAGGTGCTATTGAAACAATTTGGTCGTTTAAACAATATTTGTGATGTATTTGTGTGTTAGTACAATGTTTGATACACTTTGGAACATGTTTTAACTAACAATGATGCAGGGAGACAACTTTTGGCAAGTTGTCAAATTTTCAAGTTTATGATATTTTCTCTAAGTATAGTGAGATTCTCGACCTCAAGGTCAAAGTCCTATGAAATGCATGTTTACGTGTCTAATTTTTGCATTACCCACCCAGAAATGCCTTATCTCTTTGATTTTAGGAGTTTTCGAAAATTTTGAAAATCGTCTCGCGGGTCAAAAACGTGGACTGCCACTTTTTTCAACCCTGGCGGATCTGGCGGTACCCAAATTTGGGTTCCGCCAGTACAATTTCTGGGAATCCCAGATTTTGCCCAACGGACCAGGCGGCACCCTCAGATGGGTTCCGCCTGTGTATTCTGAGGGTGGCGTCAGCTACCTGCAGATTTTTTTGTTTTCTTTTTCGCCAATTCAACATTGAAACACCAAAATTCAATCCTTTTAGGTAGAAACCCATTACTTGCAATGTGTTTAGCATAATAGGATACTCCTTCTTCCATGAACTTAACCAAAACCAATTCCCGCCAAAATTCAAATATAACCATAACAACCACAAGGACCCCTCAAACATAAAGGAAGGAACCCTTTTATGGGATCCTTGAAATCCCTGAGATTTATACTACCACAAATCCACCAAAATCACTATGCATTTAGTGCAAAACTTGTCTTCTCACTTCACCATTTTCATTGGATTGACTTCCATGATTTGACAACCCACAATTAGTTTTCCAAATCATTAGAAACCTCCATTTTTGTATGGACTAACATCAAATCCAAACACTCCTTTCCATAATCCATCAACACTATAAATTAAGCCATCCTAAACACCAACAAATCACACCTTCCTCAACACAATTTCTGAAACTTATAAACCATCTTTCACCATGACTAAGTCAACAAACACCTCTCAACCATCAAGACCCATCCAGAAAACCGCCCGGATAAGTGTGAAACCACTATGGTCAAACCAATCCATCAACCTTAGCTCCTCATCATCAGAGGAATTCACATCACCCATAAAAAATGAACATTTTTTGAACCTTGCATCTCCATCTCCATCACCCAAACAACCAAATGAGCACACTCCACCACCTACTAAATCACCTATTGACCCAACTCCACCAAGTGCTCCAACCCAACCATCAAAGACTCCATCACCATCACCATTACCAAAAATTGAACCTATGGAGCTTTTCGGGTCTCCTCCAACATCACCACACCCGTATGTCCAAGATTTAAATGATCTTCCACCAAGACATACCCAACCACCACCTTTTGCAAATCAATCACCAAGGTCAATTCTTGACCTTGATGAAGATCTTGAACTTACCCAACCACCACAACAAGTATACCAACCACCTAAACCATTGTTATTTCACCCAATCTACCGTGAAATCCATGGTCCTCTTTATGGAGAACCAAATTTTGAAAACCATGATCACCCAACTCCACCACCTTCTCAAGCCCAAACCTATGAGTCTTTCTTTCCCTCTTATGAGGAAATACAAAGCATGGTTGACACCCACCTTCATCAAGCAATGGAATTTCAAACCACCTTGCTTGACTCAATACCAAATCCATCCTCTATCCAAGAACCAAAACCAAACCAACCCCTAAACCAAGAAATTAAAACCAACCCATTTTCACCCAACCATCCCCATATTTGCTCAAATTGTGAGCAAATGGGTGAAAGCATCAAAACCTTGCTTCACCAATTCCAAAATGAAACCCGTTTTGCATTCCAACACGTCATTGAACGTTTGGATGCACTTTCCCACCCCAACAAACCCTAGACAACCTATGGAGGCCGTTTGCCCCAATCTAGGAATGTAGGATTTTATTTTATTTTCTTGGTTATTTTTTTAGTTTTTGTGTACAAGTAGAAGAATAAGTTCACATTTCTTGTCTTTTGACTTTTATAAGTCAAAATTTTACTTGGAATGATATTTCTTTCTACTAACTTTTATGCATTGTTGGTTGATCAATCTTTGGTTTGTTAATGTGGTTGCAATGTGTGTGGTAACTACAAGCTTGACTATATTGATGCGTGGGAATCGCAACAGGCTTTACCTCTCGAGGGATCTCGAGAAGCTTACAACCCCCACCAGGCAGTGTACCTGATCGTTGTAGTATAGTATAGTGATGCGTGGGAATCGCACCTTGCTTTACCTCTCGAGGGATCTCGAGAAGCTTACAACCCCCACCAGGCAGTGTACCTGATCGTTGTAGTATAGTATAGTGACAAGTACCGGGGGATTGATCGTTCAGCTTAGGAATAGTGTCGCTAGGATTAGAAAACCTAATTAATAGTTCTAGAGGTGAAAGATGATTATTTTTGTATTTTTATATTTTTATGAAAGCAAGTAAAATCTCTGGTTTTGGAAGAGTGGGTGGAATTAGTTGCTATTCAACTAACCCAAAGCTAAGATGCAATCAAAATAAAATAATAAAAATGAAATTAAACTAATTAAACTAAGGTTGTGAGCAGTAATTGGAGAAATTGTGTTTACTTAGACTTCATTACTCCCTAGATATCTTTTACATGTTAATTACTTGTTACACTTGTATGAATGACGGGTTGTATTCCTTAATACCATTCGTGGGGTGGCATACATAACTCCCCAACTCTATGAGCTCTTATCTCCTCCTACACCATGACCCAGCACAACTATAGGGATTGTAAACAGTGGCTCATGCATTAAATACAACCAATAAAGACCTAGTACGCCTCGGTTCATGTTTCTTAAGACGTTCAAGCATGTTACCATTTGGAGATCTGCCAGTTTTCTTAAGCCTAACATATAAATCATTCATTCAAAACAAGAATAGACAAGTAATCAACACATAATCAACATCTAGGTTTCATTAGATCTAAGCAAACACAAGAGAGATCTAGCCTAGCATAGTAGAATTGAGACAAGAACAAGAGATAAACAACCAACACATAGACATATTGATTGAATTGAAAGTACACTTATCTCAATTACAATGCAAGGTCTCAAGGGTTTGGAACCCTTGAAAAACCTATGAAAGAGGCACCAAAATCGTCTTTAGGGTTTCACCAAAACTTCTCTCTTTTTTAATGAAAAAACTAGAAAACTATATATAGGAAAAACAGTCTGACGGCGTCAAGAGTTAATTCTGACGCCGTCACCTCGCCGCCATAAACTTCCTCGGACGGCCTTGATCCACATATGACGGCCTATGTGACGCCGTCACCACCCACGGTAAATTATTCTTGGCCACTTTGACGCCGTCACCAGTTCGTCTGACGCCGTCACCACCTTCGATATTTAATTCTTCATATCTGACGCCGTCAAGCTTTTGGTCTTGACGCCGTCACCTTGTATTTCCAGCTTGGATTTTTGGTACTTTGCCGTTTTCTTCACTTTATGCTCCAAAAACGTCCAAAATAGCCTCTTTTCCAGAATTCACTCTCCAAACACCTAAAATCACAAAAGGAACGATTTAGGGCAATATTTGATCAAATAAAGTCGGATTAGGGCTTAAATGACCCCCTAAAAATGGATCATTTTTCGCCTCATCATATACCCTTACACTTGAGATTTGCTTGTCCTCAAGCAAATGAGCTTTTATTCTACTCAAAAGACAAGTTAGGGGTCATTTAAAACTAATATAAAAGTAATTACAACAAATAATTGTTCCACTAAAGACCAATAGACAAGCACGGAGGTCATACACAAGCACCTCACAAATAGTGTTTAGATACTCACATCTCTCGGGTGTAATAAAGTAATATAACATTATGAAATGGAAGATATCTCTCACTACCTGTCATAGCAAAATAGATTACCATAGGCTTGGGAAAGGATCAAACCTCCACCACATGGCGTAAGCACCTAGGATAAACTATCAAAGAGGTCTTTTAAAGGGTTATAACGTTAGGTGTAGGGATATGAATTACACGGTTTTGTTGGATAAAGGAAGTTTTACTGGTGGCGAGTTAACAATCTTGGTTAATTACATGTACAAGATGGCGTTGCTAAGCCAAGACTAGACTCGACTTAAGCTAATAAATGAAAAGTAACAAAAACATAAAATGAACATAGAATAAAAACGGGATGGTAGTCCGTATGTTTTTTTCTTTTCAATTTTTTTTTTTTTTTTTTTTTTTTTTTTTTTTTTTTTTTTTTTTTTTTTCATACACTCTTACCCTACCATCCAAAATAATACATCATAGGGGATGAGAATTCCCCTTACACTTGAATCTTTACATACTTTACAATTAACTAATCTAATGACTCGAATTAAGAAAATCAAAACACTTGGAGCACTTTTAAGATTAACGCACGTATGGGGGTAATATATTATGTTCTTCCCCATTACTCTATAAAATAAGTACTTACCCATGAGTCCCAATCGTCCCAAAACAATATGTACAAGGATATGACTCGACTTAGCAACCATGTAATCAATTAGAAAGTTAACTTAGGGTTTAACAAATAACAATAATGCACTAAAAATGAGCGCATACACGGAAGGCTAAGGCGATTTAGTTGTACATTTAAGTGGGGTGTAACAAATTCTTCCTTTAAGTGAAATGCTTAAAGTTAGAAACGAAAAGATAGGCTCGGAGGGGTGTACTAGGGGTATCGTGTACTAAAAATGAGTACAACGCAAAGGGTGTGGGAAAAATTAGTTGACTTAACTAGCCAAGTAATATGACTTAAATGGTCAAGTAATTATAATACGGGTTTAACACAAGGGTGATCCTAATGCCTCTTATCATGTAGTAAATCCTACCACACGAATGTAGTCTCACTAGCGGTCTCGGGATGCATCACTAACGCAAGTTCTAGAATCTAAATGCTACCGGTACACTCATAAGCACTAATAATGAATGCTTTTCCTATCAAATCTAAAGGCGAACCTCACATTTTTAGGTGGAAAATTTTTCTGAATATACGGTTATGTGCTAGTCATACAACCTCCTATCCATGAGACGCTTGCTATGGCTAAAGTTTCACTCCTAAATGTTGTAAAAAATTTTAAATTTGGCGCTAAAATTACACTAACAAGTATTTCTCGTAGTTTTATTACACATCTACTATCAAACAAAACAAACTCAAGCGAAAGTGCATATGTAAGGTATCATCTTTTTACCCTCCCCTTACACTTAAGATGAACATTGTCCCCAATGTTCAAGTAAAGAATGTAAAAGTTAAAAAGTAAAGAGAATGAAACCAAATACTCCCCTGATTCGCTCGGTATGGATTTTAGTTGGCCAGGTTAAATCTTCTTCCAAGAAAACGAACAATCAAAGCTTCCCTTCCAGAATATAAATCATCTTCTTGTCACAAATAACCTGTAAATCCTGACAAAAGTAGACAAGGCAACCTCGCGTAAAATCGGCGGCATCCTATATAAGTTACTAAATCCTAGAAAACAAAGTAAGATATAATGCTTGTGGAATGAAGTTTGCAGATTTCCTGGAGATTATAAAACTTAATAATTCACAAAAACTATAAGACTCCGTTAGAAAAACAAAACCGGTAAAATTTCCAAATTTTAACTCCTGACGCCGTCAAGAGCAAACCCTGACGCCGTCAGAATGGACCTGCAGAAATTCTTATGTTAAGTTTCCGGAAAATTTCTGGAAAAACTTTGTCCTACTTCCTGGAAAATCCTGCAAAACTTCATTATGACTCAATACAAGCATTTGATTCTAACAATTACGAATATACACGTTCATTAAATATTGTGGAGAATCATGATCGGTTTGTTTCTTAAAAACATATTTGGGGTTTCCCCTTGCACTTATCTTTTGCAAAAATACCTCTAGGTTGAAGTTAAGACTAGGCTAAACAACATAATAAAGTATTTCACATTTTAGTAGAGAAACATGATCAACCAACAATAAAAATAAAACATGCATACGGAAGCAAATAACAATCAAACAAATAAAAATCACACAAAACATGGGTTGCCTCCCAAGAAGCGCTTTTCTTTATTTACGAGTCTTGTAGCTAGACTCAAAGTCGTGGGTTACTACGTGATCTCATCATTTGAAATGATGTACCCCATATAATTGCGATCATTACTGTTATGGTGGTAGTGCCTCAGTCTATCAATACTCGCAATCACCTTCCCACCTAATTTGCTTCTCAAGTTAGCTACCCCATCCTGGCTCAATCCTTCGATTGTGAATGGCCCATACCACCAAGGACTTGGTTTATCGGGTGGTATTGTTGTTTCTAAGTGTCTCAAGAGTACTAAGTTCCCTTCCTCAAATGGTGTACGAGTGCTTTCGTGTTGAGTGTGTTTGAGTTTAATCGGAACCTCATTGCTTTTTCTTCTTTCATCTTTAGCTTTCTTATAGCTTTTGATTCTTGCCTCCCATGCAAGAATTTTATTCTGAACACGAATGGGCGTCGTGCCAATGTTGTTTTTAATCATTCTCCAACTCAAATTCTCATGCCCACTTCGCGGAGTCATGTGGAAGCTAATCTTTCTCTTCCCAGATTTAAGCTCAATCTTCCTATCTTCATACTTAATGACAGCCCTAGTGGTGGTGAGGAATGGTGCCCCAAGGATTATTGGCATGCATCCATCCCCTTTATCATCAATGATCATAAAATCGACGGGGTACATGAATCCTGCAACATTGACTAATACATCTTCTGCTATTCCTAGGGGGTATATGTACGAGTGCCCAACAAGAGACAGCCTAACACGAGTGGATATTGGCATCTTCGACGTCAGTTGGATGTAGATAGTCAGGGGCATAAGATTTACTTCCGATCCTTGGTCGGCGAAAGCATTAAGATGTTTCAAGTCCCCGATGCTCGTTGGTAATTCAAAATTCCCACATGCTACCTGCTTGGTGGCCACTTTCTGTACCAGTAACCTCTTGACCACTGATCCTCCAATAAGCGTATCATACTCATCTTCCTCTTCTTTCTCTTTTTCGGGAACCTGTTCGGAGGATTGGTTACGCCTATCATCCTTAATCCAATTTGTTATGGTGTTTTTGTTTATGTTGTGTTTCAGGTAGTAACTCAAAGGTTGGGACTCAGGCGGTTTTTCTAAGGTCTGTTTAGCAGGAGTTTTTACCTTCTCGTTATCTTTATGGACAATGGTGATGGAGTTAACAAATTGGGTGGTGGGAGTGGCGCTTTCTTTCCTTAGCAGTATTCGTTCGGGGGTTTTCTGATTGGCATACTCCTCCAATAGACCCAATATCTCATTCATTTTCTCCTGCATCTCCTTTTTTTGCTTATAAACTGCTTCTTCGAATCTAGCAAGCCGATCAGAATGAGTCGCCATATATTCTCTCATCCTAGCCTCAAATTCCGAGCTAAGTTCCTTGGGAGGAGAGCAAGGTGGGGTGTATCTCTGAAAAGTTTCGACATGTTCTCTAGAAGGTGATTCAGATAATGGTGCCGAAGTTGATCTTGAGACAGAATTGACAGTAGCTTGTCTAGGACTTAAGGGTCTCCTTTGCCTTTCCTCAAAATAGTCAACTTTTGCCTCAAGTTTGCATAAGAGTTCATCAGGGATTTCGGTGGTTCCTCCAGATGCCGAAACTGCATTGATGGCCGCTTCTACCGTATGTTTAAATTCCCAAATATCATTATTATCGACAGCGAGCTCTTCTATAATTGCCCATGACTCCTCGGCATTCTTATCACGCAATTTGCCTCCCGCGGCTCTGTCGATGGTACGCTTAGTGTGATAGTCAACATGGTCGTAGAAAATTTGAACTAATAACCAAAGGTTTATGCCATGATGAGGGATCTTGTGGAGGAGATCCTTAAAACGGGCCCAAGCCTCGTAAAAAGGTTCACCCCGCTGTTGCTCAAACATCAAAATGTCCCTTCTAAGCATTGCAGTTTTTTCCGGCGGAAAGAATTAGGTGAGGAAGCGGTTGGCGAGATTGTCCCATGTGGTGATGGATCCCGCGGGTAAACGTTCAAGCCATTGACTAGCTTGATCTCGTAGAGAGAATGGGAATAGGCGTAATCGGGTTGTCTCTCTAGTCTCAACACCTAGGTCTATGGAATCTACGATTTTGAGGAAGTCCTTAAGGTGTTGGTTTGGATCTTCGGAACGAAGTCCATGGAATGCACATCCGCTTTGCACCAACCGGATGGTGTCGGATCGCAAGGGGGTCACATTGGCTTCGGTGAGCTCAATGGTGTTTCGGTAGCCTTGGTGGCTAGGTCGGGAATACTCTCCTAAGGTTCGGGGCCTAAGGGGTTCTAATGGTGGGTTTTGTTGTGGTGGGATGATGGGTTCAAAGATGTTACCACCTTCCATGATGTCGGATGGTAAAGAGTTACGAACAAAGGCACGAAGAAATAAGATAGACTAAAAAAGACCTAAAAAAATAAAAATCTTACTAGAAAGGAATCTAGCAAGTAGACCTAATAAAAAGAAATCCTAACCTAGACAATAACTATTCCCCGGCAACGGCGCCAAAAATTTGATGCGTGGGAATCGCACCTTGCTTTACCTCTCGAGGGATCTCGAGAAGCTTACAACCCCCACCAGGCAGTGTACCTGATCGTTGTAGTATAGTATAGTGACAAGTACCGGGGGATTGATCGTTCAGCTTAGGAATAGTGTCGCTAGGATTAGAAAACCTAATTAATAGTTCTAGAGGTGAAAGATGATTATTTTTGTATTTTTATATTTTTATGAAAGCAAGTAAAATCTCTGGTTTTGGAAGAGTGGGCGGAATTAGTTGCTATTCAACTAACCCAAAGCTAAGATGCAATCAAAATAAAATAATAAAAATGAAATTAAACTAATTAAACTAAGGTTGTGAGCAGTAATTGGAGAAATTGTGTTTACTTAGACTTCATTACTCCCTAGATATCTTTTACATGTTAATTACTTGTTACACTTGTATGAATGACGGGTTGTATTCCTTAATACCATTCGTGGGGTGGCATACATAACTCCCCAACTCTATAAGCTCTTATCTCCTCCTACACCATGACCCAGCACAACTATAGGGATTGTAAACAGTGGCTCATGCATTAAATACAACCAATAAAGACCTAGTACGCCTCGGTTCATGTTTCTTAAGACGTTCAAGCATGTTACCATTTGGAGATCTGCCAGTTTTCTTAAGCCTAACATATAAATCATTCATTCAAAACAAGAATAGACAAGTAATCAACACATAATCAACATCTAGGTTTCATTAGATCTAAGCAAACACAAGAGAGATCTAGCCTAGCATAGTAGAATTGAGACAAGAACAAGAGATAAACAACCAACACATAGACATATTGATTGAATTGAAAGTACACTTATCTCAATTACAATGCAAGGTCTCAAGGGTTTGGAACCCTTGAAAAACCTGTGAAAGAGGCACCAAAATCGTCTTTAGGGTTTCACCAAAACTTCTCTCTTTTTTAATGAAAAAACTAGAAAACTATATATAGGAAAAACAGTCTGACGGCGTCAAGAGTTAATTCTGACGCCGTCACCTCGCCGCCATAAACTTCCTCGGACGGCCTTGATCCACTTATGACGGCCTATGTGACGCCGTCACCACCCACGGTAAATTATTCTTGGCCACTTTGACGCCGTCACCACCTTCGATATTTAATTCTTCATATCTGACGCCGTCAAGCTTTTGGTCTTGACGCCGTCACCTTGTATTTCCAGCTTGGATTTTTGGTACTTTGCCGTTTTCTTCACTTTATGCTCCAAAAACGTCCAAAATAGCCTATTTTCCAGAATTCACTCTCCAAACACCTAAAATCACAAAAGGAACGATTTAGGGCAATATTTGATCAAATAAAGTCTGATTCGGGCTTAAATGACCCCCTAAAAACGGATCATTTTTCGCCTCATCATATAGTGACAAGTACCGGGGGATTGATCGTTCAGCTTAGGAATAGTGTCGCTAGGATTAGAAAGCCTAAATATTAGTTCTAAAGGTGAGGGATGATTATTTTTGTGTTTTTTTATATTTTTTAGAAAGCAATTAAAATCTCGGGGTTTGAAGGATTTGGGCGGAATTAGTTGCAATTCAACTAACCCAATACTAAGATGCAATCAAAATAAAATACTAAAAATGAAAATAAACTAATTTATACTAAAGTTGTGAGCAGTAATTGGAGAAAATGTGTTTACTTAGATTTCACTACTCCCTAGACATCTTTTACACGTTAATTACTTGTTATAATTGCATGGATGACGGATCGTATTCGTTAATACCATTCATGGGGTGGCACACATAACTCCCCAATTCTATGAGCTCTTATCTCCTCCTACACCATGCCCAGCACAACTATAGGGATTGTAAACAGTGGCTCATGCATTAAATACAACCAATAAAGACCTAGTGCGCCTCGGTTCATGTTTCTTAAGACGTTCAAGCATGTTACCAAGTGGAGATCTGCCAGTTTTCTTAAGCCTAACATATAAATCATTCATCCAAGACAAGAATAAACAAGTAATCAACACATAATCAATATCTAGGTTTCATTAGATCTAAGCAAACACAAGATAGATGTAGCCTAGCATGATAGAATTAAGACAAGAACAAGATATAGACAACCAACACATAGACATATTGATTGAATTAGACGAACACTTATCTTGATTAATCATGCAAGGTATCAAGGGGTTGGAACCCTTGAAAAACCTGTAAAGTTACACCAAAATCGTACTTAGGGTTTCTCCCAAAACTTCTCTCCCTTAATGTGTGAAAATTAGAAAACTATATATAGAAAAACAGGTATGACGACGTCAAGACAAACAATGTGACGCCGTCACCTCGCCGCCAAAACTCTCCTCGGACTGCCTAGATCCACTTCTGCCGCTGTCAAGACTTAAACACTTCCAGGCCGTCATGACTCTTTTACTCTTGACGCCCTTCCTACGTGACGCCGTCAAATCTGTTCTGGGTCGTCATGGAAATTCATGAAATTTGCTCTTGACGCCGTCAAGATTTTGCTCTTGACGCCGTCACCTATTGTTCCCAGCATGGAAAATTAAGACTTTGGCGTTTTCTTCACTTTTATGCTCCAAAAACGTCCGAATTGCTTCCTTTTCCAGATTTCTCTCCCAAAGTACCTAAAATCACAAAAGGAACGATTTAGGGCAATATTTGATCAAATAAATTCGGATTCGGGCTTAAATGACCCCTTAAAAACGGATCATTTTTCGCCTCATCATATACCCTTACACTTGAGATTTGCATGTCCTCAAGCAAATGCACTTTTATTCTACTCAAAATACAAGTTAGGGGTCATTTAACACTAATATAAAAGTAATTACAACAAATAATCGTACCACTAAAGACCAATAAACAAGCACGGAGGTCATACACTAGCACCTCACAAATAGTGTTTAGATACTCACATCTCTCGGGTGTAATAAAGTATAGATTACAATATGGAAACGGAAGATATCTCTCACTACCTGTCATAGCAAAATAGATTACCATAGGCTTGGGAAAGGATCAAACCTCCACCACATGGCGTAAGCACCTAGGATAAACTATCAAAGAGGTCTTTTAAAGGGTTGTAACGTTAGGTGTAGGGATATGAAATACACGGTTTTGTTGGATAAAGGAAGTTTTACTGGTGGCGAGTTAACAATCTTAGTCAATTACATGTACAATGTGGCGTTGCTAAGCCAAGATTACACTCGACTTAAGCTAATAAATGAAAAATAACAAAAACATAAAATAAACATAGAATGAAACGGGATGGTAGTCCGTATGTTTTTTTCTTCTTCTTTTTTTTTCTTGTTTTTTCGATTTTTTTTTTTTTTTTTTTTTTTTTTTTTTTTTTTTTTTTTTTTTCATACACTCTTACCCTACCATCCAAAATAATACATCATAGGGAATGAATATTTCCCTTACACTTGAATCTTTACATACTTTACATTTAACTAATCTAATGACTCGAATTAAGAAAATCAAAACACTTGGAGCACTTTTAAGATTAACGTACATATGGGGGTAATAAACGATGTTCTTCCCCATTACTCCATAAAATAAGTACTTACCCATGAATCCCAATCGTCCCAAAACAATATGTACAAGGATATGACTCGACTTAGCAACCATGTAATCAATTAGAAAGTTAACTTAGGGTTTAACAAATAACAATAATGCACTAAAAATGAGCGCATACACGGAAGGCTAAGGCGATTTGGTTGTACATTTAAGTGGGGTGTAACAAATTCTTCCTTTAAGTAAAATGCTTAAAGTTAGAAACGAAAAGATAGGCTCAGAGGGGTGTACTAGGGGTTTCGTGTACTAAAAATGAGTACAACGCTAAGGGTGTGGGAAAAATTAGTTGACTTAACTAGCCAAGTAATATGACTTAAATGGTCAAGTAATTATGATACGGGTTTAACACAAGGGTAATCCTAATGCCTCTTATCATGTAGTAAATCCTACCACACGAATGTAGTCTCACTAGCGGTCTCGGGATGCATCACTAACGCAAGTTCTAGAATCTAAATGCTACCGGTACACTCATAAGCACTAATAGTAAATGATTTTCCTATCAAATCTAAAGGCGAACCTCACATATTTGGGTGGAAAATTTTTCTGAATATACGGTTATGTGCTAGTCATACAATCTCCTATCCATGAGACGCTTGCTATGGCTAAAGTTTCACTCCTAAATGTTGTAAAAAATTTTAAATTTGGCGCTAAAATTGCACTAACAAGTATTTCTCATAGTTTTATTACACATCTGCCATTAAACAAAACAAACTCAAGCGAAAGTGCATATGTAAGGTATCATCTTTTTACCCTCCCCTTACACTTAAGATGAACATTGTCCCCAATGTTCAAGTAAAGAATGTAAAAGTGAAAAAGTAAAGAGAATGAAATCAAATACTCCCCTGATTCGCTCGGTATGGATAATAGGGTGGCCAGGTTAAATCTTCCTCCAAGAAAACGAACAATCAAAGCTTCCCTTCCAGAATATAAATCATCTTCTTGTCATACATAACCTGTAAAACCTGACAAAATAGACAAGACAACCTCGCGTAAAATCGGCGGCATTCTATATAAGTTACTAAATCCTAGAAAACAAGATAAGATATAATGCTTGTGGAATGAAGTTTGCAGATTCCCTGGAGATTATAAAACTTAATAATTCACAAAAACCATAAGACTCCGTTAGAAAAACAAAACCGGTAAAATTTCCAGATTTTAACTCCTGACGCCGTCAAGAGTAAACCCCCGACGCCGTCAGAATTGACCTGCAGAAATCCTTATGTTAAGTTTCCGGAAATTTCTGGAAAAACTTGGTCCTACTTCCTGGAAAATCCTGCAAAACTTCATTATGACTCAATACAAGCATTTGACTCTAACAAATACGAATACACATGTTCATTTAATATTGTGGAGAATCATGATCGGTTTGTTTCTTAAAAACATATTTGGGGTTTCCCCTTACACTTATCTTTTGCAAAAATACCTTTAGGTGGAGTTAAGACCAGGCCAAACAACAAAGTAAAGTATTTCTACTATTTAGTTTAGAAACATGATCAACCAACAATAAAAATTAAGCATGCATACGGAAGCAAATAACAAACAAACAAATAAAATAACACAAAACATGGGTTGCCTCCCAAGAAGTGCTTTTCTTTATTTACGAGTCTTGTAGCTAGACTCAAGGTCATGGGTTACTACGTGATTTCATCACTGGTTCCACTCTCTGATTGTAGATATTCCTTGTAGAAACCAATCACCTTTTTCTCAACCGCCCCCATAATCATTTGGGTAAATTCTTCATCGACTTTATACCTTGGTCCCAGGACCAAGCAATCTTTGTAATAAAGACTCCTTTTTTCCCATATATAATCCATGCCCTTTTTCTTATCCTCCTCATTAATATCCTCAAAAGCACCAACGTTGTCCTTATCAAAACGAGATATAAAACGAAATTCATTCATCCTATTAGGCATCCTATAAGTGATACTATCGGTGCTACTTGCAAATCGGATCGTACCTTCTACCTCATCATATTCCAACTTAGACTCTTCAACAAATGGTTTGCCAAACACAACATTGGATAATCGACAATCAATAACATTAGCAAAATCCTCCACAATCATAAAGTCGGTGACAAAAGTGAAATTACCAACAAAGACACGTAAACCTTTAACTCTCCCGACAAAGTTACAAACTCCACCGGGGTACTTGGGATCCCTTCTAGGTTCAAGTCTTGTTTTCACTATATCATTATAAACAGTTGAGGACATAATGTTGATTGGAGATTTAAAGTCAATGTAAGCATTGCTAATGTGCCTATATCCAATCATACATGGTATCTTAGCATTCTTAGGATCGCCTCTCTTGATCTTAGGTTCAATTATGGTGAAAGGAGATCGCGGGTTATCAATAAGATTATTATAATATGCAATCTCCTCCTTAGTGGGGTATAGATTAAAGTAGTCATTAAGCTTCGGATCTATTTTCTCCTCTTCTAGTCCCTCAACAACATTCACAAAGTCAATAGGCCCTAAGTCTTTATTTGAATACAAGGCGGTTGCTAGTTCACTAAATGCATGTTCGAGTTCAACCTTAATCAACCTATTAAGCTCTCTAAGCTCCCTAATCTCACTCTCAATTTGTTCACGTAACACAGCCACTTCTCTAGGAGAAAGGGGTGGATTCGTGTTTTCCATAATGGTCAACGGAATAGTCAATGAGTTTAATTTACTAACAAAGGCACAAAGAAATAGATAGACTAAAGAAAACCTAAAAATAAAAATAAAATCTTACTAGAAAGGAATCTAGCAAGTAAACCTAATAAAAAGAAATTCTAACCTAGACAATAACTATTCCCCGGGCTGCGGCGCCAAAAACTTGATGCGTGGGAATCGCAACAGGCTTTACCTCTCGAGGGATCTCGAGAAGCTTACAACCCCCACCAGGCAGTGTACCTGATCGTTGTAGTATAGTATAGTGACAAGTACCGGGGTATTGATCGTTCAGCTTAGGAATAGTGTCGCTAGCATTAGAAAGCCTAAATACTAGTTCTAAAGGTGAGGGATGATTATTTTTGTGTTTTTTTTATATTTTTTAGAAAGCAATTAAAATCTCGGGGTTTGAAGGATTTGGGCGGAATTAGTTGCTATTCAACTAACCCAATACTAAGATGCAATCAAAATAAAATACTAAAAATGAAAATAAACTAATTTATACTAAAGTTGTGAGCAGTAATTGGAGAAAATGTGTTTACTTAGATTTCACTACTCCCTAGACATCTTTTACACGTTAATTACTTGTTATAATTGCATGGATGACGGATCGTATTCGTTAATACCATTCATGGGGTGGCACACATAACTCCCCAATTCTATGAGCTCTTATCTCCTCCTACACCATGCCCAGCACAACTATAGGGATTGTAAACAGTGGCTCATGCATTAAATACAACCAATAAAGACCTAGTGCGCCTCGGTTCATGTTTCTTAAGACGTTCAAGCATGTTACCAAGTGGAGATCTGCCAGTTTTCTTAAGCCTAACATATAAATCATTCATCCAAGACAAGAATAAACAAGTAATCAACACATAATCAATCTCTAGGTTTCATTAGATCTAAGCAAACACAAGATAGATTTAGCCTAGCATGATAGAATTAAGACAAGAACAAGATATAGACAACCAACACATAGACATATTGATTGAATTAGAAGAACACTTATCTTGATTAATCATGCAAGGTATCAAGGGGTTGGAACCCTTGAAAAACCTGTAAAGTTACACCAAAATCGTACTTAGGGTTTCTCCCAAAACTTCTCTCCCTTAATGTATGAAAATTAGAAAACTATATATAGAAAAACAGGTATGACGGCGTCAAGATAAACAATGTGACGCCGTCACCTCGCCGCCAAAACTTTCCTCGGACTGCCTAGATCCACTTCTGACGCCGTCAAGACTTAAACACTTCCAGGCCGTCATGACTCTTTTACTCTTGATGCCCTTCCTACGTGACGCCGTCAAATCTGTTCTGGGTCGTCATGGAAATTCATGAAATTTGCTCTTGACGCCATCAAGGTTTTGCTCTTGACGCCGTCACCTACTGTTCCCAGCATGGAAAATTAATACTTTGGCGTTTTCTTCACTTTTATGCTCTAAAAATGTTCGAATTGCTTCCTTTTCCAGATTTCTCTCCCAAAGTACCTAAAATCACAAAAGGAACGATTTAGGGCAATATTTGATCAAATAAATTCCGATTCGGGCTTAAATGACCCCCTAAAAACGGATCATTTTTCGCCTCATCATATATATATCACCAACTAACCATTTTTTTGTAGGTCTCAAAATCCATGTTTCCCATCTTGGCACTCCATTTAGGGGGAGTATCGACCAAGGGGGAGCATGGCCATTATTCCGCTTCGCTACTCTACTTTTTGTTTCGACAAAAAGGGGGAGAAATATATTGAACTTTCAATACTTAATATGATTTTCATAAATTAAGTAAAACAAGGTTAATATAATTTTTTTTAAGTCTTGAAAACCAAGATTTTGCATGTTACTTAAAAACAAAGTTTATGTTTTGTCATCAACAAAAAGGGGGAGATTGTTAATACAAATATCGCCTAAAAATGTTATTTATATTTTACGATCTTCGCTAAGTTTTGTTAACAACAAAATGTAAACTTTAGTTTCTAAGCAAAACATAATCTTACTTTTTAAGGCTTGCATAAACTAGACTTTTGCTACATTTTACATTTCATAAAACACAACACAAGTTTATTTCTTAAATTAGAAATTGTCACATCACATTTATGGCAAGTTTTGTCATTATGCATTTATGGAAAGAAATGTGTTTGACTAACTTTGTTGTTGCTTGTAAGCTTTGTATTTGACTTGTTTTTAAGTGATGTAACATTGTTTGGTTGCTAGGAGTTATGAGACAAGACCTTGTTTGGTTTGAAGAGTTATTGCAAAAACCTACTGAAGACCCGGCGGTACCCTGGGGGTACACGGGCGGAACCCATCTGAGGGTTCCGCCTGATCCGCCGAGCATGCAGAATGATGTGCTATAAATACCAAGCCATAACTTGATTTTTGGCTAACCTCTTGAGATCATATTTTACACACACACACTCATCTTTTCTTCTAACCTCTTAACATTGTAAATGTGAAGTTTCCTTTTGTAGCATAGAAGCTCACAAGGTCATCAAAAGTTACAAGTTTCCAACACAACGTTACAAGACTTGTTAGCTTAGTATTGTGTAAACTCTTATTGTTTACACGTCATTTGTTTGTGTATATTCTGTAGTGAGTGGTTAGTATTTTAGTCCTCAAAATACAAAGAGTGTTGGGAGTTGTTGTACCCTAGTAAAAGAACTAACGGGAGTGGTTGTGCCCTTGTAAAAGAACTCGACATTTAGCTTTGTGTCGGTAAAAGTATAAGCGACGTGTAAGGTTTTCTCCGCCGGTGAAAGGAGCTTGTTGACTAGTGAAAGAAACTCTCGAGTTGGATACTTGAGGCGTGGACGTAGGGCAAGGAAAAAGAGTCCTTGTAGCCGAACCACGATAAATACTCGTGTTGTGGTTTGATCGTTTCCTTCATTTACTTGCATGTTATATATTGTGTTTGTGCATATATCTTTGATCAAACGGAAAGTTTCAAAGCTAACTTAACAAGTTAAAAAGATTTTAATCGGTAAACTATTCAACCCCCCCTTCTAGTTTTCCACAATACCCTTTCACCAAACTAATTAGCTATCAGCTTATTCTTTCATAATAGCTTCAAAATGTAAAACAAAAAGAGAAGTATCTTGTACGTGAAAATTTTTTTACCAACAAAAATATATTAATAGCCAAATCTTCCAAGTCTCAAAACAAAAGCCAAGTAAATTACCGTAAAAAGTACTTGCAAAATGATAAAAGCAACTTATGTATCTCGATCTTAAAATCACGTGCAAAATAATAGAGCAACTAAAGTATCATGATATCCATATCATTCTTCCAACATAAGCTTCACAAAATTGGTTCGTTCATCACCTTCCAAATTCCAAAAAGTTAGCACGGCTTCCGGCTCACGCATTATCTTTCGACTAGCTTTGAATTTGTCCAGGTTAGTCATTGATTGAATTTTTGAGATTTCAGAACTTACTAGTGATGTTTTGTTTTGCAAATCCACTTCCGCTTTTAAAGACTCGTTCATAGTGCTTGATGCTTCCCGAAGTTCTTTTCCAAGTAAAGCTGCTGCATTAGTGATTCCTTCAACAATAGGATCGAATCGACTTTTCCTTTTCTTAGAACGTGCACTTGAACCCTCGTCACTTTGCACATTGGTCGTGGTACGTGTAGTATGACTTATATCCACCGGGTCATCAGTTATGTATTCCAATTATTGGGAGTCTTCTTCTACATTTGCATCAGTTTCCATCTCGATGGGATCTTTTGCTCCATTGCCTTGAGCTCTATCTTTCCCAAAAACAATACACAAGTCTTCAAAATGTGGAAATGGTTTATTTCTCCATTTGCTAGCACCTTTGTGAACCTATTATATATTGCAACGATATAAGTAAAAAAAACAAATCTTAACATTTATCGTGTAATAACATAGGCAAGTTAATTTACGTACCGCGATGTAAGTTTCCCAAACATTTGGTTCAGCTGTCACACATTGTTTGGCACTATTGTAACCAAAACCACTTGTGTTATTACCATTCAACATATCATAAACAAATTGCCAATCTTTTTTCATTGTTCTAATTCTTGATTCAATATGGGGTTTACCCATAATACCCGCACGTGGGAGTAATTTTTTTATCTCATGTTCTAGATGTTGCAAGTATCCTGATTTAAAACCGTTATCGGCTTTATATCCTCCAGAGTTTGCCATATTCACCAATGCTTCAACAAGGATATTTTCTTCAATAGTTGTCCAACTCCTGTAGTTTCTTCCTTTCTCCGTCATACCTATATTACTTGAGCAAATTTTAGAGAACAAAAAAAAATCACATAACATGTTGATAAAATTAAACTAGTGAAAAACAAGTCAAAGTTTTATTATTAAAAAGTAACAATAAACATTTGTTCATAACAGTAATAAGATAAAATAACTACTAAACATGAATTATGAGTTTGCACTCCAAGATTCAAACATAGTTTGTGCTATGTTATTTCTAAAGGTAGTCCACTCAGTCGAGGTCCCAATGGAAGTGATATTGGCATCATCTCCACCTCCATCGTCTCCGGTTCCCTCGTCAAGTTCAAAGTCGTTCTCAAATGGATCAACTGTCATCTCTTGCCTTATATAATTATGAAGAAGACAACATGCCATTATAATCTTATTCTTAAGATCAAACGGGTAATACGAGTTGTCTCTTAAAATTCCCCATCTTGCCTTTAAAATACCAAAGCATCTTTCTATAACGTTTCTTGCAGATGAATGTCTCATGTTGAATAATTCTTTTGGCGTAGTTGGTTGGTGTCCATCACGCCAATCATTTAAATGATACCTTTGACATCTAAAAGGGGCGAGAAAACCTTCTCCATTTGTATATCCCGCGTCTACCAAGTAATAACCTAAAAACTTTATCTAGTTAATACATCATCAATATGTAACACAATGTTATATTGATGTTAATACATACCAGGTCTTGGGACCTTTAATCCATGAGGCCTAAGGAGTGCATCCCAGAGTACTCTACCATCAGCCGCGGACCCCTCCCATCCTGTTAATACATAAATAAACTGCATATCTTGTGAACACACCCCTAACACGTTTGTAGCGATATCATTCTTTCCTGTTCTAAATCTAGGCTTGTCTTCGAGTGGCACTAAGCACTTTATGTGTGTTCCGTCTAAAGCTCCTAGACAATTCTATGCATCATGAAAAAAGAAGTGAGGATTATATTTTAACAGGTTACCAATTAAACCTAAACTTTAAGAATAATTATTATATATACCTTGAACCACTTCCACCTATGATCAGTCGAGTTCTCGAGAACGGGTTCAGGTTTCTTTAGCAAATGTGGATGTAATCTTATCACCGCATTGCAAACCCGAGTAAAAATTCTACTAATTGTTTCCCCCGAACGATGAAAACGACAAATGATGACACAATTCTTAACATTATGTGCAATAATGTGTGTCTACTTGCTCGTAAGCCACCTAATCTCTCAAGCATGTCACACAACTTCGCAAAACACCTTCGTGTCATTCTAAGTTGTGATATGCACATAGTGTCACTCTCGTAAGCATATCTATGTACTATCAAGTATCTATCCAAATTTGACGAAAGGCTTCGGATATGTGGTTTATCATTTCTGTATTTCAACATCAGCATACAAACAGTAGTAAAGAACCATACAAGTGTTGTCATAACTTGGTTCCAAAATGCAATAATTATTTGCTTTCTCTTATGCCTACGCCTGCATGTTGTTAAACCAAGTCGCGGCATTTCCTGCTCATGGTTCGTAAAAATCACTATCGTCAAACAAGAGCTATAATATGTTGATTAAATTACTGTTTAATTACACCTCTTGAGATTGTAGAGGCTCTGTTTAATTACACCTAGACATGCTCTTAAAAATCTATTCTTGTACCAATTACGCTCACAACAATTATGCTCACAACCTGTTCTAATTTTTAACGTGAAGAAGGCATCAACATTTTGTTACAATCCTTAATTTCTAGTGTAGTCCAAACTGTTCTGAAAAAACTAGACTAGTCAATTGTCATGAACATTTTGTTACAATCCTTTTTTATTTTATTTTTTTTGCAAACTGTTCTAAAAAAGAATCATCTAGAAGCAATCCTAATACCTTTTCTTAGTCCAAAAGGATGTTCACTCTTTTTTTGTTCATGCATGTAACGATTATAATGCAACCATCATATTCACTTATAGCATAATAGCGTATATATATTTATAATGAAGATAGTGCATGGAGATAACATGGATCAATCAAACAACACTTATATACCATATATTAAATCAAAGATAAAAATGACGAGAAGAGAAAAAAAAGAAGTGCAAAACAATTATATGAAAAGATTATGTAAAAACTTTTGATGTAAATTACCTGATACAAAGAGATTGGCAATGAAAGATGCTTCAGAATTTCTTCAATGGCGTCTGAGAGGGAGAGGGAACTGATATATTTTTATGTAGCGTGTTGTGGTTTAATTAGGTTTAACAAGGGTATTTTTGTCATTGACAACTTTCATGGAGTGTAGGAATTAAACTCTTCCCACCCCCATATGGAATGTTGAATTCTGTAAATGGAGGAATGTTGACAATCCGGAGGAATTTAAGAAATTACAAATTAGCAACCAAACATGTCATTTAATGGAATTCCAAATTCCATTCCTCCAAAATCCTACGGAATCTGTGAAACAAACACGCCCTTAGTCTTGGGAGTATAAATTACTCTATTTATCCTCATATAACTGGGGTTCAAGAATATGTTATACTCCTTTCGTCTTAAATTTTGTAAAACCCAGAGATTTTGAACATCTAAAATACCCAAAATACCCCTACAATTTTAAACTTTCGATGATTATAACTTAAGTATGTAAATTCGTTAATATTTGTACCATAATTTTTCGCACCATTTTGAATTTATCCTAAGTTTGAATTATTGACAATATGTGATGAGGCGAAAAATGAACCACTTTTAGGGGGTTATTTAAGCCCGAAATTGAATTTATTTGATTAAATATTGCCCTAAATCGTTCCTTTTGTGATTTTAGGTACTTTGGGAGTGAATTCTGGAAAAGGAAGCAATTCGGACATTTTTGGAGCATAAAAGTGAAGAAAACGGCAAAGACTTAATTTTCCATGCTGAGAACAGTACCTGACGGCGTCAAGAAGAAGATCATGACGGCGTCAAGAGTAAAATCCATGACGACCCAGTGAAAACCTGAAGGCGTCACAAGAAGGGCGTCAAGACAATTTTTGGTGACGGCCTGCATAAGGAGTATACATGACGGCGTCAGACCCAGATCTAGGCAGTCCGAGAAACTATTTGGCGGCGAGATGACGGCGTCAGACTTTTGTTCTTGACGCCGTCACCTATCAGAATCTATATATAGTTTTCTATTTTTCATTCATAAAAGAGGAACTTGTGTGGAGAAAACTAGGGCTGAACTTTGTAAACCCTAGGTCATATTTTACAGTATTTTCAAGGGTTTTCACCCCTTGAATCCTTTCATGTTCAATTGAGATAAGTCTTCTTTCAATTCAATCAATATGTCTATGTGTTGTTTGAATATATCTTATGCTTGTCTTGATTTCAACATGCTAGGTTAGATCTATCTTGTGTTTGCTTAGATGTAATGAAACCTAGATGTTAATTATATGTTGATTACTTGTTTATGGTTGTAATGGATGAATGGTTTCAATGTTAGGCTTAAGAAAACTGGCAGATCTCCATTGTGTAACATGCTTGAACGTCTTAGGAAACATGAACCGATGTGTACTAGGTTTTATTGGTTGTATTTAATGCATGAGCAAATTCTAGTGATCCCATGTTAGGAGCTTCTTAACCGGCTCGACATAGGAGTGAAGTAGGCGCTCATAGGATTAGGGAAGTAAGTACGCCACCCTATGAATGGTATTAAGGAATACAATCCGTCATCCACGCAACTATAACAAGTAATTAACCTGTAAAAGATATCTAGGGAGTAGTGAAATCCAAATAAACACAATTCTCCCACATATTGCTCACAACTTTAGTATAAATTAGTTTATTTTCATTTCTAGTATTTTATTTTGATTGCATCTTTAGTATTGGGTTAGTTGACTAGCAACTAATTCCGCCCAACTCCTTCAAACTCGAGATTTTTACTTGCTTTCATAAAAATATAAAAATACAAAAAGAATCATCCCTCATCTCTAGACCTAGTCTTTAGGTTTTCTAATCCTAGCGACACTATTCCTAGCTGAACGATCAATCCTCCGGTACTTGTCATTATACTATACTACATCGATCAGGTACACTGCCTGGTGGGGGTTGTAAGCTTCTCGAGATCCCTCAAGAGGTAAAGCCTGGTGCAATTCCCATGCATCAATATGACATTACAAACTATACCCTATAATTAAAATACATAGTATTAATTAATAATACCTAAACTAATCTATCCTAAATTTAAAATACCCTAAGTTACTACAAAATTTTGGTCATCTCCCTTATTTTAGTTAAGTGAAGATACGAATCACAGGCCCATCATTATATGCGTGTGATTGATAAACAAGAGATAAGAACTGAAATTCAAATCCCATAAATCACGCTCAGACACTTTGTAACACCCCAACCCGACAAGGGTAGAAGTGCCACATTATGGTGACATATCAAAGCAAACACAAGCATACATCTTTAGTAATACAAAGGAATCTCAAAGGTTACAAAGGAAATACTGAAGTACAAAGTTACAAATGAGACTAACAACAAAATACTAAGTCTGGTAATGAACATCTCTTCTAGTCAACTCTAAATCCGGAATAGCTATCAACGAATAGTCTTCTAAGTCCAAAAGTACTCTCCACTCATAACCCAACTTCCTACTAAAAACCTGCCGCAGGAAAAGAAATGCGGCTGAGCTTAAAAAGCCCAGTGAACAGATATATACAAAAGGAGACAAAAGGTAACGAATGAACGAAGATATAATGTAAGATGCATTGGGAAAACATAAGCTATAATCAAAGGATAACAGATGTGTAAGATAATCAGTAACAAATCAAAGTGTAAGATAAGGTAATCAAAATGAATCAAAGTGTAGGGTCAGTCATCAAATCCCGAGCCAGAACAAATCATATCACATATCACATCATAGTAACCATGGAGTAGCTAGCTCCCAAAATGTGAAGACACGGATTGCACCCATGCACATTCACCGGACATATAATAATCATAATCATAATCATGTCAAATCCATCGAACACAAAGCGAACCTAGGATTGCAATCCATACGCCCCCCGAACAAATAATCATAATCATCATAATAATCATAAAGCGCGCATATCATATAAATGGTGACGGTGTGAGAAATCACTCACCCACAAGTGAGTCATGCCATTGGTGCATCAATGACACGGCCATGTTACCTTCATGGCTAGGAAACGAACTTGGCTCGGGTATCAAACTGAAGGGTTCAAATGGCATATCGTATCAAAGTCAAAGTCTAAGTCATCAAAGAGTCATAATCAAAGTCCAAATGTCAAAGATCCATATCAAAGGTTCAAAGCAAAGGTTCATGTCAAAGTTCAAAGCAAAGGTTTATATCAAAGTTCAAATGCCAAAGGTTCACAAATCTAAGGGTGCATAGCAAAGGTTCAAATAGATCATAAGTCAAAGAAAGCCATACTAAGAAGGCTCAGATCAAGGTATCATAATCAAAGCTAATATCAAACAGATGAACAAATCATGAGAAACCTTAAGAGATAAGGTCAGAATATCTGTACCTTAGACCGCAATTGCAAACATATCAGAAAACATAAAGATCGGAAGCAACTTCTTCTTCAGCGAATCTACACGAATTAATGATCGTCTTTATTATTCATAAGCTCATTTCAAATCGAATTACTCATTTTAGGTTTCTTTCCATTTTTAGTAAGTTCCCATATTTAGTAACTTTCCCGAATTGGTAATTTTATACTCTAGGGTTACAAATGACAATTAAATAATCTCTAGGGTTAATTATGTCAATTTAGTAAGGTTTAGGGTCAAAATATATATTATCAAAATTAAATAAAAAAAATGTCAAATAAATTTATTTTAAGGTTTATACTATAATTAATATTAAGATGATAACTTTAGACCCCGTCGTTCATAATTTATTAACGTATCTTTGACATTAATCTTAGACCGCGACGACCAAAATATGTTATTATCAAATGTATAATGACACTTGAATTAATGAGCAAAACCTTACTTATGCATGTACTATTCTTTAATCTATCTTATATCTTATATAAATATATGACTTAGATGATTTCCATGCACATTCTCTTGTTGTTTATATGCTATACGAAGTGGAGAACCACCACAATTTTTTTTTAAAAGACATGCGCATGAAATCCTAACATGTCTTCTAACTCTTTAATATCATTCAATTTCATGCAAGTGTTTCTAACAGCTTTTAAATTCGAACCCATGATCAAAATAGTCGAGCATACGCCTAATGTTTAGTCGATCACGAATTCATCCAACAAATCGAATACGTACCCAAAAGTTTATAAATCGATATAATGTATTATTCTCGTTGTTATATGCGATGTTATGAGATTTTATGTGAACCTTTTTAAACATTTAAAAGCATGCGGCCAAGATAGGAAGGAGACTATGATCGAAACAGAATGAGTAAAAGAAATCGAACAAGTAACAGATTACCATACCCTCGTAGTCGCGAACAAAGAAGAGACAACATGAACACACGATCAAACCAAGCCGATATTCACACCGAACCAGCAAGAAAACCAAAACTCTCGTTCCAATAGCAAAACCCTCAACCAGTCGAACTCCAAGCAAAAACACACCCTCGAATCTGTTTTCAGAGGCCACGACTAACACCAGCTATCCCCCATCTTGTCGACTCCACCATGACCACGACTTCACACCTTTCACAGTGCCCTTGTACGCTTCTTTGGCCGAATAGGAGAACAGAAAAGATGCATGCCGCCACCTTTTTGTTGCTAGGGTTTTATTTAGTTTTTCATGTGTATTATTCTTGTGAGGATTTCGGTTACACCAAAAAGATATAGAGGAGGTGTATGAGATAATTAACCGAGACTGTGGGGGTTACAAAAATGGAAACGAGCGTGATTGTCGGGAGAGATGAGAACCATTTAAATGCTGATTTTATATTATAAACTTAGACATTATCTTTGAGCCTAATTCAGTTATGTGAAGGCCGTAAGAATCGGCCCACAACACCCTTTCCAAACGTGACCAAATCTTGTTGCTTTTTTTTTTTTTTTTTTTTTTTTTAAGTGTACCTCTTAGTTAGTCAAAGTTTTTATTAGTTGGAAAATATATTTATATTTCATATATAAACACTTAGGTTAGGACAAGTTGAATGACTTGCGTTATTATTTGTGTTTTCAAAAGTTTGAAATGTGGGGGTATTATGAGATTTTCGGGTTTTACACACTTTTATGCCATATCAATAAAATTATTACTTTCCTAAAAAAATTAAACACGTTTTACCTTATATTGTGTGAAGCGCATATCTCATTTGCATTCACTTACAAAACCCTAAAAACATACCACAAAAGAGTGGCAGCAGGAAACTTTTCTTTACATTCGGTTATCAAGAGAGGGTGTACGAAAGGTAGAAACAAGGTGGTGATTAGACGTTGTGATTCTGGTTCGAAGGTGTTGCGGTGATCGTGGTTAGTATTGGTACGAAGAGATTCGACAAAGGTCTAGGTGTTTAGCTCATTGATTCGTCTGTTGATCCGTTTCGATATCGTCCAAGGTTTATCGATCTCCTTGTTCTATTCTGTCGACATGCATAACGTATATACATTTATAACATGTAACCAAATATTGTTCGTTAAAACGGTTATACGAATAAATATAGATACATACGAGTAACATAATATACTTAACATGAATCATGAAACACATGGAGATCCTTGTTTCTGTTCTTCGAACCCGTTTAATATATATATACGCCTATGATCGATATGAAATTTAAGATTCTAACATGATATATATACTATATATGTTCTAAACTGGTTGAAGGTCTAAAGAATTAATATGGGGGTGTACATATTTATTTGGTGGTTTTGATGTGAGGTTTTGGACTCGTAGATTCTGTTTGTGTGTGGGTGTCGTGTGTGTGATCTTCTGAAACCTGGAAATCATGCTTGCGTTATGTGTTTTTAAATCTGTAAATGTGTCGAGTATGCATGCATGATAGATAGTGTATATAGTGGGTCGATTCACTGCTTATACGGTTGTAGTTTGATCATTGAATATATATATATATATATATATATATATATATATATATATATATATATATATATATATATGCTTTTGAAACTGAATAGAATATCAGAATACTAACTTTGAAAATGCATTTTAGTTTCATAAAGAATACATGTGTAAGTTGTGGTGGGTCTATAGAGTGCATGCATGCTTGCTCCTAGAAAAATGAAAGTTTGTAAGCTAACGTAAAAGAAAGAAAACATAAGAATCAAATGGAACCTGTATATAACGAGAAAGGATTATTCGGCTAATAAATATGCAAAACGATATTCAAATAAAAGTATGTATAGTCTGCATGTTATTTCGAATCGTATAAAAGAGGTCAGGGCTTGGTTTGAGTTTCAAAGTGAATAAGGAGTGTCACGACTTATTTTTAATATGAAAAGTATGCGAGTCGATTTTGGCAACGTTCTTGTTATAATGTCATAAGAAAGAAGAATAGATTGCATGTGTGCCTTAGTGAGTTAAAATACAAAGGTGTAGATAAAATGATATAAAATGAAAGGATAAATAGACTGTGCATGTTTTGAAACGTAAATAGGAGCGAGTTAAGTACCATTTTTACGAGAGGTCTTACCTGTTAAATATAATGTTATGTACCAACTGTTTTAAATGGGTTTGTGTTGCAACAAAGGCTCGCGACTGGTCTTGGTACCACAAGGTGGTGTCACGATCCATTTTGATATCAAAATAATAAAAATCTTGGGTCGTCACGGCATAAATATTAATATCGTGGGTACGTTACTAAATTATATAAAATTATAATGACGGGGTCAAAAATTATTATCGTAATATTAATCTATTTAAAAATAAACATTAAAATAATTTTATTTGACTTTTAATAATTAATTTGGATAATTTACACTTAGGACCCTAAACTTTGTAATGTTGACATTTTCGATCCTAAACTATTACAAATTGGTATAATGGAACTTTAATTTATAATAATAGTTAATTTGAATGTTTAACTTAATAAATTGTTAATTATTATTATTAATAACTAATCATGCTAAATCGGGAAATTTACTTAGAATGGAAAGTTACTATATTTGGTAAGTTACTAAAAATGGAAAGCCGACTAAAACAGGTAATCTGATTCTGAATAAGTTATTAATAATGAGCCGATCATTAATTAGTGTAGATTCGCTGAAGAATGAGTGACTTCCTATTCTTATGTTATGATATGGTTTCGTTGGCGGTTTAAGGTACAGATATTCTGCCTTTTTAGTAAAGGCCATCTTTTTCTCTTTTGTTTACTGCTTTGATTATTATCCTTTCAGTTAAGCCATTGCTATGTTCCCTTTGTATGATTCCTATTTGTTGGTCCTTGTGATTTGATATGAGTTGACATTCATTTGCATGCTATAGTTTCTTTCCTTATAGCATTTCCTATTTCTATGCCCATTATATGTTTTGCCTATATGTGTTAGACTTATTAGCCAGTCATGGGGAGTCCATGGCCTTGCCACTGATGCACGAGTGGTATTGACACTATCTGTGGAGGTGGGTTTTAGTCCACAACGTTCCCTTTAAGCTAGCTATTCAGGCCTATATTTATTATTGTATATGTTTACTTAGCCTAGAGCTTTGTGCATATATATTTGTTTTGCAGGGGGCGTATGGATGCATCCTAGGTACTTTGTTTAGTATAATTTGGTGAATGGACTTGTGTGTGTGCAATACACCCCATTTCACATTTGGTATATCGGACTCTGCAGCTCCTATGTACACTATGATATATGTTTGTTGGGCATTCCTATTAGTTCTACTTTTCTGTGATCTTTATAATCCTATCATCTCTATTGTGATTAACTTATGTTTGCTTTATTTCATTTGCTTACACTTATGATTCATTTCTTTACCTTTGATTCATTTGATATTCCTTACCCGTATTCACTTTGATCATATTCTATTATATGTTCCGTATTCTTTGATTTCTATCTCAGCAGGTTCGCTCGGACGTATGTCGTATTCACCTTCGTTTTCCTTTTGTTATTAGTTTTCGTTTGTTTATATCTGTTCACTGGGCTTTTTAAGCTCAGCCGCATTTCTTTTCCTGCGGCAGGTTTTAGAAGGAAGCTCGGTTGAGTGAAGAGTGCTTAGGAGCTCTTAGTGGACTACATTGTTGATACCCTTCCATAGACTAGAGTTTTGACTTAGAGTTTTCCTTTTTGTTCTTAACTTGTTATCAGTTTTGGAAGTTGTAATGTTTAGAATTTGTCCTTTATCTTTTCATTAGAACTGCATTGTAACCCTTGCATTAGTAATGTATTTCCGTTTACTTGTGTTCTGATTTGACTCCAAAATGTTACACTTTAGCCCTTTTCGGGTTGGGGCGTTACAATTTTGGTATCAGAGACAGGTTTGATTGGCGGATTCAAAACCCGTAGAGCTTAGGCTATGACCTGTGATTATTAGGTCTGCTAAGTTTGCACCATAGGAATTATGAAACAACCTTTGAGAACTTACGTTAGGATTTCCACTCTAAAACTTAAGATATGACTGGTGAGGATTGGGTAGACTATAGGGAATTTGTTTAGGTATCGTTGCTTCTGCATCACTCTGATTCGTGCCTTTCTTCTAGTTAAGTCTTTTAGATTTCTCCTTCTGGAGATTTGAAGCCTATTATATTGTATAACATGAGTTTAGAGACCAAGTAAGTTTAGAATGCGGTAATGTTTGACATTACATAAAGCTTTATCTTCTTTGATTTCAACCTCTGATTCATTTGTTAACCCTTTAGACGCCTCTATAGGAACTCTGAGAATTTCTATGATCATGACGTGTTTGACACTTTCTATGGAATCTCTTGCCTTTGATAAGCATATTTAAGTTTCCCTACACCATTAGATTTTGCCTTATCCTGTTGTATTCCTATGAGAAATCTTGTGGTGATCAACCACGAGAATAGGAATATTATTCCTCACTTCTGAGTGATAAGATTCGCTATGCTGATCTGTCTTTCCTTGGAAAGTTTAAATTCGACTGTCATTCTGATATTGAATGGTGGACTAAGCATCAAGATTCTAACTACTGTCATACTACGTCTCTCCTTTGACATTTCGAACCACTCTGATTTATTTTTGTCATGATTTTTGATTGTTAAACTTTTGTTATCCTTACTACCCTGGAAACTCGTATGTTACTTTCGCGGTTGTGGAGTTTTACTAGCATCTATTCTTTTTTCCAGTGGGATGAATCTCACTTTGAGAGTCATTTTGCACTCCTAATTCTTCCAATGAATCCCTAAATGAACCACCCAGATTTTCCACCAATTATGAATTTGATTTGACTTAGTATTGAGAAATGTTTGGTCCCGACTCAAGGTAGAATATGATTTCAATAAAGGCATGTTTATATGATGCAAGTATTATGACGCCTGGCCAACGTGATAATAATTACATCATATAACTTGAACTTATGGGGATCATAGGATATCTTTGAGGAGTGCTTGAGAACAGTTAAGTTTGATGAGACAGAACCCTATCCGTATAGGATGACGTTTTGCCTGATTTTGAAACTTAATATTGAACAGCACCAACCGAATTGAGAGAACTGGAGGAGTGGCAACCAAAAAGCTAGGAAATGGTGATGAGTGCTCAAACACTCATAATTTTTGGTCTAATCTGAACTGCAAAACATACAAAAACACTCAGAAATGCATCAAAATACTGAAAATATTTCAAAATTGTGTTTTATATGTTTTAAATGCAAAATGAGCAAAATCAGATGAAAAACGTACAAAGTTTGCAAAATTGGCAGTTTCAGTCCCCCAACTTTCATAAAATTACAAAACTAGTCCATGGATATTCAAAATATAGAAAATTATCACCAAAGGTCTTTTACAATCATAAGTAGTCATATTTTGTCCTTTGGTGAAAAATTGGAAAAGTATTGGAAATTTACAAAATTAGTCCCTGGAGTTTCAGAAATTGTCAGATTTGGTCCCTGGTGGGATAATTTTGAAAGAAAAATCATTTTGGGTCATTGGGAAGTTACAAAAATCATTTTTAGTCCTTGGGGTGAAATTTGAGAAATTTACATGTTTGGTCCTCATAGTTTGGAAAATTGACATAAATGGCCCCCGGGAATTTTGAAAATTAAAAAAAATGCAAAAATGATTTTTGGATAATTGAACTTTGCATGAATGGTCCCTGTGATACACTTTGGGACATTGGCAACTTGGGTCCCTCATTTTCTGAAAATTACAAAAGAGGTCCTTGTTGTTTACTAGGCCATATACCATACGGACCCTTGTTTATCTTAAGTCCAAACCAAAAACAACAACACAACCATGGCCCATTCATCCACCCTTATCCACCAGGCCCAATCCAACTACTTCAGCCCACCACCACTTCTAAATAAAATAAAAAAACACACCCCGTCCATTTTTATTACTCCCCTTCGTTGACCCCCACAAGTCAAACAACCAACACTTCACCTTCTCCCCTACTAGCAGCCTACTAATCCACTTCCACAAGCCATCTCCCCCCTCCTCCAGCTCATCACTCCCACACCTTGTCCCCCCTTCCAAACTACTACCCTCCAAAACCAATAAATACCTTTTGATATCACAAGCAAGCCCCAACTGCCAATTTAGTTTTTTCCCGCCAAAAGGGATTGGACGGCCAAGATTGTTTTAAGTTATCCAAGGGCTAAAAGAGAGTGGGAAAGAGAAAGTGATACCTCAGGGACTATAAAAGTCAAGAAAAAGTGGAAGGAAGCAAGTAGTGTAGCAGTAGTATAGTCTAGGTTTAGTTGATGTCAAATTAATGTAATCTTGTATTGTTAGTCATAAATATAGTTTGTAATCTGTCATTTTTAGGATAATATAATTTTTCAATCTTCAAGTTTAAGTATTGTATTATTTTCAGTGTTAATGAAATCTCAAAGCTTCTAGTTAAATTCTTGTTCAAAGCTTTTTGTTGTTTGAAACCTTCTCACAAGCTCATTTTAGTCTAATTACAAGCTTCCTTAAGCTTTTGAAGTAGTGGAATAAGTTTTTATTCAGTTTACTTTAAATCTCAAAAATACCACAAATCACTAAATAAATAGTGTAAAATATAAAAATCAGTTAAGAGACTAAAGTTGCAAGGTTCAAAGGTGATTCTGAATATAAAAGGTAGCAGGGTTTCATGGGAAGTTTTGAGATAATTGGAAATGGCCTGAGACACCTTGGTTCTAAGCTTGGAGTTTTTGTGAGTATTTTCTGAATTTTCTTTGATTTCACTGTAGAGTAGCTTCATTCCATGTAATCTAGTGTTTCTATGCTTAATTAAGGTGGTTGGGTGGATTTCTTGCTTATGTGTTCTCATTTGATTGTTTGAGTTCATTTTTCTCACATGTTGATTGATTGACTGCCAAAGTTACCCTTCATAAGTAAACTTTTGTTTTGTGATATATTTCTGTGTATCTATGCTTAAATAGGTTTACCATATCTGCTTACTAGCTTATTTGATGATATAAGTGGTTAAATCTTACACTTGCCTTGAAAATTCTCCTAGACAGTCAATAGAGGGGGTGTTTGGTTCAAGCCAATTCCCTGTGCATTTGTGAAGATTGTTGGTTAAATCTTATTTAGATACCCCACATTAGGTTGTTTTAGGTCAGGATAAGTCTCAAATTCAAGTTCTAACCTGCCAAAGTCAAAAATCACCATGGATTCCCCCTACTGTTCACTGTTGAGCAGTTAAGCCCCATAAACCATCATTTCATGTTCTAAGTTGTTTATTTTAACTTATTTTGGATTTATTTAAACTTATAAACATGTTATCAGTCCATTAGGTTCATCCAAAATCCACAAAAGTCAAAGTAGCAAGTTTTCTTCAAAAATCAAAAGTGCACATTTCAGTTTTTTTCAAATCTTGCTTGATTTTTATAGAATTTTGTACAAGGTTTTAGGGCTTAAAGCTTGTTGTTACTTGTTCTCTACCAGCTCAACTTTAAGTTTCCATGGCCATTTGATTTTTAATAATTTTTGTGTGGGCCCCACTTAGCTCCAAAAACACTTGCAGGGGGAGTTCATCCCCTGCACTAGCAGATCAGTCCCAAACACCACCCTTTGGTGGTGGTTTCTAGCCACCTCAGTGGGCCCCAGGCCACCATTCTTGTTCATTTCCACCCCCTCCTACCAGGGTTGAGGTTTTGACCTCTTGTTTGACCTAGAAACCGCTGGGTCCCACTTGAATTAAGCCCTAAAGTCTGTCCTAGTTTCTGAGTTCATGTAAACATATAAGTGCTTATTTTGTGCTTAATAGCTTATTTTGTGGTCACTTGTTACTTTTTCTTACTCAAACAAGTTCTCATAGCTTATTTGTATCAGACTTATTCTTTGTGGGCCCCTCTTGTAGTCCACATCACCATTTTCCCTTGACAGTTGACCAAAGTCAACTGTCAACCAAATAAGCTTTTACTTTGCTTATTTTTAAGCTCCAAGAAAGTTGTTTTTGTAAAAGTTTCTTATTTTCAGTAGTGTAACAAGTTTCAAAAAGAAAATTAACAAAAATCCAAGTTTTAATTTAAGTGATAGTTTCTATTTAATGTAATTTAATTTTAATTTTAATTTTTAAATTTTTGTTAAGTACTTAGCTATTTTATATTTTTCTTAAATTCCTCATATCTTAAAGTATTTATAATAATTTTTTCAGATTTTTATTTTATCATTAAGTATTTATTAGAATTAATCTTAGTTTTATTAATAATTAATTAATAATTAGTTTAAAATAGCATAATTAGTTTTTATTAAGTGAAACCTAGTTTTTATATTTTTTTTATAGCTTTTATATGTTATAAAACATTTTTAGAAATTTTATTAGAATTTTTACTGTTCATTTTCTATTTTTCTTAATTTAAAATAGTTAATTAGGTAATTAATGTTTAATTAGTTATTAATTAATATAAAATTCACAAAAAGACAAAAATACTTATTTTTAATTTTAAAAATTATTTTTAGTTATTTTATAATTTTAGAAATTATATTTTCACCTTTTTAGTATTTAAACAATATTATATTGTATTTAAGTATTTTAATTATTAATAATTAGTAATAATTAGTAATTAATTAATATTTAATAATTAATTAGTGTAAAAATTAATTTTCTTTTTCTAAAAATTTTCTTTTATCTTTTAGTTTGTAAAAAAGTCATTTTCACCCCTGGGTGTTTTCAGATTTCAGTTTTTACGTTTTATTTCGTACGTTTACGTTTTATTTAAACGTGAACGTACGCGTTTTAAGTTTTAAACGTTTCTGGTTTTTCTTACTTTCCTGTCTTATTCATATAGCTTGTTTAAGCTATTTCCTCGTATATTCCTTAATTCAAATAACTCACAAACCCTTTTTCATCCAAATTCACCCGATCACATAACCGTTTTATAACCATTCACACCTCGTCGGGACATAACGACCCGGGGAAACCTTATACTTCCGCGGAGCATTGACTCTAGGCTGTTTGACCATCTTGACCACATCCGTAAGTTCTTATCTTAATTGCTATTCAGATCTCTCTTCTTTCCTTCACCTACCAGGTGATTTCTCATCTTCTTCACTCCTTCGGGAGTGAGGATACCATCTTTGATCCCGGCATTTTCATGTATCATTATCTTGAGCCGGGTACTTATCTCATCGGTGTGGAACTTTCACGTGCTTCAAATGTTTGTCCAAACATCTTGAATGAAAGTCCGATTGAGATTGTTTCTTCCACATCATGCTTCCCCAAGGACAAATGAATTCGGGGTCGAGTCAAGCTAGCGACTCGGTAAACAAAAACAGTAGCATGCTTATAGGGTTTTCACCCTAAGTGTGGGGGAGTCCCCCATGCTATGGTTACTTATGAAGTGAAAATACAAAATGGTGTTTTCCACGCTTAGCTTGTAATGTTGCCCTTTTACGTTCAAAATGTCGGCATAATAGCCGGGACTTTGAATATTGAGGACAATATTCATTCTAAGTGTGGGGGGGTATTCGCTATTCTAGCGAATTTTATCACATTTTACTATATAATACCCCCGTTTTTGCCAAAATTTCAAAAATTTCAAAAATTTTTCACTGGTGCTTTAAAATTTTTGTGGTAATCAGTCCGCCTTGTCTAACCGACAAAAGGGATTGGCTAGTCCAGGAGCAAACGACTCTTGGTAAAGACATCTCAAATTCGTTTACGGCTTGCAATTTGCCCAAAATTGTATGGTTCATCAACTCCCCATATCCCACAAAGCGAATGAGTTGGCTAGCCCACAAGATTATGGCTTGTGGTAAAGGCAGTGGAAAATCCATAATTGGTAATCAGCTCACCAAGATGTTGACTATTCCATCAAGAGCTGGCTAGTCCAGAAGCAAACGGCTTCTGGTAAAGACAAATCAAATCCGTTGACAGCTGGTGGTTTGCTCAAAATCACACGGTTATCAGGTGTGCCACAGTTCTTACACCTGGCTACTCCAGAAGTGATGGCTTTTGGTAAATAGTTTAAAATCCATCAAGTTTTCAAAACAGTATTGCTAGGGACTAGCAATAGTTTAGTGTGGGGGATTGATGAGTGCTCAAACACTCATCATTTTTGGTCTAATCTGAACTGCAAAACATACAAAAACACTCAGAAATGCATCAAAATACTGAAAATATTTCAAAATTGTGTTTCATATGTTTTAGATGCAAAATGAGCAAAATCAGATGAAAAACGTACAAAGTTTGCAAAATAGGCAGTTTCAGTCCCTCAACTTTCATAAAATTACAAAACTAGTCCCTGGATATTCAAAATATAGAAAATTATCACCAAAGGTCCTTTTACAATCATAAGTAGTCATATTTTGTCCTTTGGTGAAAAATTGGAAAAGTTTTGGAAATTTACAAAATTAGTCCCTGGAGTTTCAGAAATTGTCAGATTTGGTCCCTGGTGGGATAATTTTGAAAGAAAAATCATTTTGGGTCCTTGGGAAGTTACAAAAATCATTTTTAGTCCTTGGGGTAAAATTTGAGAAATTTACATGTTTGGTCCGCATAGTTTGGAAAATTGACATAAATGGCCCCCGGGAATTTTGAAAATAAAAAAAAAATGCAAAAATGATTTTTGGATAATTGAACTTTGCATGAATGGTCCTTGTGATACACTTTGGGACATTGGTAACTTGGGTCCCTCATTTTCTGAAAATTACAAAAGAGGTCCTTGTTGTTTACTAGGCCATATACCATACGGACCCTTGTTTATCTTAAGTCCAAACCAAAAACAACAACACAACCATGGCCCATTCATCCACCCTTATCCACCAGGCCCAATCCAACTACTTCAGCCCACCACCACTTCTAAATAAAAAAAAAAAAAAAAAAAAAAAACACACCCCGTCCATTTTTATTACTCCCTTTCGTTGACCCCCACAAGTCAAACAACCAACTCTTCACCTTCTCCCCCACTAGCAGCCTGCTAATCCACTTCCACAAGCCATCTCCCCCCTCCTCCAGCTCATCACTCCCACACCTTGTCCCCCCTTCCAAACTACTACCCTCCAAAACCAATAAATACCTTTTGATATCTCACAAGCAAGCCCCAACTGCCAATTTAGTTTTTTCCCGCCAAAAGGGATTGGACAGCCAAGATTGTTTTAAGTTATCCAAGGGCTAAAAAGAGAGTGGGAAAGAGAAAGTGATACCTCAGGGACTATAAAAGTCAAGAAAAAGTGGAAGGAAGCAAGTAGTGTAGCAGTAGTATAGTCTAGGTTTAGTTGATGTCCAATTAATGTAATCTTGTATTGTTAGTCATAAATATAGTTTGTAATCTGTCATTTTTAGGATAATATAATTTTTCAATCTTCAAGTTTAAGTATTGTATTATTTTCAGTGTTAATGAAATCTCAAAGCTTCTAGTTAAATTCTTGTTCAAAGCTTTTTGTTGTTTGAAACCTTCTCACAAGCTCATTTTAGTCTAATTACAAGCTTCCTTAAGCTTTTGAAGTAGTGGAATAAGTTTTTATTCAGTTTACTTTAAATCTAAAAAATACCACAAATCACTAAATAAATAGTGTAAAATATAAAAATCAGTTAAGAGACTAAAGTTGCAAGGTTCAAAGGTGATTCTGAATATAAAAGGTAGCAGGGTTTCATGGGAAGTTTTGAGATAATTGGAAATGGCCTGAGACACCTTGGTTCTAAGCTTGGAGTTTTTGTGAGTATTTTCTGAATTTTCTTTGATTTCACTGTAGAGTAGCTTCATTCCATGTAATCTAGTGTTTCTATGCTTAATTAAGGTGGTTGGGTGGATTTATTGCTTATGTGTTCTCATTTGATTGTTTGAGTTCATTTTTCTCACATGTTGATTGATTGACTGCCAAAGTTACCCTTCATAAGTAGACTTTTGTTTTGTGATATATTTCTGTGTATCTATGCTTAAATAGGTTTACCACATCTGCTTACTAGCTTATTTGATGATATAAGTGGTTAAATCTTACACTTTCCTTGAAAATTCTCCTAGACAGTCAATAGAGGGGGTGTTTGGTTCAAGCCAATTCCCTGTGCATTTGTGAAGATTGGTGGTTAAATCTTGTTTAGATACCCCACATTAGGTTGTTCTAGGTCAGGATAAGTCTCAAATTCAAGTTCTAACCTGCCAAAGTCAAAAATCACCATGGATTCCCCCTACTGTTCACTGTTGAGCAGTTAAGCCCCATAAACCATCATTTCATGTTCTAAGTTGTTTATTTTAACTTATTTTGGATTTATTTAAACTTATAAACATGTTATCAGTCCATTAGGTTCATCCAAAATCCACAAAAGTCAAAGTAGCAAGTTTTCTTCAAAAGTCAAAAGTGCACATTTCAGTTTTTTTCAAATCTTGCTTGATTTTTATAGAATTTTGTATAAGGTTTTAGGGCTTAAAGCTTGTTGTTACTTGTTCTCTACCAGCTCAACTTTAAGTTTCCATGGCCATTTGATTTTTACTAATTTTTTTGTGGGCCCCACTTAGCTCCAAAAACACTTGCAGGGGGAGTTCATCCCCTGCACTAGCAGATCAGTCCCAAACACCACCCTTTGGTGGTGGTTTCTAGCCACCTCAGTGGGCCCCAGGTCACCATTCTTGTTCATTTCCACCCCCTCCTACCAGGGTTGAGGTTTTGACCTCTTGTTTGACCTAGAAACCCCTGGGTCCCACTTGAATTAAGCCCTAAAGTCTGTCCCAGTTTCTGAGTTCATGTAAACATATAAGTGCTTATTTTGTGCTTAATAGCTTATTTTGTGGTCACTTATTGATTTTTCTTACTCAAACAAGTTCTCATAGCTTATTAGTATCAGACTTATTGTAACACCCCCAAAATCGTCATGTCAGCGGAAGACTTAAAAATGTCAGCGGAAGACTTTTTGGGTGTTACTTCGAGGATCTTTGTCACAATCATAGAAAACGACACAAAAGTGACGCTTTAAAGTTTAATTCATTCAAAATACCAAATATCCGAGACATCAAGATGTTTCATAATTTAAACAACAAGTTTATTTAAAATATGTCAAAATGTTTATTTAAGCC
Source organism: Artemisia argyi (assembly GCA_030686995.1). Classification (NCBI taxonomy): domain Eukaryota; kingdom Viridiplantae; phylum Streptophyta; class Magnoliopsida; order Asterales; family Asteraceae; genus Artemisia; species Artemisia argyi. The sequence continues at coordinate 461,911 of JARVZY010001897.1, read as the reverse complement.
CATGCCGGGTTACAAGCCCACTCCGTGCCTTCAAGTTCCTTCTTGTATAGTTACCTGAGATAAACACATGCTAAAGAGTGTCAACACAAAGGTTGGTGAGTTCATAGAGTTTATAGTTTAAATCGTTAATTAGAAAAAGAGAAATTTCCTTATCAATTTAATACAAATCAATCCGTTGGTTTGCCCTTCACCGGGTCAACATCAAAAATAGTAATTTGTTTATAAATCCGTTTAACACGAGTTTCGAATCACAAGTTAAGAATGTATTGTAATCACATACAATCAATAAGTTTAATTCAATGTTTCTGTTATTGCCTTAAGCTCATGATACTCAACGATTAACAACCAATCATAATCTCAAGTTATGACGGTAAGTAGTAGGCCCTCAAGATAGGTATTTGCCAATAACCTATAATAAGAACAATAAAGTGCGCCTGGTGTTTTCTCCAACAACCAAACGAGGATTGTCAATCACTAATAGTACTATCCACGTTTATTTACGTTCACCCTTCAAGTGATTAAGGTTCATGATCGAGGGACTTTTGGCAATAGTAACTTAAGCAAATAACATTGGCCTGACGGTATTTCAATACCCGGTATAAAGACTTGTATTCGAGTTTTAAGCATGTATCTCCCCCATGGGAAAATAGTTATAAAATGGTTCAAAAGTAGTGGCCATGAATTCACAGTAATATGTGAAAGTTTAAAATACTTGTGAAAGTAAAAGCAGTAATTGAGCATGTATCTCCCCCAAAATGTTTATAAAATAATTATAAAAATGGGGCTAAGAACTCACCTAAGTAGTACAGTAGTATCGAGATTTCAAAGATGAAGGTAACGGCTTCACACACAACCTAAAAGATATTACACAGCTCAGTTGATAGTCTAAGTCCAGTTTTATATTTATATCGCGAATGTTTGTCATATTATAAATATACCTCAAAGTATATATTCGATAAGTCTCGATAAAAAGTTAATAATAACGTATCGTTAACTTTATTCATAACGACGAAAATTATATATAACGTATATATAATTAAAAGTGTCAAAGTTTTATATCAAATATCACAATATTTATATAAAACTTTACAAATATATAAGAGAAAAAAATATTACATCATTAATATCCTTCAAGTTTCATCAAAGTTACGAATTTAACCCTAACGGTATGACAATTTCACCGTTAGTCCGAATATATATATATTACATTTTTGGTCCGATTCTTGTCAATAATTACATTTTATAATTCTAGGTTTCATTTCCAACAATTTAGTACTCAGGAAATACAGTTTTGACAGTTTCTACCCAAAATTTCATGTTTTGACAGTTTTGGTCCCTCGGTTAGGAATATTTTGCAAATTTAGTCCAAAAGTTATTAAATTCAAAACTTAACATTTTAACTTTTCCAATAAGCTCTAAACAACTTATTTAACTTATAAAAATAGCTTATTTTCCAAAAAGTGCTTATTTTGACTTATTGGGCTTATAACGAGTTAAATATAAGGCCCATTAACGTTTTACAATCCAATGGACTAGGGGGAACACTAGGCCTACCTTAGTCCATCATTTTAAGTTATATAATCATTTCAAAAGAGTTTTTCCCATTAGCTTATTGAATAAGCTTAAAAACAGTTTATTGGGCTTTTAAGGCCCAAATCGTTATAAATGGTTTTCAAAATCTGTTTATAATGTCGATTCACTTTGGTTCTAGAAAATAGTCCATACGAGTTCATTAGGTCGAGTAAAAAGTGTGTCTCGTTTATTTACCATGTTAAAAACGAGGTCGAGCAATAAAATATATATGTTGTGTGTCTAGTTTGCAAATGACAAGGTTAAAGTGAATGGTCAAACTCATATAGAAATATACATTGAAGACTTAGAAAAATTCTAAGTCTTTCGACATGGTCAAGTGACTTAAGGAACGTGTGACATTTTATGAGTAAACGTTATTACTAGTTCAAAAACTTTATCAAACACGAATTCTAACGTGGTCAAGAATGAAAAGGAGGAAAAATATATATATGTTACGTTTGTATATTTTAAAATAAAAGATCAAAGTAAACATGAAAAATTAATGTTACTAGAAATAGAAAGACTGGTTAGGGGTACGAGTAGCTCACCACAGATAGGTGGTGATAATGGTACGTATGGTTCGAGAAAGTGCAAGGGATCGATGTAGCTTGGTTCACATCCTAGCCGTGGTTCGATATGAGCAACAATGGTTCTCTTGGATCTCTTCTACGTCTTGAACTTCTTGCCAACTTTCTGTCCCAACTCTAGTACTATTCGACTTGCAAACTTGGAATAAAGTTTGATTGTGTGTTTGTGATCGATTGCATTTGCATGGGAGGGTTCTTATAGGATTTTTGGAAGCTTGGGAACACAAGGATAAGACCAAGGAAGTGTTGTGTTGTTTCGGTTTTAAGGTGTGGCACCAAAATGTCCACCAATCAAAAGTAACCAACCAAAGATTGTGTAAGAGAGAATATCAAATCATTCCTGAATTCTACTATGCATTTGAGTCAGGTTATAAGTCATTGGGTGGCTTGTGAGGTGCTAGGGAAGTTTATGACACGTTTTTGTAAGTTTGGCAAAATGGTTTTTAAGGTTTACTTTGGCCAGATTCGTATTCCATGGATAGCAGCCACGAATTACATTTTTTGTTTAAAAATCTCGCGTGCCTAGACGTAAAACATTATTTCGGACAACTTTCGTGTTTTACACTTTTCCTGGTTCGGACCAGAAGGGCCTTAAAATGAGGATTTAAATTCGTTACAGAAAGTTAGTGGTTTATTAGAATTTATACGAAGTGGTATTGAAATAAAATGCTACTTGTGTCAAGTTGAGATGAAACTTGTAAGGTGCCTTAACTTGATCAATATTCTAGTATAGTAATTATATTTGAAAGTCGATAATAATTGTCGTTAGAGGTCCAATATTATTAGCGAGTACACATGGGAATTTTAGTAGGCTCGGGATTTATTTAAATTGTATTTGTTAATTATTGAAACGTATACTTATTAAGTATCAATGTTTTAAGTTATGTATGGTATCTAGGTTATTAAGGTTTAGGTGTAAATGTCGTGTCAAGGTAAGAGTGAATAACGTTGTAATTGACAAAGTATATATATAAAAAAAAAATTGTTACGGGTAAAAATGGTTAATCTATGTTATGGTAACGTGTTAATCGTAGGAAAATTTTTACGGGGTGTTATATTACCTACCCGTTAAACGGAATCCCGTCCCGGGATTCTAAGATAAGGTAGCTGTAAAGGTGAGTGGAAAAGGTGAACAAATAACGTATTTATTATTAGCTTTCTAATTGTACTTTCCAGCTTAACGTATCTACTATTACATTAGCTTTTTAAATTGATGATAACTAGTCTTAGTATGATTGTGATAGAAAAACTTGGGGAAACTTTAGTCCAAAATTATAGTTGTTACTTGACAGTATTATTTAAGGTGTAAACAGTATTTTACCACAGTGGTGTACAGTACCCAACTCTTATTCCCTTTAAATAACCCACTTTTTACACTCCCTTTTTACCTAACTTTCCTTTCCCTTATTCCTCTCGTCGACATGCCTCGTTTCATCACCAACCTTGCAATCATGTATGCCATTGTTACTACTATCTATCTAATGTATGTTCCGAACGAAGATCGTGCTATATTGGTTGGGATCTTAATGTTTCTTGCACCATTCGTGGTTCTAGCGATCTTCATTGACAAGTTTTGGAAGTGAAGAAATAGTGTCGTAGTGTAGTGGTTGGAATGTTGAAATAAGGTTTGTTGTGTTTCTATGTAATCTCTAGTGTATGAATAAAATCTTCTTTGTTTCCTAATGCCGTTGTTTATGTTAAATTTTCGTTTGCTTTTATTGCTTATAGATCATTAAATTTGCATTATGTGTTAAAACATTGGTTTGATTGTAGTTAGATTTGGTGGGTTTTAACAAATTTTGACCGAAAGTGTTAACAAAAGTTTGTTTGGTTTCGTGGGAAGTCGATTATTTAGATAAGTACAAGTTTTTGTATCGTTGGATAGTTTGGAGTTCGTACAAAATGAGGTGATGATATCTTGACCGTCCTAAGATTGATTTAAGTGATAAAGGTTCGTTTTAGTTGATTCTTAGGTACATGATAATTTGAAATGTACAAAACATTGGTAGAGTGTTAAGAAAATGTCACGGAAAATGACTCGAAATTATTCGACATGAATTTGTTTGGGAATATGATTTAATTTCTGGGATTCGAGCAACATCGGGCTCGAGTTATTGATCTAGTTTAAAATACAACGAAGTGTTGGGTTATTGAAATTCTGAGGCCCAAGTTGAGAGGGTGCATTCCGTTTGGTTTAAGCGAGTATGAAGTGTTTATCGATACGTATATTATCATTTCATGTTATATCAGATCATGAGGTGGTCTAATATTTGTTATATAATGTTTGAAAGTCCATAGGGATTTATTTGATATGTTCAAAATTTCTTAAGGGTTAAGGGTATTATTCATACGTGGTGTGTTTATGATTTAGTTGTAGTGTTACGTGTTTAACATGATCTGTTTCTTGCCACTTGTGTTAAAATGCGAAAGCCAAGGTAGAATTTTCACCACGTATTCCAAAAAAATTTATTTATTTGTTTAATAGATGTAGGCTTTTGAAAGTTTTTACCGTTTGAATACAAACGGTTATATTAAATAAAATAATAGAGAATATATTTCAATCTTCTATAAATACTACTGGTACGTTTGTGTTATCTTTAAACACACACAAAATGGTTTGTAGATTACCACATACCGCTGAACAAATTCAACAATATATCAAAGCAGAGACCGAAAATAGTGATGTGGATCGCAAAAATGCTATTTTGAGGGTCATTCTGGAGTTGGAGGTGGTGAAACAATCGAAACAACGGCTTAGAGAACGCTATGCAAAGTGTACGGATATATCAGATGATCGGAAACGTGTGATTGATACTTTCTTGCATGACGGATATCGTAAGGATGCGGCTATTATTGAATCGTTATGGGTTTGTGTTCATCAGATAGAGGACCATAGCTCCAGCAAGATCTGTTGGAGTTTTAAAGAGAATGTTGAAGCTGCTAGGATTGAACAACAACAGCAACAACAGCAATGGCAACAGCAACAGCAACAGCAACAACAACCAAATCCACTACTACCACCACAACAACCACAACAGCAATCACTTCAACAAGGTGCATCGAGTTCTTCTGCACCAAGAGTGACTGTGCAACAACAACAATTGCCTCATCTGGATCAATTCCAGCCAAGTTTTGAGGAAAATGTGGCGGTCGATGATGGTGGTTGGACTTCTGACATGGAGCGGGAGCTGAGTAGGTTGGAGGCTCAAATAGAAGAAGAGAGGTTGGCAAGCTTCGACCCTTATGATGATGGATATGATTCTAACAATTCTCAGACTTGGGATCACCCAGACTACCGCTGAAGTGTGATGTTAAATTTTTAGTATCGTTTGTAATGTTTTTATGTGTTTCAGTCAAGTTTAATATGTCGTTTGAATAAAATCCATTGTGAGCAAAATGAGGATGATAATTTATTTATTCTTCATGTTTTAAAATTACAAAAATTTGTGCGGGTAACCTACCCGTTAAACAAAAGAGTTTTGTTGATACAAATTTTTACAAAGAGAATAGTGTGGAGATAATTCTCGAATTTATTTAGTTCTTGTGGATAGATATTAACTTGGGGAAAAGTGAATGCACATGGCAAGAATAGTGATTCATGGCAACATGTCTATATATTTCCTGATTTTCCTCTTTATCGTTCATTTTGTCTTCAAATAACAATTTTAATATGTCTTATACTTATATTGTTCTCATAGTTGCGTATTTTGTTGTAGCTTTCTTCCCGAAAGAATATCTGGAGTCCTTGGATTGGATCATAGCATTTCTTATGCTAATCGTGGTTTTAGTCGTTAGTGTGGATGAAATATGGGGGTAAGAAATATTAAGAGTGTTGTTTTTGAATTTGTAGCTTCGTGTACTAGGCATTAGCGTTTCATTGTGTGGTTTTTGTCATACAGGGTATTTGATGTATTACATCCAGTTGTGGTTCTTGCACTCGTAGGAGTGGTGGCATTCTTCATCAGCTTGGTGGATCAATCGTTTAGTGAAGTCAAGGTTTACTTAGTGATCTTTGTGATGATAGCATTACCGATGCTAGTTATATCGTTGTGTATTAATATTCGCGGTTTCTAATGAGATTTATGTTTTCTTGGTTTCATATGTCTATTAACTCAGAAGTAATTAAACCTATTTATCTATATTTCGTTATTTACATAGAGAAGCGTCCCAAACTATGTAACTAAGGAAATATAAACTCATGGTTCAATGATTTACAATTTCTTGATTTGAACAAAAGGGCGTCCCAATCTATTCAAATTAAGACGTTGTAAATCATTTTAAGATTCTGACTTAACCATCTGACAAAATAATTTATGTGCGGATATGTCGTAAGCATCTATAAAGATGAAAGCGAGACAATTAAAGAGGATTTGCATAGTACTCAAAATAGTTGGGGGAGCATATAAATACATATATTAATATACTAGAGTGTAGTTGTACCATAAACTATTTAAAGGTCACATAATAGTCTAGCGGATGGAAATATGAAGACACGGTATTTGTAATAATCCTGATTAGTAAACATAGTTATTAGCATAATCGTAACATGTAAGCATATATCAAGTCATATAAGTAAGGAATAATGAGAAGTAACTTTTCTACCAGATGTTGGAATGTAGGCACGGAGGGCATGAAGTGGTATTTTGTAAAAATGGTCCAGTTAAAGTGTGGTTATAGTCCAATGTTTAAAAACATCTGGTTCTCTATAACCGTGGCTCTGAATACCAATCTGTAACACCCCCAAAATCGTCATGTCAGCGGAAGACTTAAAAATGTCAGCGGAAGACTTTTTGGGTGTTACTTCGAGGATCTTTGTCACAATCATAGAAAACGACACAAAAGTGACGCTTTAAAGTTTAATTCATTCAAAATACCAAATATCCGAGACATCAAGATGTTTCATAATTTAAACAACAAGTTTATTTAAAATATGTCAAAATGTTTATTTAAGCCCATGCCGGGTTACAAGCCCACTCCGTGCCTTCAAGTTCCTTCTTGTATAGTTACCTGAGATAAACACATGCTAAAGAGTGTCAACACAAAGGTTGGTGAGTTCATAGAGTTTATAGTTTAAATCGTTAATTAGAAAAAGAGAAATTTCCTTATCAATTTAATACAAATCAATCCGTTGGTTTGCCCTTCACCGGGTCAACATCAAAAATAGTAATTTGTTTATAAATCCGTTTAACACGAGTTTCGAATCACAAGTTAAGAATGTATTGTAATCACATACAATCAATAAGTTTAATTCAATGTTTCTGTTATTGCCTTAAGCTCATGATACTCAACGATTAACAGCCAATCATAATCTCAAGTTATGACGGTAAGTAGTAGGCCCTCAAGATAGGTATTTGCCAATAACCTATAATAAGAACAATAAAGTGCGCCTGGTGTTTTCTCCAACAACCAAACGAGGATTGTCAATCACTAATAGTACTATCCACGTTTATTTACGTTCACCCTTCAAGTGATTAAGGTTCATGATCGAGGGACTTTTGGCAATAGTAACTTAAGCAAATAACATTGGCCTGACGGTATTTCAATACCCGGTATAAAGACTTGTATTCGAGTTTTAAGCATGTATCTCCCCCATGGGAAAATAGTTATAAAATGGTTCAAAAGTAGTGGCCATGAATTCACAGTAATATGTGAAAGTTTAAAATACTTGTGAAAGTAAAAGCAGTAATTGAGCATGTATCTCCCTCAAAATGTTTATAAAATAATTATAAAAATGGGGCTAAGAACTCACCTAAGTAGTACAGTAGTATCGAGATTTCAAAGATGAAGGTAACGGCTTCACACACAACCTAAAAGATATTACACAGCTCAGTTGATAGTCTAAGTCCAGTTTTATATTTATATCGCGAATGTTTGTCATATTATAAATATACCTCAAAGTATATATTCGATAAGTCTCGATAAAAAGTTAATAATAACGTATCGTTAACTTTATTCATAACGACGAAAATTATATATAACGTATATATAATTAAAAGTGTCAAAGTTTTATATCAAATATCACAATATTTATATAAAACTTTACAAATATATAAGAGAAAAAAATATTACATCATTAATATCCTTCAAGTTTCATCAAAGTTACGAATTTAACCCTAACGGTATGACAATTTCACCGTTAGTCCGAATATATATATATTACATTTTTGGTCCGATTCTTGTCAATAATTACATTTTATAATTCTAGGTTTCATTTCCAACAATTTAGTACTCAGGAAATACAGTTTTGACAGTTTCTACCCAAAATTTCATGTTTTGACAGTTTTGGTCCCTCGGTTAGGAATATTTTGCAAATTTAGTCCAAAAGTTATTAAATTCAAAACTTAACATTTTAACTTTTCCAATAAGCTCTAAACAACTTATTTAACTTATAAAAATAGCTTATTTTCCAAAAAGTGCTTATTTTGACTTATTGGGCTTATAACGAGTTAAATATAAGGCCCATTAACGTTTTACAATCCAATGGACTAGGGGGAACACTAGGCCTACCTTAGTCCATCATTTTAAGTTATATAATCATTTCAAAAGAGTTTTTCCCATTAGCTTATTGAATAAGCTTAAAAACAGTTTATTGGGCTTTTAAGGCCCAAATCGTTATAAATGGTTTTCAAAATCTGTTTATAATGTCGATTCACTTTGGTTCTAGAAAATAGTCCATACGAGTTCATTAGGTCGAGTAAAAAGTGTGTCTCGTTTATTTACCATGTTAAAAACGAGGTCGAGCAATAAAATATATATGTTGTGTGTCTAGTTTGCAAATGACAAGGTTAAAGTGAATGGTCAAACTCATATAGAAATATACATTGAAGACTTAGAAAAATTCTAAGTCTTTCGACATGGTCAAGTGACTTAAGGAACGTGTGACATTTTATGAGTAAACGTTATTACTAGTTCAAAAACTTTATCAAACACGAATTCTAACGTGGTCAAGAATGAAAAGGAGGAAAAATATATATATGTTACGTTTGTATATTTTAAAATAAAAGATCAAAGTAAACATGAAAAATTAATGTTACTAGAAATAGAAAGACTGGTTAGGGGTACGAGTAGCTCACCTCACCACAGATAGGTGGTGATAATGGTACGTATGGTTCGAGAAAGTGCAAGGGATCGATGTAGCTTGGTTCACATCCTAGCCGTGGTTCGATATGAGCAACAATGGTTCTCTTGGATCTCTTCTACGTCTTGAACTTCTTGCCAACTTTCTGTCCCAACTCTAGTACTATTCGACTTGCAAACTTGGAATAAAGTTTGATTGTGTGTTTGTGATCGATTGCATTTGCATGGGAGGGTTCTTATAGGATTTTTGGAAGCTTGGGAACACAAGGATAAGACCAAGGAAGTGTTGTGTTGTTTCGGTTTTAAGGTGTGGCACCAAAATGTCCACCAATCAAAAGTAACCAACCAAAGATTGTGTAAGAGAGAATATCAAATCATTCCTGAATTCTACTATGCATTTGAGTCAGGTTATAAGTCATTGGGTGGCTTGTGAGGTGCTAGGGAAGTTTATGACACGTTTTTGTAAGTTTGGCAAAATGGTTTTTAAGGTTTACTTTGGCCAGATTCGTATTCCATGGATAGCAGCCACGAATTACATTTTTTGTTTAAAAATCTCGCGTTTCTAGACGTAAAACATTATTTCGGACAACTTTCGTGTTTTACACTTTTCCTGGTTCGGACCAGAAGGGCCTTAAAATGAGGATTTAAATTCGTTACAGAAAGTTAGTGGTTTATTAGAATTTATACGAAGTGGTATTGAAATAAAATGCTACTTGTGTCAAGTTGAGATGAAACTTGTAAGGTGCCTTAACTTGATCAATATTCTAGTATAGTAATTATATTTGAAAGTCGATAATAATTGTCGTTAGAGGTCCAATATTATTAGCGAGTACACATGAGAATTTTAGTAGGCTCGGGATTTATTTAAATTGTATTTGTTAATTATTGAAACGTATACTTATTAAGTATCAATGTTTTAAGTTATGTATGGTATCTAGGTTATTAAGGTTTAGGTGTAAATGTCGTGTCAAGGTAAGAGTGAATAACGTTGTAATTGACAAAGTATATATATAAAAAAAAAATTGTTACGGGTAAAAATGGTTAATCTATGTTATGGTAACGTGTTAATCGTAAGAAAATTTTTACGGGGTGTTATACTTATCCTTTGTGGGCCCCTCTTGTAGTCCACATCACCATTTTCCCTTGACAGTTGACCAAAGTTAACTGTCAACCAAATAAGCTTTTACTTTGCTTATTTTTAAGCTCCAAGAAAGTTGTTTTTGTAAAAGTTTCTTATTTTCAGTAGTGTAACAAGTTTCAAAAAGAAAATTAACAAAAATCCAAGTTTTAATTTAAGTGATAGTTTCTATTTAATGTAATTTAATTTTAATTTTCATTTTTAAATTTTTGTTAAGTACTTAGCTATTTTATATTTTTCTTAAATTCCTCATATCTTAAAGTATTTATAATAATTTTTTTAGATTTTTATTTTATCATTAAGTATTTATTAGAATTAATTTTAGTTTTATTAATAATTAATTAATAATTAGTTTAAAATAGCATAATTAGTTTTTATTAAGTGAAACCTAGTTTTTATATTTTTTATAGCTTTTATATGTTATAAAACATTTTTAGAAATTTTATTAGAATTTTTACTGTTGATTTTCTATTTTTCTTAATTTAAAATAGTTAATTAGGTAATTAATGTTTAATTAGTTATTAATTAATATAAAATTCACAAAAAGACAAAAATACTTATTTTTAATTATAAAACTTATTTTTAGTTATTTTATAATTTTAGAAATTATATTTTCACCTTTTTATTACTTAAATAATATTATATTATATTTAAGTGTTTTAAATATTAATAATTAAGTATTAATTAGTATTTAATTAATAATAAATAATTAAATAGTGTAAAAATCAATTTTCTTTTTCTAAAAATTTTCTTTTACCTTTTAGTTTGTAAAAAAGTCTTTTTCACCCCCTGGGGGTTTTCAGATTTCAATTTTCACGTTTTATTTCGTACGTCTACGTTTTATTTAAACGTAAACGTACGCGTTTTTAGTTTTAAACGTTTCTGGGTTTTCAAACTTTCCAGTCTTGTTTATATAGCTTCTTTAAGCTATTCTCTTGTAGATTCCTTAGCTTAATCACACACAAACCCCTTTCTCATCCAAATTCACCCGATCACGAAACCGTTTGATAACCATCCACACCTCGTCGGGACATAACGACCCGGGGAAACACTATACTTCCGCGGAGCATTGACTCTAGGCTGTTTGACCATCTTGACCACATTCGCGGTTGACTTTGGTTGACGGGTTAGCATCAATCAAATGGTTTGTTGTCTTAGTGTATCTCCTTGGAGTGCTTCTTTTTTTTTTTCGCGATGAAGAAAGATGGTAGCAGGAGATTATGTATTGACTTCTGGAAGCTGAACCGTATCACTATTTGAACGCATTATTCCCTACCTCGAATCGACGATGTATCTGATCAACTTTAGGACGCGGAGTTTTCCTTTAGATGAATTTATGGCTTGAAGTTATTCCAAAAATTTTATTTCGTATTCGTATCGGCCACTATGACTGTTAATGATGCTAATAGTAATAGCTAATGCTTTGACTGTTTATCGAATTTGATGAATCGTGTCTTTCGTGAGTACTTAGACAAATTGGTCATAGTATGACATATTAGTACATTCAGAGATGAAGAAGAAACATGAGAATCATTATCATATTATGTTGGAAACATGAGGATCATTTGTATATTCTGGAAGCATGATATTGGTTGGAAGATGTTCACGACTTGTGTTACCGTTGAGGAATTTTATGAGTAAAGAAGAGAAGCTTAGTTTGGATGAGAACGGAGTTTTGAAAAAGCTAAAATAGAAATTAGCTTCAACTTCCATACTTTCAGGTAGTACCAATTTTGGGACGTTTCAAGAAGAGACGTGGTTATGCCATTATGCAGCACGGGAAGGTTATTGCTTACGCATCAAGACAATTAGAACCGTTTGAGGATAATTATTCAATGCATGACTTGGAACTAGCGGCCGTGTGGTTGCTCTTAAGATTTGAAAAACATATCTTACAAGGTAAAATTGGTGGCAGATGCAATTAGGAAGAAAATTGAAGTTCGGTTTGTCTTAGAGATTGAGCTTAAGAAAATCAAGACTTAGAACTCAGGGAAGTTCAGTCGTGGCGAACATGAAGGTTGAATCCAATTACAAATTTTAGAAGCTCAGGAGCAAGATGGCGAACTATGATCTGTGTTAGAAGACTGGAGAGAAGCTGTTATGATTGAGGCACAATTTTACTTTCTCTATCCCTCTTAGTTGTACTAAGATGTATAAGGGATCTAAGCAGAATTTTCAGAGGGAATGGCAGGAAACTGGTTGTGATCAAATTAGTGACGATGTGCTTAGTATGTTGCAAGTCAAGATTGAACTTCAGCATGCAAGGGAGTTCCTTTAACTTATTGACTTTCCAACTTAGAAGTAGGATTAGACTTTTCATGAACCTTGTAATGAAACCTCCTCGCACATTTGAGAATAATGATATAATTTGAGTGGTGATGGATTGTTTGATTAAGTCAGCTCATTTTGCCTCTTAGAATGTGTATTCAGTTAGCAAGTGGGCATAAATCCTTCGACAGAAGATTATTCAATTACATGGCGCACATGCAGTGATCGTGTAAGAGATTCGCGTTTTACTTCACATTTCTAGGAAGGACTGATTGGCTCCAAACTGTCAACCTAATTGACCAGGTGAATGGTCAACAAGGTCAAACTGCCTAGAGTCAATGCTCCGCGGAATATAGTGTTTCCCCGGGTCGTTATGTCCCGACGAGGTGTGGATGGTTAACAAACGGGTTTGTGATAGGGTGAATTTGGATGGAAAGGGGTTTGTGATTGATTACACTACTGATTTGTACAATGAAATAGCTTAAATAAGCTATATGAGCAAGATTGGAAAGTTGGAAAAACCAGAAACGTTTAAAACTTAAAAACGCGTACGTTCAAATTAAATTTACGTGAACGTACGAAATAAAAAGTGAAAACTGAAATCTGAAAACCCACAGGGGGTGAAAATGACTTTTTTACAAACTAAAAGATAAAAGAAAATTTTTAGAAAATTAAAATTAATTTTTACACTATTTAATTATTTATTATTACTTAATCACTAATTAATACTAATTATTAATATTTAAATAACTTAAATATAATACAATATTATTTAAACACTAGAAAAATGAAAATAAAATTTCTAAAATTATAAAATGACTAAAAATAAGTTTTAAAATTAAAAATATGTATTTTTGGCTTTTTTTGTGATTTTTATATTAATTAATTACTTATTAAATATTAATTATCTAATTAAACTATTTTAAATTAAACAAAAATAGCAAATGAACAGTAAAAATTCTAGAAAAATTTCTAAAATTATATTATATTATATAAAAGCTAGGAAAAATATAAAAACTAGGTGTTGCTTTATAAAAACTAATTATGCTATTTAAAACTTAATTATTAATTAGCCTCAGGTCAATCAAAGGGTCAAAGTTTGAAGTGTGGTAGGAGGGGAGCTGAATGAATCAAAAATTGGGCATTGGGGACCACTGAGGTGGCCAAAAACCACCACCAAAGTGGTGGTGGTGGGCTGATGTGCTGCTGCAGCAGGGGATGTACCTCCCCTGCAGGTGTGTTTGATCTAAGGTGGGGCCCACTAGAAAAATGGTAAAAATGAAAGGGCCATGGAAACTCAAAGATGAGGTGGTAGACAATAAGTAGTGAAAAGCACAGGGTATGAATCTCAACACATAAATCTACAAAAATCCCCCAAGTTTTGGATTTCTACACAAAGTGGAAATTTGACTTTTAGAAATATAAGCTATGTTTGACTTTTATGGATTTCTGATGGATCCTATGAGCTTATGAAGTTATGATAAGCTATGACAAAGCTAACCTAAGCTAAAAATATAAATTATGAGTTAATGTGGGGGGGGGGGGGGGGTTTGAGGTCTCACAGCCCCAACAGTTAACAGTTAAGGGGGTTTGAAGATGATTTTTGACTTTCTACAATTAAGGCCTGGGTTTTATGGTTCCTGTGACCTAAGAATACCTAAGGCAACATGCTAAAACACGAATCAATGACAACTAACACCATGTATGTATCTGAAACAGTTAATCCAAACACCCCTATTGAAACAGATATGGTGATTTTTGTTAAGTAAACCTACAATCTAAATCATGAACATGAATTTAAAACTTACACTAACATTAAGCAAGCATAAATGAGCTTAAATGAACACAGTTGAGACAAATGAACAATGAATTCCAAAAAAAATTGAAAAGTGCTTACCCTAGTTTCCAACTGAGATAAGTGACCAAGGTACCACACCACAACCTATTTGTCTCCTTGAGACATTACAACCACCATGTGGTTCCAAAACAATCAGAATCCCATTCTTCTTCCTTCATTATCTTCTTTTCTTATTTTTCACTATTTTTGTGATTTTTGTTATTTTTTTGGTAATTTGAATTACAATTGATTCTTATACTTAACTAACTTATAGAAACTTATACCTAAGCTAAAATAATCCCATAGAAACAAGAACTAACAACTTACAACAATATTTAAATGAAAAAGGAATTTTCACTAAAAATTAAAGTGCAAACTGATTTTAAACCAACAATCCTTGAAATTATGATTAAATTAACTTGATAACTAACTGGAAATATGAATTACAGATGTTTTTAGCTATATCTAGCAACTGAAACAAGAAATTACATGAAAAACGATTTAAGCTAGACTAATCTACTCTATTCTAAGTTAACTTATGCCTCCATCTCCTTTTTTTCTTTTCTTTTATAGTCCCTGGTGCATCCTTTGACTATCCCACTTCAATCACAACCCTTGGATGGCTTCATTTGATCACAACCATTGAATGGCATTTTGGCGGGAAAACGGGTAAGGATAGTTTTGAGTGGGGTTTGGTGAGCAATAAATGAGGAGGGGGGTTGGATAGGGTTGGGGGGAAGTATTAATGGAATTTGGTGAGAGTTTGGTGGAAGTAGCATGGAGGAGGGGGGAGCAGGAAGCGTGAAATGGGGGGTAGGGGAAGGGTGAACAGTACCCTGGGTGTGGGTTTGACCCGAGTTGACCCTGGCCTGGGGTTATATTAAAAATGGAGTTGGGCCATGGTGGATTGGGCTTGATGGATCAGGGGTGTACATGGACCTGGTTTGGTTTTGGGTTTATATATTAAGAAGGGTACATTTGGTTTAGTAGTAATAAATCACAAGGACCTAATATGTAATTTCAGATTTTTAAGGATGGGTTTTGACTACCTTCCAAACTTAACCAAGGGACAAAACTTGCCAAGATAAGTAACCACAAGACCAAAATTGATTTTTCTTTCAAAAACATCCCACCAGGGACCAATCCTGCCAAAGTTTGAAACTCAAGGGACCAAAATTGTAATTTCTCAAAAATGAGGGACTGAAATTGTATTTTCTTCAAACTTTTCACCCAAAAATCAATTTTGTAATATTTTGACTTTCAAAAGCTTTGGGTTGACTTTTCACTTAAAATTATATGCTCAGGGACTGATTTTGACAATTTTTGAAACTTGGGGGACTGAAACTGCCAATTTTGCAAACTTTGTATGTTTTTCATTTGTTTTTGCTCATTTTGCATCTAAAACATTTAAAACACAATTTTGAAATATTTTCAGTATTTTGATGCATTTCTGAGTGTTTTGGTATGTTTTGCAGTTCAGATTAGACCAAAAATGATGAGTGTTTGAGCACTCATCAAGGACTACTGAAGGCATGAGGGACCAGACTCAAGTATAGTAATTCTGTCAACCTACAGATTGATGGATAAGCAGAACAACTATTCGGACTTGGAAGAAGGGTTGAGCAGGAAGTTTGACCATTAAGATTTATGTCATGCAAGTGACAAGGGTTTTCCTTTCAGATTTTATATGAACAAAGATGTAGAACACCTTCCAGTTGAATTAAGTCGGGAAGCTCCTTATTGGATGTTTGGAGTCGATTACAATGACTAATGGATTAGTTATCATTATGTAAGAGAAATTCTGAAACTTTATACCAGGAATCTGTGTGTCCGGTATGATGTTCCGTATAGAAGAGTTACGACATTTTGGCATATATGTAAGATTTGGTTCGTGATACGTTAATCCTTAGATTCATTCTTATCTGTATGGTTATCCTATCTATCCCATTTTTCATTCCGATACAATTCGATACTCCGATGTATGCTTAGTTAATCATCAGTACGAATAGGTTACCAACATCTTTAGAAAACTCTCGGTATGTCTGATAAGTCGATATACGCTTCTCTGGTTGTTAGCAAGGTTCTTAGTTCGTTCAGAACCTGATTGGACTTGTGAAATTTCAACCATCTAGCATCACCTCCGTATTTATTCTATATTCCTCTGATGTTCATGTATCTCTCTGTGAGATTTCGACTATCATCTGTTTCATGTTCAATTCGTACTCATTGGATCAGATTTGTTATGATTTATTTTCTGTGGAGAACCCGAGGCTCTCCTATTTGTTTGTTGATTGGGTCTAAACTAGTCAACTTTTATTAGTCAACCACTTGTGAATGGTCAACTGTAAAAGTCTAACTAATCAAGCCAATGCTTCCGTGGAATACAGTGTTTGCCCGGGTCGTAATGTCCCAACGAGGTGTGCGATGGTTTATTAAAAACGAATCTGTGATCGAGTGAATATGAACAAGAAAGGTATAAGTGTGTGTATGAGTGATTACACTAGGGTTTATAAAATAAAATAGCTTAAATAAGCTATATGAGTGATTACGTGAAAGCTAGATATCTAAAAACGTTTAAAACCTAAAAACGCGTACGTTTAATTTAATTCTACGTAAACGTACGAAACAAAAATGATTTTAACTAAAGTAGGAATTTGCATGCCTTAGGGGCTTAAATGCAAATTAAATAAACTTAAAATATTTATTTTATAATTACTAAATATTTAATTAATTATTATTATTATTTAACTATTATTAATAATTTAATAATACACTAATAAATAAGAAAATGTAAAATAAGTTTAAGAAAAATAAAATTAAAATTTGTAAAAGTCTAAAATATTATAAAACTTATTTTAAAAATAAAATTATATTTTTAAGACTATTTATCTAATTATTATTAATTAATTACTATTTAATTATTATTTAATTATTTATATTATTTAAATTATTAAAAATACTAAAAAGACTTACATAATTAAGAAGATTTTTTTAAAATCTAATTAACCATCACAGGAATCCTAAAAAATTATAAAAAGTTTATTTTATGTATTTTTAATCTAATTTACTATTTATTATTCTATTTATTAATTAATTACCAATTAAACTATTTAAATTATAAAAACTAGTAAATGAACAGTAAAAAATATGGAAAAATTTATAAAAATCTTTTACAACATATAAAAGCTAGAAAAAATATAAAAACTAGGTGTTGCTTTATAAAAACTAATTATGCTATTTATAACTTAATTATTAATTAATTACTAATAAAACTATTTTTAATTCTAATAAATACTAAATGATAATATAAAAATCTTAAAAAATTATTAAAAATACTTTAATATAAAAGGAAATTAATAAAAATATAAAAATACAACTTACTTAATAAAAATCTAAAAATGAAAATTAAAATTAAATTATATTAAATAGAAACTATCACTTATTTTTATATTGGTTTTTCTTGATTTTTCTTTTACAAAACTAATTTATATCTAAAAACAAACAACTTTTATAAAAACAACTAATTTATAACTTATTATTAAGGACTGTGGAAGCTTAATACCACCACAGTTGACTTTAGTTGACCTTCTAAAGAAATAAGCTCAAATGAGCTTGTGTGGGACCCACTATGTATTATTCTGATTTCAATAAGTTATTGAGACAAGATTAAGCTAGAATAAGTACTTAAGGTTCACTGAATAAGCAACAAGCACCTAATTAAGCACTTGACTTTTTTAGCTCAACTCAAAAAATGGGACAACTTTAAGGGTCTGATTCAGGTGGGGTCCAGAGGGTCCTAGGTCAAATAAGTGGTCAACTCTCAAAGCCTGGTAGGAGGGGGGTTCAAAGGTACAAGGTTGGAGGTGTGGGGCCCACTAAGGTGGCCAGAAAACACCACCAAAGTTGGAGGTGTGGGACTGTGGTGCTGGTGCAGGGGAAGGGGTCTTCCCTGCAAGTGACTTTGGAGGTCGGTGGGGTCCACACAAAAATCTTAAAATTATAACAACTATGGAACACTGAAATTTAGGTGGTAGACTATGATCCTAAGAATTTTCAGAACCTAAAACCTAATACACAATTCTACAAAAATCCTACAAGATTTGAGAAAATCTGAGATGAGCAAAGTTTGACTTTTGATATAAACCTAAGATTTGACTTTATTGAAATTCTAAAGGATCTAGGTTACTGATTATGATGAATTAACTTATATTAAGACTAAATTAACCTAAATAAACTAGTTTAGAACTGAATTAAGGTATTGTGGATCCTAAATCCACAACAGATGGCAGCTATGATGCTCAAATTGTCATTTTGACTTTTCACAGAACTACCACTGAATTTATTTGTTAATATGAACTATATAGACCTATTGTAACTTGCATAAACAGAGAACATCAATAAAAACAACCTAGATTACAGTGAATAGCACAGATCCAAACACTCCTTTATGGACTGTCTTTGATGATTTTCAAAGCAACACAAGGTTTTAATCCATGAAACTGATTCCAAATACTGTCATATGATTAAATAAGATCAAATGAACATGAATCAACCACACCACAAGTATATACCTCAGATTTGTCAAGTTTGAGTTATACACTGTGAGATTTTTGATTTTTAAGTAATAATGAAATTTGATTAACAAACAACCTATATTAAACTATATATTAACTTAATAACAACACATAAACACGAAAACACAAATATTTAAGTAAATCAAACACTAAAACAATAAATTGGTAAAATTGGATTCAAAAGCTTACCAATAGATTAGACTGAGAACAATTGAACCATGAACTAAGAATCAATCTAACAGCTTCCCAAAAAGCTACTAAACCAAATACCACCCATTTTTCATCTTGCTCCAGCTTCCATTCTTCATTACAACTATTTTTCTATTTATTTTCTATTTTTTATATTTTTTATGTATTTTTCTGTTTTTAATGAGTATTGTTGATTTAGAATTTCTAAAAGCTTAACAAGCTTTGTCAGGGCTTGTGTGAACTTATTCAATCCTCAATAACAACAAACAACAATATTAAACTATGAATGAGATTTTGAGTAAAACTTGCACAATGATGAAATCAACTGAAAAACTTAAATTGATTACTTGAAAAGGTTTAACATACACTGAATTAACTTAATTAGACACTAGAAAGATTAAAATTACAATGGAAATTTAACTACTTCGACACTACTCTAAACTAAAGTAATCTAATACTCTCCTTCTCTGCTTCTTTTCCCTTTTGTAGAGACTTTTGAGACTCCCACTAGCTTTCTGACACAATCCCACTTTAGTTTACAGCCCTTGGATTACTGAAAATCATCCTAGCCTTTAAATTTGCTTTTCGCGCCAAAAAGTCCAAGGGGTACTGTAGTTTGCGTGGAGAGGTTTTTAGGGCAATTAAGATTTCTTGGGAGCATGTGTGAGGTGGAGGGAAGGTGGGAGAGCTGAGGTGTGAGGTGGAGGCAAAACAGTGGGTGAATGGTGGTTTTGGTTTCAGTGAGTGAGGGAGAGGGAAAAGAGAAAAGGGGGAGTGGGTTTGACTTTGGGTTGACCCGGTTTTAATATAAGGGTGTGGGCTGGGTAACTTTGGGCCTTGGGGATTGGGTTAGGATAGTGGGTGGGTTGGATTATTATTTGGATTGGATTTGGTTTTATTTATAATAAGGATCCGTTTGGTTTAGAAATTACACAAGGACCAAAATTGTAATTTGGTGAATTTTGAAGGTTTGAATTTGTGATTTTTCCAAAGTTGATCAAGGGACCAAACTTGCCATATCTCAATAGTACAAGGTCCTATTTGTAATTTTTTTCATTTTAATATATCCAGGGACCTTTTCTGTAATTCATGAAACTTAAGGGACCAATTATGTAAATTCACCAAACTTCACACCAAGGACCATTCCTGCAAAATATTAGTAGTACAAGGACCAAAATTGATTTTCTCAAAGTTTTTAACATCCTAGGGACCATTTATGTCAATTTCCAAAGTATAGGGACTAAACTTGTAATTTTGTGAAACTTTGTACCAAATGACTAAATATATAACTTTATGATTAAAAATGACCTTTGGTGACTTTTTCAAGTTTTTAGAATAACCAGGGACTAGTTTTGACAACTTTTGAAACTTGAGGGACTGAAACTGCCAATTATGCAAACTTTGTACGTTTTTCATCTGTTTTTGCATATTTTGCATTTGAAACATATAAAACACACTTCTAAGATATTTTAAGTATTTTGATGCATATTTGAGTGTTTTTGGATGTTTTGGCAGCTCAGATTAGTATAAAATGATGAGTATTTAGACACTCATCAATCCCCCACACTAAACTATTGCTAGTCCCTAGCAATCTTTTGAGAAAAACTTAATGGATTTGAAAAACTCTTTACCAAAAGCCATCACTTCTGGAGTAGCCAGATGTAAGAACTGTGGCACATCTGATAACCGTGTGATTTTGAGCAAATCACCAGCTGTCAACGGATTTGATTAGTCTTTACCAAAAGCCGTTTGCTTCTGGACTAGCCAACTCTTGATGGAATAGTCAACATCTTGGTGAGCTGATTACCAA
Organism: Artemisia argyi; assembly: GCA_030686995.1. Classification (NCBI taxonomy): domain Eukaryota; kingdom Viridiplantae; phylum Streptophyta; class Magnoliopsida; order Asterales; family Asteraceae; genus Artemisia; species Artemisia argyi. Next base: position 440,859 of record JARVZY010001897.1, on the reverse strand, counting down.
TTATGGTTTTTCCACTTCCTTTACCACAAGCCATAATCTTGCGGGCTAGCCAACTCATTCGCTTTATGGGATATGGCGAGTTGAGGTACCATACAATTTTGGGCAAATTGCAAGCCATCAACGGATTTGAGTTATCTTTACCAAGAACCGTTTGCTCCTGGATTAGCCAATCCTTATGTGGGTTAGACATGGCGGACTGATAACCATTTATTGCGTTCTAAGTGAGAAAAAATTTTAAAATTTTGGGCTAAAATGGGGGTTCTTGATGGAACATGCGTTTAAATTCGTTAGAATAACGAATCTCCCCCCACACTTAGAACTGGATATTGTCCTCAATATTCAAAGTACCGGGTGTTAAACCAACTCTTAGAACGTAAGAAGAAAATACTCTATAGCCTTTATTTAAGTTTATGTACACACACATTTTTTTTAGAAGATATATACATATATACAACATGTGGGTTAGTATTTCCCCCACACTTAGGGTGAAAACCCTAAGTAAATGCTACTGTTTTTATTTACCGAGTCGCTAGCTTGACTCGTCCCCGAATTCATTTGTCCATGGGGAAGCATGATGTGAAAGGAACAATCTGCATCGGACTTTCATTCAAAATGTTTGGATAAACATTTGAAGCACGTGAAAGTTCTACACCGATGAGATAAGTACCCGGCTCATAATTTATAAATGAGAATGCCGGGGTCAAAGATAATGTCTTCACTCCCAAAAGAGTGAAGAACAGGAGAAGCCACGGGATATATGAAGAAAAGAAAGAAAATCATGATGAAAATCATGACTAACTCCTCATCTTCAATAGGAGAATTCATTGTTTCATGAATCTCCTCTTTTAAGCTCGTTTGATCAAGACATATTATGGGTATGTCTAGATCAAAACTAAATTTATCATACTCCGGAGGAGATATGATATGAGTGAGTTCATTGGAGAACTCCTCAAAGGTGAATAATTCGTATTCGGGATTGATTTGAGTGAGTTCACTTGGGAACTCCTCAAAAGTAAATGATTCATAAACGGGAAGAGAATTATAAGAATGAGAAGTGGTACTGCCACTTATCTTCTCTCCCGTATGATCAAAATGGAACGTTTGCAATTCCGGAATAGAATCATTGATCAAAACCTCACTATCCTTGACGGGGATAGGAGATGAAATAGGCTTTTCATTAAAAGCCTCAATTCTAGAAATGAGAAGATTAGCATTTAATAATGTAAGACGAAGAGCTTCGTCTTGGGTTATTTCTTCATCATTCTCTTCTTTTGAGTTGACAAGCTCAGAAGGTAATTCCCCCACATAACTTATGTCTCCATAAGATAAAGAATAGTCCTCATCAGAATCAGAGAACATCTCAATATGATCATTTGGAAAGACAAGAGGAGGAGGGATATCACACACATGATTAAGAATCCCCTGTGACTCACTTGGGATTGGGACAAGGTTCTCAACACTAGACTTTATGAATTCGTCCGATTCCTTTGCAGGAACAGCGTCAAGATGCTCGTCCCCCATGCTTAGAGAGTGAGTGGGAACCTCGGGTATGATAACAGCAGACTCAGGGAGTTGAGAAGGACTAGCAGTTATGGTTTCTACAAGTTCCATAATTTCTACTACTAGTGATTCAGTTATATTCTTTTCTCCCTGTATTTCTACTGAAGTAGCTTCAACTAAAGTTGAATCAAAAGGTTTCTTAGATACCTTTGGGATTGGAACAAGGTCATTTATTTCCTTAAGAGGAGTTACTTTGAATTGCTTGTCCCCCATTATTAAGATATCTGAAGTGTCCTCTGAGTTTTTGTCTTCAATTGGTTCATCCTCTTCACTTTCATCCTCAAGATATAATGCGTTAACAAGAGGTTTTTGTTTCTTGAGAATCAGATCCTTAATTCTGTTTATTCCATCTTGAATGTTTTGGTTGAATTAAGTTTGATTAATCATCATTTTAGTAATCAATTCAGCTTTAGCTAACTCGTCCTGAGGAAGTGGTTGAGGGTTTGTGTACTGTAAAGGCTGGTTAAAACCAAATTCATGATTGTTACAAGGAACCTGTTCATAGACAAACTGATTCCTAGTTTAACAATCAGAGCTGTAGTGAGGGCCTCCACAATACTCACAACAGTAAAACTGTTGGGTCTCATGGTGTGGAAGCTGATGGTAAGAATCAGTTGTGTCATAGTAGGAATAGGGATTCTGGTTATAGACAGACCCGTTTCCTGACTCTACCATGCCACAACTGGGGCAATTACCACCATTATAAGGACTACCACACCATTGACAGACAAGAGGGTGAGAATAAGACATAGAAAGAATCAAAGGGTTTAGGAGGTGAGAAATGAAGAATCAAATAGGTAGGAGTGTAAAGGTGAATATTTTTGGTGTTTTTGAAAATTTTTGTAATAATAATAAGAAGGAAAATATTTTTAGGTTTTTGTGTTCGTTGAAAACTAATTTTAAAAAGTTTTCAGGAACTGTTTTGTTTTTTATATGATAATAGTATGAACAAGGATGGATAAATATACAATGAGCGTGTATTCAGGTTCACTAATACGCAAAATCGTTTAGAATAAGCGCACAACATCCCCGGCAGCGGCGCCAAATTTTGATTGGGTCTAAACTAGTCAACTTTTATTAGTCAACCACTTGTGAATGGTCAACTGTAAAAGTCAAACTAATCAAGCCAATGCTTCCGTGGAATACAGTGTTTCCCCGGGTCGTAATGTCCCAACGAGGTGTGCGATGGTTTATTAAAAACGAATCTGTGATCGAGTGAATATGAACAGGAAAGGTATAAGTGTGTGAGTGAGTGATTACACTAGGGTTTATACAATAAAATAGCTTAAATAAGCTATATGAGTGATTACGTGAAAGCTAGATATCTAAAAACGTTTAAAACCTAAAAACGCGTACGTTTAATTTAATTCTACGTAAACGTACGAAACAAAAACGATTTTAACTAAAGTAGGAATGTGCATGCCTTAGGGCTTAAATGCAAATTAAATAAACTTAAAATATTTATTTTATAATTACTAAATATTTAATTAATTATTATTATTATTTAACTATTATTAATTATTTAATAATACACTAATAAATAAGAAAATGTAAAATAAGTCTAAGAAAAATAAAATTAAAATTTGTAAAAGTCTAAAATATTATAAAACTTATTTTAAAAATAAAATTATATTTTTAAGACTATTTATCTAATTATTATTAATTAATTACTATTTAATTATTATTTAATTATTTATATTATTTAAATTATTAAAAATACTAAAAAGACTTAGATAATTAAGAAGATTTTTTAAAAATCTAATTAACCATCACAGGAATCCTAAAAAATTATAAAAAGTTTATTTTATGTATTTTTAATCTAATTTATTAATTATTATTCTATTTATTAATTAATTACCAATTAAACTATTTAAATTATAAAAACTAGTAAATGAACAGTAAAAATTATGGAAAAATTTCTAAAAATGTTTTACAACATATAAAAGCTAGAAAAAAATATAAAAACTAGGTGTTGCTTTATAAAAACTAATTATGCTATTTATAACTTAATTATTAATTAATTAATAATAAAACTGTTTTTAATTCTAATAAATACTAAATTATAATATAAAAATCTAACAAAATTACTAAAAATACTTTAATATAAAAGGAAATTAATAAAAATATAAAAATACAACTTACTTAATAAAAATCTAAAAATGAAAATGAAAATTAAATTATATTAAATAGAAACTATCACTTATTTTTATATTGGTTTTTCTTGATTTTTCTTTTTACAAAACTAATTTATATCTAAAAACAAACAACTTTTATAAAAACAACTAATTTATAACTTATTATTAAGCACTGTGGAAGCTTAATACCATCACAGTTGACTTTAGTTGACCAACTAAAGAAATACGCTCATATGAGCTTGTGTGGGACCCACTATGTATTATTCAGATTTCAATAAGTTATTGAGACAAGATTAAGCTAGAATAAGTACTTAAGGTTCACAGAATAAGCAATAAGCACCTGATTAAGCACTTGACTTTTTTAGCTCAACTCAGAAAATGGGACAACCTTAAGGGTCTGATTCAGGTGGGGTCCACAGGGTCCTAGGTCAAATAAGTGGTCAACTCTCAAAGCCTGGTAGGAGGGGGGGTTCAAAGGTACAAGGTTGGAGGTGTGGGGCCCACTGAGGTGGCCAGAAAACACCACCAAAGTTGGTGGTGTGGGACTGTGGTGCTGGTGCAGGGGAAGGGGTCTTCCCTGCAAGTGACTTTGGAGGTCTGGTGGGGTCCACACAAAAATCTTAAAATTATAACAACTATGGAACACTGAAATTTAGGTGGTGGACTATGATCTTAAGAATTTTCAGAACCTAAAACCTAATACAAAATTCTACAAAAATCCTACAAGATTTGAGAAAATCTGAGATGAGCAAAGTTTGACTTTTGATATAAACCTAAGATTTGACTTTATTGAAATTCTAAAGGATCTAGGTTACTGATTATGATGAATTAACCTATATTAAGACTAAATTAACTTAAATAAACTAGTTTAGAACTGAATTAAGGTATTGTGGATCCTAAATCCACAACAGATGGCAGCTATGATGCTCAAATTGTCATTTTGACTTTTCACAGAACTACCACTGAATTTATTTGTTAATATGAACTATATAGACCTATTGTAACTTGCATAAACAGAGAACATCAATAAAAACAACCTAGATTACAGTGAATAGCACAGATCCAAACACTCCTTTATGGACTGTCTTTGATGATTTTCAAAGCAAAACAAGGTTTTAATCCATGAAACTGATTCCAAATACTGTCATATGATTAAATAAGATCAAATGAACATGAATCAACCACACCACAAGTATATACCTCAGATTTGTCAAGTTTGAGTTATACAATGTGAGATTTTTGATTTTTAAGTAATAATGAAATTTGATTAACAAACAACCTATATTAAACTATATATTAACTTAATAACAACACATAAAAACGAAAACACAAATATTTAAGTAAATCAAACACTAAAACAATAAATTGGTAAAATTGGATTCAAAAGCTTACCAGTAGATTAGACTGAGAACAATTGAACCATGAACTAAGAATCAATCTAACAGCTTCCCAAAAAGCTACTAAACCAAATACCACCCATTTTTCATCTTGCTCCAGCTTCCATTCTTCATTACAACTATTTTTCTATTTATTTTCTATTTTTTATATTTTTTATGTATTTTTCTGTTTTTAATGAGTATTGTTGATTTAGAATTTCTAAAAGCTTAACAAGCTTTGTCAGGGCTTGTGTGAACTTATTCAATCCTCAATAACAACAAACAACAATATTAAACTATGAATGAGATTTTGAGTAAAACTTGCACAATGATGAAATCAACTGAAAAACTTAAATTGATTACTTGAAAAGGTTTAACATACACTGAATTAACTTAATTAGACACTAGAAAGATTAAAATTACAATGGAAATTTAACTACTTCGACACTACTCTAAACTAAAGTAATCTAATACTCTCCTTCTCTGCTTCTTTTCCCTTTTGTAGAGACTTTTGAGACTCCCACTAGCTTTCTGACACAATCCCACTTTAGTTTACAGCCCTTGGATTACTGAAAATCATCCTAGCCTTTAAATTTGCTTTTCGCGCCAAAAAGTCCAAGGGGTACTGTAGTTTGCGTGGAGAGGTTTTTAGGGCAATTAAGATTTCTTGGGAGCATGTGTGAGGTGGAGGGAAGGTGGGAGAGCTGAGGTGTGAGGTGGAGGCAAAACAGTGGGTGAATGGTGGTTTTGGTTTCAGTGAGTGAGGGAGAGGGAAAAGAGAAAAGGGGGAGTGGGTTTGACTTTGGGTTGACCCAGTTTTAATATAAGGGTGTGGGCTGGGTAACTTTGGGCCTTGGGGATTGGGTTAGGATAGTGGGTGGGTTGGATTATTATTTGGATTGGATTTGGTTTTATTTATAATAAGGATCCGTTTGGTTTAGAAATTACACAAGGACCAAAATTGTAATTTGGTGAATTTTGAAGGTTTGAATTTGTGATTTTTCCAAAGTTGATCAAGGGACCAAACTTGCCATATCTCAATAGTACAAGGTCCTATTTGTAATTTTTTTCATTTTAATATATCTAGGGACCTTTTCTGTAATTCATGAAACTTAAGGGACCAATTATGTAAATTCACCAAACTTCACACCAAGGACCATTCCTGCAAAATATTAGTAGTACAAGGACCAAAATTGATTTTCTCAAAGTTTTTAACATCCTAGGGACCATTTATGTCAATTTCCAAAGTATAGGGACTAAACTTGTAATTTTGTGAAACTTTGTATCAAAGGACTAAATATGTAACTTTATGATTAAAAATGACCTTTGGTGACTTTTTCAAGTTTTTAGAATAACCAGGGACTAGTTTTGACAACTTTTGAAACTTGAGGGACTGAAACTGCCAATTATGCAAACTTTGTACGTTTTTCATCTGTTTTTGCATATTTTGCATTTGAAACATATAAAACACACTTCTAAGATATTTTAAGTATTTTGATGCATATTTGAGTGTTTTTGGATGTTTTGGCAGCTCAGATTAGTATAAAATGATGAGTATTTAGACACTCATCATTTGTATCGGGTCATGAGAAACAAACACTTCCGTTCGTTGAAATCCTTTGGAAGGACCTCTCCGAGCATGAGGTTAACTGTCGTCAGTTCTCTTCGTGCTTTGATACTTATCCGTCTAACTTTTGCGACTTCAATTTTCGAGGACGAAAATTTTCTTTTTAGAAGGGAAGAATTGTAAAACCCAGAGATTTTGAACATCTAAAATACCCAAAATACCCCTACAATTTTAAACTTTCGATGATTATAACTTAAATATGTAAATTCGTTAATATTTGTACCATAATTTTTCGCACCATTTTGAATTTATCCTAAGTTTGAATTATTGACAATATGACATTACAAACTATACCCTATAATTAAAATACATAGTATTAATTAATAATACCTAAACTAATCTATCCTAAATTTAAAATACCCTAAGTTACTACAACATTTTGGTCATCTCCCTTATTTTAGTTAAGTGAAGATACGAATCACAGGCCCATCATTGTATGCGTGTGATTGATAAACAAGAGATAAGAACTGAAATTCAAATCCCATAAATCTCGCTCAGACACTTTTATGCCATATCAATAAAATTATTACTTTCCTAAAAAAAACTAAACACGTTTTGCCTTATATTGTGTGAAGCGTATATCTCATTTGCATTCACTCACAAAACCCTAAAAACATACCACAAAAGAGTGGCAGCAGGAAACTTTTCTTTAGATTCGGTTATCAAGAGAGGGTGTACGAAAGGTAGAAACAAGGTGGTGATTAGACGTTGTGATTCTGGTTCGAAGGTGTTGCGGTGATCGTGGTTAGTATTGGTACGAAGAGGTTCGACAAAGGTCTAGGTGTTTAGCTCATTGATTCGTCTTTTGATCCGTTTCGATATCGTCCAAGGTTTATCGATCTCCTTGTTCTATTCTGTCGACATGCATAACGTATATACATTTATAACATGTAACCAAATATTGTTCGTTAAAACGGTTATACGAATAAATATAGATACATATGAGTAACATAATATACTTAACATGAATCATGAAACGCATGGAGATCCTTGTTTCTGTTCTTCGAACCCGTTTAATATATATATACGCCTATGATCGATATGAAATTTAAGATTCTAACATGATATATATACTATATATGTTCTAAACTGGTTGAAGGTCTAAAGAATTAATATGGGGGTGTACATATTTATTTGGTGGTTTTGATGTGAGGTTTTGGGCTCGTAGGTGTCGTGTGTGTGATCTTCTGAAACCTGGAAATCATGCTTGCGTTATGTGTTTTTAAATCTGTAAATGTGTCGAGTATGCATGCATGATAGATAGTGTATATAGTGGGTCGATTCACTGCTTATACGGTTGTAGTTTGATCATTGAATATATATATATATATATATATATATATATATATATATATATATATATATATATATATATATATATATATATATATATATATATGCTTTTGAAACTAAATAGAGTATCAGAATACTAACTTTGAAAATGCATTTTAGTTTCATAAAGAATACATGTGTAAGTTGTGGTGGGTCTATAGAGTGCATGCATGCTTGCTCCTAGACAAATGAAAGTTTGTAAGCTAACGTAAAAGAAAGAAAACATATGAATCAAATGGAACCTGTATATAACGAGAAAGGATTATTCGGCTAATAAATATGTAAAACGATATTCGAATAAAAGTATGTATAGCCTGCATATTATTTCGAACCATATAAAAGAGGTCAGGGCTTGGTTTGAGTTTCGAAATGAATAAGGAGTGTCACGATTTATTTTTAATATGAAAAGTATGCGAGTCGATTTTGGCAACGTTCTTGTTATAATGTCATACGAAAGAAGAATAGATTGCATGCGTGCCTTAGTGAGTTAAAATACAAAGGTGTAGATAAAATGATATAAATGAAAGGATAAATAGACTTTGCATGTTTTGAAACGTAAAAAGGAGCGAGTTAAGCACCATTTTTACGAGCGGTCTTACCTGTTAAATATAATGTTATGTACCAACTATTTTAAATGGGTTTGTGTTGCAACAAAGGCTCGCGGCTGGTCTTGGTACCACAAGGTGGTGTCACGGTCCATTTTGATTTCGAAATAATAAAAATCTTGGGTCGTCACGGCATAACATTAATATCATGGGTACGTTACTAAATTATATAAAATTATAATGACGGGGTCCAAAAGTTATTATCGTAATATTAATCTATTTAAAAATAAACTTTAAAATAATTTTATTTGACTTTTAATATTTAATTTGGATAATTTACACTTAGGACCCTAAACTTTGTAATATTGACATTTTCGATCCTAAACTATTACAAATTGGTATAATGAAACTTTAATCTATAATAATAGTTAATTTGAATGTTTAACTTAATAAATTGTTAATTATTATTATTATTAATGACTAATCATGCTAAATCGGGAAATTTACTTAGAATGAAAAGTTACTATATTTGGCAAGTTACTAAAAATGGAAAGCCGACTAAAACAAGTAATCTGATTCTGAATAAGTTATTAATAATGAGCCGATCATTAATTCGTGTAGATTCGCTGAAGAATGAGTGACTTCTTATTCTTATGTTATGATATGGTTTCGTTGGCGGTTTAAGGTACAGATATTCTGCCTTTTTAGTAAAGGCCATCTTTTTCTCTTTTGTTTACTGCTTTGATTATTATCCTTTCAGTTAAGCCATTGCTATGTTCACTTTGTATGATTCCTATTTGTTGGTCCTTGTGATTTGATATGAGTTGACATTCATTTGCATGCTATAGTTTCTTTCCTTATAGCATTTCCTATTTCTATGCCCATTATATGTTTTGCCTATATGTGTTAGACTTATTAGCCAGTCATGGGGAGTCCATGGCCTTGCCACTGATGCACCAGTGGTATTGACACTATCTGTGGAGGTGGGTTTTAGTCCACAACGTTCCCTTTAAGCTAGTTATTCAGGCCTATATTTATTATTGTATATGTTTACTTAGCCTAGAGCTTTGTGCATATATATTTGTTTTGCAGGGGGCTTATGGATGCATCATAGGTACTTTGTTTAGTATAATTTGGTGAATGGACTTGTGTGTGTGCAATACACCCCATTTCACATTTGGTATATCGGACTCTGCAGCTCCTATGTACACTATGATATATGTTTGTTGGGCATTCCTATTAGTTCTACTTTTATGTGATCTTTATAATCCCGTCATCTCTATTGTGATTAACTTATGTTTGCTTTATTTCGTTTGCTTACACTTATGATTCAATTCTTTACCTTTGATTCATTTGATATTCCTTACCTGTATTCACTTTGATCATATTCTATTATATGTTCCATATTCTTTGATTTCTATCTCAGCAGGTTCGCTCGGACGTATGTCGTATTCACCTTCGTTTTCCTTTTGTTATTAGTTTTCGTTTGTTTATATCTATTCACTGGACTTTTTAAACTCAGCCGCATTTCTTTTCCTGCGGCAGGTTTTAGAAGGAAGCTGGGTTGAGTGAAGAGTGCTTAGGAGCTCTTAGTGGACTACATTGTTGATACCCTTCCATAGACTAGAGTTTTGACTTAGAGTTTTCTTTTTGTTCTTAGCTTGTTATCAGTTTTGGAAGTTGTAATGTTTATAATTTGTCCTTTATCTTTTCATTAGAACTGCATTGTAACCCTTATATTAGTAATGTATTTCCATTTACTTGTATTCTGATTTGACTCCAAAATGTTACACTTTAGCCCTTTTCGGGTTGGGGTGTTACAAATTTAGTGTGTTGCGTTAAATTAATTGTTCATTGCTACAATAAATAGGAAAGTTTAATCGAATTATCATATTGCTTTTACATGAAATTATTACTCTCTCCGTCTCAAAATTATTGTCCATATTTCCTATTTAGGATGTTTCAAAATAATTGTCCACTTTCTTTATTAAGTAAAAGCTAGAAAATATAGTGAAAGAATATTCTATTTTAGTGGTTGAGAATTAAAGTGTCCCCACTTTTATTAAAATTTGTGTTTTCTCTTTCATGACGATAATTTTGAGAGGGAGGGAGTATTATAAAGTATATAAAAAAAGCATTGATTTATTAGTTCTATTTTTTCTGTAAAAAGTAAAAAATAGAAAGTAGTAATGATTATGTTTTTTTTAAACCATGTATTTTTGTGTATGAACAATTAAGTTAGAACGGAAAAGTATGTATTTAAATTATTCACGGAATACTCTTTGTTTTAAATGTGCTAAGTTTAATTTATTTATGCATTTGATAGAAATAAGTAAAAAGAGAAAGGAAAAAAAAAAGTTTCTTAATGGATACTAGCATGTCATCCCAAAGAAACGTAATGGTTCACTTTGTTATTAATCTCTAGCGTCTAAGTAAAGGAGGTTAGTCATAACTAGTTGTATGGGTCAACTCGTATACAGCTAGTTATGGCTACCATACTTGCTTAGAAAAATAAATAAATAAATAAATAAATAAATAAAAAATAAAAAAATCCATATTTGTGTTAGAGTTGTTAAATAGGCCGACCTTAATGTAACATGCCAAGACGTCTAGATTATACAAGTCATGTTTGAGACTCGGTTAAAGTTAATATAGCTAAATGCATGTCACATTTAAATGTGTTCTTTTAACCCGCCAAGCTTGCTTGTACCCGAATTACGACCCTTTCTAACCCTATTCTACTCTTATATTTTAGGCAAACCAAAAAAGAGGCGTCATATTGTTCCCAAGCCGATTGTGGAAGAGATTGGCTTGAAGGAGGAGTGTCAGTCGCCTGCATTGTGGAGCTCGTGGCTTATTGTTCGCAAGCCGAGCCAAACGGTACTGTTCATAAGCCGTACGTGTTATTTGTTTACACAATCCATCACACCAAACACAATCCACAATCAAAACGTAACTCTTATCTCTTTCTCTTATCACTTTCACATCAAACTCTAATTTTTTTCTTTCATTTCTCTTTCACATATATGCAATTAAGAAGAAGCAATTAGATGGTGTGATCTGACAGTTTCAGTCGTCTGCAATATTTGGGGTAAGATCCACCCTTAATATACATAATTAGTTTATGGTAAAGATTGCTTTTTTACTTAAAAAGTACTCTCTCCGTCTCATATTTATTGTCCACATTTCCTTTTATTGATGTCTCAAATTAATTGTCCACCTTTCATTTTAAGTAAAAATAAGAAAACTTTGTGGGGGAATATTTCATTTGCTTGGTTGATAATTGTAAGGGTCACACTTTTATTAATCTTTGTGGTGTTAGTCTCCTGACAATAATTTTGAGAAGGAGGGAGTAATATCTTTTTTTTTTTTTTTTTTTTTTTTTTTTTTTTTTTTTTTTTTTTTTTTTTGGGGTAAGATCCACCCTTAATATACATAATTAGTTTATGGTAAAGATTGCTTTTTACTTAAAAAGTACTCTCTCCGTCTCATATTTATTGTCCACATTTCCTTTTATTGATGTCTCAAATTAATTGTCCACCTTTCATTTTAAGTAAAAATAAAAAAACTTTGTGGGGGAATATTTCATTTGCTTGGTTGATAATTGTAAGGGTCACACTTTTATTAATCTTTGTGGTGTTAGTCTCCTGACAATAATTTTGAGAAGGAGGGAGTAATATCTTTTTTTTTTTTTTTTTTTTTTTTTGGGGGGGGGGGGGGGTTATTTTTTTTAGTGAGATTATGTATATAGGTTTTGCGGTTAGTAACATGTTCGTTAAAAAAATGATTCTTTACGAACAACGGTACGATGTATTGAGATTCAAAATGCACTAGATGACTAAAAACAATGTATCAAGACAAATGTTAACCTCAGTGAAAAAGTCTTCTTATCCCATAAGCAAGGTTGCAAAAATCGCGAATCGGTAGTCTGGCGGTTGACTACCTTGTAGCTTGTAATCGGTCTAGGCGGGATTAATCGGTGATTAATCGGATTGGCATTACTGACAAATTTTAGTTATTTCCGGCAAGTTTTGTGTATTTCTGGTGAGTTTTAGGTACTTTCGGCAATATATTTTATAAAAAACAACTTTTATTAGACTTAAACAGTTACTATAAGTGATAAAAATAAGTTTACAATGAGTTTTGAGTACTTCCAGCAAGATTTATAGGTTTCTGGCAGGTTTGACCACCATTGACTGCCGTTGACCACGGTTAACCTATTTGTTTGACCAGTTACATAAATCGGAAAGGTTGGTGGCCATGTAGCACCTAATCGGCGATTAATCGGCCTTGTAGATTTTATTTATTTATTTATTTATTTATTTATTTTTTGCAACACTACTCATAAGTAGTATATAATACGAGTACATGAAATAAACTCATCGCAGATATAATAATCATTATACATGTTAATAGATAAAGTATGTTTAAAGTGAAAGTGTACATTACTGCCAACAAGTTTATAAATAAAAAAATAATGATTAAAAAAAAATTGTATTTTCTAATTATAGTTATCAAAATATGTATTTTGAGGTTGTAAATTTATATTAAATAGTCGTTTCGACATATACGGCATTGTAAAGTTTAAAAATAACGTATATGCAATTAAAAGTTTAAGTTAAATATATATGCAACTTTTGGTCATATAGGAGAATTTTCATTAAATTTTAAGTTTAAGTTGGATATATACACACTTTTGAGCTTCTAAAGGAATATATATGTAATTCTTTCTTTTATAAAAGTTTGAATTTTAAAGCTTATTGTTTTATGACCTTTTACAAAAATTTTCATCAATTAATATGAAATTTGGTAAGGGGTAATCAGAATGGGGGAATGATTTTTGGAATGATAAATGGCATTTGGTATATTGATATCAGAATCAAATATCGGAATGAAATCCTAACATCTAGCATTTCTCATAGGAGGCAAAGGATGCGGCTTTTAACCCATTACTTACATTTTGTCCTTATCTACATGTCCTCTTCCTTCTAATTTGTGTAATTAATCAAGTCATGTCCCGCATTATAAAATTTGATACCGAAACATGCAAAAGTATCAAACCAAACAACAATATTAGATATCTTTCATTTCACTTAGAACCATTTTTGAAGGTGTGTAAGGTGAGCGACCGCTCAGGATCCCAAAACTTTTAGAGGCCTCAAAATTTCTTCCGTTAACAATTATATGCATGTGTACGTACACATAATTTTTTATGGAAAAAAATATATATTTAAATGAGAAATTATCTTAAATAAATAATAAGTTGACTTTAGATAGCTAATAAATTATATTTTATAAATCGTGACTCTTTATATATAACATTCTTTCTCGAAATATCTCATTATGTAATTTTGGACGGCCTTGATTTCACCCTATTATCATTCTTATATCGATGGTGATTCAAAAATACATACCAAACCCATCCTTAATTCATGCAATACAATTACCACCATATAACACTTTTATTTTTATCATTTCTTTTTGTATGTGTGGTTTTGACGCTATATACATAAACATTATACAAAACATTTAATCACAATATCATAACTGTAATTACTTGATGTTATAAATTCATGGAAAGCATGACAAAAATTAGTAAACATATATTTAGTAGTATTAAATAAAGAATCTTCCAACTGCTCATTTGCATGGGGCAATCATTTCCCTCCCTTTCCTGAAAATATATACTATATAGTATTGTTTTGTGGTCCTTATTTGGTTGTATTCTTCCATTTAATGCACAAAATTCTTTATTATTAGCTCTTATCTTCTTTTCTTTTCCCTGCCTACAAAAATCCAAACAAATCTATTTTTTGTAATTTATTTCACCAAATATTTAAGCAAAAGCAATAAACAAAAAAATGTTTGTTGGTATATGGAAGCTTCAAATGTGGTTGTTGCTGGTAGTATAGTGGTTGTTTGAAGGTTATTTTTAAACAGTGTTGGTGGTATTGAGAAACAAGTAAGAAGCTAGGATGGAGACATACCCACAACCATTTTAATAATTATATTTCTAAGTAGCTTATCATTTGACTTGAGGAATGCTACAAATTGAAATTTTCTGTTAAAAAGTGTGATTAAGGAAAAATGTTGGGGGCTGCTACTACTTTTAATGCTCTGCTTCAAGAACTTCAGGTACTTAATTTTCAACTCATTTGTCTAATTTTATGGGTTCTTGAGAAAAAAGTTGAAGCATGAAGGTTTTTCTTGGTGTATTGAACAGTCAAAAATAGAAATTTTGAAATGGGTATCAGTGATTAGTGATGGTGGTGATTCTTTCCAAATTTGGAAATTTTTTGAGATAATGGTCACTGTAGCTGATGATCATACTCTTGAAAATGGAATTGTCAATTGAGATTTACTATGCTTTCTTTAGTTTGACTTTTTCTTTAGCACAATTTACTACTCGTATTGTGTAGGCTACTATCTTGAACAAGTATAAAATTGTTACTAAAACACCATACTTTGCAAAATTTTGTTTTGCGATTAAATGAGGTGAAAGAAAAGCTATCCGAATTATTATCGGTTGTTAATATGCTTTTAATAGTTGAGGTTATTGTTAATATCTTTCTATTTTTGTGTAATCAGCAAATATGGATAGACATAGGTGAGACAGAAGCAGAGAAAGACAGAATGTTGATAGAATTGGAAATAGAATGTCTAGAAGTGTACAGAAGAAAAGTCGATGAGGCTGCTAATGCAAAAGCGCGCCTTCATCAATCTGTTGCTGCAAAAGAAGCCGAACTTGCCACTCTGATGGCTTCCCTTGGTGATCTTACCATTCATTCAGCGGTAAAATTTTCTTACGAAAATAAACAATCTTTTGCATGTCAGCTTTTATCTTGTTTTTAACTTTCCGTACTAGCTGTCGCTTGTTAAATAAGCTTCGCATTTATGCTTAATAGTCTTACACCGACAGTTTTGGGTAAATTATTTAATTTGCTTCTTGATTTAAAAAGCTTTGTGGGGTGTGCTAGCTTGACTCTAATGGTTATGTGGGGTTTTGTTGGATGTTATGTTTATTGCATTCATTAGCTTTTTTATGCATTACTACATCCGTCCCATAATTATTGTCCACGTTTGACTTTCAAAGTCTTTATTTTGTCACTTTGACCTTAAATATTTTTATTTGTGTTATATAATACTTGGTGAAAATTATACAAATGAAAATACATTTAAAACTTAATCTGTTTATATATTTTGCATCAAGTAATATATATGACAAAGAAAAATATTTACGGTCAAAATTCAAAGCTAAGGACTAAAAAAGTCTAATTAGAGGGTGTGTTTTATTTTATACGTATATAATTGGGTTATTGTTGGTTTAGGTTTATGATATATTAATCTGAGTAATTATTTTGGTTGGTATTGAATTATTTTGTTGACTTTTTGTTCTAGGATAATCATGAAGCAATAATGTTGTTATGATAGAGCCATCATAATGAACTGTTTTCTATTCCTCGTACAGTCGTACCCCCTTCAAAATAATTGCATGGAATTCTATTTTGGGGTGCCGGAGACTAGTTAAGGTTATGTTTTTTCATGACTTTTTATGAAGGGTAGTTAAGACATATGAGCAAAGTTTAACACTTTTCTTCAACAAAAAACTCATTGTTCAGAAATCAAATGACACTCATCACACTAGTTTGACCGTATGTTCCTATAAGCCTAATAACTAATTTACCCTTCAATAATGGAGTCTTTTGGACCAAAATCGACAGCTTTAGTAACTTGCAATTGCTTAAATGAGCATATAAGTAATATCAGCTTTAGATATTGATAAATGATCAAATGCCGAAACTCTACAAGGTATTAAAAATAATCAGTGGCTATTTTGACATGGTTACCTAAAAATGGGTCTATTTGGTTTATATTTTATTTTGACGGGTGAAATTTCAAAATAAGATAGATTATTGTTTGATAGTATAATTTTTTTAATATATTACAAGAGTTGCAAAAAGCTGGAGAAAATAATAAAAGGTCACGCTTTTTCACCCATCTTACCTTTTTAACTGGTAGCTTGTTATGCAATTTCATGCTTCTTAACAAACCAGCTTATTCTATAAAATTTGCACATATTATTTGTTTGGAAGCAATTGCTTGTTATAACAAGGTTATGTGTGTGTACTTCAATTTATAGATCAATGTGGAGAAGAAAGCTTCATCATTAAAAGGCCAGCTGATGATAGTCACACCATTGGTAGAAGACTTAAAATTAAAGAAAGAGGAGCGAATCAAGCAATTTGCAGACATAAAGGATCAAATCGAAATAATAAATGGTGAAATCTTGGGATACAGTCAAATTACAAACACAGTTAATCTCGAAGAACAAGACTTGTCTACAAGAAAACTCGGTGAATATCAGTCTCATCTCCGATCTCTTCAAAAGGAAAAGGTAAAGTCACATTGGCTAATGCGTTTTTCCTTCTTTTACCAGTTAATGGGTCCTATTACTATATAGGTGTTCTTATATCATATGGGACATACAATTGAAGTTTTTAGATGATGCAAATAAAGTGGAACTAATTGTGTATCTTTATCTGCAGTCTCAGCGTATATCAAAAGTTTTGGCATATGTGAATGAGGTTCATTTACTATGTAGCATTCTTGGATCAGATTTTGGCAAAACTGTGAGTGCGGTGCATCCAAGCTTGCATGATACAAGCCTGGAACGAGAGACAAACATAAGTGATATCACACTGGAAGGTCTTGAGAATGCCATTCTTAAGTTGAAAACAGAGAGAAAGGTCCGGTTTCAGAAGGTAAAACATTAACCAAAGGGTAGAAGCAAGCTCATGCTCGACCCTTTGGTCTTGAGGTGGCAATTTTGACCTATTGACTTATAAATGGGTTTAATCTCAAACGGGTAAAAAACGGAAATGGGATGAAAGTCTCTTAAAGAGACTTTACATGTATACATGATTTAACCTCCTAAAATCGTTTATTCGAATTTTTAATTTTATAATTTATTATAGTTTATAATAATAATGCAGAAAAAGTATTTATGGAACATCCCGACCCGGGCTGTTATGACCCGTACTAAAAAAAGAACCCTTTTCTATACATCCAACTTAACCCATCTGACCAAGCCATGTTGCCACACTTACGTTGGTCCTAATGTAAGCTAAGTACTCCATTTGTCCCAAAATAAATGCAATGCTTCCCTTTTACTACATTAGGCAAAGTTTTAATAGGAAGATCCCCATATAGGCTTTAACCTTAATTTAATTTTTATTTATTTTTGAAAAGGCTTTGCACTTATTTTGGCTTAAAATATATCTCTACAATCCCAGCTTTCATAATATTACTTCTATTGTCAAGTGTAATCATATTCATTTTAATATACAGCTAAAAGATATTGTCACATCGCTATATGATCTTTGGAATATAATGGACACAACAAGAGAAGAAAAACGCAACTTTTCAAGAATTACATCTGTTATACGGTTGGCAGAAGCCGAAATAATTGAACCAGGAGCTCTTTCAACTGAGACTATTCAACAGGTTTGTTTGTACCCATGTCTCTATTTAATTAGTTTTCTTTTTTCCTTAGATTATTAGTTATGTTCTTAACTAAAAATGTTCTTGGCAGGCGGCACAAGAGGTTGAGAGGCTGAATAAACTTAAAGCAAGCAGAATGAAAGAGCTGGTTATGAAGAGGAGGGCAGAACTGGAAGAAATATGTTTCAAGATGCACATGGAACCTGATCCAAGCACTGCTATTGAAAAATCTAATGCAATGATAGATTCTGGTAAGTGGTCAGAATTGTAGTTTTACTCCCTCCATCAATTGGGTCATAATGGGTAGTTTCTGATGCAGGTTGGAACAGGTCTAGTAGGGTTGACCCTATAGACTTTTTGTCCAAAAGATTATATAATCTTTGCTTTTGTTTATTGAACTTAAAACACTTTCTTGTTTCGAAAAAATCCTCATTAATTAACCTAGTCGGCAATTATCATCGTTGCGAATACATAGTATTGTTTTGAGTTGCAATGATTCTTATGTTAGCAACTGAAGGTCATTTTAGGTAACTGATGAGTATGAAAGCATTACTACATCTCAATTCAAATGTTGCAATTCTTTAAAGGGTTAATTTTTAAATTGTAATGTGTTGCATACATCTGTGATACAGGTTTGGTGGACCCTGGTGAACTTTTAGCAAACATTGAAGCACAAATAAGCAAAGTATCGAAAGAAGCTTTGAGCAGAAAAGAAATCATGGATCGGATAGACCGGTGGCTCTCTGCTTGCGAAGAGGAAAATTGGCTTGAAGACTATAATTTGGTAATCTTTATTTCTTAAATCAGTTATTACTGAAGATTTAGAACGAAGAACAGCAAAGGTCTTGGCGGGTCAACCCAACCGGGCCCAAACCCCATTTTTATTGGTCCTAAGAAAATTTACTTGTTATGCATTTTGCCTCTTATTCTTGCACCATCTTTCTTCAAGTTCTAATTTCACAGATAAGATGTTGTATCTATAGTAATGGCTTGTTAGGTTCAACTTTTCTTAAAATTGTTTTCTTGTTTACTAGGATTCAACCCGATTCAGTGGTGGAAGAAGTGCTCATATAAATTTAAAACGGGCTGAACGGGCTCGAATTACCATAAAGAAGATTCCAGGTATCTATTCTTTCTTGTTTATGACATGCATTCTTCTTTCATGAGGTTGAATAATCAGTTGAATTAACGATCACTCAACCACAATTCTCAGCCATTGTTGACAACTTGATATGTAAAACGGTCACATGGGAAGACGACAAAAAGCAGCCGTTCCTTTATGATGGGGTGAGTTTTATGCTTTGGAATTTGGATGCTGAGCTATTACGTTTTGTTTCTGTTTTGTTCTTCACGTACTTCTCCTAGGCTATATTTTAATTGTTTAATGACCTTTTTAAATAGGCTCGTTTGGTGAAAATTTTGGAGGAATATAAACTTTCAAGACTACAAAAAGAAGAGGAAAAGAAGCTATTAAAGGTAACCTATAACATTTGTTTCCTTATCAGTTTTTATGAAGAATATTTGTTTGGTATAAAACTTATTCAATTAATCATTGTCATCATGATAATGAAAATGATATTGATTTGCGAAGACAAGATTTCGTGTATCAGTAAAGGTTAACTAGACATTTACTATATATAAAAACAGTTTCAAACAATGCACATCTCATCCAGTACACGCCTTGATAACCGTCAAGTATTACTTGTTAAGGGCATTTTCATGGTTTGTTCATAAATGACTTGCATGACATCTTTTGCGCAGGACCAGAAGAAGATACGTAACCTGTTACTTAATGAAAAAGAATCCATGTATGGCTCAAAGCCTAGTCCAAGGAGATCAAGTAGTTTTAGAAAGTCAACAAACACGACTATGACTCCGACGCCACGTAGGAACTCACTTACGAGTCCAACTCCAGATCTTATGACACCACGTTCTTACTCAGGACGTCATAATGGCTACTTTAAAGAGTTCAGAAAGTTGTCAACTGGACCACTTAACTTCGTTTCCATACCAAAGGAAGATACAATCTCATATTCTTCCATATTTAGTTCCGAGCCCGAGTCTCCTCCTCAGAGCTAAACATCAAAAACTTCAACAGGTATTTCGTGTTATTATGCATTATTCATCCTTTATCTTGTTTCCAAAACATTAGTTTTCATTGGAATAATGGAGTTTTTCCGTATGGTTTCTATTAGTCGTGAACGGTGTTTTAGACATTTGATATGTTATGCGATTGCCAGGGAACGAAACATCTGTGATTCAAGGAAGTTGGAGGTGGATTAGAGAAATAGAAAGCTTGTGAATATTTGAAGGGTGTATTAGTTTGTTGTGAATAGTGTTATTTATCCTTTTAAATTTTGTGTATGTTGCTTGATTAGGTATCACTTTTGGCTTTTTTATTTTATTTTATTTTTTTGAAAGTCAATATATATATTCAACACCAAAAGAGACCCAGGTACAAACACAGGCGTCCCCTATATTAAACAAGACGCTTAAGTATAGAGGACCCAAGATAAACCAACATATTACAAAAACATTGATGAAATACAAATGAAAGTAGCCTAAGCAGTTCTATTATGGACAAAAAGATCAAACACACTTATAGCCCAAAGGCATGAAAATAACACAAACCACATTGACTGACCCATGAAGGTGCTGGACCCACGAACATTAAGGAGCCAAAACCATAATATTTAGATGCAATAGATAGTTCCAAAGAACCAAACTGAAATGTAGCAAAAAAGAAGCCCCCACTGTGCAGACATCCTTAGCTGCATATCAGGTGCCCATGCCAAAACCTTGAGAATTATGGTACTGTCTTGCAGACACAACAGATACATAGATCCACTTGCAGAACACCTTAAAACATATTGTCAATCACACTTTGTTGCCGAACCAAACATCAAAACCAGAACCTTTTATTACCAAACACACATCAATGCAGAACCAAAGAACATAACTGAGATTTTATTGCCAAACGCACTTGTTGCAATCAAGTAACTGCAGATAGAAGGCCAAACTGTGCAGACAACAGATAAATGAAGATTTGCACTGACCAAACAGTACCACATACATATAGAGCATCCCAAATCGCGAATCCATAAACTGCAGGCTGCACAACCTGATTTTTTGTACAAACCAAAGAGACATTGTACACCACAGACCATTGTAACACCCCACTGTAACACATTCGCACATAATCTTCATACTTGACATTTTAAAGGGTCAAAGAGCCAATGTTGCCAATTCATCTCATTTTTCTTTCCCGATCTTCTCACAATCCACTCAAAACTTTTGAGTTGGATATCTTGAATAATCTTATTTATACTAGATACTTTACCCCTGAAGACACGTGAATTTCTCTCTTTCCAAATGTAGTACTCGGAAGTCCAAATGACCGCTTGCCACAATCTAAATTAACGACTAGGAACATTTGCATTACCATTGTTAGAGAAAAATTCCTCAATTGAGAAAGCATTGACGTTCCCAATTTTCCACCAATTAAATATTTTTTCCCACACGCTCATAGCATAATTACACATAACTAAACAATGGGAACACGATTCCACCATGTCACCACACGATGGACAAAGAAGCGTATCCAAGTCTATACCTCTCTTGTCTAACTCTTCACGAACCGGAAGCCTTCCTTTTGGCTTTTTTATTTGTTTTAAAGGGTATTTTAGATTTTTGTTCTAGAACGCGGCAAGCCTATAAGTATGCTCGATTGTAATAAGAAGAATAATAATGTTCCTCGGGTAATGTCGAGTTATGACCATTGACTGATGACATATATGCACGAGGCGTAGCGTTTAGACCCGTGCGATGCACACGGGCTCTATCTAATTGTTCATTGACGTAATGGTTGTGTAAATTGTCGAAGCTTTTCATCTAAAAGACTTGAATTTATAGTGAGAGTGATGGTATCAACCACATACTCTATTAGTGTTATGTGTTTTATTTTTGTTAATACTTGCTTGGTTTTAACCTATATATTCATAAATATTTATAAAGAACTATGGAGAATATAAGCAACACTACAAAATGGATTAGGATTCTCTCATGTTCAATTTAACATGAGAGGTTATTTTAGCCAATTAGAAACAAAATAAATGAAATGAAGGTCAATTTTTTAATAAAAGTTAAGGGCTCACATTTTTATTTACTCTCACAATGTTATCAACATGACCTCTCATGTTCACTTTGAACATAAGAGGATCTCAATCTAAGTGTAAAGAATACAAAAACCAATGGTATTTGAGCAGATGAACAACCCTGAAGATAACCCAGTAAAATTTGGATTCAATTTGATACGCGAGATTGCGCCCTCGCAACAGGTTTTACCTCTCAAGGGATCTTGAGAAGCTTGCAATCCCCGTCAGGCAGTGTACCTGATCGTTGTAGTATAGTATAGTGACAAGTACCGGGGGATTGATCGTTCAACTAAGGAATAATGTTCGCTAGGATTAGAAAGTCTACTAAACTAGGTCTAGAGGCGAGGGATGATTCTTTTTGTATTTTTATATTTTATGAAAGCAAGTAAAATCTCGGGTTTTGAAGGAGTGGGCGGAATTAGTTGCTAGTCAACTAACTCAATTAACTACAAATGCAATCAAAATAAAATAAAAAGAAATGAAAATAAACTAATGTGATTATGTGGTGGAAACAATAATGAGAAAAGATGTGTTTACTTAGATTTCATTACTCCCTAGATATCTTTTACCGGTTGATTAGCTTGTTACAATTGCATGGATGACGGGTTATATTCCTTAATACTAGTCGTAGGGCCGTGTACAATATTCCCTAACTCTATAAGCTCCTACTTCACTCCTATGTCGAGCCGACTGAAAGCTCCTAACATGGGATCACTAGAATTCACTTATGCATTAAATACAACCAAGAATCGTAGTACACCTCCGATCATGTTTCTTAAGACATTCAAGCAAGTTACCAATTGGAAGTCTGCGAGTTTTCTTAAGCCTAACATCGAATACAATCATCCACAACAATTATAAACAAACCATCAACCAATAATCAACATCTAGGTTTCACTACATCTAAGCAAACACAATAAAAACCTAGCCTAGCATGTTAAAAGAAAGACAAGCATAAGATAGAATCACACAACACATAGACATATCGTATGATTATTGGAAAACTTATCTTCAACTAAGCATGGATGGAACAAGGGTTGAAACCCTTATTTTTACATAAAATTCGTCTAGGGTTTAAGCTCTCCAAAGTTCTCCTAATGTTCCACCTCTTTTACAATGAAAAATTAGAAAAATATATATAGATAATACATCCTGACGGCGTCACGTTGTAGTTTCTGACGCCGTCAACTGGCCGCCAAATTAAGGATCGTATTGCCTAGATCCAATCTTGACGCTGTCAAGAAGGAATTATGCTCTGGGCCGTCACATACAATTTGACCCTGACGGCCTTGGTGACGCCGTCAGGTCAATTGCACTAAAAATGTTCTGGGCCGTGATGTGTATTTTCCACTTCCACCTCTTTTTCCAAGCTTAACGCCGTCATGTGTGAAGTCTTGACGTCGTCAGGTACTGTTCCTAGCAAGGATTTTGAGACTTTGCCGTTTTCTTCACTTTTACGCTCTGAAAACGTCCAAAATGCTTTCTTTTCTAGATTTCTTCTCAAAAGTACTTAAAATGACAAAAGGAACGATTTAGGGCAGTAATTGATCAAATAATCACGAATTCGGGCTTAAATGACCCCTTAAAAGCGGTACATTTTTTGCCTTATCAAATACCCTTACACTTGAGATTTGCTTGTCCTCAAGCAAATGCGTTTTTATTCTAATCAAAATACAAGTTAGGGGTCATTTAACACTAATATAAAAGTAATTACAATAAATAATCGTTCCACTAAAAACCAAAAATAAGCACGGAGGTCACACACTAGCACCTCACAAATAGTGTTTAGATACTCACATCTCTCGGGTGTAATAAAGTATATATCACAATATGGAAATGGAAAACATCTCTTACTACCTGTCATAGCAAATAGATTACCATAGGCTTGGGAAAGGATCAAACCTCCACCACTTGGCGTAAGCACCTAGGATAAACTATCAAAGAGGTCTTTTAAAAGGTTATAACATTAGATGTAGGGATATGGAAAACACGGTTTTGTTGGATAAAGGCAATATTTACTGGTGGCGAGTTAATCATCTTGGTTAATTACATGTACAATATGGCGTTGCTAAGCCAAGACTCGACTCGACTTAAGCTATTCAAAATCTAACAAACGATGAAACAAACATAAAATGAAACGGGATGGTAGTCCGTATGTTTTTCTCTTTTTTTATTTTATTTTATTTTATTTTTTTTTCATACACTCTTGCCCTACCATCCAAAATAATACTTCATAGGAAAATTTCATTCCCCTTACACTTGAATTTTTACATACTTTACAATAAACTACTCTAATGACTCGAATCAAGATAATCAAAACACTTGGAGTACTTTTTAATATTAACGCACATACGGGGGGATTAAATTGATGTCTTCCCCATTACTCCATATTACTAGTACTTTACCCATGAGTCCCAATCGTCGCAAAACAATATGTACAATATATGACTCGACTTAGCAAACATGTAATCAATTAGATAATTAACTAAGGGTTTAGACATGTAACAATAATGCACTAAAGATGAGTGCATACAAGGAAGGCTAAGGCGATTTGGTTGCACATTTGGGTGGATTGTAAACAAATTCTTCCTTTAAGTAAGATGCTTAAAGTTAGAAACGAAAAGATAGGCTCGGAGGGGTGTACTAGGGGTTTTGTGTACTAAAAATGAGTACAACGCTAAGGTGTGAGAAAAATTAATTGACTTTGTTAGTCAAGTAATATGACTTAAATGGTCAAGTAATTATGATACGGGTTTAATACAAGGGTGATCCTAATGCCTCTTATCATGCAGTAAATCCTAACCACACAAATGTAGTCTCACTAGCGGTCTCGGGATGCATCACTAACGCAAGTTCTAGAATCTAAATACTACCATTACACTCATAAGCACTAATAATGAATGCTTTTCCTATCAAATCTAAAGGTGAACCTCACATATTTGGGTAGAAATTTTTTTTAAGTGGTACGGTTTTGTGCTAGTCATACAACTCCTATCCATGAGACGCTTGTTAAGGCTAAAGTTTCACTCCTAAATGTTGTAAAAAATTTTAAATTTGGCGATAAAATTGCCCTAGCAAGTATTTCAATTAGTTTTATTACACACCTACTATCAAACAAACAAACTCAAATGCAATTGTATCCTATAAGGTATCATCATTTACCCTCCCCTTACACTTAGGATGAACGTTGTCCCCAATGCTCAATTAAAGGATGTAAAAGTTGTTGATATAAATAAGTAACTAAAAATGTTATTCATATCTTTCGATATCTCTATGTTTTGATAATCACAAAACGAAAACCCATCAAACCAAAGATCATGGCATAAACAAGTATTTAGTAGTAAATAATCACTTTTACCATCTAATCACTTAAGGTATTAATAAACAAAGTGTCTAATGCATTATAAGATCAAAGGGGTATTAAATTAATTATTACAAAGTTTATTTTAATATATAAACTTATTATATATTTTTGAAAAACACTTTTGGTAATAGAGAAAAATGTTTTAATCATACTAAATATATGAATTCAAAATTTTAACCAAAATCAGTTAGTTTTTCACCAAATAAACTTTCCCCACTAAAAGACAAAGTTTCTGGCCGTTACAACTGGGCGGCCCCCTTAATTATAAGGGGCGGTCCCCTTAAAATTAAGGGGACCGACCATGAATTAAGGGGACCGGCACGCTAGGTTGTTTGATTATTTCATCTTGTACATCATTCATTCTTTGATGAATAAAGTGTATATATTGGTTAGCTAGATTTAGATATAAGATCTAGATTTATTGAAGGTGTGAAGTGGTACTAGAAGTGAAGAAGTAGAGGTGCATAGGATTAGTGGTAGAACATATAGGAAGTGGTAGTATATTGAAGTAGAGATTAGTTGTGGAGACAAAGAAGTTGAAGCCTTGAAGTTGAGAAGACCTTGAAGCCTAGAAGTTGTGAAGAAGTATAAATCTTGTAGTAGTGGATAGAACTAAGTTTTGAAGGTGTGAAGAAACAAGTGGCGTGAAGAAGAAGAGTTAGGAAGTAGAAAGGTGTGAAGAAGTTTGGTGTAAAATAAATAGGTGCGAAGTAGAAAGGTGTGAAGAAGAATTGGTGTGAAATAGATTGGTGTGAAGTAGTTGTGTAGAAGTTGTGATCAAGTTGTGACGAAGTTGTGGTGTGTATATTGGTGTGTAAGGTTTTCTTCGCCATAAGGGAGGTTATTGGTCTAGTGAAGAAAACTCTCGAGTTCGGTGCTTGGGGAGTGGAGTAGGGCAAGGAAGGTGTCCTTGTAGCCGAACCACTATAAATCCTTTGTTTCTCGGTTTGATCTTTCCATCTCTCACTCTTTGTTTATTTACTTGTTAGCATTTCATACATAGTTATAATTGCTTGTATTGTGCATATATTGATTTCACATAAAGTTCAAACTAAGCTTCATTCACAACATTAATTTTATACAAACAAACCAAGTACATAAATTCATATTAAATCACATATACATATATATGTTTATATGTGATATATGAAATTATAAATTTTCACTCAACAACATATATAAGTAGTGTTTATACGAAAATCGTGAATAAACTAGTATCTATATTTTTGCATAAAAGAGTTTTAAAATTTACGTCTATTCTTTAGAAGTAAACTTTTATAAAACAAGTATAACGAAAAAGACGTAAAACTATTCAACCCCCCTTCTAGTTTTCCACAATTGGTATCGGAGCCACATCTAGCAAGATTTTTAAAATATATTGTATTTTAAAACTTGTAACGATCCATGAAATTTGAAAAATATCTAGAAGGGGAATTTACGCAAAAACCACCATTATTTGAAAATAATCATTTTCTTTAATGGAAAAATAAATTTGAAAATTATGTGAAATCAATAGATCTTGATCTTTGGCATATCATTTCAATTGGTGATCTTCAACCAACCAAAATGGATTTTGAAAATCAATATAATAATCTTCAAACAAAGATTGATAAAAATACTAAAGCTAAATTACTTATTTTCAAAACTCTACCAAGAGTTGAATATGAAAGATTATTCTTTTGTAAAACGGCAAATGATATTTGAAAATGTCTTTTAAAGTTTCACCAAGAGAAATGTAAAACCAAAGATGATAAACTTGATGTTGCACAAGAATTAGTCACTCTATAAAATTTAATAGATAAATATTTAGTTGAAATAAACACATGTACTACTAGTTCAAATGTGATCATTGAAGGTATCAATAACGAAGAATACATGAGCCAAATCCGAAGAAAGAGCATAAATAAATCATGGTGCAACAAGGACGAAGAATATGATGAAAATATGGCTTGTGAGAATATTCAAACAAATGTGAATACAAGTATTGATGGCAAGGACTACATGCTTCAAGATCTAAGCGAAACTACAAATAAAACATGGAGCGACATGGACGATGGAATTGATCAACATATAGCATGTGAAGATTGTTCAACTACAAATAAGGTACAATCCGAAACCGAACATTTTTGCTATGATCAATTTATATTAGAATTTTCAAAATTGGAAAACAACTTCAAACATCTTTGCAACATTGACTCAAAAATCATTTTTAAAATTGGATCTTCAATTTCCGTTGAAAATAACTTTGAAAAAGAAACAATTTTAGAAGATAAAATGTCTAGACTTGAAAGTAATATTGAAATTGATCTTGAATGTAAAAAATGCCAAGATTACAAACATGAAATTAAAATGGAAAATGAAAAAGCAAAAATGTTAGCCAAATTCGAAAATAGTTCTAAATCTTTAAAATATCAGCTTAACATTCAAAAGTCATTTTATGATAAAACCGGTTTAGGATTTACCGCAAATGATCCTTTAACAAATATATCAAAACAAATAAAATTTGTTAAACCTAGTGGAGAAATTTAGAACTAATATTATTTACATCCATTATTTTTCACTCTAGTCAAGAAAGTCATTGTTTGTTAGTTAAAACAAACTTTTGATGAATTCTTGTACTTCTCGACGACATCCTCATCATGTGCATTTAAATGCAATGGATGTTCTCAACTAACCATTTCGGACCCATGAGAATCTGGGTACCAAGCTCTTTGTCATGTTTAGGTAATTAACGAACGAAGAGACTATTACTTTTTGGATCGCTCACCTTGCTCTCTTACATTTGATGACTATTGGTTCCTATTACTCTGATTTACATTCTACACACGATTTGCTTATGACGTTGTTGCGGTCATTTATTGTTTCGGCGTTTTGTTCTTCACTTTTGGAGTATTGGTTTTATGGTGTGTTCGTTACTACCTCAAGACGAAGGATTCAAGCACAACTATTCTTGATCTACACGACTTGTGATGATTGTTGTGATCGATTAAGTATTTCGGATCAAGCCTCCTTGATCTATATTGCGTTGGGGTTTTACTTTGCTACTTCGACATGCTTTGGGCAAACTTTAAAGATGTCTTCTAACACTCTCATGCCACTCTTAAAGAAAAGCTGGACGTGAGGTAAGTTTTCTTTTCAAAAACTTGTCAATATCACATTATATTAAAGTATGCTTTAATTAGTATATGAATATGATTAAATTTATAGGTTGCCATGTTCATAGATCATTAATACTAATATATGTATACATGATATTAGGCTAGTTAATCCTCTTGTTGTTAAGTCGATTACCATTCTTCTTATTCTTCACTTATATTGAAAACCATCTATGATCTATAGTAGAATACTTACTGTTTGGACTAAATGACTATTCTAGTTGCATCAATATATGTGCTATAATTAAGACTAGTTAGCTTTTAATATTATGATGACTTTAGTATATATATACATGTGTTAATCTTGTATCTATAGATGATTTACTTTATCCCTCTCAATTATATTGCATTAAGATCATTAGAATCTACCATCACTCATCCATGTCTTTAGTTGCCATTAAAGATGATTATATGTGACAATGGGCTCAAATGATTCTCTTGAGTATGATAAGTTTCTATTTCAAATCCTTCACTTGTAATTTCTTGCTATCAAAATTAAAATATCATATTTAAAACCTCTCGCTTTGAATAATAATCTTTCAAATATCTATCTCATCTTTCTTCAAACAACATGTTTAACTATAAGCTACCATAACTTTATTTTAATCAAAATCAAGATTGAAAAAAAAAAATTTCTTATCCAAATTGTCAACATGTTATGAAGCAAAACTCAATCTATTTCATTCTAATGCACACTTGAATCTACATCAAAGCATTGTTGAATAAAACTAAAAACGTTTTATTAAAAACATATTTGATTATCTCACATGTGTCATACACTTCTATGGAAATGACATTCACAATTTAATCAAATCATTTCATGAGAATCATGGTTTGCCCATATGGATCTTGTTTGTAACAAGTCTTGAAGTCCATATAATCATATCTTCCTACTTGTTACTTGTAAGCACTCATCAATATGTTTGCACTAGCCTACATATTATCATTTTCATATAGTTGCATATTTAACTAGTATGCTTTATTGCTTCCTTGGTTGTTTAACTTAATTGGTCAATAAGTAGATTGCATGTATATTAGAAATCACTTATCTACTTTACTTATTTTTATAACATTCTCTACATTTATGAATAGTATGCCCTATATTGCCTCAAAGAGTTGAACTTACTTGAATCCAAACCTAAAAACACAACCTTTCTGAAAATTTTCTGCCAAAAACCCAATTCTGGCATTCTGGGATTCACCAGATGGGCGGCCCCCTTAATTATATAAGGCGGCCCCCTTAATGATTAAGGGGACCGGCCATCTGATGGTCGAGGTTACTGTTTTCTTTATGACTTTTTGACCCATTTCATCCTATACTTCCCAAAATTCACAAACATATTTTGTCCCATACTATCCCTCAAAATTTACCTTCCTAAACCACATTTCTCATACACTATAAATACCTTCTTCCCATCATTAATGCCATCACATCCAAACATGTCATCTCCCAACAACCAAAAAACCCAAGATTTCAAGAACCGCAAGGATCTCCGTCAAACCCGTTTAGAGGAGGAAACTTGATTCTTGTCATAACTCAAGTGATGTTGTTCCAAGTCAACCAACAACTAAACCTCAAACCCACACTAATGACTCATCTCACAACCTATCATCCACTCATGCCCGCATTAATGCTTCTTCATATGATGAGCATGCTCAATCCCAAAACAACAATCCCAATCTCTCAATCAATACTTCACATGTTGCTCATTCAACAAAAACACCATCCACTCATGAAGAACCTCTTCCACCCATATCATGTTTTCATGATTACCCAAGCTCAACCATGTCTCCACCACCAAGAGTACCACCACCATATCCTACAACCTCACATGCCATTCCTATGTTGCATGTTCAAACCTTCACCCAAGACAACTATCATGCTCCTCCACCATCATCTTCCTCCGAACACTTGAAGTTCGTTGAGGAGCTAAAAGAGGCTCATGAGCTTAGTGCTCTTTTAGCATTACATCTTGCTCAACGCAATTTGGATCCACCCCAATCAAGCTCACCATCATCACCACACAACACTAACCAAATTGAGAAGCATGTTAACAATTTCCCTTGTTGCATCTTCCTCCAACAACAAACCATTGCATTCAATGAGCACTTTACTTGGATTGAGTATCTTCTTACTAGATCACAACAAACACCATCACTTGAACAACATCAAAACCCTCAACCAACAAACCCAACTTCAAATCCACCACCTTCAAGCTCTACATCTCCAAACTCACCAACATCCATGAAACCAAAAGTTTACCTCCATTAAGCCACCAACATAATCCTTATTCACCATTCTCACCCAAGCATTTTATATGCTTATGTTTCTAATTTTTCAAATAAAACACCTTAACCATTTTGGGATGCAAGAAAGTTTGATGACACTCGTTGTTGGCACAATAGGATATTCTACTTGTTTTAGAATTCTATCATTATGGCTTATGTAACAATGATTATGTGGTTGACATAATCATTTTGAATTAATGAATGCTTTTATATGTGTTTTAAATTCTCCTTTGCCATGCTTGTTATGTGTTATTAGTGTGTTATATATTTTTGCTTGTGCTTCTAATATTTTTCTTGCAAGAATTTCATAGCTCGAACCCTTGGTGCCCTCAAACGAGGGGGAGCATACATCAAGGGGGAGCTTTCACATTATCGGCTTAAACCTTTTTGATTCTACAAAAAGGGGGAGAAGTGAATATAAACTCACTAAATACTTGTCTAAAAATTAATTTTTGGATTTAATGAGTTTAGGTTTTGTAATCATCAAAAAGGGGAAGATTGTTGATATAAGTAAGTAACTAAAAACGTTATTCATATCTTTTGATATCTCTATGTTTTGATAATCACAAAACGAAAACCCATCAAACCAAAGATCATGACGTAAACAAGTATTTAGTAGTAAATAATCACTTTTACCATCTAATCACTTAAGGTATTAATAAACAAAGTGTCTAATGCATTATAAGATCAAAGGGGTATTTAATTAATTATTACAAAGTTTATTTTAATATATAAACTTATTATATATTTTTGAAAAACACTTTTGGTAATAGAGAAAAACGTTTTAATCATACTAAATATATGAATTCAAATTTTTAACCAAAATCAGTTAGTTTTTCACCAAATAAACTTTCCCCACTAAAAAACAAAGTTTCTGGCCGTTACAACTGGGCGGCCCCCTTAATTATAAGGGGCGGTCCCCTTAAATTAAGGGGACCGGCACGCTCCTGTACAGTAAATTTTGTCCCTATAAATACTGGTTCATTTCACAGATTTTCCTCACCTTTTTGCAGTAAAAACTTTCTGATTCAAACCTCCATTCCTATCTTAAAAATCCTTTGATCATATAATTCATAAGTCTTTGTTTCCAAGTGATCCAAAGCCTCATCCACTCAAGTACAAAGAGAAGAATACTTCTATCTATCAAGACTAGAAGTATTACAACTTAGTATCATCTTGCTATCTAAGTTGTTTGATCATTCCATCTTGTACATCATTCATTCTTTGGTGAATAAAGTGTATATATTGGTTAGCTAGATTTAGATATAGGATCTAGATTTATTGAAGGTGTGAAGTGGTACTAGAAGTGAAGAAGTAGAGGTGCATAGGATTAGTGGTAGAAGATATAAGAAGTGGTAGTATATTGAAGTAGAGATTAGTTGTGAAGACAAAGAAGTTGAAGCCTTGAAGTTGAGAAGACCTTGAAGCCTAGAAGTTGTGAAGAAGTATAAATCTTGTAGTAGTGGATAGAACTAAGTTGTGAAGGTGTGAAGAAACAAGTGGCGTGAAGAAGAAGAGTTAGGAATTAGAAAGGTGTGAAGAAGATTGGTGTGAAATAAATAGGTGTGAAGTATAAAGGTGTGAAGAAGAATTGGTGTGAAGTAGATTGGTGTGAAGTAGTTGTGATCAAGTTGTGACGAACTTGTGGTGTGTATATTGGCGTGTAAGGTTTTCTCCGCCATAAGGGAGGTTATTGATCTAGTGAAGAAAACTCTCGAGTTCGGTGCTCGGGGAGTGGAGTAGGGCAAGGAAGGTGTCCTTGTAGCCGAACCACTTTAAATCCTTTGTCTCTCGGTTTGATCTTTCCATCTCTCACTCTTTGTTTATTTACTTGTTAGCATTTCATACATAGTTATAATTGCTTGTGTTGTGCATATATTGATTTCACATAAAGTTCAAACTAAGCTTCATTCACAACATTAATTTTATAGAAACAAACCAAGTACATAAACTCATATTAAATCACATATACATATATATGTTTATATGTGATATATGAAATTATAAATTTTCACTCAACAACATATATAAGTAGTGTTTATACGAAAATCGTGAATAAACTAGTATCTATATTTTTGCATAAAAGAGTTTTAAAATTTACGTCTATTCTTTAGAAGTAAACTTTTATAAAACAAGTATAACGAAAAAGACGTAAAACTATTCAACCACCCTTCTAGTTTTCCACAAAAGTAAAGCAGGTAAAAGAATGAAAACAAATACTTCCCTGATTCGTTCGGTGTGGATAGTGTGTCAACTAGGTTAGATCTTCTGTTGGGAATAAAATGCTCAAGTCAAAGAGCCTGCCAGATGATGAGTTAAGCCTGCTTCTTTGTTTTGTTGAAGTTGAAGATAAACTAACAGTACCTTCTGGGTTAGAAGGTACTGCTAGTTGATGAAGGTCCTGCCAGTTTAAACGTCAAGTTGTTATATATTTTATTTATAGATATTTAGTTGTATCATTTGTCTTTGTACAAAGTTACACGTTAAGTAGAAGTAGTTCAGAAGTCTATACCTCTCAGTAGATAATATGGAGTGTTTTACATTGAAAAATGTAATATTAGGATAAGATAAGTTCTCTAGTCTTATTATATTATGCAACTTGACAACTTGTAATAAGGGTTCCTTATCCTATAAAAGGAATCCTTAGTAACATTCTTAGATAACACTGCATGCATAACTTCAATCATCAAATCCTTTTTACGTATCAAAGATTCAAGGTTACCTTTGTAATCCCGGTGATAGTTTAGATCACCTGTATTATCTCATAAATAATATTGAATCATTTTGTGTTATTCAAGTTATGTTAATCACTCTAAATTATTCACGTTTACTTATTCACCACCTTTGTTCTTTTAGTGTGTTCTAGTAAATTCCGCGTACTAAATCACATTCATTCATAAATATCCCAAACACATTATTAAGACTAACATCCCAAGTGTTTGTATAATCCTTCACAAGTGGTATCAGAGCAAGGCTGATATTTACGACATGAAAGAACAAAGCAAAAATGGATGTTGAACACATTCAAACCAATGTGGCTGCAAAACTTCCATTACTCAAACAGAATGAGTTTGAGATGTGGAGACTGAGGGTTGAGCAATACTTCCAAGTGCAAGACTATGCACTTTAGGAGATTATTGAAGAAGGAAACTCATTCAAACCAACAACCACCACCTCCACAGTAAACGATGCACTAATCACAACTGTGCAAGTAAACCCAACAACCACAGAAGAAAGAATCCAAAAGAGAAATGATCTTAAAGCCAGGAGTATGCTTCTCATGTCTATTCCAAATGACCAGCTATTAATCTTCAACAAGTACAAATGTGCTAAAACCCTCTTTCAAGCTATTGTGGCTAGATTTGGTAGTAATGATGCCACCAAGAAAACTCAGAAAACACTTCTAAAACAACAGTTTGAAAACTTTTCAGCCACAACAAATGAGTCTTTGGACAACATGTTCAATAGACTACAAAAGCTTTCCAGTCAGTTAGCCATTCATGAAGTGATAATATCTCAAGAAGACTTAAACTCCAAATTCCTTAGAAGTCTACCCTCTGAATGGGCCATGCATGTCATTGTCTAGAAAAACAAACTAGATATTGATTACATGAGTCTTAATGATCTTCAGCAACTTCAAAATAGTAGAGCATGAACTGAAGAAGTCTACTAGTTCAAGCTCAGGAAATATGGCCTTTGTGTCATCTCATGGTACTACCAAGAAAGTAGATGAAGAAAAAGATGGTAGAGAAGAAGGTACTGCCAACACAAATTTTGGTACTGCCAATACTTCTAGCAGTAACAAAACCATTTTAGATGAAACAATTGGTTGTGCTTTCCTAACATCACAACACAATGGCTCCATATTGACCTTTGAAGATCTTCAAGAGATCAGTGATGGTGATCTTGAAGAAATGGACATAAAGTGTCAGTTTTCACTTCTTAGCATGAGGGCTAAGAAATATTTGATGAGAACTGGAAAGAAGATTATCATCAATGGTAATGAACCTGCTGGGTATGACAAGTCTAAAGTGGAGTGCTACAACTGCCATATGAAGGGTCACTACTCAAGAGACTGTAGAAGACCAAAGAAGCATGGTGATAAGGGAAGAGGTTTTGAGAACAAGAACAAGGGAAACCATGAGAACAAGAGCAAGGAAGTGGAAATCACTGAAACAAAAGCTATGGTAGCTATTGATGGGCTGGGTTTTGATTGGAGCTTTATGGGTGAAGAAGAGTCAACTTCAAATGAAATGGCTTTAATGGCTTTCACCAATCCCGAGGTACAAATTGCTAAATGTTCTACTACTTGTGAAGTTTTTAAAGAATTAGAAATTTTAAAGAAACTTTATGATGATCTGAAAGTAGAAGAAAGAAAAACTCATCAAGACCTAGTTAATCATAAGTGTGGTATGGCCAAACTTGAGAAGCAGATAATTCACTTTAGAGAAAATGAACTCACCTTTTCTGAAACAAAAGCTATTCTTAATAGAGACATATTTTTAAAAGATGCTGAAATAAGCCTGTTAAGAACTGAGTTTGCTAAAGTGAAACAAGCAAAAGATAATATTCAACTAACTGTTACAACATTAGAAATTGCTTCTGACTGTACTAGAAGTATAGTTGAAAACCAAATGAACAAGAAAATCATATCTGGGATTGGTTACAATACTTGTCCACCTCCTTACAGAGGAATTCCCTGTCCCCCAGGTATAGATCTTACTGAATCAGGTTTACATGAACTCACTCATAAACCACTAGAAAGTGTAAAACCTGTAGAAAATAGTGAACCTTTTGAGAGTGCAAGTGATACTTCACTCTCTAAAGAAAAGGTGCTCACTGATAAGAGCTCAGATGATCCATCTATTGAAGATTGGACATCTGATGAGAATGAAAAAGAGACTGCTTCAAAGAAAGGAAACAAAGTAGGACCAACCAGTCCTAAAAGTGTAGATAGTATGATAAAGGCTAAAGCTGTTCTGAAAACAGTTGAATGTTGTGCTAAATGTAATAGCAAACCTAGAGGTAGTCAGAGAAATTGGAACAATCTTAAGTCACACCAACTTGGTGATAATTTTGTTATGTACAATAAAGCATGCTATTACTGTGGTACTTTTAATCATACTCATGCTTATTGTAACAATTGGGTTTCTGGGAGTACATCAAGGTCTAAATCAAACCCCAGAAAAGGTTTTGTGAAATCTAACACACCAAAAGTCAATCATAATGTTAGACTAAATGAGCCTGTTTACCCAAAATTCACTACTAAGGGTGCAAGTAACATTTTCAAACATACAGCAAGAGTTGTGAAAAGTCTCATTGAAAGGAATTATGTGGTTAAAACACAAGATTGGAGACCAAAACCAAAAGGTCCTGCTAGACCAAATGGTACTGCCAAATTTGGTACTGTCAGACCAAAAACCACAAAATGTGTTAAGAATGAAAATGTTGTTAAGTCCTCAGCGTGTTGGATTTGGAGACCACTCCAATCAAAAGGTGCATCAATAGTCCTAAAGAGGTTTGATTACATTGATGCACGAGGCAAACCCAAGTCAGTCATGGCTTGGGTACCCCAAGGAAACTAATATGTATATATATGTGCAGGAACATTCAAATGATATGGCTGATCAAGG
Source organism: Artemisia argyi (assembly GCA_030686995.1). Taxonomy (NCBI): domain Eukaryota; kingdom Viridiplantae; phylum Streptophyta; class Magnoliopsida; order Asterales; family Asteraceae; genus Artemisia; species Artemisia argyi. The sequence continues at coordinate 404,188 of JARVZY010001897.1, read as the reverse complement.
ATATGTAGATAGTGGATATTCAAGGCACATGACTGGCAACATGTCTTACCTCACAGACTTCAAATTATTTGATGGAGGATATGTTACCTTTGGGGGAGGAATCAAAGGAAAGATTACTGGTAAAGGTACAATTAAAACCAGTAAATTAGATTTTGAAAATGTGTACTTTATGAAAGAACTTCAGTTTAATCTCCTAAGTGTCTCACAAATGTGTGACACAAAGAACAATGTTCTTTTTACTGACATTGAATGCATTGTTCTTTCTCCTGATTTTAAAATTCCTGATGAAAGTCATATTCTTCTTAAAATCCCAAGAAAGAACAATATGTACATTGTTGATTTAAAGAACAATGTTCCTAAAGAGAGTTTAACCTGTCTAGTAGCAAAATCCTCATTGGATGAATCTATGCTTTGTCATAGAAGGCTTGGTCATGTAAACTTTAAAATAATCAATACAATTGCAAAATATGATTTGGTTAGAGGTTTACCCAAAAAGATTTTTCAAAATGACCAAACCTGTGTTGATTGTCTAAAAGGCAAACAACATAGAGCTTCTTGTAAGCCCAAGACCCATAACTCAATTTCTCAAGCTTTATACATGCTTCATATGGACCTCTTTGGTCCTACATCTGTGAATAGCTTGAATGGTAAAAAATATTGTCTTGTAGTTACTGATGATTACAGCAGATTTTCTTGTGTTTTCTTTTTGAGAACTAAGGATGAAACTAGTGAGATCCTTAAGTCCTATATAACTGGGATAGAAAACCAAACTGATAAGAAAGTGAAAGTAATTAGATGTGACAATGGGATAGAATTCAAGAATAGAATTATGGATGAATTTTGCAAAGAAAAAGGAATAAAAAGAGAATATAGTGTAGCTAGAACCCCACAGCAAAATGGAGTAGCAGAAAGAAAAAATAGAACTCTTATAGAGGCTGCTAGAACAATGTTAGTAGACTCTAAGATGCCTATTTCATTTTGGGCTGAAGCTGTAGGTACTGCTTGTTATGTGCAGAACAGGGTTCTTGTGATTAAACCTCATTGAAAGACTCCTTATGAACTTTTATTTGGTAGAACACCATCTCTAAGTTTTATGAGACCTTTTGGATGTCATGTCGCTATTCTCAATACCAAAGATCATCTAGGAAAGTTTGAAGGAAAAGCTGATGAAGGCTACATGATAGGGTATTCTTTGCAAAGTAAGGCCTATAGGGTGTATAATAGTTGCATTAGGCTAGTGGAAGAAAATCTGCACATAGAGTTTCAAGAGAAACTACCTAATGTTGCAGGCATTGGACCAGATTGGTATTTTGACATTGATAAGCTTTCAGAATCTATGAATTATGTGTCTGTCACAGGTACAAATACTAATAATAATGCAGGTTTTGAAGACAATGTTGAAACAACTGAAGATCAAGATTACATCTTGATGCCAATTTGGAAAGGATTGGATTTATCTTCAAGTCATGGAGAGCCTTCTAATACAACAAATGAAGGTGTTGAAGATGATCATGGAACTCAAGGTCAAGGGAATCAAGAAAATTCTGCAAATGAAAATGGTACTGCCAGTTCACCAAATGGTACTGCCAGTTCACCAGATGGTACTTGATGAGTGCTCAAACACTCATCATTTTTGGTCAAATCTGAACTGCAAAACATACAAAAATACTCAGAAATGCATCAAAATACTGAAAATATTCCAAAATTGTGTTTTATATGTTTTAGATGCAAAATGAGTAAAAACAGATGAAAAACGTACAAAGTTTACAAAATTGGCAGTTTTAGTCCCCCAACTTTTATAAAATGTCAAAAATAGTCCCTGAGCACATATTTTAAAAGAAAAGTTACCAAAGGTCCTTTTGAAATTATAAATTGACATATTTAGTCCTTTGGTGAAAAAGTTAAAAAGTTTTAGAAATTTACATTTTGGCCCCTCAAGTTTCAACAATTGGCAGTTTTGGCCCCTTGAGTTCAATTTTTGTGAAAAAAGTCAAATATGGTCCTCGGGAATTCACATGTGTCACTTTTAATCCCTGGATGAAAATTTTGAGAAAATTACATGTTTAGTCCCCACAGTTTTGAAACTTGTCAAATTAGGTCTCTGGGATTTCTAATTTTGGAAAATTGCAACTTTGGTCCTTGTGTTATTCACATGTGGCAATTTTGGACCTTATGAGTACTTTTGGAAAATTACAACTCAAGTCCTTGCAATTTCAGATTTTTACATATATGGTCCTTGTTATTTTTGAGCTTAAATAAACCAAACCAAAACAAATCCAAACCAAACACACAAAACCATCACCAGCCCACCTAAGCCCATCCACTCCTTAGCCCAATCCATTTTTAACATTACCCTGGGTCAAACACAGGGTCAAACCAAGACCCCCCGTCCACTGTTCATCATCCCCAATCCCAGGTTTCCCTCCTCCATGTCCCCCCTCCAACTCCACAATTTCCTCACCAACCCCACTAATACCCCCCTCATCCATTTAATATACCAACCCTCCATTTATTACCCTCACCAAACCACCCAATCTGCCACACCCAAGGTTTCCCGCCAAAACTAATTTGAAGGGTGGGGATCAATTGAGCCCATCCTACGGTCCAAATCAGAGTGGGAAAGAAAGAGAAAACATCCAGGACCTGTAAAAGTCAAGAAAGAAGTGAAGTGGAGAAGTTAGTAAGTAGTATTAGTTGTAGCTTAGTTTTAGCTAATCGTTTAACGTAATTTCCCATTTTTAGTTAAGTAACCTAGTTTTTAAAGTTTGTAATCAGTATTATTATTGTACTTTAAGAAGTTTTCTCATATAAATCTTAAGTCTTTCTGTCACAAATTGGAATCTGCAACTTTTACTTGAAATCTTATATTGTCTTTAATGTTATTAAATGTTGTTGTTTGTTGGTTGTTTAAGCTTATTTAAGTTAGTAATAAGCTTTTATAAGCTTCTTGAAAACTAGAATCATTGTTACTTTTGAAATGCAAAAATAAAAAAAATCCAAGAAAAATAGTGTAAAAAAGAAAAATCAGCGTGGAGGACAAAGAAAGCATAAGAGCTTATGGATTTTGGATTGTGTTGGTTTAGTTGTCTCATGGGAGGCATCAGGGTGTGTTCTATTGGTCTGTGTACCCATTTCTCAGTTTGAACCACATGTAAGCTCAATTCTCATTATTTTCTTAGTCACTTTTGCTTATTTATGTTCTGTCTATTTAGAGTGCTTATTGTTGTTTAGTTATTACTCATAAAGTGATATTCGACTAATCTCAAACTTCCTTACTCAGTTGCAAACCCAAAATCCTTAATTCTCTTTGAAAAGCATAGACAGATAATCATAAAAGGGGTGTTTGGATGTGCTGTCATAAGAGTATTCTAGTATGTTTTGTTGATGTATATGGTTGTAACATGTTTCCTTAGGCTCTAGTAACTCACTTCAGCAATAAAAATCAATGGACTTTCATTAAAAAAGTCAAATCTATCTTTAAATTTCTCCATTTAAGTAACTGTTAGATGTTCTTGTATCATAATCATGCATTTCATCTTATTAGTTGTTAGGATAAGTTAATTTCATCATTTGGTAGCTTAATACTACATATTAGGCAGATTTGACAGGATCAAACCTCAAAATAGTCAAAATTACATGTTTCTTCAAAAAGTCAATTTGACCTTGGTGCAGAAATGACAAACCTTCAAAGAATTTTATATATTTGTGTGATTTGATTCAAGCCCTAAGCTTTTTAGGAAAGGTAGCCCCCCAGCTCAACTTTGTGTTCCCCCCTTTACCTCAATTTTGTGAATTTTGCTGTGGACCCCACAGCCCTCCAAACAAGGCTGCAGGGAAAGGGGTTCCTCTGCATCAGCAGGTCACCACCACACCACCATATTTGGTTGTGGTTTCTGGCCACCACAGTGGGTCCCACAGGCCCCACTTTGCTTCTCCCAACCCCCCTCCTAGCACTCTTCAAGGTTTGACCAAGGGTTCGACCTTAGACCCTGTGGACCCCACTTGGAACCACCCCTAAACCTTGTCCCATTTCTGATGGTCTGTTTGGTTTTTGGATTAGCTTAATCAGCTTATTTGGCTTATTCAGGGCTTATTCTTGTTCCTTCAATCTTATTTTGGTCCAATTCACTTATTTACAGCTTATTTCACCCTTGTGGGCCCCCTTAGATGTTTACATCAGCTTTTTCCCTTGACAGTTGACCAAAGTCAATTGTCATGCCTTATAGCTTGCATTGGCCTTATTTTTAAGTTATAAAAAAGTTGTTTTTACAAAAGTTGTTTGTTTTTAGTTGTAAATTAGTTTTCAAAAAGAAAAATCCAGAAAAAACAATTTAATTTCAAGTGATAGTTTCTATTTAATGTAATTTAAATTTTAATTTTCCTTTTTAGATTTTTGTTAAGCACTTAGCATTTTTATATTTTTCTTAAATTCCTTTTATCTTAAAGCAATTTTAGTAATTTTCTCAGATTTTTATTTTGTCATTTAGTATTTATTAGATTTAATATTAGTTTAATTAATAATTAATTAATAATTAAGTATTAAATAGCAAAATTAGTTTTTATAAAGTAAACCCTAGTTTTTATATTTTTTCTAGCTTTTATAAGTTATAAAATAATTTTAGGAATTTTCTTGTAATTTTTACTGTTCATCTTGTAATTTTTAGAATTTAATTAGTTTAATTAGATATTAATTAATATTTAATATAATAATTAGTAAAATAGTGTAAAAACTTATAAAATAAACTTTTTATAATTTTTTAGGATTCCTGTGATGGTTAATTAGATTTGTAAAATTTTTCTTAATTTTCTAAGTTAGTTTGTTGTTTTTAATAATTTAAATTAATTAAAATTAGTTAAGTAATTAATAATTAGTAATTAATTAATAATAAATAATTAAATACTGTAAAAATTTATTTTCTTTTTCTAAAAATTTTCTTTTATCCTTTAGTTTGTAAAAAAGTCATTTTCACCCCTTGTGGGTTTTCAGATTTCAGTTTTCACGTTTTATTTTGTACGTTCGCGTAAATTTAAATAGAACGTACACGTTTTTAGGTTTTAAACGTTTCTGGTTTTTCTAAAATTCCAGTCTTATCCATATAGCTTATTTAAGCTATTTCATTGTAGATTCCTTAGTTCAAATCATTCACAACCCCTTTCCCGTCCAGATTCACCCGATCACAAGCCGTTTGAATACAATCCACACCTCGTCGGGACATAACGACCCGGGGAAACACTATATTCCGCGGAGCATTGAGCCTAAGGAGTTTGACTATATTGACCACATCCGTGGTTAACTTTAGTTTGGTCAATATAAGTTGACGGTTTAGGGCAAATCAAAATTTGGCGCCGCTGCCGGGGAGGTGTACGCGCTTTTCTAAACGGTTTTGCGTATTGGTGAACCTGGATATACATCCATTGTATATTTACCACCCTTGTTCATATTATCTTCTTATTTTCATATAAAAACAAAACTGTTCACGAAAACTTTTTAAAATCAGTTTTCAACGAACACAAAAAATACAAAAACATTTTCTTTCTTATTTGTACAAAATGTTTATCCAAAAATCCAAAAACATTCTCCTTTACCCTCTCACATCTTTGATTCTTCATCCCTACCCCTCTGTAAACCTTTGATTCTTGCCTATGTCGTATCTACACCATTTCGGTTGCCAATGGTGTGGTGGTCCTCATAATGGTAGGAATTGTCCCGGCTGTAGCATGGTAGAGTCAGGAGATGGGTCTGTCTATAACTGATTGGCTCAGAACAGTCAACCTAAATTAACCAAGTATATGGTCAACAAGGTCAAACTACCTAGACCAATGCTTCCGGGTAATATAGAGTATTACCAGGTCGTTATGTCCCGACGAGGTATGGATTGTGCTTTAGCGTACTTGTGATCGGGTGATTATTCACAGAAAAGGGTTGTAATGAGAATTATTTTAGAATTATGAAATGAAATAGCTTAGGAAAGCTATGTGATTGATTACTGGAATTGAGATTAAGAAGAATCGATTTAAAACCTAAAAATGTACGTTTTAATTAAAAACGTACGCTGACGAACGAAACAGAAAGTACAACTGATGAACTGAAAAGGCTACGAGTGTGAAATTATTATTTTTACAATCCTAATAAATAAAGAAAATTTTAAGAAAAAGAAAAATTATTTTTACACTATTTAATTATTTATTACTAATTAATTACTAATTACTTATTTATTAACTAATTAAATTGATTTAAATTACTAAAAATTACTAAAAAGACTTAGATAATTATGAAGATTTTTATAAATCTAATTAACCATCACAGGAATCCTAAAAATTATAAAAAGTTGATTTTATGTATTTTTAAACTAATTTACTAATTAATATTCTAATTATTTATTAATTACCAATTAAACTAATTATATTATAAAAAAATAGAAAATGAACAGTAGAAATTCTAGAAAAATTTATAAAAATGTTTTAACTTATATAAAAGCTAGAAAAATTATAAAAACTAGGTGTTACTTAATAAAATCTAATTATGCTATTTAATTCTTAATTCTTAATTAATAATTAATTAAACTAAAATTAATTCTAAAAACCACTAAAAGACAAAAAAAAATCTGGAAAAATTTCTAAAATTACTTTAATATAAAAGAGATTTAATAAAAATATAAAAATGATGAAGTGCTTATAAATAAGCTTAAAAGAAAATTAAAAAGATAATTTCTATTAAATAGAAGCTATCACTAAAATTAAAATTGTTTTTTGTGTTTTTTTCTTTTTCCAAACTAATTTTACACTAAAAACTAACACTTTTTACAAAAACACTTTTTATGTAGCTCAGAAAATAAGCACTTTGAGTGCTTATTACCCCAACAGTTGACTTTGTTTGACTGAACAAGGAATTAAGCTAAAATGGCTTATGTGGGGTCCACCATTGTTAATCTAGGTTCAACTAAGTTATATTAACAAGTTTGAGCTAAATTAACTCAAATAAGTAAGCAGAATAAGCCAAGAATCCATAATAAGCAATTGCTTATTTGGATTCTGAGACAGAAGTGGGACAGAATTTGAGGGCAATTCCAAGTGGGGTCCACAAGGTCTGATGTCAAATGGTTGGTCAACTCTTGAAGCTTGCCAGGAGGGGGGTTGGGAGAACCCAAACTTGGACTGTGGGACCCATTGGGGTGGCGACAATCAACCACCAAAGGTGGTGGTGTTGCTGAGGGTCTGATGCACAAGGCAGGGCCTTGCCCTGCAGCCTACTTTGAGGGGCTATTTAGTCCACAATAAAAATTCACAAAAATACAATAATTATGGAATTCTCAAGTTTAGTTGGTAGATTATACACACTACAAGTTTCAAATCCTAAATCATAACACAAAAATCCACAAAATTCTTGCAATTTATGGGATTTTCTGCACAATGCAAAGTTGACTTTTTATGAAAACTATGAATGTTGACTTATATGAAGTTTAATGCTTCCTAGCTTACTGAATTAGTTATATTAAGCTAAAATTAAACTAAACTAGACTAGTTGAACAAGTTTTCTACCTAATGTTATGATTTAGCAACCTAAAGTCCTAACAGTTGGCAGATTAGAGGGTAATGACTAGGTTTTTGACTTTTTACCTAAATAACTACTAAATTTATGCAAGTTGTGATCTAAATATGACCTAAGTGACTGAAGTGAACCAACAATTACAACAAATAATAGCTTGAGCAAAGGTAACAAGCTTAAGCCAAACACCCCTTCACAAAACCAAATTTGCAATTTTCAAAGCTTCTCAATGTTTCATGCCATGATACTGAATCCTAGGTTTATACATGATATACTGAGATGAATTGAGCACATAAATACTTATAATAACAACAAGAACTTCATGAATCAAAAAACTACTTGTGGTGGCAGTTAAACTCTCACTAGGCAATAACTTAGAACCTAAACAATGACAAGCTGTTTAATAAACTTAATTCACTTCACATACACATAATAATCATAAAACACAGAAGAATACATGTATAGGCACAATGAACAGTAGATTGCTAGAAATTTGATATGAAAGCTTACAAGTTGGCCAATGACAGAACAAACATCTGAGGACCAAATAAAGAACCTAACACCCCCCACAGGGTACTAAACCCATGCTTCCATAGCCACTTCTGCTACCACTTCCTTCTTTTTCTGATTTTTCTATTTTTTCTTTATTTTTCTTTTTTATTTATTTTATTTTTGAATTTATGAACTTAGTTATTAAGTTGATGCAGAAACTTAAAAAGCTTTTGAGATTTAACTATTTAGCTTAGATGAGCTTATAATTAGCTTATTTTCAACATTTTGCTTTTAAAAAGAAGAGATTGACAACTGCTTATATAAACTAAAACTTGGAATAAGTATATTAAAACTGAGAAACTTTCATTACTTAAGAAAAATTACAACAAAATTAAATTACAACATAATTTAAGCTAAATAAACTAGTCTAGGTGTGCCAAAAATGGCTTACAATGAGCTTATTTATACTCATGACCTAAACTGCCTCCTCCTTCTCTCTCCCTCTGAATTATTGATAACTTCTGACTTTGTCAAAGTGGCAGTTTAGCTTTGCTTGGAGTGTTTCCAGGTTAATTAATGCATATTGGAACTTTGTGGAGTTGGGGGAAACATGGAGTGGGGATTATTAATTAGAGGTGAGGGGAGGACATGGAGTTGGTGTTTGCAGGGCACAAGTGGGAGGGGAAACGGAGGTGGTTGACTTTGGAGTTTGACCGAGGGGGGAAGTATCAAACGGGGGAGTTAATATTTTGTGGGTGGGCTGGTATTGGTGAATGGGCCAAGGGGTATTAGATTTGGGCTTGGGGTGGATTGGTTGGTATTTGGATTTGGTTTTTGTTTGTTGTTGGGTTTATAATAACTTCAAGGGTCCGTTTGGTATTATAGTAAACACAAGGACCAAAATTGAAATTCTACCAAACATGAGGGGCTGTAGATGTAGGTTTTCCAAAGTTGTTACAAGGACCAAAGTAGCCAAACTCCAATAATACAAGGACCACAAACAAAATTTTCCATTTAAAAATCCCAGGGACCTTTTCTGTAAATTTTCAATCTCCAGGGACCAAACATGTAAATTTTCCAAACTTTTCACCCAAAGTCCATTTTTGATAACTTTTGATTTTTTAAGGACTTGGGTTGACTTTTCTTTCAAAATAAATGCATAGGGACTATTTTTGACAATTTTTGAAACTTAGGGGACTGAAACTGTCAATATTGCAAACTTTGATCATTTTTCATTTGTTTTTGCTCATTTTGCATTTAAAACACACAAAACACAATCCCTGGGATAATTTCAATATTTTGATGACTTTTCGATTGTTTTTGTATGTTTTGGCAGTTTAAATACGATAAAAATGATGAGTGTTTGAGCACTCATCAATAACCAAGCTCCCTATCCTTACCATGACACATCTGATTCATCTTACCAGCCACCACATCATGAGATACTGACATATCTGTGTTAGTTTTGTGGAGGCCCTCACTAAGGATTTGAGTGTCAAGCTGGAAACACGTTTGTCTATGAACAATTTTCCGGTGATGCTCAGAACTTTGGTTATGACCAATACCCATATGATTCACCAATCCAGACTCAACAGTTTTACTGTTGTGATTACTGTGTAGGTCCACACTCTAGCTCGGATTGTCAAACAAGGAATCGATTTCCTTGCAACAATTACAACTATTCGTTTTCAGACCCACCTCCATAGTACTAAATGATTAACACAACTCCTCATGATACTGAGCAAGACCTTTTACTAAAAGCTCTTGATATATTGAAAGAACTTAAGGAGGAGTTGGTTACTACATCGTTTCAAGACTCTCGTGAGAAATCTATGGCAGAATTACTTGCTGAAGAACGAGAGGCTAGAAACGAATTGAGCATGGAAGAATTGCTAGTTTTAGAACAAGCAGCTATAACACGTGCCAAATTTCGTAAAGCTGCTCTTCTGGACTGTGATGATGATAGTGATAATGAAGACACCCTTGATATCCTTCAATTTTATAAGGGTTCGTCAGATTCATCATTTGTGATTCCTCCCATTGAAAAACAGGGAGAAAATAATGAGACGGAGAAATTACTAGCAGAAGATCAAATGGAACTCGTACAATCCATGAATACTAGCTCCTCTCCACTCCCTCAGCCTGTTGTTATCACACCCGAAGTTCACACTCACTCTCTGAACATGGGGGATGAGCATCTTAGCACTGTTCCTGATAAGGAATCGGACGAATTAATAAAGTCTAGTGTTGAGATCCTTGTCCCAATCCCAGGAGAGTCACAGGGAACTTTGGATCATATGTGTGATTTACCTTCCCCTCTTGAGTGTCCAAAAGATCAATTTGAGACTTTCTCCGATTGTAGCAAAGATTGTGCATCTTATGGAGACATCGAGTATGTTGAGGCATCAGTTCCACATTCTGATGCTGATCATCTTCTTGAGGAGTTCGCCGATGAACTTACTCACATCAATCCACTTTCATTGGAAAGTGATGATGGTCTCCTCAATTTCGAAGCCGATCTAGGAGAAATTGAAAGTCTCCTATATCATGATCCACCACTCACTTCTTATCCAAACAGTCCAATAGAGAATAATAATCACTTTGTTCCCGAATAATTCAATACTACTCTCGCCAATCCTCTATTTGAATTTGAATCTGAATTCACTTTGATTTCTGATAATCCAATCTTTGGTATTCGGAATGAGGATTGTGATGAGTCTATTCCGGAACATGAGTTCACAGATTCAAATCTTGTGAACGATTCTCTTCATGAGGAGTTCTCTGGTGAACTCACTCATCATATCAAGACTCCTCCGGAGTTTGATAGCCCGGGGGGAGATGCACTCAATCATGAGGATTTGCAAATTCCCACCCACCCTCCCGGGATGTTTACGAGCTTAACCCTTGAAATCCGAATTCAGGCTAATGAGCCTGCTCTCGAGGAAGAAAATCTAATCATGATTTTCATCATGGTTTTCTTCCTTTTCTTCACCTATAAGGTGACTTCTTCTCTTCTTCACTCCTTCGGGAATGAAGATACCATCTTTGATCCTGGCATTTTCATTTACCATTATCTTGAGCCGGGTACTTATCTCATCGGTGTGGAACTTTCACGTGCTTCATATGTTTGTCTAAACATCTTGAATGAAAGTCCGATGGAGATTGCTTCTTCCACATCATGCTTCCCCAAGGACAAATGAATTCGGGGTCGAGTCAAGCTAGCGACTCGGTAAACAAAAAACAGTAGCATGCTTATAGGGTTTTCACCCTAAGTGTGGGGGAATTACCTCTGCTGTGGTTACTTATAAAGTGAAAAAACAAAATGGCATTTCCACATTTAGCTTGTGATGTTGCCCTTTTACGTTCTAAAAGTCGGCATAATAGCCGGGACTTTGAATATTGAGGACAATATTCATTCTAAGTGTGTGTGTGGGGGGGGGGGGGGGTATTTCGCTATTTTAGCGAATTTTATCACATTTTACTATCTAATACCCCCGTTTTTGGCAAAAAATTTAAAAAAATTTTCACTTGTGCTTCAAAATTTTTGTGGTTTTCAGTCCGCCTTGTCTAACCGACAAAAGGATTGGCTAATCCAGGAGCAAACGGCTCTTGGTAAAGATATATCAAATCCGTTTATGGCTTGCAATTTGCCCCAAATTGTATGGTATCTCAACTCGCCATATCCTAAAAAGTCAATGAGTTGGCTAGCCCGCAAGATTATGGCTTGTTGTAAAGGCAGTGGAAAAACCATAATTGGTAATCAGCTCACCAAGATGTTGACTTTGTCAATCAAGAGTTGGCTAGTCCAGAAGCAAACGGCTTTTGGTAAAGACTAATCAAATCCGTTGACAGCTAGTGGTTTGCTCAAAATCACATGGTTATCAGGTGGACCATAATTCTTACTTGAATCGATACATCTGGCTACTCCAGAAGTGATGGCTTTTGGTAAAGAGGTTAAAATCTATTAAGTTTTCAAAACAGTTTATTGCTAGGGACTAGCAATATTTAGTGTGGGGGATTGATAAGTGCTCAAACACTCATCATTTTTGGTCAAATCTGAACTGCAAAACATACAAAAACACTCAGAAATGCATCAAAATACTGAAAATATTCCAAAAGTGTGTTTTATATGTTTTAGATGCAAAATGAGTAAAAACAGATGAAAAACGTACAAAGTTTGCAAAACTGGCAGTTTTAGTCCCCCAACTTTCATAAAATGTCAAGAATAGTCCCTGAGCACATATTTTAAAAGAAAAGTCACCAAAGGTCCTTTTGAAATTATAAATTGACATATTTAGTCCTTTGGTGAAAAAGTTAAAATTTTTTGTAAATTTACATTTTGGCCCCTCAAGTTTCAACAATTGGCGGCCCCTTGAGTTCAATTTTTGTGAAAAAAGTCAAATATGGTCCTCGGGAATTCACATGTGTCACTTTTAATCCCTGGATGAAAATTTTGAGAAACTTACATGTTTAGTCCCCACAGTTTTGAAACTTGTCAAATTAGGTCCCTGGGATTTCTAATTTTGGAAAATTGCAACTTTGGTCCTTGTGTTATTCACATGTGGCAATTTTGGACCATATGAGTACTTTTGGAAAATTAAAACTCAAGTCCTTGCAATTTCAGATTTTTACATATATGGTCCTTATTATTTTTGAGCTTAAATAAACCAAACCAAAACAAATCCAAACCAAACACACAAAACCATCACCAGCCCACCTAAGCCCATCCACTCCCTAGCCCAATCCATTTTTAATATTACCCTGGGTCAAACACAGGGTCAAACCAAGACCCCCGTCCACTGTTCATCATCCCCAATCCCAGGTTTCTCTCCTCCATGCCCCCCTCCAACTCCACAATTTCCTCACCAACCCCACTAATACCCCCTCCTCCATTAAATATACCAACCCTCCATTTATTACCCTCATCAAACCACCCAATCTGCCACACCCAAGGTTTCCCGCCAAAACTAATTTGAAGGGTGGGGATCAATTGAGCCCATCCTACGGTCCAAATCAGAGTGGGAAAGAAAGAGAAAACATCCAGGACCTATAAGAGTCAAGAAAGAAGTGAAGTGGAGAAGTTAGTAAGTAGTATTAGTTGTAGCTTAGTTTTAGCTAATCGTTTAATGTAATTTCCCATTTTTAGTTAAGTAACCTAGTTTTTAAAGTTTGTAATCCGTATTCTTATTGTACTTTAAGAAGTTTTCTCATATAAATCTTAAGTCTTTCAGTCACAAATTGGAATCTGCAACTTTTACTTGAAATCTTATATTGTCTTTAATGTTATTAAATGTTGTTGTTTGTTGGTTGTTTAAGCTTATTTAAGTTAGTAATAAGCTTTTATAAGCTTCTTGAAAACTAGAATCATTGTTACTTTTGAAATGCAAAATTAAAAAAAAAATCCAAGAAAAATAGTGTAAAAAAGAAAAATGAGTGTGGAGGACAAAGAAAGCATAAGAGCTTATGGATTTTGGATTGTGTTGGTTTCGTTGTCTCATGGGAGGCATCAGGGTGTGTTCTATTGGTCTGTGTACCCATTTCTCAGTTTGAACCACATGTAAGCTCAATTCTCATTATTTTCTTAGTCACTTTTGCTTATTTATGTTCTGTCTATTTAGAGTGCTTATTGTTGTTTAGTTATTACTCATAAAGTGATATTGGACTAATCTCAAACTTCCTTACTCAGTTGCAAGCCCAAAATCCTTAATTCTCTTTGAAAAGCATAGACAGATAATCATAAAAGGGGTGCTTGGATGTGCTGTCATAAGAGTATTCTAGTATGTTTTGTTGATGTATATGGTTGTAACATGTTTCCTTAGGCTCTAGTAACTCACTTCAGCAATAAAAATCAATGGTCTTTTATTAAAAAAGTCAAACGTATCTTTAAATTTCTCCATTCAAGTAACTGTTAGATGTTCTCATATCATAATCATGCATTTCATCTTATTAGTTGTTAGGATAAGTTAATTTCATCATTTGGTAGCTTAATACTACATATTAGGCAGATTAGACAGGATCAAACCTCAAAATAGTCAAAATTACAAGTTTCTTCAAAAAGTCAATTTGACCTTGGTGCAGAAATGCCAAAACTTCAAAGAATTTTATAGATTTGTGTGATTTGATTCAAGCCCTAAGCTTTTTAGGAAAGGTAGCCCCCCAGCTCAACTTTGTGTTCCCCCCTTTACCTCATTTTTGTGAATTTTGCTGTGGACCCCACAGCCCTCCAAACAAGGCTGCAGGGAAAGGGGTTCCCCTGCATCAGCAGGTCACCACCACACCACCAACTTTGGTGGTGGTTTCTGGCCACCACAGTGGGTCCCACAGGCCTCACTTGGCTTCTACCAACCCCCCTCCTCACTTGGAAACACCCCTAAACCTTGTCACATTTCTGATGGTCTGTTTGTTTTTTGGATTAGCTTAATCAGCTTATTTGGCTTATTCAGGGCTTATGCTTGTTCCTTCAATCTTATTTTGGTCCAATTCACTTATTTACAGCTTATTTCACCCTTGTGGGCCCCCTTTGATGTTTACATCAGCTTTTTCCCTTGATAGTTAACCAAAGTCGACTGTCATGCCTTATAGATTGCATTGGGCTTATTTTTAAGTTATGAAAAAGTTGTTTTTTCAAAAGTTGTTTGTTTTTAGTTGTAAATTAGTTTTCAAAAAGAAAAATCCAGAAAAAACAATTTAATTTCAAGTGATAGTTTCTATTTAATGTAATTTAAATTTTAATTTTCCTTTTTAGATTTTTGTTAAGCACTTAGCATTTTTATATTTTTCTTAAATTCCTTTTATATTAAAGCAATTTTAGTAATTTTCTCAAATTTTTATTTTGTCATTTAGTATTTATTAGATTTAATATTAGTTTAATTAGTAATTAATTAATAATTAAGTATTAAATAGCAAAATTAGTTTTTATAAAGTAAACCCTAGTTTTTATATTTTTTCTAGCTTTTATAAGTTATAAAATAATTTTAGGAATTTTCTTATAATTATTACTGTTCATCTTGTAATTTTTAGAATTTAATTAGTTTAATTAGATATTAATTAATATTAAATATAATAATTAGTAAAATAGTGTAAAAACTTATAAAATAAACTTTTTATATTTTTTTAGGATTCCTGTGATGGTTAATTAGATTTGTAAAATTTTTCTTAATTTTCTATGTTAGTTTGTTATTTTTAATAATTTAAATTAATTAAAATTAGTTAAGTAATTAATAATTAGTAATTAGTAATTAGTTAATAATAAATAATTAAATAGTGTAAAAATTTATTTTCTTTTTCTAAAAATTTTCTTTTATCCTTTAGTTTGTAAAAAAGTCATTTTCACCCCCTGTGGGTTTTCAGATTTCAGTTTTCACGTTTTATTTTCGTTCGCGTAAATTTAAATAGAACGTACACGTTTTTAGGTTTTAAACGTTTCTGGTTTTTCAAAAATTCCAGTCTTATCCATATAGCTTATTTAAGCTATTTCCTTGTAGATTCCTTAGTTCAAATCATTCACAACCCCCTTCCCGTCCAGATTCACCCGATCACAAGCCGTTTGAATACAATCCACACCTCGTCGGGACATAACGACCCGGGGAAACACTATATTCCGCGGAGCATTGAGCCTAAGGAGTTTGACTATATTGACCACATCCGTGGTTGACTTTAGTTTGGTCAATATAAGTTGACGGTTTAGGGCAAATCAGTACTGCCAGTTCACAAGTTGGTCCTTCTGAACCATTAAATGTTCTATCAGATGATTCCTTACCAGAAGATGTAGGGATTGGCAATCTTCCACTTACCTATGATGTTCCTACAACACACAACACAAGAATTCTCAAAGATCACTCCATTGATAATGTGATTGGCAGCATTGACTTTGGTGTTAAAACAAGAACTCAAGTCTTATCTTCAGACCAAGAAGGGTTTATCTTAGCTGTCTATGAAGAAAAGAACCATGAAGTTGCCAACATATGCCTGTTTTCATGTTTTCTCTCACAGGTTGAACCCAAAAACACTATAAAGGCCTTAGATGATTCAAGTTGGGTTGAAGCAATGCAAGAAGAGCTTCTTCAATTCAAACTTCAGAAGGTTTGGATACTGGTTGATTTGCCCAAAGGTTACAGGGCAATTGGAACCAAATGGGTATTCAGGAATAAGAAAGATGAAAGGGGAATAGTGATCAGAAACAAAGCAAGATTGGTGGCCCAAGGGTATACTCAGGAAGAAGGAGTGGATTATGAAGAAGTTTTTGCTCCTGTTGCAAGAATTGAAGCAATTAGGCTATTCTTGGCCTATGCGTCTTTCATAGGCTTCACTATTTACCAAATGGATGTCAAAAGTTCCTTTTTATATGGTACTATTGAAGAAGAGGTGTATGTTTCTCAACCTCCAAGCTTCATTGATGCAGAATATCCAGACAAGGTGTACAGAGTTACCAAGGCTCTTTATGGTCTACACCAAGCTCCTAGGGCATGGTATGAAACATTGGCTTTCTATTTATTGGAAAATGGATTTCAAAGAGGCAAGATTGATCCAACTTTGTTCATCAAAAGAACCAAGAAAGACATCTTGCTGGTGCAGATTTATGTTGATGACATTATCTTTGGATCCACAAACCAGGAGTTGTGTGTGGAGTTTGAAAAACTTATGCATAGTAAGTTTGAAATGAGTTCCATGGGGGAACTTACTTTCTTTCTGGGTCTCCAAGTGAAACAATCAAATGAAGGCATATTTATCAGCCAAGATAAGTATGTAGCAGAGATCCTAAGGAAGTTTCAGATTGCAGATTCAAAGGTTACAAGTACACCAATGGATTCAGAAAAGGGGTTACTCAAAGATGTTGAGGGTGAAGATGTTGATGTGCACAATTACAGATCAATGATTGGATCCTTGATGTACCTTACATCTTCAAGACCAGATATCATGTTCCCAGTGTGTGCGTGTGCAAGGTTTCAAGTAAATCCAAAAGTTTCTCATCTCACAGCAGTCAAAAAGATCTTTAGATATCTCAAGGGTCAACCTAGGTTGGGTCTATGGTATCCAAGGGAATCATCTTTTGAATTGATGGCTTATTCTGATAGTGACTATGCTGGTGCAACCCTAGACAGAAAATCCACAACTGGTGGATGTCAATTTCTTAGCTGCAGACTCATATCATGGCAATGCAAGAAGCAAACAATGGTGGCCAATTCTACAACTGAAGCAGAATACGTTGCAAGTGCAAGTTGTTGTGGCCAAGTACTTTGGATTAAAAATCAATTGCTTGACTATGGGTACAATTTTCTTAACACCATTATTTACATTGACAATAGCAGTACTATTTGTATCATTAAAAATCCAGTTCAACATTCAAAAACAAAACACATTGAAATCAGACACCATTTCATAAGAGATTGCAATGAGAAAAGGTTAAAACAAGTTGTCAAAATTGATTCTGAAAAGAATTTTGCAGACCTTCTCACCAAAGCTTTTGATTTAAGTAGATTTAAATACCTGGTAGCAGGTATTGGTATGATAAATCTTTTAAAAAAAAAAGAACATGTGTTTTTGTACATAAAATAACAAGTTCTGGCCTATAAAACATGGTACTGCTAGTTAGTCATAAGGTACTGTCAGTTCATAATTGGTACTGCTAGTATAAAGTTTGCTCTGTTTTTGTTCATCTTGATGCTTAAAATGTTGACAATGCTATAAAACAAGTGCTCTGCACTCTGTTCTTTTGGTCTACAACTAACAAATTTCAGGTTACTCAAGATTGATAACAAAAATCATGATGTGGAGATGTTAATCAGTTCACCAAGTTTTACAAACTTAAGAGCTGGCTAGTCCAAAAGCAAACGGCTATTGGTAAAGACTTCTCAAATCCGTTGATAGCTGATAGTTTACTAAAAACTATAAGGGATTTTTACTAAAATTTCAAAGAGACTGCCAAGTTATATTTTCTTTCAAAATACAAGGTACTGGTAGTTCAAATTTTAGTACTGGTTGAGTAAAATGGTACGCTACATAACCGTTGAGTCTGTCAGTTTAAAAAATATAGCCGTTGTTTGAAGGGTATTTCTGTATATTCCTCATGTTTTCCTCGATTTAAGGGTATGGTTATTATATTTCACAAATAAAAGATCTTTTTGACCGCCTCTTCAATTATTTATCTATATCTCCAATAGTCGGTCAAAAGTAATTCTCTCATACTATCTTTAATCAATCCTTATCACAATTTACACACACCTTTCATCTTCTACCAGTAGCACAATCAAATCCCACCATCATAATCAAGTTTTTCCTTAAACCTTCACCATGGCTGATCTAAGTTTTGTCAAACGTCACAATCAGTTAGAATTTTTGGAAAAGTCTGAGGAAAATGAATCTTTTCATCAAATAGTGGACTTTCTAAACAATTCTTACATCAGGTTTGCTTTACTTGTGAATCCCACTATTTATGAATCTCAAATTTTACAGTTTTGGCAAACGGCTAGAGTTAAAACTCTTAAGAATGGGATTCAAGAGTTAAAGGCCAAAGTGGATGGCAGAACCCTGACTCTTACCGCATCATCCATTCGAAGACATCTTCATTTGGATGATTCAGATGGTATTAGTCAATTGCCTGATACTAAAATCTTTGAAAATTTGACAAAATGGGGTATAATGTGCCTTCTACTAAGCTCACATTTCTTAAAAAGCAATTTACCCCTCAATGGAGATTTTTGATCCATACCATCCTTCATTGTTTAAGCCAAAAGAAAACCTCATGGGAGCAGTTTAGTGGTAACATGGCTGCAACTCTCATTTGCTTGGCAACAAACAAAAAATTCAACTTTTCAAAATATATTTTTGAAGGATTGGTAAAAAATGTGGATAGTGAAACAAAGTTTTTGATGTACCCCAGGTTTATTCAATGCATCATCAACAAATCCAAACATTTGCTACTTCCCCCAAACAAACCTTTTAAAACTCCAAAACTTACCCACAAGGTGTTTTCAAATATGAAAATTGGTTTTCAAGGAGAAGAAGTACCACTTTTTCAGGAGATGTTACCACAACATACTGAAGAACCATCCACAACATCTGATCATTCATCACCAAACCTATCACCAGTACCATCAGTCACACCACCATCACCAGTACCGTCAGTCACACCACCATCACCATCTCATCAACCATCAGAAATACCATCTGCAACATCACCATCATCATCACATCATAAATCACCACCCCACTCTCCTCCACATCAAAGTATAGATTCTCAGACTGTAAAGGAACTAAAGGAGCAAATGCAGCTCTTGGAAACTGCTCTTGAAAGGTGATGAGTGCTCAAACACTCATCATTTTTGTCATATTTAAACTGCCAAAACATACAAAAACAATCAAAAAGTCATCAAAATACTGAAATTATCCCAAGGATTGTGTTTTATGTGTCTTAAATGCAAAATGAGCAAAAACAAATGAAAAATGATCAAAGTTTGCAATATTGGTAGTTTCAGTCCCCTAAGTTTCAAAACTTGTCAAAAATAGTCCCTATGCATTTATTTTGAAAGAAAAGACAACCCAAGTCCTTCAAAAATCAAAAGTTATCAAAAATGGACTTTGGGTGAAAAGCTTTGAAAATCTACATGTTTGGTCCCTGGAGTTTGAAAATTTACAGAAAAGGTCCTTGGGAATTTTTAAAAAGTGGAAAATGAAAATAATGGTCCATGTGTTATTGGAGTTTGGCAATAGTGGTCCTTGTGAATACTTTGGGAAATCTACAACATCAGTCCCTAAGTTTTTGCAAATTACAAAATAGTCCTTGTGTTTACTATAATACCAAACGGACCCTTGGCAGTTATTAAAACCCAACAAACAAAAACCAAATCCAATACCAATCCACCCCAGGCCCACCTTATCACTCCAAGCCCAACAACCAACAAGCCCACCTCCACAAAAATAATACTCCCCCGTTTTATTTCCCCTCGGTCAACAAAGGTCAAACCATTGACCTTTCTTCCCCTTCCCAACTTGTAAGCCTGCCACACTCAACCTCCCCCCTCCTCCACCTCAGCAGCCCATTCCATGTTCCCCCAACTCCCAAATACTTACAAGAAGCATTAATTGTTCTCAAAACCCTCCAAGCAACTCCAACTGCCACATTTGACAAATTGGCGCCAAAACCATTTTAAAGGTCAAGATTGAGTGAAAGCTATCCAAGGGCTGCAAATGGAAGTGGGAAAGATTCAGACAGTCCAAGAAACCCTAATGGTTCCATATATAAAGAAAGAGGAGCAGCAGAGCAAAGTGTGTAGTTTTTAAGCTTATTGTAATTTTCTACTTATTGTAAAATTTAATTTCCAAGTCTTAATTTAGCTTTTCAGTTGTAACCTAAGTTTCATCAGTGTAATTCTCAACTTTTTAGTTAATGAAATCCAAGTTTCATATTTAAATTCAACTTTCTCAAATTTTTATGTTTATCTTAATTAGTGGTAAAACTTGCTCCTATTGTTCCATAAGCTCACATTTAATCTTAGTTAAGTCTTTATAAGCTATTATGAGCACCAATCCTGTTTCAAGTTCAATTTTCAAAAAAAATAAGAAAAATCAGTAAAAAAAATAATAATAAATAAAAATAAAAATCAGAAAAAAAGAAGATGAAGATCAAAGGGAAGCAGAGTTGAATTGGATTGGGTTATGGTTATAGAGGTCTGTGGAGACGACTTAGGTTGTGTTCTTAGTAACTTGTGTTGGGAATTCTGTTAAGTAAGAATTCTGCTGACTGTTTCTGCTGAAAGTTACTGCTGAAGAGCTGGTTCCTGCTGAAGTAGTGTATCTGCTGAAGACTAGTTTCAGCGTTATTAGTTTTTGCGGATATAGTATTTCCGTATTTTATGTATTATAGTTTTGATATGCATGAGTTTATTTAGGAAGTGATAATGCATAAGGAAGTGATAATGCATATGTTTTAGAAGTTTTAGAATATACATTTCTTGGGAAACGGTTTAGGGTTCCTTGTGTATAAACGGAACACACGATTATGTATTGAATTACGTTTTAGAAAACACTCTTATTATTATTAAAAAGATCCATAGAGGATCAAGAGTTCTTAGTATTACACTTGTGTTTGTTTCCGCTTTAAAATACAAGTTACAGAGATTGTCTATTAGCGTATTATTGATTACAGTGGCATAACTAACGATTCTAGAGTGCTCAAGAAGATCTATCAAGGTCTTATAATTCAACAAGTTGTATCAGAGACTCGAGAGAGTCTATGTTATACTAAGTAACACAAATCTTACACCTTAAGAATCCAAACCAATCAAGAAACATGCCTGGATCTGATGATGAAGTTGACACAACCCAAAACCTTAATACCATTTCTCTTCAACAACTCAACCTCTCCAATAGTAATGCTAAGTTCCCATACTTGAAGAATGGTGAAGAATATCATCTGTGGTCCATGAAGATGCAGAACTGGATCACAAACATAGATTGGAATCTGTGGGAGGTTGTTAAAAAAGGGAATAGCCTGAAGAAGCATGTTACAGATGCTGATGGAGTAATTACAATTCTAGGTCCCAGAACTGCTGAAGAGATTTTGGCTGTGCAAAGGGAGAGCAAGGTAAGAACAATTCTGCTCCAAGCTATACCTGATGACCATATGGGTGACTTCCACTTCATGGAGGATGCCAAGGATATTTGGATGGCAATAAAAGCTAGATTTGGTGGGAATGATGAATCAAGAAGGTTGTAGAAGTCTATGTTGAAGCAGAAGTTCCATGAGTTTCAGATATCTGAAGAAGAGGGAATTCATAAAGGCTATGACAAGTTTCATCGTATCTTAAGTCAACTTAATCAGCTGAAGGCTAGACCTGACAACGAGGACTGCAATGCTAAGTTTCTGAGATCCTTGCCGCTATCTTGGTTGCAAGTCTGTATTGCTCTCAAGACCAAGGGTGGGTTGGACATGATGTCCTTTGATGACCTCTACAACAGGCTTAAATCACTTGAGCCTGATGTTAGAAGTCCTATTCGTCCATCCACTCACTCTGCATTTGTTGGCGCCTCTACAAAACCTGTGTATCATGCCTCAAGTTCTTATTCATCAGGAGCATCTTCACAAACCCATACTCAATCTGCTCCTAAACTAAAATCCAGTAGTGTGTTGGATGATATTGTTCATTCATTTGTGGCTGAATATGAACATCAGCAGTTTCTTGCTTATGAGGATTTTGAACAGGTGGATCCATTGGAGATGGAGGAGATGCACTTAAAATGGCAGCTTGCAATGATCTCCATGAACATTAAGAGGTTTGAAACCAAGTCTGGAAGGAAGTTTGGTTTTAATGGAAGAGAGGCAGCAGGGTTTGATAGAAGGAAGGTTAAATGCTACACTTG
The DNA here is from genome assembly GCA_030686995.1 of Artemisia argyi. Lineage (NCBI taxonomy): Eukaryota > Viridiplantae > Streptophyta > Magnoliopsida > Asterales > Asteraceae > Artemisia > Artemisia argyi. The sequence goes on along the minus strand of JARVZY010001897.1, from coordinate 381,792 downwards.
TGGACAAGTGGGACATTTTTCAAGAGAATGCAAGGAGAGAAAGTCTGGAGATGAAGTTAGATATTGATCTTATCCAGTGGAAGCAGGGACTACTAAGGCTGCACCTTCAAAGGCTATGGTGACTCTGGATCACCAAATTGATTAGGCTGAACATGAACCTGCTGGAGAGGAAGCTTCTACTTCTTCACAAGTGAATCTGTTGGCATACTCACCTTCAGAGGACAAGAAGGAGCAAGTCTTCTTGATGGGAATCTCTCAGGTACACAACTGTGTGTTTGGATGTAGTGTAAGATACAATGAGCTTAAAAAAGAATATGATGAATTGAAACCAAAGTACAATGAATGTTATATTGATGTAGAGTCCTATAAAATGGCTTTAAAAACTTTAGAGAAACAAAAAGTCTAGTTTCAAAAGAATCAAGTTAAATATGACGAAAAGATAAGAGTCCTAGAGAGTGATTTAGAAGTTGCTAAGATAGACTTAAGACGTACTGAAAAAGAGAAGTCTGACTTAGAAAAGGAAAAACAAGAATTACAAGCTAAATTAGATAAATAGATAGCTGGTCGTATGAAATGGCAGGAAGGGGCATCTAATTTGAGTAAATTAATTGATGGTCGCCAATCTATTAGGTCTAGAAAGGCATTAGGATATCAGAAATATATAGACCCTGAAGAGTTAACATATCCTGATATGTCTAGTGTTTTTGACCCTGAACCAGCCTTAGCTTATCAAACACCTATTAAATATGTTAAGGAAGGGGGAATGAATGCTATCCCTGGACCTATAAGAGGGGAACACATGCCTATAGACCTATCCATACATATTGAATTTGATGGATCACACCATCTCTATGGCAAAAAGTCAACTGACTTGCCAGACCATATTATTAAATCTACTGACTTTGTCTCTTGTTGTGACAGTGACAAGTCTTCTGATGAAGGGTCTACCTCATTTGCCAGCTGTGATTCAAGTGAGAAGTCTGACCTGCCCAAGACCACTCCCAAGACCATACCAAAGACATCACCCAAGTCTCCCTACAAGCCTTCTAGAGTTGCTGCTGATAACAAGACAGTTTCTAATGAAGACTTGTTTTTAAATTCTTTGCAAAATAATACTTTTAGTTCTGTTAAAAACAATTCTGTTTATCATGGTGGTTTGAATACTTTTTCATGTTATACAACTTCTTTTGGTTTGAATAAATCTTCTAAAAAGAAGAAGTGTTATGTGTGTGGAAGTAAATATCACTTGATTAAGGATTGTACCTTTCATGAGCAAAGAATGGGTGTATGTTTTAGTCAAGGGAAACCTAGGCAAATGTGGAAGAATGTTAGTGAAATACCCTCTTTTGTTCCACATCAGCAGAAATCCAATTCTGCTGAACCACATTCTTCATGGAGAAGATCTAGTACTAGACCTTATGCTCGACCCACTAGTTCTTTCTTTTCTATTGGTTATTGGCCAAATAACTTTGACTCAATGTACTATGGTGGTGGGTATTGGAATACTGCTGTGAAGCCCTCAGTAGGTTGTTCTTGGACAAAGAAGGGACCTAATTTGCAGTACAGGCCCAAGAACAATGGTGGATCTAAAACATCTACATGGCCTATCACTAATGATCCACAAGGCAGGCTCAAGTCAGCAATGACTTGAGTCTCCAATGTGTACTAACTTTTGTATATTTTTGTTGTTGTTGTAGGATCATCCTTTGAAAAGTACTGATGTAGGTATTGTTGATAGTGGTTGTTCTAGAAGTATGTCAGGGAACAAGGACAAGATGCATGATTTTGTGCCCATAGAAGGAGGAGGCACTGTAACTTTTGGTGGTGGAGATGGCAAAATTACTGGGAAAGGAACTATTAAGACACCTTTGTTAGACTTTGAAAATGTTTATTATGTGAAGGAACTAGAGCATTTTAATCTATTCTCTGTATCACAAATTTGTGACACTAAGAATAAGGTTTTCTTCTCTAAGGATGAATGTCTTGTACTCTCCAAGGACTTCAAACTTCCAGAAGACACAACTGTTTTGCTGAGAGTTCCTAGAACCTTCAACTTGTACACATTCAATCTGAATGATGTTAAGCCAGAAGGTGATCTAACATGTTTGGTGGCCAAAGCTTCCCAGTATGAATCTAGTAAGTGGCATAGGAGAATTGCTCATGTGAATTACAAGACTATCAACAAGTTGTCTAAACTTGGTCTTGTTCAGGGTCTTCCTTCTAAACTCTTCACCAATGAACACAACTATATTGCTTGCAACAAGGGAAAGCAACACAGAGCCTCTTACAAAGCCATCAATGCTGTGAGCACCATTTCAGAACCTCTTCAGTTGCTGCACATGGATCTCTTTGATCCAACTCCTATCAGAAGTATTGATCACAAGTACTTCTTCCTGGTTATCACAGATGATTTTAGCAGGTTTTGCTGGGTATTCTTTCTTAAAACTAAATATGAAACAACTCCTATTTTGAAAGAATTCATCATTTTAATTGAAAACCAGCTTAATAAAAAGGTTAAAGGAATTAGGTGTGACAATGGAACAGAATTCAAAAATGTTGTTTTCATAGAATTCTGTAAGTCTAAGGGGATTAGAAGGGACTATAGTACTCCAAGGACCCCACAACAGAATGGTGTTGCTGAAAGGAAAAATAGAACCCTCATTGAGGCAGCAAGATCAATGCTTGCAAACTCCAAATTACCCACTATGTTTTGGACTGAAGCAGTAAGTACTGCTTGCTATGTCTTGAACAGGGTATCCATCACTAGACATCATGTCAAGACACCTTATGAACTTCTCACTGGGAAAGTTCCAGATATTCATTACCTTAAGCCTTTTGGATGCAAAGTGACCATTTTGAATACTGCTGATATACTGGGCAAGTTTGATGGGAAAGCTGATGAGGGGTATATTGTGGGTTATTAGCAAGGCCTATAGGGTGTATAATCTAAATGCCAAAAGGATAGAAGAGACCCTTAATCTAAGATTTCTTGAAGATCAGCCTAATACTCAGGGACAAGGCCATTCTTGGTATTTTGACCTAGATTATTTGACTGACTATTTGGGTTATACTAGACATGCTTCTAATCCTAATGCAGGTTCCAAAGATCCACATTCTAACCCTGCGGGTTCCATGGATGATGACTCAGACTATGAATCTGAGCCAGATGAACATACCATTGTTGTACCATCTTTTTCACCTAACCATTTTGTAGGTAATCATTCTACTGCTGAACAAGAGGATGAGTCACATTATGCAGAGGATCTTGCAAGACTGAAGAAGCAAGAACATGCTGCTACTCAGGAAGCTCAGAAACTCAATGACAAGGTTACACAAGAGACTGAAGCAATCCTACATCAATCAGCACAAGCAGTCAGTGGAAACAAGGATACTGCTGACAATTCTGCTGAAGGCACACCTATTTCCACTGATAAGGTCAAAGATGCTGATACTAATGATGCCCACTCTCCCATGTCTACTGAAGTGTCTGTAGACTTTGAGAAGCCATTTACAAGATTTCCAAGTCCTTCTGACCTTGGGAATTATCAGCCCAAGCCTGGTTTGTTTCACTCAGCTTCTTATGATACTGCGTTTGGGCCTACAGTCAACAACCTTGATGCCACAATTGATGTTAACCCTACAGCAACAAAAAGGATTCATAATGCTCATCCCTTATCCAAGATTATTGGAGATCCTAAAGATCCTGTTAGAACTAGGAGCACTGTCAAGAATACTAAATATGGTGAAGTTGCTTTCATCTCTTATGTCTACAATCAAAAGAGGAACAATCACACAGACTTCAAACATTGTCTGTTTGCATGCTTTCTTTCTTAGATAGAGCCAACTAGTGTTCCTCAAGCACTGGCAAATTCAAGTTGGCTTGAAGCAATGCAAGAAGAAATGCTGCAATTTAAGAATCAGCAGGTTTGGATTTTGGTTCCTCTTCCTGATGGTAAATATGCCATTGGGACAAAATGGATTTTGAAGAATAAAAGAGATGCTAGGGGGATTGTGGTGAAGAACAAAGCAAGACTGGTGGCTCAAGGGTTTAGACAAGAGGAAGGCATTGACTATGATGAAGTCTTTGCACCAGTGGCCAGAGTTGAAGCTATAAGGATATTTTTGGCCTATGCCTCTTATATGGGCTTCATGGTTTATCAGATGGATGTTAAAGGTGCTTTCTTATATGGTGAGATTGAAGAGGAGGTATATGTGACTCAACCCAAAGGATTTGAAGACCCTGATCATCCTGAGTATGTGTACAAGGTTGTCAAAGCTCTTTATGGACTTCATCAAGCTCCCAGAGCTTGGTATGCTAGACTTTCCACATTTCTACTGAAGCATGGCTACAGAAGAGGTGCCATTGACAAGACTCTATTCCTCAAGAAAGATTCCAGGGATATTATTCTTGTGCAGGTGTATGTGGATGATATCATCTTTGGTTCAACCAAAGAAGCATGGTGTAGAGAATTTGAGGATCTGATGTAGGGAGAATTTCAAATGAGTGCCATGGGAGAACTCACTTTCTTTTTGGGATTACAGGTTCAGCAAAAACCTGATGGTATTTTCATTCATCAGGAGAAGTATGTAAAAGATATGTTGTCCAAGTTTGCTATGGAGAATGTCAGGATTGCCACTACTCCATATGAGGCTCCCAAACCAAAGAACAATATTGATCCTGATCTCCCTGTGAATGTTCATTTATACAGATCAATGATTGGTTCTTTGATGTATTTAACTGCCTCAAGACCTGATATTACATTTGCTGTGAGTGCTTGTTCAAGGCACCAAGTCACTCCACTTACCTCATACTTGAATGCTGTCAAGAAGATTTTTAAGTACCTAAAAGGCCAACCCAAATTAGGTCTTTGGTATCCCAAAGAGTCTCCATTTCAGCTAGCAGCTTATAGTGATAGTGACTATGCTGGTGCAAATTTGGATAGAAGATCCACAACTGGAGGTTGCCAATTCCTTGGAAGAAGACTGATTTCTTGGCAATGCAAGAAACAGACCATTGTTGCTACCTCTACTACTGAAGCAGAGTATGTTGCTGCTGCCAATTGTTGTGGACAGGTTCTATGGATTCAGAATCAATTGCTGGATTATGGGTATAACTTTATGAATACTACCATTTTCATTGACAATCAAAGTACCATTTGTATTGTTAAAAATCCAGTTTTTCCTAATAGAACCAAACATATTGAAATCAGGCACCACTTTATAAGGGATGCTTATGAGAAACATTTGGTTAAAGTGGTAAAAATTCACACAGATGAGAATGTGGCAGATTTGTTAACTAAAGCATTTGATGGACCAAGGTTTCAATATTTGGTGGTTCATATTGGAATGCTTAACCCTTAACTGCAAAGTTTAAGGGGAGGCATAAGCCTCAGGGGAGGCATATGCCTCATGGGAGGATTATGAGTGTAAACTTTGTAGATTTGTATAATTTGTATACTTTTTGAGTTTTAACACTAACCCACTAATATTTTTGCAAGTTGTTTGGTGTATTTGCATGTTTTCTGTTTGTTTTGCAGATGTTCTGAGATTGTAAGTTGAATGTTAAAATCACCAAGAGCTGAAGTCAAAGGAATGTGGTTAAGTATGCTGAACATGGTTTCTACTGAATAGTTGATTATGCTGAAGATCATACATAGTTGATTAATAAAGAAGATCTTTTCATTCATTCAAAGAAACAAGTTACAGCTTACATTCAAAGTACCAACTGGATTACAATGACCATTCCTAAACATTTGCCTAATTGAGTACTACTAGCTTCTATCACTTATTACAAAATACTTGAGGCTATGACAAGTACAATGATGAAGCTGAAGATGAAAATGGAAAAAGAAGAGAAGGAAGACTGTGAAGATGCTCAAGTACCAAAGTTAAGAAAATACTCAAGAACTTTGGTTCATGGCAACATTCCTCAGTCATCTACTTCAGCTTCTCCTTTCCCTTACGTATGATCTCTGCCTTCTTGCTTTGTCCGATGTGCTCTTGTGAAGAAAGATCAGGTCCTGGAGCAGGAAGATCCAACACCTCTTTATGTGATGTTGGAGGAGATGGATCCCTCTTACTTGATCTTGGTTGGGATCTCTCTGGTGTGGAAGGAGGAAGAAAGGTTGGATCTTCATTTTCTTCCTCTGAGGAGTCTTCATCAGAGGTATAGATGAAGGGAGAGACAAGCTCTCTCTCAGCAGGAATGGGTACATGGCTTGGTTCACCCTTCCTATGAGCATTCCATTGTCTTTCTTGTGCATCCCATCGTCTCTCCAGTTCTCTTTCATAGTCAGAATCATCAAGCTCCCATGGATATGGTGGTAAATCTTCTTCTGATGATGGAGAAGAGGAATTTTGATCTGAGGTTTCTGGGTTTGATGACATGGTTTTGGTACAGAATTGAGCTTAATTGGGAAATTAGGGTTTCAAAGATGATTTGGGGTAAATTGGTGACTGAGATGTGATTTGGGGGTGATTAAATAATTCAAGTTTAGGCGTTACGATAATTAATGTGAGTTGGGTGGCACAGTAAAACCAAGATTTTGACCGAAGATATTTTTACATTTGCTTGGTTTCTGCTGATGTTGACCATTCTTCAGCAGAGTTGACTTTCATTTCTGCTGAAGGGTAAATTTTCAAATTGGAAGTTTTTGAATTACACGTCAGACTCGGTCAATAATTGTTTCGATAATTTTGACCACGATTGGGGAACTTCCAAATATAACCCACTTTGCATATCTCTTCCTAAACAACATTATTCGCTTATCACTCCACTTAAACCCATTATTCTCTGTGTAATTCATAACCGTCTCACGCAAGTTCATTCAAATGGCACAACTTGAATTGAAAGGAGATCATAACAAGTATGCTATTCTGAAAAAGGCAAAGGGACATGAAGAATTCGATTTAATGGTGGAATTTCTACAAAGGTCAAAGATTCATTATGCTTTGACACATAGTCCCAATCTGGTTTGTGAATCCTTGGTGAAGCAATTTTGGGCATCTGCTACTAAGAGATCTGACACAGAGATTGTAGCTAAGATTGATGGTGTAGAGTATGTGGTGTCAGAAGATTTGATTAGGACAAAGCTTCAGTTTGATGATGAGAATGGTGTGTATCATTCCAACACTATAGAGAATCTTGCTGGGCTAAGGGAAGCTGGATATCAAAGTACTGATACATCTAAGTGGCACAAGAATCAATTTTGTCCTAAGTGGAGGTATTTGGTGCATCTGCTGCTCCAATGTATAAGCAACAAGTGTGGTGGATGGAACCAATTCTCTCTGCAATTGGGCTGTGGTATTGTTTGTCTTTCTAAGTGTCTAACTTATAATTTTTCTAAGTTTATTTTTGATAATATGCTAGAAAACATTGATAAACAACAACATAAGTTTTTAATGTACCCTAGATTCTTACAAATAATTTTAGATATAACCACTGAAGATAGAACCCATGTGCCTATTAAAAGTCTTGGTTCTAAGTTGTTTGCCTCAATGAAAACAAATTATACTGGGGAACATCACCCTATGTTAGAAGCTATGTTGTCACATGGCAATGATAATGTAGTTGACGGTGTTGATGCTGGTAATGTGCCTGCTCCTAATGCTGCTGATGATGGTAATCCATCATCTTCTGGTGTTGTTGCTGATGGTAATCTTTCAGTGGTAATGGAGGAAGAGCCAGCTACAACTGCTGAACCATCACCTATTTCTACTGACTTACCACCACATACCCCTGTACATATGTCACCTAGTCCTACCATTTCACCAGCTCAGGATGGTCCAGCTGAGCAAATTCATGAGTTTGAAGATAACTTTCAACCTCTTGAACCTGAGTTTACTAGACTACCTACACCCAGACCTATGAGAGAACCAATTAATGAAGGTTTTCCTAATGTTGTACATGAGTCTGTTTCTCCTGCTGGGTTCAATGAAGCTCCTCTTACCACTGAGCAATCAGGTGGTAGAGCAGAGGACCCTATTACTCTCACTTTTGTATATGATTCCCTTAACAGGTACATGAAAATGACTGATGAGCTTCAAAAAGAGCTTGTGATACCAAGACTACTCTTGGTAATGAAATTGAAAGTTTGAAAAGCAAGGTTCAAGATTTGGAGGCACAGCTGAATCAGCAGAAGCAAAGTAAGGGTGGATTGGATTCTACTAAAGTTGCAAAGGAGGCAAATTTGGATTCTCTTGAGATTCTAGCTGAAGTTGCTAGACAGTCTCATGTTGTTCCTCCCAAAGCTGCTGAAGTACCTAAATCTAAACCACAAAATCAATTCAGCAGAAGAAGAAGTACAAGACAGTATTTGGCAAGGAAAGCTGCTGAATCTTCCAAAGTGTCTAGTGGTGATGATGATGTGCTCATGACTGAAGCTACTAATATACTTCAGAAGAAACAATCATCTAGTGGTGCTTCTGCTGACAAATCTGCTGATAAAGGTGTAGGACCTTAGATATATCAACTTTAACACAAATATAAGCACTAGAAGATGATGAAGAAGAGATGAAAGATGGTGACTTGATGTTATGTATATGTTGTGTATATAAGAGAATAAGAGATGAAATAAGAGAGCTTTTATTAATAAACACACACACTTACACACACAAGCACACACCTCAAATGAGCCTTTGAGGTGTTTAAATAGTAAGATACATGAGATGCCCTATGGGCTTGGGCTTGGACTTGGTTTACATGAATTATAAAAGGCTTATGAAACATAACTAATAACATATTAGCTTGCCAAGTCCAAAGCCCAATGACTAAACTATTACTAATCTTAACAAACGACACAAAGTTACAATATGAGAATGACCATCACTTCATAATACATATTTTTAATGCTAACAATATCCCCCTAAGGGGTGGTCATTCGAATGATGCTCCACATGAGTGGGTCTTCCGTGTTATTTGTCTTTAACTTTGTGTGTCGTTGTAGAATAGTCTTTAGTCTTTGTTCCTTCATGCTTTGTGATCTTTGATAACTGATTTTACATCGTTCTTTGTTCCTTTGTGATGTGGAGTTATCTGCCTTTCGTCACTTCTGCGTCTGTGGTGGTTGTTCGCCATTCCAACATGCTCATACATCTTTGGACATTGATATTCATATGCATGTAGTTCCCTTTCTTTCACTTTGATCTTTAGTCTTTATACTTTGTAGATTCTTCTTTTTGGCATAGAATCTTTCTTTGAACTTTGTGTTGTATAGATCTTTGAGGGAGCTTTCTTTAACTTCCAGATGTATGTATGAGCATGTGGAATCTGTCGCCATGGAGATGAAGTGTCCCTGCATATAAACAGTTAGCAATAAAACATCCAGTACTTACAGATAAGAATTAGAGATTGTCAACAGCATAGTGTGAAGACTCCTTCTAACCCTTACCAAGGCCGTTCCCATGTCAGATACTCTCGAGAGAGCTTACAAGACCTACTAAGTAGCTCAATGACTGGGTGAGTCGCTGGGGATCACTCCACGACTGTAGACCGTTTGAAACCACCGTGAACACTAAGCGTAACCCATAAAGAATTACCGAAGTGACCTGCTGTCAGGGCTGTTTGATGTTGACCCTGGCAGGAATTTCCATTCAATCACTGAGAATCACAAAAGTGAACCCTCTCATAAATCTTCTGGCAGATTGCTGAGATCTGTGTAGGACTCTAAAGTTTACATCTGGTGTCCTTAATGTTGAACAACCAGTGTAGAAATATCATGTGTTCCTATGAGATCTTTTGATGAATCTCGGGGCTCTAGACTCGATAAGTGCACACATGGTTTCCTATGCGGAGATTAGGGAGAGGTCTCCTGCTTCAATATCAACCATCTCTAAGAGACAGGTCGATAGATTACACCGGTTCCCTGTGAGAATGAAACAAGCTCTTTTAAGAGAACTTGAGTGGTTAAGAAGGTTTAGTGCAGTGCGTCACTGGGTCCATGACGTCTTAGTCTTCAATACCGGTGTCACCTTAGTAACAACCAGTAGCATACGAATTGTACCCGGTGTCTGCCCTAAGGTTGAACATTTGGAGGGCTATTTCTTTTCACCCTTTTTCATAACTTTTCTTTTTAATTCTTCAACCCCTTCTTTCTCCTTTCTCATTTTCTCCTTTTTTCAATCATACCTAAGGACTTCTAATTCTAATCTATTGGAATTGTCCTTGGGTAGATCCCTCCGGCTCTGGCGGATCATAGGACGGTTTTTCCTAACCTTAGTCACCTTATAACTCTATGACTATCCTATAATTGCCATGAAACCTTTGATTGAAAATCTCTCAAAGTGTTTATGAATATAAACACATTTTTTTTGACACTTTGAGAGTTTTTGTTTCTTTTGAAGGACTCCCCCTTCACATGTGCTCATGAATTTTTAAGAAATTTGCAGATGCGTGAGGAGTTTGCACTTTTTGAATTGATCCACTTTCAGTGAACATGACCAATTCGAGACACGCTTACATCACTAGTTAGACTAGCTTGAAATTATTACCCGTCCTGGTCAAGTCCAAAGAAAGTCTCTCGATACGGTACATTCTACTCAGACAAGTCCTATTTGAGACACGCTTACATCACTAGTTGCACTAGCTTGAAATTATTACCCGTCCAGGACAAGTCTTTTCGATTACTGACATTTTAAGCTTCGTCAATTCATTGGTACTTACTGAGTCGAGCTCTTTTGAGATTCAGTCACAAACTTTACACATTTTGATCACATTTTAATCATGTCTTCTCCCCCTCAAAAATAGCATAACGTGATATTTTTGATATCAACTGATTAAGAAAAATCTTTTGGAGAGAAAGACAGATTTTGCATGAATTTGGAACATTTTGTGTTCGTACTCCCCCTTAATGATAGCACATTTGAAAATCAATTAAGTGTTTAGAGGGAGTTTTCTTGAGCACTAATTTTGAGAGATTATGAGAAATCTTTTGAACAATCTTTAAAAAGTGCTTCAAGAAATATGTTTGAAAACGAGTTTATGTGTGAAATCCTTTTCGTTTGTTTAGACTCGAACTTTTTGAAAAAGATTTCGTCCTTGAAAATACGAGTCCTTGATTTGAAATAATCAGAAGTCATCGTTAGGGTCCGGGTTTCGTACTGAGGTATACGAAAGCCATAGTGAAGAAAATTTTGAGAAATGACATGTTTTAGAAAAAAACATTAAAAAGAACTCCCGCTCAAGCATCTGTACATATCCGTATCATTGTTGAATGACATTTCTAGAAACGTACAGAATATTGATTTATACGAGAGACATGTCGTGAGAAGAATATTTTTGGATTTTTTGATTTTATATTGTTTTTGAATTTTTTTGAAAATTTTATATTTTTGTATTTTGTTTTTGTTGGTTTTTCAAATTTTGTATTTTGTTTTTGAAAAATATTTACAGCGAAGCGATTTTGAAAACATTTTTCAAGAAGATTCGAGAAGACGTTCTAGCTCCTCAGGAGTTAGGCTTCGCATGCCAATTCGTCGAACTAAATAGTCAAACCGTTCTTTTTGAAGGACTTTAGTAAATAGATTGGCGAGTTGATAATCAGTCTTAACGAAAAATAATTCAATAGTACCTTCTTCCATGTGTTCTTTAATGAAATGGTAGCGGACTTTGATATGCTTCATCTTAGAGTGATGTACGGGATTGCACGAGATGGCTATGGCACTTTTTGAGTCACAATACATAGGTATTCTGTCAAAAGTAAAGCCATAATCTGTGAGTTGTGTCCTCATCCAAAGAACTTGGGCACAACACGCAGATAGAGACACATTCTCGGCTTCGGCGGTTGATTGCGCAGTACAATCCTGTTTCTTTGACGACCAGCTTACAAGCTTTTCACCCAAAAATTGTGCTCCACCTGATGTACTCTTTGCTGTAACTTGATCACCAGCATGGTCTGCATCTGAAAATGCTGTTAGATTAAACCCTGAATCCTTCGGATACCAAAGTCCCATGTTAATGGTTCTTCGTAGGTACCGAAAGATCCGTTTAACCTCTTTGAGGTGAAGTTCGGTAGGCTTTGCCTGAAACCGTGCTAACAAACAAACAGCAAATTGAATATCAGGCCGGCTAGCAGTTAGGTACATGAGAGAACCGATCATGCTCCGATATTTTTTCGGATCGATAGGTTTTCCAAACAAATCGGCACCTATTTTTGGTGAAGTGACCATTGGTGTATCAACAGAATCACAATTTTCCATTCCATGTTTTTTCAAAATCTCTATTGTATATTTAGCTTGATTGATAAAAATACCACGAGGGGATTGATGAATTTGTAAACCAAGAAAGAATTTTAGTTCCCCCATCATGGACATTTCAAATTTTCTTTTCATGAGATTTTCAAAATGTTTTGAATGGTTAGGATTGGTTGATCCAAAAATTATGTCGTCCACGTAAATTTGAACGAACAAAATGTCATCTTTGAATTTTTTGATAAACAAGGTGTCATCAACCATTCCTTTGGTGAAATTGTTTCTGAGCAAGAAAGATGATAGTTCGTCATACCACGCTCTTGGAGCTTGTTTTAGACCATAAATTGCTTTCTTAAGCTTGTAGACGTAGTCTGGATGATCTTTGTCAACGAATCCCTCTGGCTGACTCACATACACTTCTTCTTTCAGAGTTCCATTCAAGAAATCTGTCTTAATGTCCATCTGATAGACTGTGATGTTTTTGTGAGCTGCATAGGCTAAGAAAATCCGGACTGCTTCAAGTCTAGCTACAGGCGCGAATGATTCTTCGAAGTCTATCCCTTCTTCTTGTGGATAACCTTTAGCCACGAGACGAGCTTTGTTGCGAATAACAGTCATTTCCTCATCCAGTTTGTTCTTCCACAACCACTTGAGGTCAAGAACACGTTTATCAAGTGGTCGTTCAACAAGTTCCCAACTATCATGTAACAGGTATTGAAGAAATTCCTCCTGCATCGCTTCAATCCAAGGGTTTTCTGCCATTGCTTCCCGAATGTTCTTTGGTTCTTTGAGGCTGATTGAGCAAACGTAAATGCACAATTCGAGATCAGTTGCAAGTTGTTTCCTTGTCTGAACTGGCTTTGAAGGTTCACCAATAACGTGTTCTATTGGATGGTCTTTTGTCCATTGAAACGTAGAAGGGTACCTTAGGTTTAACGAATGTGTGTTAGATGGTTCTTGTAACCTTGAAGAAGATTCAGCAGAGTCTGTTGCAAATGGGTTTTCAAATACTTCTTCTTCTTCTAACGCAACATCGTTTGAATTATTTGTGGGTTCTTCTTGAAAATCTGTATTTTGGTTTTGCTCATCAACTCTTGGTAGATCAGTTTCAATAACTGGAGTTGCTGGAGTAGATGTTGATGATGCTGAGGGAATTGGTGCTTCAGCTTCGATTGTAGTAGATGCATCTTGTGATGGTGGTGGTGGTTGATGGTTGTGAGCGGGTGCAGCGGAATGTTGTTGAGATGCATTAGTCGAAGTTCCACCATAATATTCATCAAACATTAACTCGAAGAAATTTTCCAGTTCTTGTTCTGAAGGTTTGTCCGTGTTTGTTGACTGAGCTCCTTGAGGCACGAGTCCTGAACTAATGTGTCCAGAAGTCTGCTGGTTTGGTGCGGGTCCTAATCTGTTTTGATTAGAAGCCATCGGATTAAGCGCGGGTTCTAGAGCGTATCTCTCAGAAGCCATTTGTGAAATCTCGTCAAACTTTACATTCATCATCTCCATAATCCTTTTTGTTCGTCTATTATACACCCTGAATGCCCTCGAGTTTTCTGAATATCCAATGAAGATTCCAATATCACCCTTAGCTTTTAACTTCCCTAGATCTTCTCTGTCATTCGTCGGATAGCACAAAGCGCCAAACACGTGAAGGTAAGAGATGTCAGGTTTACGGTTGTTCACTAGCTCATATGGGGTTTTATTGAATCTCGGATGGACTAGGGATCGGTTTTGAGTAAAACAAGCAGTGGCTACAGCATCAGCCCATAAGAATAGTGGTGCACTAGAGAAAATCAGCATTGTGCGAGCAGCTTCCACAAGAGTTTGGTTTCTTCTTTCAACTACCCCATTCTGCTGTGGAGTTCTAACAACTGATGTTTGGTGAGTGATTCCCACATCTTCAAAGTAGGTTCTTAACTCCTGATTTGTGAATTCTGTGCCATTATCTGTTCTTACAATCCTTATTGGAGCTTGAAGTAGAACTTGAATACACTTCAGAAAGGTGATGATGATGCCTGGTGCTTCGTCTTTTGATCTCAAAAACTTTACCCAAGTATATCTTGAATAATCATCAACAATAACAAGAATATACTTCTTCCCATTAATGCTTTCAACTCTCATTGGGCCACATAAGTCCATGTGCAACATATGTAATTGCTTCCGAACTAGGTACGGTTTTGGGTTTATATGATGCTCTTTTGCTTTTTCCTTGTTCGCATGATGGACATAGGTGTTCCTTGGTGTATTTGAACTTAGGAAGTCCGGTGACGATGTTGTCTTTGGCAAACTTGTTGATGGTGTCGAAATTGAGATGGGATAAACGTCTATGCCACAGCCAGGACTTAGTTTCGGTTGCCCTTGTCATAAGACAAATTGGTGATGTAGAAGCCATTTGGTTGATGTCGATAGCATACAAGTTTGTACTACGATTACCAGTTAAGAGATCATCACCAACCAAATTTCTTATAAAAACCGTGTTTCTCCTGAATGCCACTTCTAAATCTGCATCACAAAACCGACCAACTGAAAACAAATTGTGTCCCAACCCTTCGACGTAGTAAACTCGAGTGATTAAAACATTCCCAAATTGAAGATCTCCATAACCCTGAATAGCTGCTACATGATCATTTCCAAAGCGTACAGTTCCCTTGAATTTCCAGACGAAATTGATCAGCAGCTTTAAATTCCCGGTCATGTGCTTGGAGCAACCCGAGTCGACGATCCAAAGACATATTTCGATAACCTGCCAAGAACAGAAGAGTTTGTATTTGGAAACCGTTTTGAATTTGGTTCCATGGGGTTAGGAGTAAAAGCAGAATCACACTCATAGACAGTTGCTTCTTGTTTAGCTTGAGTTATTTCTAATTTGCTGTTCTTAAGAGTGAACTCTCTTCCCGTCGGAATCCACATACAAAACTTAAGATAGTTCCTAGGCATTCGACTAATTGTGGTAGTCCTAAATTGTGCAACTAATCTTTCTATAGATCTGGATCTAGCACTAGGTCTTTTTGGAAGATTCTTCTGTTCAGGCATAACATTCACATTCTTAGAAACACATTCATCATGAACATCATTAATTAAACATTTCTTGCATATTAAACAAACAGAGTCATTACATGCATTAGAAACAGTACTTTCGACATTACATTCAGATGAATCATGTTTCTTATTACAAAACGATAAATTCCTAGGGTGTTCTTCTACATCTTCAACTTTATTCTTGCTAATACTCTTAGAGACAGGCGAGACTCTATTGTTCCTTGTATTGCTCCTAGGCTTTAGTCTGCTGCTCCTAGAGGTGCTTTCTAATCCTGTAGAAGGTAAGGCATACACATTAGGATTTATATTGTTGTCATTTTTAGCATCCCTAGATTTTTTAGAATTATCCTTAATGCACTTGTCATTTGTCTTAGATGTTGAGGCAGACGCACTAGTGGGACTAATCCTAAAAAGGCCAGGTGCTATCACTTTTGGTGTTTCGACAACCGCTTTTCCTTTATCAACAATCTTTTCATTTTCACTTTTCTTGGGCAAGGGTGTTGGAGTGACTGGTGTTGTCAAATCCTTTTTCTCATCGACTTTTGGAGCAAACCGTGAAATTGACATTTTTGGTTTTTGAACCGTGTTTGAAACATTTGGTTTCTCCGAAGTCAATGGTTTTGCAAACTTAGTTTCCTCACCCTTTCCTTTTTGACTTTCAAGCTGAGTCCTCAAAAGATCATTTTTCTCTTTCATTTTCTTTAAGTCACGTTCATACGACAATTTGTCATACGTGCATTCTTCCTTTTTTCGATCAAGATGTTTAAAATATGACACATTTTCTTTTTCAAGCTTTATAAGAGCATTTTCATATTTTGAAACAATTGCGGAGGTCTCAGCTCTTAGTCGTTCATCGTCTTGAACAGAATATGTTTGTAAAATGATGGACATAATGTCGGTGGTCATAACAGCTTCGAAGAGAGAATCATTTAGGTTTTCCAAAACATTGATTTGCTCAAAAGATTCATTAGCCTTCTTTATCAGGGATTTGTGATCCGTGACGAAGTCAGCTGTTTCTTTCAAAAATGCTTGTTCAAAGTGAATTACACGAGCATGAATGTTATTAATTTGAGGAGCAAATTCATTTTCAAGAATCTTTTTAAGCTGTAAATGAACCGTGGAATTCCAGTTAATCTCATTAAGTCTCGTTTTTGATTCTAAAGTCATTTTAAGTTGCCCAATTCTTGTTTTAAGATCATCAAGATATCCTCTGGCAGCACTTGAGTTAAAAGTGTTGTTTGAAGACATCTGTTCCATGTTTGAAAGCGATTTGGAAGCAACTACTTTCTTAGAAAACATTTTCGAGAATGGTCTTTTTATGGAAAACACAGATGGTTCTTTTTGTGGAACAAAAGTAATACCCGAAAGTTTGTTCAATTTGTTTTAATCAATGGGTTTCAAATCCTTTTGTTTCATTTTAATAATGCTTTCTTCGACATGTTCTATCGTATGCACAGAATCCCGAACGACGGGAGGATCATGTTTGGTGTAAAAAACACTACCATTATACAAAACATTCTGTTCATCCTGAGCTTTCTTGAGATTAAAAGGATTGTTGTTACCGAGAGCCATTTTGTGTTTCGTATGGTAAATTGGATTAGTTTGGTTTGAAATCATTTTCATAGTTTGACTTGACTGACCCGACTTAACCACCAATTCTTCTAGATGTGCAATCTTGTGTTCTGACTCTACGATTTCTTCCAAAAGTTTATCTTCTTTCTTTGCAAAGTCCTTTTTCAACTCATCCCGTTCTTTTTCAAGATTGCTATAAGTTGTTTTTTGTTTTGAAAGTTGGTTTGTTAATTCAGAAATTTCTTGTTTTAAAGAGTTAATGGTTTTTGTTGAACTTATTTCAAGATTAGCAAACTTGTTTTTCCATTCCCTATCTTTAACAAGTAATTTCTTATAACCAATTTCAAATTCTGACTCGCGTTCTTTGTGAATTTGAAAACTTTTTGCATTTTCCTTGTATCTCTCAAGCTCAGTGGTCAATTTCTCATTCGCGGCCTTAACATCGCGATTGACCTTTTGCACTTTCTCGATTTCAATACCACAATTATTTAATAATGATTCAAATAAAGCACGTGTTTCCTCATCATTCTCAGCATGCTGTGAAACAAAGCCTCCATTATGATTCACATCTGGAGTTGCTGAAGGAGTATTGCTACTACTTGGCGTGTCCAGGTATGTATCATAAGTGGGTGCTAGCTTCTCAGAATGTTGTTCCTCATGAGGAGACATATCAAATATATATCATTATACTCAGAATGTTGCATTGGTGTCATAAACAGGAAGTGTGTCAGAATCCGTGTCATACTTAGCTTCCTGAAGATTCGCCATGAATATGCAGTTCGCATCGATATCCTCTCTATCTTCAATGTCATCCATAAGAGCCATAAAATCATTCTCCTCTGCGTTCAACTGAAACCCTGCCTTAGCCTTTTGTGCCAACATCACTGCTTTCTGCAAGTACTCTAGATCTTTCTTGTTCAGCTTAGTAGGACAGTTCCTTGCCATATGACCTACTCCTTGGCAGTTGAAACACTTTACCGGATTACCCTGATTCACATTTCCATAATTCCCAACAACTGGAGCTGCCACATTCCTATTCTGATTACCCATTGCCTGATTACCAACATTCTGACCCCTCTAATTTCCAACATGCTTACCCATCTGATTCCCTGCATACTGACCATACTGATTCCCTGCATACTGACCTGCATTCTGCATATTCTGATTACCCATGTTAATTCCAGTAGCATATCCTTGCTGATTCCCATAAACTCAAACCATTTGGCCCCCATTGCCCATATTGAAACTCGGCTGAGCGATCTGCCTGTTGCGAGTATTTGATGAAATCCTTTGGTTGTTGTTTGTTGGTGTAGAATATCGTCCTTGGAATGCTTTTGTCAGAAAAGCAAACGCTTGTGTCAAGGCTGCAGTAGCTTCATCATTGTCAGTGAATTCTGGTTCTTGGAAATGTGGGTATTGCTGTTGTGGAATAACATGTTGTTGCTGTGGGTAGAATTGTTGTTGGTAGACCGGTGTTGGTTGTTGAATGTAGGATGGTTGCATGTAGTTGTGAGTGGAAGATGATGGTTGTTGTTGTGTGTTCACTGGTATAGGTGTTGGTGTATCAGCCATTAATGCTAGAGGATCATGTTTTTTAGCTAGTAATTCAGCTCTTACTTCATTAGCTTCATCCTGATTTTGCTTCAAGAAATCATACACCTGATCATAAGTCACTTCATGCAAATTCTTTGTCTGATAAACAATAGTGACATATCTTCCCCATTCTGGTTGTAACTCATTCAGAAAAATGGTGTTGTTTGCAATATTTGTCTGACTGAGGTTGTGTCTCGATAAATCATTCATGATCTTACAGAATCTGTGGTAGTACGTCTCTATGGATTCACTAGGAATTGAAGTAAACTTGCGAAGTTCCTTAAGCAATTGTGTTTCCATTTCCTGTTTCCCGATGTCTGTCCCATACATTAACCTCTTGACTCTTTCCCAGACTGCATGAGCACTTACTTCACTGTCAATAGTAGCATAGATGGTTTCAGGTAAACCAAGAACGACGTAATGAAATGCCTGATCATCAGCTTCAATCTGTTTTCTGTCTTCCACAGTGTATTCAGTCTCATTCTGATCTCTGTAGTATGGTTGTACTGGGGGGGGGGGGGGGGTACCATTTGGATCACCAGGGTCTAGTACTTGTGATGGTTTGAAGGGTCCATCCATAATGGATTTGATGAGAAGAGTTCCATTTGTTTTGCTCTTAAGATAGCGCATCATACGACTAGCCCACTGTGAGTATCCACCCTTTGACAGCATGGGAGGTCGGTTTTCGGCACCGGCTGCATGAATGTCTTGCTGAGTTGCCATTGATGATTTGTAGATGGATAAAGTTGATTCTTGGATCGTTCCAACGAAGTAGGAGTTGTGTTTAGTGTAAGTGGATGCAAGTTTTTATGGTGAAAAATTTGATCTAAAACCTTAAAACCTCAATAACTTCTTCTCGGAGCGTTTTTAGGCCTCGAAACTTTGCCTAAATCTATAAATCTTTTAGCGTGTCGTTCTCCTCTGTCTCACGGTCGTTTTGACAGCTGATTCGTCGAAAACGGAGTTACGGTTCAAAAGTTATGGTCGTTTGAAGTTTGGTTGTCAAAAGTCAAAAACTTACGCGTAAAGTCCTGATCTTATGCGTAAACAGTAAACTTAAGCGTAAAGGGAAAACTTATGCGTAAACAAAATCTTATGCGTAGGAAATGTTATGCGTAAACAAAAGTTATGCGTAAACAGTAAACTTATGCATAAGAAAAATACTTATGCGTAAGATTAGTAGTTTATGCGTAGGCTTTGTGTTTATGCGTAAGATTAGTTACGCGTAAGGTTTAGCTTATGCGTAAGAATTTTTTACGCGTAAGGTTTACAAACCAAAATGATCTCTCAAACTTATCCAAGCTTGAAAGATATCCCGTGTCGAAGTATTCCACAAACTTATCCAAGTCAGGGACGTACTGAGTCACCGATGCACGAAGAGAAGACCTTTGATGAAACTTTTGCGTAGATTTTTGAAACTTACGCGTAAGATGTAATCTTATGCGTAAGAGCAAACTTCTGCGTAGAAACTGAACTTAGGCGTAGGATTCACAACTTCTTCATAGAATCTTGAGCATAGACAGTGGACTTACGCGTAGGAAATGGACTTACTCGTAGGTTTTAGGCGTAGAAGACCAAAGTTACTCGTAAGAACAGGGTTTTGACCTATGTTACTCGTAAGAAAAGGGTTTTAACCAAAAGTTACTCGTAGAAAGGACAAAAAGTACTGTTGACAGCTTTAGAATCATACTATTCACGTATGTTACACGTAAAGAGGTCAGAAACAGCTACAAATCCGATTTTTGCAACCAAAAACACTTTTTCCACTTGATTCTTTTGATCAAATCTTTCCCAAAACACTTAGAAACACTAAAACTTCAATAAAAACAACAACTTTAACACTAAAACACTTAAAGATCCAGACTTTTTAAAGAAAAAGTGCACTTTTACAAGAAAAAATGCAACTTTTTAAGAAAAAACTTGAAAAATACGATTACCACACACTCCTAAATCATTGTTAGGCGATTGATACCACTTGTAGGACCTTAGATATATCAACTTTAACACAAATATAAGCACTAGAAGATGATGAAGAAGAGATGAAAGATGGTGACTTGATGTTATGTATATGTTGTGTATATGAGAGAATAAGAGATGAAATAAGAGAGCTTTTATTAATAAACACACACACTTACACACACAAGCACACACCTCAAATGAGCCTTTGAGGTGTTTAAATAGTAAGATACATGAGATGCCCTATGGGCTTGGGCTTGGACTTGGTTTACATGAATTATAAAAGGCTTATGAAACATAACTAATAACATATTAGCTTGCCAAGTCCAAAGCCCAATGACTAAACTATTACTAATCTTAACAAACGACACAAAGTTACAATATGAGAATGACCATCACTTCATAATACATATTTTTAATGCTAACAAAAGGTAATACCTCAGGAGAAGCATTCTTTGTAGCAGGGAAAGAGTATTTGCATTCCCCTATTCATAATTCATCTGAGAATCAACAAGTTTCTCGTGATAGAGAGGTTCAAGAATTACATGATGAACCTATGGAAGATTTGAATGTTCCTCATGATAATCTTGCTGAAGGAACAGATGTGGCTTTGGATGAGCTTGTTACAGTTGAAGACAGAGATGTACAAAAAAAACTCTTCCAAGAATGGGAAGATTATAAGAAGAGTGCTAATATGGCTGAGGAACAGCAAGCCAAGTTTGATGCAGCATATGAGTCTGTTACTCAAAGATATGTTTCTACTTTGCCTATTGAAAGACAAAGAGAATTGAATGCAGCTGTTCAAGAGTTTGATGAGTCAGATTGGCAGCATATTGGAAAACAAGTGCTTGATAATCCTGATGTAGCTACAGATATTCTTGGTAAAAGGGTGGAGAAGCAAGACTGGGCTTCTGAAATTGTTAAACTGCTGAAGTTGAGGAAGAAAGTAGCAGATGAGTTAAAAGCTAAAGCTAAAAGAGATAAACCTATGACTCAAGCATAGCAGAGGGATTATATGAGAACATATGTGAAAAGTCAAAGCAGTTCATTGTTTAATAATGCTTGGTCTAAGAAATAAGTATGGGTACTTCCATTTGACAAACTGGTTGAGATATATAACAGAATCAAGGCTAGAAATGACAAAGATGGAATGGGTGCTTCTAAGAATATTCCTCTCATCAATTCTGATGCTGGTTCATTTGTTAATATTCCTATTGCTGCTGAAAAGGTATCTTTACCTGATACTTCTGCTGATGTACCACATGTTGCTGCTTCATCTTATGTGAATAAAGGTAAAGCTCAAGTGATAGCAGAAGATCCTCAATCTAGAAAGAGAACCAGAAGACAAATGGAGCAGGAAAGATTGGGTGAAGAAGCTGCTAAAAGGTTAGATGAGGAACAAAAAGCTGAACTTGCAAGATTTCATGAGCTGAAGGTAAGAGAAGTTGAACTTCAAGCTGCTAGAAACAAACAGATAAGGAAGGCTATGGATGAACAATATGCATCTGCTGCACTTGAATCTTCTCAGGATTCTACTGATGAACAATTGGATATTCCATCAGTGGAAACTGATGCTGCAGAAGGTGAATCTGCTGAAGCTGCAGTTCCTGCTGCTATTTATGTTCCTGGAAGAAGAGCAAAGCGGATGGCTAAAGTCAGAACTTCACATTTCAAACAAAGCCTAATCAATGTGAATGCTTCTGATGCTTCATTTATAAGAGAAGGATCTCTTGATGATTGGCCTGAGTCAACTAGAGATGTTTTGGTTCACTGGGAGTTAACTGAAAATGGTCAAGTTAATACCATTTATAGATTGGATAAAACTTCTATATCCTTTACATTTCTTCAAGACATTTTACATCTTGTTGATCATGAGGATTTGGTCACTCTAAATGATTTGGTGCACAAGTATTATGCAAATCATACTCCTACAGGGTCTGGATTGTATTTATTGGGTAATCTTAGAGTGTTGTTTGATTCTTCTACTCCCACTGGTGCTAGCTATGACATATGGAAGAACAATCAGAGATGGAAAGTTCAGAGTTGGAAGTTCTATCCTATGCCTTATGTTCATGTTTTGGAAACTACAACTGGTCTAAGGCTTATTATGGATCTTACCAAAAGATATCCTCTGAAAGTGTCTCTGATGGAGAAAATGCTGCAACATAAGTTGGAGATTCCTCCTAATCCAGTTGGGAATGCAAGGTTGTTTGCTGAATCTTTGGTGAAGGTCTTCAAACAAAGAATTAAGACTTCCAGAGCAGCTTCTGTTTAAGGATATCATGTTGTATATTTGTTTTTATTCCTTATTAGTATTTAAAAAAAAAAAAAAAAAAAAAAAAAAAAAAAAAAAAAAAAAACTAACATTTTGTTGTATAGTATTGTATCTATTGTATGCAGGTTTGGTTATCAACTTACCTGATGTTGACTATTCCATCACAAAGTTGGCTAGTCCAAAGGGTACAGCTTTGGTAAAGACATATCAAATCTGTTGATAGCTGTATTGGTTTGCTCAAAACCATAGGGTTTTCAACTCACCCATGCTTGATTGCTGAGTAGTTGAAATGGTTGTCAATTAACCATGGATTTTTCCTTTATAGGATTCCAAATAATTGGCTAGCCACATGTATATGGCTTGTGGTAAAGGCAGTGGAAAACCATATTTGGTAATCAGTTAACCAAGATGATTTTCATCAAAATAATTGGCTAGTCCTGAGCAAACGGCTACAGGTAAAGACATCTCAAATCCGTTTATAGCTGATGATTTGCTAAAAATCATGTGGTTATCAGTGTACCTTAGAACACTTGGCTACTCCAGTAGTAATGGCTATTGGTAAAGAGACATCAAATCCATTATTTTCAATGATTCACCTCTTACAGGAGTTAACACACCTGGAAGTGATGAGAATAGTATGAAACTAATTTGTTTTGATGTACATTATGTCATTTGTTGCTGCAAAGAATGGAGCATTCAAGTATTTGATGATCATAGAGATTCTGCTGAAGATGATTCTTTGCTGGTGCTATCTTATTACAATCCTCTTGGTATGTTATTTCGAAGATCTATCAAGAATCTTGAACTTAACTAGGTCAAATTCAAGATTAGGGGAGGATTGTTGAGAATTCTGTTAAGTAAGAATTCTGCTGACTGTTTCTGCTGAAGGTTACTGCTGAAGAGCTGGTTCCTGCTGAAGCAATGTATCTGCTGAAGACTAGTTTCAGCATTATTAGTTTCTGCGGATATAGTATTTCTGTATTTTATGTATTATAGTTTGGATATGCATGAGTTTATTTAGGAAGTGATAATGCATAAGGAAGTGATAATGCATATCTTTTAGAAGTTTTAGAATATACGTTTCTTGGGAAACGGTTTAGGGTTCCTTGTGTATAAAAGGAACACACAATTATGTATTGAATTACGTTTTAGAAAACACTCTTATTATTATTAAAAAGATCCATAGAGGATCAAAAGTTCTTAGTATTACACTTGTGTTTGTTTCCGCTTTAAAATACAAGTTACAGAGATTGTCTATTAGTGTGTTATTGATTACAATGACATAACTAACGATTCTAGAGTGCTCAAGAAGATCTATCAAGGTCTTATAATTCAACAACTTGTTCATGTGGTTTTAGCAGGGGAGGCATCCTGTAAGCTTTACCTTTGAATTCTCTATATCACTGCTTATTTGCTACTTGTGTCTGCTTTAAACTACTTATTATTGACTGTTGTTGATTATTAGATAGCCTTATGTTCACCCCTTATTATGATATTTAGTTTATATTGAATTTCATTTTCTTCTCTGTCAAAATAGTCTTTAGTGATTTTTGGCTGAATGTTGTTTTCATGTGTGTTTCTATGCTTTAATGATCTTACTTCATCATAAAATAACAATGTGGGTTGGTATTGTGGACTAAAATCACCATTTTCCTCACAAATCCAAAAACAGTCACAGTTAAGGGGTGTTTGGATCAGGTGTAGTATCTGTGCTCTAGTAGTTTTGTTGGTGTTAAACTGGTTTAGACATATGCATTTGGGTATAATTAGGTTAGCTCAAGCTTAAAATAGGTAGAGTATATAGCAGAAAGTCAAAAATCCATAGTAGGTTCATTAACTGTGTACTGTGGGGGTATTAAGTTCCATAACCCTTCACATTAGCTCATAATTTGTAGATTTAGGTTAGATTAACTTTGTTTTAGCTTAACATAATGTTTTAAGTCCATTAGACAGGATCAAACTTCACCAAAGTCAACTATAGTGTTTAACTAAAAAAGTCAAATTACATTATTGGTCAGATTTTCCAAAAATTCAAAGAATTTTATAGAATTTTGTGAGTGGATTCATGCTCTGAAACTTTTAGGATTTGCAACCCCCCAGCTAGTCTTCATTGTCCCAATGTTGTTATATTTTGGTGATTTTTGTGTGGACCCCACCAAGGCTTCAAAGTCACTTGCAGGGGAAGTGAGTCCCTTGTGCACAGCAGACCATCACCACCACCACCACTTTGGTGGTTGATTCTGGCCACCCCAGTGGGTCCCACAGGCCAATTTTGGGTTCTTTCAACCCCCCTCCTAGCTACCTTCTTAGTTTGATCAAGGTTTTGAGCTTAGGCTCAGTGGACCCCACTTAAATCCTCCCATAAAGTTTGTCCACTTTCAGTTCAAAAATAAGAAATCCTTGTGCTTAATTTGGTTTCCTAGCTTATTCATGTAGCTTATTTGTGTGAATTTAGCTTAAACTTGTCCAAATAACTTAAGTAAACCAGAATCCACCATTGTGGACCCCATATAAGCTCATTTGAGCTTAATCTCTTGTTTGGTCAAAGAAATTCAAAGTGTTTTTGTAAAAGTTGTTAGTTTTTAGTGATAAAGTGGTTTGGAAAAAGAAAAAACACAAAAAACCAAATTTAATTATAGTGATAGCTTCTATTTAATAGAAATTATCTTTTTAATTTTCTTTTTAGCTTATTTATAAGCACTCTAGCATTTTTATATTTTTATTAATTCTCTTTTATATTAAAGTAATTTTAGAAATTTTTCCAGATTTTTCTTTTGTCATTTAGTGGTTTTTAGAATTAATATTATTTTAATTAATTATTAATTAATATTAAATAATTAAATAGCATAATTAGATTTTATTAAGTAACACCTAATTTTTATAATTTTTCTAGCTTTTATATAAGTTAAAAACATTTTTAGAAATTTTTCTTGAATTTCTACTTTTCATTTTCTATTTTTTTAGAATATAATTAATTTAATTAGTAATTAATTAATTATTAGAATAATAATTAGTAAATTAGTTTAAAAATACATAAAATCAACTTTTAATAATTTTTTTTAGATTCCTGTGATGGTTAATTAGATTTATAAAAATCTTCTTAATTATCTAAGTCTTTTTAGTAATTTTTAAAAATTTAAAACAATATAATTAGTTAATTAATAAGTAATTAGTAATTAATTAATAATAAATAATTAAATAGTGTAAAAATAATTTTTCTTTTTCTAAAAATTTTTTTTGTTCATTAGGATTGTAAAAATAATAATTTCACACTCGTAGCCTTTTTAGTTCATCAGTTGTACTTTCTCTCACGTTCGTCAGTGTACGTTTTTAATTAAAACGTACGTTTTTAAGTTTTAGATCATTTCTTCTTAACCTAAATTCCCGTAATCAAACACATAGCTTTCCTAAGCATTTTCAGTTCATAATTCTCAAATAATCCTCATTACAACCCTTTTCTGTGAATAATCACCCGATCACAAGCACGCTAAAGCACAATCCACACCTCGTCGGGACATAACGACCTGGTGATACTCTATATTACCCGGAAGCATTGGTCTAGGTAGTTTGACCTTGTTGACTATAGCGTCTTTTGAGATTAGTGTTATTTCATCACAATCACTGTACAAATACCACCACTTTTGTGAATTTTAAATCAAAACATAAAAAAGTCATTAACACTTTTCCTAAAGTGTTAAAACACCAAAAAAAAAAAAAAAAAAATAAACAAAAAATAAAAACAACAAAACAGATCGTTACGTTTTCTATATTGTGTTTCTTTTAAGGTGATTCTTAAAGAAATACGATTTTGGTAAACGAAACGATTCCAAAAACATTGTCCAAAAGTTTTTAACCCATACACAAAACCCAAAAACATCCGTCTTTTCTTGTGAATAATAATAAATACATAAAAACCAACCGTCGCAAACCAAGACAGAACACCTACCAACTGGGGGTGTGGACATAATAAGTTCCCAAACCAAAGATTTAAAACTTGCCTTTGTATCCCTGTGAGTGGTGTACCTTTCTTAAAGAAGCCACTTACTTGTGATTATTGGTTTAAGTTCACTGTGGATTTGCCTCGATTTTGTTTTGATTGGTTTTTATCTCTAGTGCATGCGCACTCGTTCTTCAAGGTCCACGAGCCCATTACGTGAGTTTGTCAGGAAACCTCAAAGACCTCGTAGACGTTCAGCACCAACAGTCGGATCTGAGATCCGTACTGTTGCTACACCCACTGTCACCATGGCGGAAGACCGCCCCATGTGTGAGCTTCTCCAAGCACCCATCGAGGGTTACGGAGATGCCATTGTTGTTCCAGCCATCGTGGCTGATAATTTTGAGCTCAAAACCGGGTTACTCAATCTTGTAACCTCAAGTCAATTCTACGGTTTTGAGAGGGACGATCCTCATGCTCACATTCGATGGTTCAATAAAATCACATCGACCATCAAGTACAAGAATGTACCTTGTGAAGCAATCAAACTTCTTCTCTTCCCATTCTCACTGGAGGGACAAGCCCGGATTTGGCTTGAAAAACAACCTCCTCGATCTATTGAGACATGGGAAGATCTTGTGAAAAAATTTGTGAATGAATTCTTCCCACCTTCCAAGACCACGAGTCTTAAGAACGAAATAACCAAGTTCACTCAGAAATATGGTGAATCTTTTGGTGAAGCGTGGGATCGTTTCAAAGAATTACTTCGCAAGTATCCACATCATGGTTTCTCAGAGTTGATGCAACTCGATACTTTTTACAATGGCGTGAGCCAAGTTGATCAGGATTCTCTCAATGCCTCCGCGGGAGGTAATTTCTTGAGTAGAACCACAAAAGAAGCTTTGCAAATCATAGATAACAAGTCCAAGCTCCGCTCTACACGAAGCAAACCGATTGTTTCTCAAATCAATGCGGGCCCTTCCACTTCATCTTCTGTGAGTCAATCTAGCACGGATGCTAAGATTGACAAGCTCACTTAAGCTATTCAAGCTTTGGTTCTCGCCCAAACAAAGAAAGTTTCATTTGAACAAAATCCTCCACCTGCTGAGGTTAAAAAAATGGAAGTCTGTGTGACTTGTGGTGGGCCGCATGCCTACTACAATTGCACAGCTACTGATGGTACTCCATATGAAGCTCATGCTGTAGCCGGGTCCCAAAATCAAGGAGGCAATCAATACCGCCCTCCTATGGACCCGAACTATCGTCCTCATCATCACTACCCTGGACCTCCTCGTTTTAATCAAAACCAAAATGTCCAAAACCGTGGCCAAAATCAAAATAGAGTGAACCAAGGTTTTCAAAACAAAGGTAACTTCAATCAGGGTCACGGTTTTCAAAATCAAAACCAAGGTTTCCAAAATCAAGGTTTCCAACATCAAGGAAACTTTAATCGAAACCAAGGTCAGGGTAATTTCAATCCGGGATATTTTCATGGAAACAACAACCCTAATCAGGGTAATTTTCAAAATCAAGGTCCCAATCCGAACAATCGAGCTCCAAATTTTCCTAATCCGAATCAAGCCATTGTTCCAACTGGGCCTTCATCTGACGAGTTGTTAAAGCAATTCATGAAGTCCTAAGAAGAGTTGAACAAAATGTTGGTCTGCCAGATTTCTGATATCAAGAAGTCTTTAAATGATCGATCCTCGGGCTCAGGTACTACTTTACCGAGCAACACGATCCCTAACCCGAGGGGCGATGCTAAGTCGATCACAACACAAAGTGGTGCTTCATATGATGAACCCGCGATTCCTACTACCTCTTCTTCCTCTCATCCCAAGGTAGTGGAATGTGAACCTGAGGTGACAAAGGACAAGGTGCAAACTCCTAGCTCACGAAGTATAGCACACGTCCAACCTCAGATTATTCCGGAAACCAGATGTAAGCCTGGAGTTGTCTTTGAACCAACAGAAACTCCAGTGGACAACCCTAAATCCAAAACTTCTATTCCTTATCCATCACGTCTCAATGAACAAAAGCTCCGCGAAAAGGCTAATCACCAAATGGATAAAATTTTCCAAATCTTCCAAGATTTGCACTTTGATATCAGTTTCGCGGATATCAAAAATCTGTTAAGTAATAAGGAAAAACTCTTTGAGATGGCAAGAACTCCTCTGAATGAGAACTGCTCAGCAGTTCTTTTGAAAAAGCTTCCTGAAAAGCTTGGAGACCCCGGGAAATTTCTCATTCCTTGTACTTTTCCGGGTATGGTTGAATGCTTCGCCTTGGCCGATCTAGGTGCTGGCATTAACCTGATGCCATATTCTGTGTGGAAGAAACTCTCTCTTCCCGAACTTACTCCCACGTGCATGACTTTAGAGCTTGCCGATCATTCAATTTCTCGTCCCCTCGGCATTGCCGAGGACGTGTTCGTTAAAGTGGGAAAGTTCCATTTTCCAGTAGATTTTGTGATTGTTGACTTTGATGCCGATTCAAGGGTCCCTCTCATTCTTGGAAGGGGAT
Organism: Artemisia argyi; assembly: GCA_030686995.1. Taxonomy (NCBI): domain Eukaryota; kingdom Viridiplantae; phylum Streptophyta; class Magnoliopsida; order Asterales; family Asteraceae; genus Artemisia; species Artemisia argyi. Next base: position 352,708 of record JARVZY010001897.1, on the reverse strand, counting down.
TCCTTAGAACTGGGCTTGCTCTTATCGATGTATTTGAGCAAGAGATCACACTGCGTGTTGGAACGGAAGCCATCACCTTCAACCTAAATCAAACTTCGAGATACTCCTCCAATTATGACTCAGAATCGGTGAACCAAATAGATGTCATCGATGTTGCTGCTGAGGAGTATGCTTAAGAGATTTTAGGTTTCATTGATGATTCTTCGAGTGAAAATCTCACTCAATCTTCTCATCCCATCATTGCCAATTCTTCTCCTTCCCTCACTCCGTTTGAGGGAAGTGACTTCATCTTAGAAGAAATTGAGGCCTTTCTCAAAAGTGATTCGATTCCTGATGGAATCGATAACTAAGAGATTGACCCCGAGAGGGATATTCTCCTGCTTAAGAAATTATTAAACGAAGATCCCTCTCCTCTTCCTGTTCTACCACAAACACTTCATAAAGAGGAAGTCAAAAAAGTTGAGAAAACTGATGACTTCTCTGAGGTTGAACTTAAGAACTTGCCGCCTCATCTTGAATATGCATTTCTGGAGGGTGATGATAAATTACCCGTCATAATTGCTAAAGATTTAAGTGTTGAGGAAAAGGCTGCTCTCATAAAGGTTTTGAAGTCTCATAAACAAGCAATTGCTTGGCGACTCTCCGACATCAAGGGCATTGACCCTGAATTTTGTACTCACAAGATTTTAATGGAGGACGACTTCAAACCTGCAGTCCAACAACAAAGAAGGGTGAATCCAAAAATTCATGTGGTTATCAAACAAGAAGTGTTAAAACTTCTTGATGCCTGATTGATTTATCCTATCTCGGACAGTCCTTGGGTTAGCCTAATACATTGTGTTCCAAAAAAGGGTGGCATTATTGTTGTCACAAACGAGGAAAATGAGTTGATTCCAACTCGATTGGTTACGGGATGGCGTGTCTGTATTGATTATCGCAAGTTAAATGACGCCACCCGCAAAGATCATTTTCCTCTGCCCTTTATGGATTAGATGCTCGAGAGACTAGCGGGGAATGAGTACTATTGCTTCCTCGATGGTTTCTCGGGTTACTTTCAGATTCCCATTGATCCGCAAGATCAGGAAAAGACCACTTTCACGTGCCCCTATGGAACGTTTGCTTATAAACGTATGCCATTTGGTTTATGTAATGCTCCGGGCACGTTTCAAAGATGTATGATGGCCATATTTTCTGACATGATCGGGAAAACTATGGAGGTCTTTATGGACGATTTTTCGATCATTGGGGATTCGTTTCAATCATGTCTCTCCCATTTAGACAACATGCTCAAACGTTGTGAAGACTCAAAGTTATGTCTAAATTGGGAGAAGAGTCACTTTACGGTCAAAGAGGGCATTGTCCTCGGCCATAAAATTTCAAAGAACGGGATTGAGGTTGACAGAGCCAAGGTGGATGTCATTGCAAAATTACCTCATCCCACAACCGTAAAAGGTGTTAGGAGCTTTTTGGGTCATGCCGGTTTCTATCGTAGGTTTATTCAAGATTTTTCTAAAATAGCCCGGCCTATGACCCATCTCCTCGAGAAGGATGCTCCTTTTATCTTCTCCCCCGAGTGCATCGAAGCTTTTGAAACATTGAAGAAAAAGCTTACTGAGGCACCGATTCTTGTTTCCCCCGATTGGGACTTGCCCTTCGAGGTCATGTATGATGCTAGTGATTATGCGATAGGGGCAGTCTTGGGGCAACGAAAAACAAAACACTTTCAGCCTATACACTATGCAAGCAAGACAATGACCGAGGCTCAAAGTCATTACACCACCACTGAAAAAGAATTATTAGCTGTGGTGTATGCTTTTGAAAAATTCCGGCCATACTTGATATTGACCAAGAGCATAGTGTATAAGGATCACTCGGCTTTGAAGTACCTCTTTGCAAAACAAGATGCAAAGCCGAGACTACTCCGTTGGGTTCTCCTCCTACAGGAATTTGATATCATTATTCATGATAAAAAAGGAGCTGAGAACCTAGCTGCTGAACATCTCTCCCGATTGGAAAACCCCCACCAAGATGTCTTCGAGAGGAAAGAAATTAATGAAACATTCCCTCTCGAAACACTCAATGCGGTTACCTTTCGTGGAGACTCCATTACCCCATAGTTTGCCGACTTTGCAAACTACCTTGCGGGTAACTTTGTGGTGAAAGGGATGTCGTTCCAACAGAAAAATAAATTCTTCAAAGATGTAAAACATTACTTCTGGGACGACCCCTATCTTTTCAAAATCTGTGCGGATCAAGTCATCCGGCGGTGTGTTTATGGCCAAGAAGCCACTGAAATTCTTAAGGCTTGCCATGCTGGTCCCATGGGGGGCCACCACAATCCAAACTACACCACCAAAAAGGTGTTTGACTCCGGTTTCTATTGGGCCTCGATTTACAAGGATGCCCAGGAATTAGTCAAATCCTGTGACGCTTGTCAACGTCACGGGAATATTTCACAAAAGAATGAAATGCCTCAAAATGCAATTCAAGTTTGTGAAATCTTTGACGTTTGGGGCATCGACTTTATGGGGCCATTTCCATCTTCTCATGGCAACAAATACATACTCGTGGCTGTTGACTACTTGTCAAAATGGGTTGAAGCGAAAGCTTTACCCACTAATGATGCCCGAGTAGTTGTGAAATTTTTGAAAGCTCTTTTTGCCCGATTCGGAACTCACGTGCTATTATTAGTGATCGTGGTACGCACTTCTGTAATGACAAATTCGACAAAGTAATGCGAAAATACAGTGTAACTCACCGTCTTTCTAGTGCGTACCACCCTCAAACAAGTGGACAAGTAGAAGTTTCCAATCGGGGCATTAAAAGAATTTTAGAAAGAACCGTAGGTGAAAATCGTGCATCGTGGTCGGATAAATTAGATGATGGACTTTGGGCTTTCCGTACAGCTTACAAAACACCCATCGGGTGTACGCCTTACAAGATTGTGTACGGGAAAGCGTGCCATCTTCCGATCGAGCTTGAGCACAAAGCCTATTGGGCCCTCAAGCATGCAAATTTTGACCTGAAAACTGCGGGTGATCATCGGAAAGTTCAACTGAATGAATTACATGAACTTCGTGATCAAGCTTACGAGAACTCTTTGATCCACAAAGAAAAGACAAAGAAGATTCATGACTCAAAAATCAAGAACCGCGTTTTTAACGTTGGTGATCGAGTCCTTCTTTTAAACTCTAGACTCAAGATATTCTCGGGAAAGCTTAAGACCCGATGGACTGGCCCAATCACTATCGCTAAGGTTTATCCTTATGGCACTGTCGAATTATCTCAAAATGACGGTCCAAATTTCAAAGTGAATGGGCATCATTTGAAACATTACTTTGGAGAGGACATACCATCCATGGTTGTCCCGGATCTCCAAACTTTCCCCAAGGACAATTGAATTCGGGGATCGAGTCAAGCTAGCGACTTGATGAACAAAAACAATAGCACAATACGGGTTTTCACCCGTATCTCTGATTTCTTTCTACTTTCTACCATCTTAGTGTGGGGGAATGGCCAACCCCCCGCTGTTTGAAAATGTATATATTTATATAAGGTTTCATAAAAAAAATGTGTATATATAGAAATAAAGTGAAATATGGTGTTTCCACAGTTAGATTCGAATATTGGTTTTTTCCGTTCAAAGAGTCGGCATAATAGCCAGGACTTTGAATATTGAGGACAATATTCATTTCTAAGTGTGTGTGGGGGGGGGGGGGGGAATTCTAGCGAATTTTATCACAATATATCTTCTAGTACCCTGTTTTTGTCCAAAATTTTCAAAATTTTTTCACTTTATTTCAAAAATTTTGTGGTTATCAGTCCGCCATGTCTAATCGACAAAGGGATTGGCTAATCCAGGAGCAAACGGCTCTTGGTAAAAATAACTCAAATCCGTTGACGGCTTGCAATTTGCCCAAAATTGTATGGTATCTCAACTCGCCATATCTTAAAAAGTGAAAGAGTTGGCTAGCCCGCAAGATTATGGCTTGTAGTAAAGGCAGTGGAAAAACCATAATTGGTAATCAGCTCACCAAGATGTCGACTGTGTCCATCAAGAGTTGGCTAGTCCAGGAGCAAACGGCTCTTGGTAAAGACAAATCAAAACCGTTGAAAGCTGGTGGTTTGCTAAAAATCACATGGTTATCAGGTGGACCATAGTTCTTACTTGAACCGAAACATTTGGCTACTCCAGAAGTGATGGCTTTTGGTAAAGAGATTTCAAATCCATCAAGTTTTCTCAAAAAATTGCTAGGGACTGGCAATAGTTTAGTGTGGGGGATTGATGAGTGCTCAAACACTCATCATTTTGTATTTAAACTGCCAAAACATACAAAAACAATCAAAAAGTCATCAAAATACTGAAATTATCCCAGAGATTGTGTTTTATGTGTTTTAAATGCAAAATGAGCAAAAACAAATGAAAAATGATCAAAGTTTGCAATATTGGCAGTTTCAGTCCCCCAAGTTTCAAAACTTGTAAAAATAGTCCCTATGCATTTATTTTGAAAGAAAAGTCAACCCAAGTCCTTCAAAAATCAAAAGTTATTAAAAATGGACTTTGGGTGAAAAGCTTTGAAAATCTACATGTTTGGTCCCTGGAGTTTGAAAATTTTCGGAAAAGGTCCCTGGGAATTTTAAAAAAGTGGAAAATGAAAATAATGGTCCTTGTGTTATTGGAGTTTGGCAATAGTGGTCCTTGTGAATACTTTGGGAAATCTACAACATCAGTCCCTAAGTTTTTGTAAATTACAAAAATGGTCCTTGTGTTTACTATAATACCAAACGGACCCTTGGCTGTTATTAAAACCCAACAAACAAAAACCAAATCCAATCCACCCCAGGCCCACCTTATCACTCCAAGCCCAACAACCAACAAGCCCTCCTCCATAAAAATAATACTCCCCCGTTTTATTTCCCCTCGGTCAACAAAGGTGAAACCATTGACCTTTCTTCCCCTTCCCAACTTGTAAGCCTGCCACACTCAACCTCCCCCCTCCTCCACCTCAGCAGCCCATTCCATGTTCCCCCTAACTCCCAAATACTTACAAGAAGCATTAATTGTTCTCAAAACCCTCCAAGCAACCCCAACTGCCACATTTGACAAATTAGTGCCAAAACCATTTTAAAGGTCAAGATTGAGTGAAAGCTATCCAAGGGCTGCAAATGGAAGTGGGAAAGATTCAGACAGTCCAAGAAACCCTAATGGTTCCATATATAAAGAAAGAGGAGCAGCAGAGCAAATTGTGTAGTTTTTGAGCTTATTGTAATTTTCTACTTAATGTAAAATTTAATTTCCAAGTCTTAATTTAGCTTTTCAGTTGTAACCTAAGTTTCATCAGTGTAATTCTCAACTTTTTAGTTAATGAAATCCAAGTTTCATATTTAAATTCAACTTTCTCAAATTTTTATGTTTATCTTAATTAGTGGTAAAACTTGCTCCTACTGTTCCATAAGCTCACATTTAATCTTAGTTAAGTCTTTATAAGCTATTTTGAGCACCAATCCTATTTCAAGTTCAATTTTCAAAAAAATAAGAAAAATCAGTAAAAAAAAATAATAAATAAAAGGGAAGCAGAGTTGAATTGGATTGGGTTATGGTTATAGAGGTCTATGGAGACCACTTAGGTTGTGTTCTTAGTAACTTGTTCATGTGGTTTTAGCAGGAGAGGCATCTTGTAAGCTTTACCTTTGAATTTTCTATATCACTGCTTATTTGCTACTTGTGTCTGCTTTAAACTACGTATTATTGTCTGTTGTTGCTTATTAGATAGCCTTATGTTCACCCCCTATTATGATATTTAGTTTATATTGAATTTCATTTTCTTCTCTGTCAAAATACTCTTTAGTGATTTTTGGGTGAATGCTGTTTTCATGTGTATTTTTGTGCTTTAATGATCTTACTTCATCATAAAATAACAATGTGGGTTGGTATTGTGGACTAAAATCATCATTTTCCTCACAAATCCAAAAACAGTCACAGTTAAGGGGTGTTTGGATCAGGTGTAGTACCTGTGCTCTAGTAGTTTTGTTGGTGTTAAGCTGGTTTAGACATATGCATTTGGGTATAATTAGGTTAGCTCAAGCTTAAAATAGGTAGAGTATATAGCAGAAAGTCAAAAATCCATAGTAGGTTCATTAACTGTGTACTGTGGGGGTATTAAGTTCCATAACCCATCACATTAGCTCATAATTTGTAGATTTAGGTTAGATTAACTTTGTTTTAGCTTAACATAATGTTTTAAGTCCATTAGACAGGATCAAACTTCACCAAAGTCAACTATAGTGTTTAACTAAAAAAGTCAAATTGCATTATTGGTCAGATTTTCCAAAAATTCAAAGAATTTTATAGAATTTTGTGAGTGGATTCATGCTCTGAAACTTTTAGGATTTGCAACCCCCCCAGCTAGTCTTCATTGTCCCAGTGTTGTTATATTTTTGGGATTTTTGTGTGGACCCCACCAAGGCTTCAAAGTCACTTACAGGGGAAGTGAGTCCCCTGTGCACAACAGACCATCACCACCACCACTTTGGTGGTTGATTCTGGCCACCCCAGTGGGTCCCACAGGCCAATTTTAGGTTCTTTCAACCCCCCTCCTGGCCGCCTTCTTAGTTTGATCAAGGTTTTGAGCTTAGGCTCAGTGGACCCCACTTGAATCCTCCTATAAAGTTTGTCCCACTTTCAGTTCAGAAATAAGAAATCCTTGTGTTTAATTTGGTTTCCTAGCTTATTGATGTAGCTTATTTGTGTGAATTTAGCTTAAACTTGTCCAAATAACTTAAGTGAACCAGAATCCACCATTGTGGACCCCACATAAGCTAATTTGAGCTTAATCTCTTGTTTGGTCAAAGAAAGTCAACTATTGAGCTAAATAAGCACGTAAGTGCTTATTTTCTGAGTTCTAGTCAAAGTGTTTTTGTAAAAGTTGTTAGTTTTTAGTGATAAAGTAGTTTGGAAAAAGAAAAAACACAAAAAACCAAATTTAATTATAGTGATAGCTTATATTTAATAGAAATTAGCTTTTTAATTTTCTTTTTAGCTTATTTATAAGCACTCTAGCATTTTTATATTTTTATTAATTCTTTTTTATATTAAAGTAATTTTAAAATTTTTTCCAGATTTTTCTTTTGTCATTTAGTGGTTTTTAGAATTAATATTAGTTTAATTAATTATTAATTAATATTAAATAATTAAATAGCATAATTAGATTTTATTAAGTAACACGTAATTTTTATAATTTTTCTAGCTTTTATATAAGTTAAAACATTTTTAGAAATTTTTCTAGAATTTCAACTATTCATTTTCTATTTTTTTAGAATATAATTAGTTTAATTAGTAATTAATTAATTATTAGAATAATAATTTGTAAATTAGTTTAAAAATACATAAAATCAACTTTTTATAAATTTTTTTAGATTCCTGTGATGGTTAATTAGATTTATAAAAATCTTCTTACTTATCTAAGTCTTTTTAGTAATTTTTAATAATTTAAATCAATATAATTAGTTAATTAATAAGTAATTAGTAATTAATTAATAATAAATAATTAAATAGTGTAAAAATAATTTTTCTTTTTCTAAAAATTTTCTTTGTTTATTAGGATTGTAAAAATAATAATTTCACACTCGTAGCCTTTTTAGTTCATCAGTTGTACTTTCTCTCACGTTCGTCAGTGTACGTTTTTAATTGAAACGTACGTTTTTAAGTTTTAGATCATTTCTTCTTAACCTAAATTCCCGTAATCAATCACATAGCTTTCCTAAGCTATTTTAGTTCATAATTCTCAAATAATCCTCATTACAACCCTTTTCTGTGAATAATCACCCGATCACAAGCACGCTAAAGCACAATCTACACCTCGTCGGGACATAACGACCTGGTGATAATCTATATTACCCGGAAGCATTGGTCTGGGTAGTTTGACCTTGTTGACCATATACTTGGTCAATTTAGGTTGACTGTTTATTACCAATCAAAAGGCAAAACAAGCACTTTACAGAGATTAACACCAAGCTAGTTAAGAGGGTTGAGAAATTGGAGTTAAAGGTGAAGTTGTTGAAGGGTAAAAGATCTTCACAGTTGGTTGTTTCTAGTTTTTCAAGTTCAGATGCAGAAGGTTTGGGACTCTCTTCCAAAAAGGGGAGGATGGGTAGTTCTAAGAATGAAGAAGAGAATCAGTTTCAATTTCATGAAGGAACTCAAGTGGTTGATGAAGAGCCTGCTAGTGCAGAAAAAGGGCCTGTTAGTTCAAAAGAGTCTGCTGAAGCAGAGCAAGAGCCTGCTGGGATTCAGAGGCTATTGGCTATGGATTTTAAAGGTTCTGCTCAAAAGTTCTACAAATGAAAAAGGGAATCATAGCCTCAGGGGAGGTTTCTTGTTTCTGATGAACAATCTGCTGCTCCAAGTCAAGAATCAACACCAAAAGACAAGGGCAAGAAAATTATGTTTGAAGATGAAACAAAGCATAAAAAGTTGAAGAAGAAAGAACAACTACAGATGGTTGTAGATGATAAGTTATCCAAATAGCTTCATGAAGAAGAGGTTATGAGGGCTGAAGAAGAGACAAGAATAGTACAAGAAAAATTTGATGCTCAGCTGCAATATATCATTTCCATTGACCCAATTGTAAGGGGTGAAGCTTATACTCTTGTGTGTGATGAGTCTCTTAGCTCAGATGAAATGACAATCAAGCTTAATGATTTCATCACTAAGAAATACAATCAAGAGGCATTGGATGATGTATATTAGCAGATCCAGAAGAATAAGAAGAAAGGGTTTAAAATGCGTCATTCTGAGGCAGATCAGAAGCATTTCTTCAAGCTATATCTGAAATAAATCATTTGATGAATTGAAGCTTCTATACTTAGAGGCTTACAGAAGAAACAAAACCAGTTTCCTCATGGATTCACAAGAAAGGCCTTCCAAAAGAAGAAGGGCTGATCAGAAGGATCAAGCAGCCCAGAAAGAGAAAGCAGACTTGCTTCCTGTTCAGTCAAGCGAAATGATTGTCCATGTTCCACAAATTGTCTTTGCTGAGCCTTTACAAGCAAGACATCCAATCATAGATTGGGAAATCTACTATGACAGATTTGGTAAAGCATGGAAGATAACAAGAGTTGGCAATAAGATTGAAATATTCAAGAACATTGAAAATCTGCTTAGAGCATGTAGCAGAATGGATCTAGATGAATTGTGGGACTTAGTTCAAAAGAAGCTGAATAGAAAGTATAAACCTGATGCAAATGAGCAAGAGCTATGGGTAGAGTTCAGCAGATTATATGACCCAAATCCTCTGATACACATTGGAAATTCCCTTGCCATGATTTATCTGTTTCATGGGAATACTTCAGCATGAGCCATATTCCACATCTTTCCACTCAGAGTGGAACAGAACTTTTTATGCTAGCTGAGAAGGAGTATCCTTTAAGCTATGAAGTATTATCAGTCTTGATCTCCAATAAACTATTATGTGAAGAAGAAACTGATGCAGTCAAAAGACTGAAGGAAAGCATATTTGATCAATATGAAAGCCTAAGGAAGAATAGATGATAAGGTTTTTGGAAGAGTTCCCTCAGATCCTCAAGGTATGAATTTTATTCACAAGAAACTTAGTTATTTTAATAAGGAATAATAAGTTTAGGGGAGGATTGTTGGGAATAAAATGCTCAAGTCAAAGAGCCTTCCAGATGATGAGTTAAGCCTGCTTCTTTGTTTTGTTGAAGTTGAATATAAACTAACAGTACCTTCTGGGTGAGAAGGTACTGCTAGTTGATGAAGGTCCTGCCAGTTTAAATGTCAAGTTGTTATATATTTTATTTATAGATATTTATCATTAGTCTTTGTACAAAGTTACACGTTAAGTAGAAGTAGTTTAGAAGTCTATACCTCTCAGTAGATAATATGGAGTGTTTTACATTGAAAAATGTAATATTAGGATAAGATAAGTTCTCTAGTCTTATTATATTATGCAACTTGACAACTTGTAATAAGGGTTCCTTATCCTATAAAAGGAATCCTTAGTAACCTTCTTAGATAACACTGCATGCATAACTTCAATCATCAAATCCTTTTTATGTATCAAAGATTCAAGGTTATCTTTGTACCCGGTGATAGTTTAGATCAACCGTATTATCTCATAAATAATATTGAATCGTTTTGTGTTATTCAAGTTGTATTCATCACTATAAATTATTCACGTTTACTTATTCACCACCTTCGTTCCTTTAGTGTGTTCTAGTAAATTCCGCGTACTAAATCACATTCATTCATAAATATCCCAAACACATTATTAAGACTAACATCCCAAGTGTTTGTATAATCCGTCACATCTTCCTCCAAGAAAATGAACTTTGAAAGCTTCCCTCCAGAAATATAAATCATCTTCTTGTCATATATAACATGTTAAACCTGAGAAAACAACCAAGGCAAACCTCGCTTAATCGGCGGCAATCTATATATACTAAAAAATCCTAGAAAACAAACTAAGATATAATGCTTGTGGAATGAATGTTTGCAGATTTCCTGGAGTTTATAAAACTAAAGAATCAACAAAAACTTTAAGACTCCGGTTTAAACAAAACTCGCAAAATTTTTCAGAATTTTAGTACCTGACGCCGTCAGGTTATAATTCCTGACGCCGTCAGAATGCTCATGCAAAAATCTTATGTAGAGTTTCCAGAAAATTTCTGGAAAAACTTATGCCTTACTTCCTGGAAAATCCTGCAAACATAATTATGACTCGATACGAGCATTTGACTTAAACAAATACTAATATACATGCTCATTTAATATTGTAGTGAATCAGGCTCATTTTCGTTCTTATAAACAAATTTGGATTTCCCTTACACGTAGCTTTTGCAAAATACCTTTACATGTAATTAAGACGAAGTTAAAAACAAAATAAAGCATTTTCACAATTTACTTTGAAACATGATTTACCAACAATAAAAATGAAACACGCATACGGAAACAAATAAAATCAAACAAATAAAAACACACAAAACATGGGTTGCCTCCCAAGAAGCACTTGTTTTTGTTCGAGTCACGAGCCTGACTCTACCCTTATTTAACGAACATAGGGGAGGTTTTTCCTACACTTAGGATTAAGTGCGGGTGGAAGTAGCGATACACACCCTTAGGGTGGAAGTATGCCTCGTGAGGAAAAAGTGGTGGATGGATTATATGCTCAAAGATGTGTGCTCCTATCATCATAAGCTTACCTAATTTAATTGGGTTAATGGGTGGATTAAGATTTTCTCCTAGAAAGGGATCATTTTCAATCAACTTCGAGAGACTCCTAGTTGGGGATCCATCTTGACCTAATAAACTTGGTTTAAACCCATAATGTTTCTTGTGATCAATCATAAATGGGTGATGTAAGCACATAAGGTCATTTTCCACTCCTATATTGGCTTCCTCTATACAAGGCTTAGAGTTCACTACCTTTGTCCTAAGACTACCCGGACTGTATGGTTTGATGGGTGGATCGAGACCTATTTCAATTCCTAAATTTTCATCCAAGGATGGAAGATTAGGTAACGATTTTGGTTGAGGCTCCGGTTCATTAAAACTAGGAACTTCCCTAGAACTAAGAGTAAGGTTATCATTATAAGTATTCAAACCTATATCCTCTAGTGGTGTTTGGTACAAGGGTTCTACCTCTATCGGGATTCCTAAAGTTTCTTCTACTTCTTCCGGGTATGTCATGGGTGATGTGTGTGCCTCAACTGATAGTAGGACTTGTTGGGTACTTTGTGGGCTTAGATTTTCTACTCTATCCTCCATCTTATCAAGATCACCTATGTGCTCATCATTTACTATTATAGATCTTAACCACGTAGGTGTTTCAACTCTATCCCCAAACAAACTTCTTGCTTGTTCCCTCAGACTTGCTATCAATTAATCCGTAAAAACGTTTGTTGGGTTGTCTATTTTTTTGGCAAGTTGGGCACAATCCTCTATGGTTTCCCATGCTTCATCAGCACTTAATCCCCAAAGGTCCCCATCTGCGGCATGGTCAATGTCCATTTTAGTATGATGAGGGACTTTTTGGAGTAAATTTTTAAAATGAGTCCATGCATCATAGATAGGTTCATCTCGATATTGGCTGAACATCAAGATATCATTAAGAGTGAATGGATTTCATGGTCGGTAGTATGGTGTATTCACGTTCTCCATAATGGTGAACGGAAGAGTCAATGGAAAGGTTTTTTTTACGAACAAAGATACAAAGAAAAGATAGACTACTAGAAAGCTAATAAAAATAAAATAAAAATCTCACTAAAAAGGAATCTAATGAGTAGACCTAATAAAAAGAAATTCTAACCTAGACAATAACTATTCCCCGGGCTGCGGCGCTAAAAACTTGATACGCGGGATTGCACCCTTGCAACAGGTTTTACCTCTCAAGGGATCTTGAGAAGCTTGCAATCCCCGACAGGCAGTGTACCTGATCGTTGTAGTATAGTATAGTGACAAGTACCGGGGGTTTGATCGTTCAACTCAGGAATAGTGTTCGCTAGGATTAGAAAGTCTACTAAACTAGGTCTAGAGGTGAGGGGTGATTCTTTTTGTATTTTTATATTTTATGAAAGCAAGTAAAATCTCGGGTTTTGAAGGAGTGGGCGGAATTAGTTGCTAGTCAACTAACCCAATTAACTACAAATGCAATCAAAATAAAATAAAAAGAAATGAAAATAAACTAATGTGATTATGTGGTGAAAACAATAATGAGAAAAAATGTGTTTACTTAGATTTCATTACTCCCTAGATATCTTTTACCGATTGATTAGCTTGTTACAATTGCATGGATGACGGGTTATATTCCTTAATACTAGTCGTAGGGCCTTGTATAATATTCCCTAACTCTATAAGCTCCTACTTCACTCCTATGTCGAGCTGACTAAAAGCTCCTAACATGGGATCACTAGAATTCACTTATACATTAAATACAACCAAGAATCATAGTACACCTCCAATCATGTTTCTTAAGACGTTCAAGCAAGTTACCAATTGGAAGTCTGCCAGTTTTCTTAAGCCTAACATCGAATACAATCATCCAAAACATTTATAAACAAACCATCAACCAATAATCAATATCTAGGTTTCACTACATCTAAGCAAACACAATAAAAACCTAGCCTAGCATGTTAAAAGAAAGACAAGCATAAGATAGAATCACACAACACATAGACATATCGTATGATTATTGGAAAACTAATCTTCAATTAACCATGGATGGAACAAGGGTTGAAACCCTTATTTTTACATAAAATTTGTCTAGGGTTTAAGCTCTCCAAAGTTCTCCTAATGTTCCACCTCTTTTACAATGAAAAATTGGAAAAATATATATAGATAATACGTCCTGACGGCGTCACGTTGTAGTTTCTGACGCCGTCAACTCGCCGCCAAATTAAGGATCGTATTACCTAGATCCAATCTTGACGCCGTCAAGAAGGAATTATGCTTTGGGCCGTCACATACAATTTGACCCTGACGGCCTCGGTGACGCCGTCAAGTCAATTGCACTAAAAATGTTCTGGGCCATCATGTGTATTTTCCACTTCCACCTCTTTTGCCAAGCTTGACGCCGTAATGTGTAAAGTCTTGACGTCGTCAGGTACTGTTCCTAGCAAGGATTTTGAGACTTTGCCATTTTCTTCACTTTTATGCTCCAAAAACGTCCAAAATGCTTCCTTTTCTAGATTTCTTCTCAAAAGTACCTAAAATGACAAAAGGAACGATTTAGGGCAGTAATTGATCAAATAATCACGAATTCGGGCTTAAATGACCCCTTAAAAGCGGTACACTTTTCGCCTTATCACAACGCATTAAACTTTCCTTTTGTATACCATCTACGAAAAATTGGACATCGTTTATCCTGCAAATGATAAATTACATAAATGAACTTTATAAAAGGTACATATAATATATATAATTTGATATAATTTGTATTAGAAATTGTGGAAAACTAGAAGGGGGGGTTGAATAGTTTTACGTCTTTTTAAGTTTATTATGAAAACTTAGTTTAGTTTTAAAGTCTTGTTTGCTTTTAAAAACTTTGATTCTATCTTATGTGAACTCAAATCTTGAACAATATGAACAACTATATCAAAGTATGAACAATAATAATAATGTAAGCTAAGTATGTGAAATCAACACATGCATAATATAAACAATTATAGTTATATACGAGAGACAGGTAAGTAAACGTTTATTATATAATCCTTAGTTATATTTTGTATGAAAACTATACTTGATCAAAATGATCAATTATATGTATGTTACCTTTTTTGTTTGATTGTAAAAACTGTGTTTTATGAATGAAACTTTTGTTTGATCTTTAAGTAAAATCAATACTAGCACTATATGAGCAACTACTTATATAAACGTCTATGTCTACAAAAGTAATAACGATATAAACAAGATAATAAGTAAGATATGGAAAGATCTAACCGCGAGGCAAAGGATTTATAGTGGTTCGGCTACAAGGACACCTTCCTTGCCCTACTCCACTCCTCGAGTCACCTACTCGAGAGTTTTCTTGACTATGTCAACAAGCTCCCTTATGGCGGAGAAAACCTTACACACCAATATACATACCACAACTTCGTCACAACTTATTCACACCTTCTACACACCTTCTTCACACCTAGTCACTACTTAATCAAACACTACTTCTTCACACCTATCTAGCTTCACAACTATCTACTTCACAACAATCTTCTTCACAACTATCTACTTCCTAGCTCTTCTTCTTCACAATAAACTACTTGTATCTCACTACTTCTATTCACAACTTCTACTCCTAGATCTATCTAGTTACAATACTATCACACCTTTACAATGAATGTACACAACAACCAGACTATATACACAAATCTACAATACTTCACAACTTAATGTTGAAGGAGTATTCTTCTCTTGCACTTTGAGAGATGAGAGGTGAGGGAATGAATCACCTGAAACAAGGATTAACAATTATATGATCAAAGGGTTTTTAGGAGGATGTTTAGAGAGATTTGGATCTGAAAATTTTTGTGCAAGAGGTGAGAAAAATTCCAGGTTTGAGGTGGTATTTATAGGGAAAAATTTCTGACAGAATCTGATAGGGGAGCGTGGCCGGTCCCCTTAATTGTGTGCCAGCCCCCTTAAAATTAAGGGGGCCGCCCAGACGAAAACTGCAGTTTTCTTGTCTTTTTCTGGGGAAAGTTTATTTTGTGAAAAACTAACTGATTTTGGTTAAAATTTTGAATTCATATATTTATTATGAATAAAACATTTTCCTTTATTACCAAAAATGTTTTTCAAAAATATATAATAAGTTTATTTAATTTTATAAACTTTGTATTATTTAAATAAACATCCCTTTGATCATAAAATGTATTAGTCACTTGTTTATTCATACGTTAAGTGATTATGTTGGATGAGATGATATAAACTTGCTTAAAACTTGTTTACGTATTAACTTTGCGTTTAATGTTCTTATATTTTGTGATCGTCAAAACTTAAGGATATTGAAAGATATTAATAACGTTTTTATACATTATTTATATCAACAATCTCCCCCTTTTTGATGATTACAAAATCGAAACTCATTAAACTAAAAATTAATATATATGCAAGTTTTTAGTGTGAGTTTATATCACTTCTCCCCCTTTTTGTTAACATCAAAAAGGTTATCCCGGCGAATGTATAGCTCCCCCTTGAAGTATACTCCCCCTCGTATTGAGGTCATAAGAAATTGAGATATGGAATGCTTGCAAAAATATTTAGAGCACAAACAACATAGAAAAATATGCAATACACAAATAACAAGCATAGCAAACAAATATTAAGGATACATAACAATTAATTCAAAGTGATTATGTTAAAGATCCTAATTTGCCAAAGAGAGCCATCAGACTTGCTTGTAACAAAAGATTGGTTGATTCTTATTTGAAAGTGAAAATCATAAGCATATACTATGCTTAGATGGTTGATGATGGAGTGTTTGGAATGAAATTGGTTAAGTTAGGGTAAGATTGTTGGATTAATGGAGGTATATGTTTGGGTGCATGAATGTTGGAGAGTTTGGTGGTGGATAGTTTAGAGGTGTAGAGTTAGGAGCGGAAGAGGTTGATTGAGAGTTTGGATGTTGTTCAAGCAAGGGTTTTGGATGAGATCTAGTGAGAAGATACTCAATCCAAGTGATGTGTTCATTCAATGAAATGGTTTGTTTTTGGAGAAAGATGCAACAAGGAAATTTGTTGACATGTTTTGCAACTTGTTTCAAGTTGTGGGGTGATGAAGGAGAGCTAGAGGAAAATTATTCCAAGTTGCATTGAGCAAGGCGTAAGGCGAGAAGAGCACAAAGCTCATGGGCTTCCTTGAGTTCTTCAATGAAAATCAAGTGTTCGAATGAAGGTGATGGTGGTGGAGTGTGGTTTTTATTAGGGATGGATGATTGGATTGGTAGGTTGATCGAAATGTGAGGTGTTAGGAATGAGATTGGGAATGTTGTTTTAAGATTGAACATGCTCTTTATATGGCTTATGTGGGTAAGATGAAGGTGTATTTTGGGGAACAAATATAGTGTTTGGTTATTATGATGAGGTTTGTGAAAGGGTTCATTTGAATGAACATGAGGTTTGTGTATCATGAAATATGGTTTGACCTTCATGGGTTAAGTAGTAGTGGTGATGACATACTTTGTAGAGTGTAGGGAATGGTTATATGGTTGAATATTTTTGTGAGGATGACTAGGTGGAGTTATTGGTGAAGATGGGAAATGAGTATCAAATGATGTGATTGGTGAGAGTGAAAGAGCGATGTTTATGGAAGGGATTTCTTGGTAGGTGGGTGTTAAAGATGATGCATTAGGTGCACTAGCAGATGAAATTTGAGGTTGAGGTGAGTAAAGGTTAAGAGGTTTGAGTGTAATGTAGAAGGATAAAGGTTGTTGATATGTAATGTTGGTGGGTAGGAGAGTGAGGTGTTAAGTATGTAATGTTGAAGACATAGGAGGAATTTGGTGTTGGATGTTTGACAACAACATTTGGTTTGACGGGATTTTAATGGAAGTGATGCGTGGGAATCGCAACAGGCTTTACCTCTCGAGGGATCTCGAGAAGCTTACAACCCCCACCAGGCAGTGTACCTGATCGTTGTAGTATAGTATAGTGACAAGTACCGGGGGATTGATCGTTCAGCTTAGGAATAGTGTCGCTAGGATTAGAAAGCCTAATTACTAGTTCTAAAGGTGAGGGATGATTATTTTTGTATTTTTATATTTTATGGAAAGCAAGTAAAATCTCGGGTTTTGGAAGAGTGGGCGGAATTAGTTGCTATTCAACTAACCCAAAACTAAAATGCAATCAAAATAAAATACTAGAAATAAAAATAAACTAATTATACTAAGGTTGTGAGCATTAATTGGAGAAAATGTGTTTACTTAGACTTCACCACTCCCTAGATATCTTTTACACGTTAATTACTTGTTATAGTTGTATGGATGACGGATTGTATTCCTTAATACCCATGGGGTGGCATACACAACTCCCCAATTCTATGAGCTATTATCTCCTCCTACACCATGACCCAGCACAACTATAGGGATTGTAAACAGTGGCTCATGCATTAAATACAACCAATAAAGACCTAGTACGCCTCGGTTCATGTTTCTTAAGACGTTCAAGCATGTCACCATTTGGAGATCTGCCAGTTTTCTTAAGCCTAACATATAAAATCATTCATCTAAGCAAACACAAAAGAGATCTAGCCTAGCATAATGGAATTGAGACAAGAACAAGATATAGACAACCAACACATAGACATATTGATTGAATTAGAAGAACACTTATCTCAATTACAATGCAAGGTATCAAGGGTTTGGAACCCTTGAAAAACCTGTAAAAGTTGCACCAAAATCGTCTTTAGGGTTTCTCCAAAACTTCTCTCTTTTTAATGTGAAAAACTAGAAAACTATATATAGGAAAACAGGGGTGACGGCGTCAAGAACCAGGGTGTGACGCCGTCATCTCGCCGCCAAATACTTCCTCGGACGGCCTTGATCTACTTCTGACGCCCTGTGTGACGCCGTCATGAGCTACGGATTTTAATTCTTGGGGTTTGACGCCGTCATGGGTTAACTCTTGACGCCTTCATGTACTGTTCCAGCATGGAAAATTGAGACTCTGCCGTTTTCTTCACTTTTATGCTCCAAAAACGTCCAAAATGGCTTCTTTTCCAGAATTCACTCTCCAAGTACCTAAAATCACAAAAGGAACGATTTAGGGCAATATTTGATCAAATAAAGTCGGATTCAGGCTTAAATGACCCCCTAAAAATGGATCATTTTTCGCCTCATCATATACCCTTACACTTGAGATTTGCTTGTCCTCAAGCAAATGCGCTTTTATTCTACTCAAAAGACAAGTTAGGGGTCATTTAACACTAATATAAAAGTAATTACAACAAATAATCGTTCCACTAAAGACCAATAGACAAGCACGGAGGTCATACACTAGCACCTCACAAATAGTGTTTAGATACTCACATCTCTCGGGTGTAATAAAGTGTAAATTGCAATATGGAAACGGAAGATATCTCTCACTACCTGTCATAGCAAAATAGATTACCATAGGCTTGGGAAAGGATCAAACCTCCACCACATGGCGTAAGCACCTAGGATAAACTATCAAAGAGGTCTTTTAAAGGGTTGTAACGTTTGGTATAGGGATATGAATTACACGGTTTTGTTGGATAAAGGAAGTTTTACTGGTGGCGAGTTAACAATCTTAGTTAATTACATGTACAATATGGCGTTGCTAAGCCAAGACTAGACTCGACTTAAGCTAATAAATGAAAAATAACAAAAACATAAAATGAATAAAGAATGAAAAGGGATGGTAGTCCGGTTTTTTTTTTATTTTATTTTTTTTTTATTTTTTTTTTGATTTTTTGATTTTTTTATTTATTTATTTATTTTTTTTTTATTTTTTTTACATACACTCTTACCCTACCATCCAAAATAATACATCATAGGGAATTAAGCATTCCCCTTACACTTGAATCTTTACATACTTTACATTTAAACTAATCTAATGACTCGAATTAAGAAAATCAAAACACTTGGAGCACTTTTAGGATTAACGCACATATGGGGGTAATAAATGATGTTCTTCCCAATTACTCCATAAAATAAGTACTTACCCATGAGTCCCAATCGTACCAAAACAATATGTACAAGGATATGACTCGACTTAGCAACCATGTAATCAATTAGAAAGTTAACTTAGGGTTTAACAAATAACAATAATGCACTAAAGATGAGCGCATACACGGAAGGCTAAGGCGATTTGGGTGTACATTTAAGTGGGGTGTAACAAATTCTTCCTTTAAGTAAGATGCTTAAAGTTAGAAACGAAAAGATAGGCTCGGAGGGGTGTACTAGGGGTATCGTGTACTAAAAATGAGTACAACGCTAAGGGTGTGGGAAAAATTAGTTGACTTAAATAGTCAAGTAATATGACTTAAATGGTCAAGTAATTATGATACGGGTTTAACACAAGGGTGATCCTAATGCCTCTTATCATGTAGTAAATCCTACCACACGAATGTAGTCTCACTAGCGGTCTTGGGATGTATCACTAACGCAAGTTCTAGAATCTAAATGCTACCGGTACACTCATAAGCACTAATAGTAAATGCTTTTCCTATCAAATCTAAAGGCGAACCTCACATATTTGTGTGGAAAATTTTTCTGAATATACGGTTATGTGCCAGTCATACAATCTCCTATCCATGAGACGCTTGCTATGGCTAAAGTTTCACTCCTAAATGTTGTAAAAAATTTTAAATTTGGCGCTAAAATTGCACTAACAGGTATTTCTCTTAGTTTTATTACACATCTACCATTAAACAAAACAAACTCAAGCGAAAGTGCATATGTAAGGTATCATCTTTTTACCCTCCCCTTACACTTAAGATGAACATTGTCCCCAATGTTCAAGTAAAGAATGTAAAAGTGAAAAAGTAAAGAGAATGAAATCAAATACTCCCCTGATTCGCTCGGTATGGATTATAGGTTGGCCAGGTTAAATCTTCCTCCAAGAAAATGAACAATCAAAGCTTCCCTTCCAGAATATAAATCATCTTCTTGTCATACATAACCTGTAAATCCTGACAAAAAATAGACAAGACAACCTCGCATAAAATCGGCGGCATCCTATATAAGTTACTAAATCCTAGAAAACAAAGTAAGATATAATGCTTGTGGAATGAAGTTTGCAGATCTCCTGGAGATTATAAAACTTAATAATTCACAAAAACCATAAGACTCCGTTAGAAAAACAAAACCGGTAAAATTTCCAGATTTTAACTCCTGACGCCGTCAAGAGTAAAACTCTGACGCCGTCAGAATGGACCTGCAGAAATTCTTATGTTAAGTTTCTGGAAAATTTCTGGAAAAACTTGGTCCTACTTCCTGGAAAACCCTGCAAAACTTCATTATGACTCAATACAAGCATTTGACTCTAACAAATACGAATATACACGTTCATTTAATATTGTGGAGAATCATGATCGGCTTGTTTCTTAAAAACATATTTGGGGTTTCCCCTTACACTTATCTTTTGCAAAAAATACTTTTAGGTTGGAGTTAAGACTAGGCCAAACAACATAGTAAAGTATTTCCACATTTTAATTGAGAAACATGATCAACCAACAATAAAAATAAAACATGCATACGGAAGCAAATAACAATCAAACAAATAAAATCACACAAAACATGGGTTGCCTCCCAAGAAGCGCTTTTCTTTATTTACGAGTCTTGTAGCTAGACTCAAGGCTATGGGTTACTACGTGATCTCATCATTGGAAATGATATACCCCATGTAGTTGCGATCATTACTATTATGGTGGTAGTGCCTCAACCTATCGATACTCGCAATCACCATTCCACCTAATTTGCTTCTCAATTTAACTACCCCATCTTGGCTCAATTCTTCGATTGTGAATGGCCCATACCACCAAGGACTAGGTTTATCGGGTGGTATTGTTGTTTCCAAGTGTCTCAAGAGCACCAAGTTCCCTTCCTCAAATGGTGTATGACTTTTTTCATGTCGAGTATGTTCGAATTCAATTGGAACCTTATTGCCTTTTCTTCTTTCATCCTTAGCTTTCTTATAGCTTTTTATTCTTGCCTCCCATGCAAGAATCTTATTCTGAACACGAATGGGTGTCGTGCCAATGTTGTTTTTGATCATTCTCCAACTCAAATTCTTATGCCCACTTCGCGGGGTCATGGGGAAGCTAATCTTTCTTTTTCCAGATTTAAGCTCAATCTTCCTACCTTCATACTTAATGACAGCCCTAGCGGTGGTGAGGAATGGTGCCCCGAGGATTATTGGCATGCATCCATCTCCTTTATCATCAATGATCATGAAATCAACGGGGTACATGAATCCTGCAACATTAACTAATACATCTTCTGCGATTCCTAGGGGGTATACGTACGAGTGTCCAACAAGAGATAACCTAACACGAGTAGGTGCTGGCATTTTTGACGTTAGTTGGATGTAAATAGTTAGGGGCATAAGATTTACTTCCGATCCTTGGTCGGCGAAAGCACTAAGATATTTCAAGTCCCCGATGCTTGTTGGTATTTCAAAGTTCCCACATGCCACCTGCTTAGTAGCTACCTTTTGTACCACTAGTTTTTCGAATACTGATCCTCCGGGTAGTGTATCATACTCATCTTTCACTTCTTCCTCATTCTCAGACCCCTGATTGGGAGGTTGGTTACGCCCATCACCCTTAATCCAATTTGTTATGGTGTTTTTGTTTATATCATGCTTCAGGTAGTAACTCAAAGGTTGAGATTCTGGTGGTTTTTCTAAGGTCTGTTTAGCAGGAGTTTCTACCTTCTCGTTATCTTTTTGGACAATGGTGATGGAGTTAACAAATTGGGTGGTGGGAGTGACGCTTTCTTTCCTTAGTAGTATTCATTCGGGGGCTCTCTGGTTGGCATACTCCTCCAATAGACTCAACATCTCATTCATTTTCTCCTGCATCTCCTCTTTTTGCTTATAAACTGCTTCTTCGAATCTAGCAAGCCGATCAGAGTGAGTTGCCATATATTCTCTCATCCTAGCCTCAAACTCCGAGCTAAGTTCCTTGGTAGGGGAACAAGGTGGGGTGCACCTTTGAAAAGTCTCGACATGTTCTCTAGAAGGTGACTCAGATAATGGTGCCGAAGTTTGTTTTGAGACAGAATTGACAGCGGCTTGTCTAGGACTTAAAGGTCTCCTTTGCCTTTCCTCAAAACAGTCAACTTTTGCCTCAAGTTTGCATAGGAGTTCATCGGGGATTTCGGTGGTTCCTCCAGATGTCGAGACTGCATTGATGGCCGCTTCTATCGTATGTTTAAATTCCCAAATCTCATGATTATCAACAGCGAGCTCTTCGATAATTGCCCAAGACTCCTCGGCGTCCTTATTACGCAATTTACCTCCCGCGGCCCTGTCGATGGTGCGCTTAGTGTGATAGTCAACATGGTCGTAGAAAATCTGGACTAATAACCAAAGGTTTATGCCATGATGAGGGAGCTTGTGGAGAAGATCCTTAAAACGGGCCCAAGCTTCGTAGAAATTTTCACCCCGCTGTTGCTCAAACATCAAAATGTCCCTTCTAAGCATTGCAGCCTTTTCCGGCGGAAAGAATTGGGTGAGGAAGCGATTGGCGAGATTGTCCCATGTGGTGATGGATCCCGCGGGTAAACGCTCAAGCCATTGACTAGCTTGATCCCATAGAGAGAATTGGAATAGGCGTAAACGGGTGGTCTCTCTAGTTTCAACACCTAGGTCTATGGAGTCTACGATTTTGAGGAAGTCCTTAAGGTGTTGGTTTGGGTCTTCGGAACGAAGTCCATGGAATGCACATCCGCTTTGCACCAACCGGATGGTGTCGGATCGCAAGGGGGTCACATTGTCTCCGATGAGCTCAATGGTGTTTCGGTAGCCTTGGTGGCTAGGTCGGGAATACTCTCCTAAGGTTCAGGGCCTAGGGGGTTCTAGTGGTGGGTTTTGTTGTGGTGGGATGATGGGTTCAAAGATGTTACCACCTTCCATGATGTCGGATGGTAAAGAGTCACGAACAAAGGCACAAAGAAATAAGATAGACTAAAGAAGACCTAAAAAATGAAAAATAAAAATCTTACTAGAAAGGAATCTAGCAAGTAGACCTAATAAAAAGAAATTCTAACCTAGACAATAACTATTCCCTGGGAGGCGGCGCCAAAAACTTGATGCGTGGGAATCGCAACAGGCTTTACCTCTCGAGGGATCTCGAGAAGCTTACAACCCCCACCAGGCAGTGTACCTGATCGTTGTAGTATAGTATAGTGACAAGTACCGGGGGATTGATCGTTCAGCTTAGGAATAGTGTCGCTAGGATTAGAAAGCCTAATTACTAGTTCTAAAGGTGAGGGATGATTATTTTTGTATTTTTATATTTTATGGAAAGCAAGTAAAATCTCGGGTTTTGGAAGAGTGGGCGGAATTAGTTGCTATTCAACTAACCCAAAACTAAAATGCAATCAAAATAAAATACTAGAAATAAAAATAAACTAATTATACTAAGGTTGTGAGCAGTAATTGGAGAAAATGTGTTTACTTAGACTTCACTACTCCCTAGATATATTTTACACGTTAATTACTTGTAATAATTGTATGGATGACAGATTGTATTCCTTAATACCATTCATGGGGTGGCATACATAACTCCCCAATTCTATGAGCTCTTATCTCCTCTTACACCATGACCCAGCACAACTATAGGGATTGTAAATAGTGGCTCATGCATTAAATACTACCAATAAAGACCTAGTACGCCTCGGTTCATGTTTCTTAAGACGTTCAAGCATGTTACCATTTGGAGATCTGCCAGTTTTCTTAAGCCTAACATATAAAATCATTCATCCAAGACAAGAATAAACAAGTAATCAACACATAATGAATATCTAGGTATCATTAGATCTAAGCAAACACAAAAGAGATCTAGCCTAGCATAATGGAATTGAGACAAGAACAAGATATAGACAACCAACACATAGACATATTGATTGAATTAGAAGAACACTTATCTCAATTACAATGCAAGGTATCAAGGGTTTGGAACCCTTGAAAAACCTGTAAAAGTTGCACCAAAATCGTCTTTAGGGTTTCTCCAAAACTTCTCTCTTTTTAATGTGAAAAACTAGAAAACTATATATAGGAAAACAGGGGTGACGGCGTCAAGAACAAGGGTGTGACGCCGTCATCTCGCCGCCAAATACTTCCTCGGACGGCCTTGATCTACTTCTGACGCCCTGTGTGACGCCGTCATGAGCTACGGATTTTAATTCTTGGGGTTTGACGCCGTCATGGGTTAACTCTTGACGCCTTCATGTACTGTTCCAGCATGGAAAATTGAGACTTTGCCATTTTCTTCACTTTTATGCTCCAAAAACGTCCAAAATGGCTTCTTTTCCAGAATTCACTCTCCAAGTACCTAAAATCACAGAAGGAACGATTTAGGGCAATATTTGATCAAATAAAGTCGGATTCGGGCTTAAATGACCCCCTAAAAACGGATCATTTTTCGCCTCATCAGGAAGTTAGGTTTTTCTTCTCCAAATGGGTTTTTTGGTGGTTTTGGTTTAATGGGAGAGGAAATGATGAGATGAGTGGAGATTGTGAGGAATGAGAGTGTTTATAATGTAGGATTGGTAGGATCAAGGATGGATAGACTTTGATGGAAGGTTTAGGATAGAATAAGTTTGTGAATTTTGAGAAGTGTAGGATGAAATGGGCTAAAAAGTAGAAAAAGGAAACAATACCTTCTGTAACACCCCCAAAATACCGCAGCGGAAGACTGTGTCACTGGGGTGCTACTTCATAATACAAAGTACAAGTTATAGAAAAAGACCTCTAAATGAGACGTTTTGAAAAGTTACCATTCGATTAATGAATTCAAAGTTACAAACATGAGATTCCCAAGTATGATACATAAATGTATACAAAATGTTTTGAAAGGTAAATGATAAAAGCGTATGTCTTCAGAATATGCAGCTTGACTCTAAGTTCCACGCACTAGCTATCGCCTTACTAACCTGAGATAAACATGCTAAAGTGTCAACATAATGGTTGGTGAGTTCATAGAGTTTGTCTTAAAACAGTTGAAAAGTCTTTAAAGAATATTCGCATAGCAAAGGCATCGTGAATCCACTCAGTTGCAAGTCCCACCCATAACAACACTTGCAACCTGTGTGTTCACAACCCACTGCTAACATATAGTATGATTTCGATATATGTGTATACGATATATGCACGCTTAATGTAAAGTATCACTGCCTACAGAACCTCATGACAAGAATAAGCACAAATGCCTCAAAGCTGGATTATATTCACCGATGGCCAGGAATATATGGCAATGGTGGGGGCGTCAGCCCGATAGTACTATCAATACCTCTCCATCGGCTCCATCCAGGAGTTAAACAGTGGTTAAAGAATATAGCGTATAGAATAGTTTTCACACATTAAGGTACATATCATAATAAAAATACACATCATGTTTAAGAGTATAAAAGTATAGCATAGCATATGAGTAAAATTGTCTTTAGTAAAAGAGAAAGCAAGTAGTTTAAGCATGTATCTCTCCAAAAGAGTTTAAAACAAGTATGAAAAGAGTAGGGGCTATGACTCACCTTAAGCTTGTGTAATGAGAAATGATAGTGGTAGTCGAATCGCGAAAGTCTCTAAGAGCAGCCTATAATAGAACGTTGCGACTTAGGTTTGGAGTAACATCTAAGAATACAAAGAATTGCCTATATATGTCTTGCATAATGTTCATGATGTAGTACTTAGTATATAGTGTAAGTCTTTGAATATAAATGGTTTATGAAACATGTATAGGTTGTATATCTCTTACTACCGTTCAGGCCGACATAATTCAGAAGTCATGGAGTAAACGTTCGAGGAGCCAGGACACTTTAATTCATAAATCCACAACTCATCTCGATGGCTTACTTAATGAACTCCTCACATGAGGCTCCCTACTATTGTAGTATTTGATAAAATATATATAAGTTTTTGATTCGAAAAGTTACATGGTCTTTAGCCGTGGCTTTGCTGTAACCTTGGTCATTGTTACATGGTCTTGAGACTCAACCTTGGCTTTAGCCATGGTTGTGGTCTTGGCTTTAGGGCATTAGACCTCTTGGTCTCATCTAATTATAACCATTATATAGTTACTTGAATATTTCAAAATAGCTGTTAAGAAAATGAAGAAAATATCTTTCATTATTGGTTTTCTGGGCTCGTACACCTAAGTTTCTGAAGAAAATGTGATTCCGGACAACTATCGTGCTTTAACTTTTTCATGAAACGGAACAGAAGGGCCTCTTTTTGCGTGTTTTATGTTCTATCACAGAAAGTATTTAGGCAGTTTTGCCGCAAAGTTTTGGTAACTTCAAATGGTCATAACTTTTGACTCGGGTACTCGTTTTGGGTGATTCAAATTGCTATGTTTTCCTTGTTAAGTACTCTTTAACAGTAAGTAAGTGTCCAATATCATAATTGTAATATTTTGGTCGTGGTTCTCCAAGAAAGTTACTAGTTTACTTGTTTAAATATCATAAGTTAACATATATATACCATAACTTGTTTTACCAATTTTTATATATCATGAACATAATACAAAGACCATATATAGCATGAATGAAACATAATAAGCATGAAAATGATATTGAGAAAGAAAGTGTATTAGGGTTTCTTACAACTTTTGGCTTTCTAAAGAAAGGAAGTCAAGTATGAACTAGGACACTAAACCTATGCTTGCAAACCCTTCACCACAACTCTTGTAAACCCTTGCTATAACCCTTTTGAAAACCTTCTTAGCTCAGCCGTAGTACCCTTGTGTAGCTCCTAATTTATCCATGGAATCACCAAATAAACACTAGTTTCATGTAGAGAATAACTAGGCCTTGAACTTTGATGTAATACTTGTTGCTTGAAAATCAAAGGACCAAGAGTGTATGAATTATGGTTTGTTCGGTTTTGGTGATGAAGAAAGGAAGGAAATGAGTTTTCTTATCATAAAATGGAAGTATATATAAGCTAGAATGAGGAGGTTACTAACTTGGGATATTTAGGAAGCTTTCTTAGCAAGTTGAACACATGTAATCATCTTAAGGTTAGAAGCATGAGATCAAGCCACATGGGGATGACTCCCCCACCCTAAGTCGGTTTCACAATGGATAGGAAGGATGAGTTGGTGGTTTTTGGTATTATCCTACTTATGGAGCTAGTTTTGGACCCGTAAAATGCTAACCGTAAGTTGTTATGCCACTAAACGTAAAACTGGGTATCCTAAAAATATGAAACTTGAAAGAATGACTAAACTTGTCAATATACTCCATAATAAAATATAAAATGAGTGGTAGGTTCTATTGGGTTGCTCAAACCCTGCTAAAACTGGAAACACGGGTCTAAAACGCGTAATACGTAAAACGTACGAAAGTTGCGTAAAATTGAGAAAAGTAAAATGTAACTTTTCTAATAGGATAATAATGACTTAAAATGACCTATAATGTCTAGGCTGGGCTCAGTCTAGTGTCGGTTGGTATCTAATGTCTTTAAACTTAAAACCGTAAGCCTAAAAATCAAGGAATGATTTATAAAATCAAGGAATGATTTTTGGTCAAAGGAGGAGGGAAAAATATGTTGACTTATTCCAAAAATGTGAAAACTCAAATTGTCATAGAAACGCAGTGCAGGTATAGGCTAAGGTTACGGCTAAGTAAAAGTGTTTAAAAACGAAAAATCCTGTTTCTCACGGCCGAGGTTTATTTGGTCTCGTTTTTCTCAGTCATGATTAATTCTCAAATAAATCATGAGTGTATCAAATATTTTTCTGATGCGGGGAAAATTAACGCGGTCGAGTTTCGTTGTGCGTAGGATTTTTAAATGACGTTTTAACCTAAACGTGTATTTCCTTAATAACTTTCGCGAAAATGATCTGATGAGTGTCAAACTTTTATTTTGCCATGGAAATGATTTATCATACGAGAATATGAAATAAAAATCAAATTTTGGAAAAGTGAATAGTAAAATGAATAGTAAAGTAATAGTAAAAATGAATAGTGAAATTTTCGGGAATAGAAGTTAACCTGAAAATGTGAATTGTTACAGTCTCTACCCTTTAAGGAGAACTTTGTCCCGAAGTTCAGTTGATGTTAACTACTTACGGTGTGTCTAAGAGAATTCGGGATTTCAGGATCTCTAAAATAGTGGTGTTTACTCTGATTCATCTAAGATTGTGGTTAAGGAGTCGTATCGGATAAAATTAAGCCCACTTGTTTATAATTCATTACTTACATAAAGAAGTGTCCAAATTTATGTAAGTAAGGGATCATAAACTTATGGTTCGGTGATTTACAATTTCTTTATTTAAATAAAGAGGCGTCCCAATCCATTTAAATAAGGAGATTCTAAATCATCCTACTTAAGAATTTCCAACACAAAAACTCTCTTTCTGAGGCAGATAGTAAGATAATCAAGTCATCAAATCCCTAAAGCTAAGCAATAATATTATTTAACTCAAACCTTATGTCTCATTAAACAAGAACTGTCACAAGATCAAGTTAAATAATTAGTTATTACTAAGCTCCATATTTTTAATGACTCGACTAATCTCTGGGGTTCCTTATAATACTAAAGTCACATCATCTAACAGCGTGGAACTAAACCAACAACTAACAAAAAGCGTATGTGTATGTAGTGTGTGTAAGGCAAATAAAGAGGAGAGTGTTAACGTATATAGCAGTTATAGTCTAGGCACTAAATGTAACCTAGTTCTCTATAACCAAGGCTCTGATACCAATCTGTAACACCCCGAAAATACCGCAGCGGAAGACTGTGTCACTGGGGTGCTACTTCATAATACAAAGTACAAGTTATAGAAAACGACCTCTAAATGAGACGTTTTGAAAAGTTACCATTCGATTAATGAATTCAAAGTTACAAACATGAGATTCCAAAGTATGATACATAAATGTATACAAAATGTTTTGAATGGTAAATGATAAAAGCGTATGTCTTCAGAATATGCAGCTTGACTCTAAGTTCCACGCACTAGCTATCGCCTTACTAGCCTGAGATAAACATGCTAAAGAGTCAACACAATGGTTGGTGAGTTCATAGAGTTTGTCTTAAAACAGTTGAAAAGTCTTTAAGGAATATTCGCACAGCAAAGGCATCGTGAATCCACTCAGTTGCAAGTCCCGCCCATAACAACACTTGCAACCTGTGTATTCACAACCCACTACTAACATATAGTATGATTTCGATATATCTGTATATGATATATGCATGCTTAATGTAAAGTATCGCTGCCTACTGAACCTCATGACAAGAATAAGCACAAATGCTTCAAAGCTGGATTATATTCACCCAAGGCCAGGAATATATGGCAATGGTGGGGGCGTCAGCCCGATAGTACTATCAATACATCTCCATCGGCTCCATCCAGGAGTTAAACAGTGGTTAAAGAATATAGCGTATAGAATAGTTTTCACACATTAAGGAACATATCGTAATAAAACTACACATCATGTTTAAGAGTATAAAAGTATAGGATAGCATATGAGTAAAATTGTCTTTAGTAAAAGAGAAAACAAGTAGTTTAAGCATGTATCTCCCCAAAAGAGTTTAAAACAAGTATGAAAAGAGTTGGGGCTATGACTCACCTTAAGCTTATGTAATGAGAAATGATAGTGGTAGTCGAATCACGAAAGTCTCTAAGAGCAACCTATAATAGAATGTTGCGACTTAGGTTTGGAGTAACGTCTAAGAATACGAAGAATTTCCTATATATGTCTTGCATAATTTTCATGATGTAGTACTTAGGATATAGTGTAAGTCTTTGAATATAAATGGTTTATGAAACATGTATAGGTTGTATATCTCTTACTACCGTTCGGGCCGACATAATTCATAAGTCATGGAGTAAACGTTCGAGGAGCCAGGACACTTTAATTCGTAAATCCACAACTCATCTCGACGGCTTACTTAATGAACTCCTCACACGAGGCTCCCTACTATTGTAGTATTTGATAAAATATATATAAGTTTTTGATTCGAAAAGTTACATGGTCTTTAGCCGTGGCTTTGCCGTAACCTTGGTCATTGTTACATGGTCTTGAGACTCAACCTTGGCTTTAGCCATGGTTGTGGTCTTGGCTTTAGGTCATTAGACCTCTTGGTCTCATCTAATTATAACCATTATATAGTTACTTGAATATTTCAAAATAGCTGTTAAGAAAATGAAGAAAATATCTTTCAGTATTGGTTTTCTGGGCTCGTGCACCTAAGTTTCTGAAGAAAACGTGATTCCGGACAACTTTCGTGTTTTAACTTTTTCATGAAACGGAACAGAAGGGCCTCTTTTTGCGTGTTTTATGTTCTATCACAGAAAGTATTTAGGCAGTTTTGCCGCAAAGTTTTGGTAACTTCAAATGGTCATAACTTTTGACTCGGGTACTCGTTTTGGGTGATTCAAATTGCTATGTTTTCCTTGTTAAGTCCTATTTAATAGTAAGTAAGTGTCCAATATCATAATTGTACTATTTTGGTCGTGGTTCTCCAAGAAAGTTACTAGTTTACTTGTTTAAATATCATAAGTTAACATATATATATCATAACTTGTTTTACCAATTTTTGTATATCATGAACATAATACAAAGACCATATATAGCATGAATGAAACATAATAAGCATGAAAATGATATTGAGAAAGAAAGTGTATTAGGGTTTCTTACAACTTTTGGCTTTCTAAAGAAAGGAAGTCAAGTATGAAATAGGACACTAAACCTATGCTTGCAAACCCTTCACCACAACTATTGTAAACCCTTGATATAACCCTTTTGAAAACCTTCTTAACTCAGCCCTAGTACCCTTGTGTAGCTCCTAATTCATCCATGGAATCAACAAATAAACACTAGTTTTATGTAGAGAATAACTAGGCCTTGAACTTTGATGTAATACTTGTTGCTTGAAAATCAAAGGAATGATTTATAAAATCAATGAATGATTTTTGGTCAAAGGAGGAGGGAAAAATATGTTGACTTATTCCAAAAATGTGAAAACTTAAATTGTCTTAGAAACGCGGTGCAGGTATAGGCTAAGGTTACGGCTAAGTAAAAGTGTTTAAAAACGAAAATTCCTGTTTCTCACGGCCGAGGTTTATTTGGTCACGTTTTTCTCAGTCATAATTAATTATCAAATAAATCATGAGTGTATCAAACATTTTTCTGATGCGGGGAAAATTAACGCGGTCGATATTCGTTGTGCGTAGGATTTTTAAATGACGTTTTAACCCAAACGTGTATTTCCTTAATAACTTTCGCGAAAATGATCTGATGAGTGTCAAACTTTTATTTTGCCATGGAAATGATTTATCATACGAGAATATGAAATAAAAATCAAATTTCGGAAAAGTGTCAACCAAATAATTGAGTAGTCCAGAGCAAACGGCTACAGGTAAAGACAACTCAAATCCGTTTATAGCTGATGATTTGCTAAAAATCATATGGTCATCAGTGTACCATAGTTTTCGAACTTAAACATTTGGCTACTCCAGTAGTGATGGCTATTGGTAAAGAGACATCAAATCCATTATTTTCAATGATTCACCTCTCACAGGAGTTAACACACCTGGATGTGATGAGAATAGTATGAAACTAATCTATTTTGATGTACATTTGGTCATTTGTTGCTGCAAAGAATGGAGTTTTCAAGTATGTGCTGATCATAGAGATCCTGCTGATGATGTTCGACTTCAATCCTCTTGGTTTGTAACTTTAAATGTCTATCAAGAATCTTGAACTTAACCATGTCAAATTCAAGATTAGGGGAGGATTGTTGGGAATTCTGCTAATTGAGAATTCTGCTGACGGTTACTGCTGAATGATACTGCTGAAGAGCTGGTTTCAGCATTATTAGTTTCTACGGAAATAGATATTCCGTATTTTATGTAATATAGTTAGGATATGCATGAGTTTATTTAGGAAGTGATAATGCATATCTTTTAAAGTTTTTAGAATATACGTTTCTTGTGAAACGGTTTAGGGTTCCTTGTGTATAAAAGGAACACACGATTATGTATTGTACACACGTTTTTAGAAAACACTTTCAGTATTATTAAAAGATCCATAGAGGATCAAGTGTTCTTAGTATTTATGTAGGGATCTATATCTTGATAGATCACGAGCCAATAGATCGTTAGCCTACTAATGTAATCACCAGTAAGACTAAGTGAGATAATCTCTGTGAGCTTGTAATTATTGCGGAATATAAAAACAAACTTATACTAAACTAGATCCTCTATGGATCAATAAACTTTTACTAATAATGTTATGAAAACTCGTACGTATTACAATGACCTAGGGTTCCTTATATACTAGTGGAAACCCTAACCTTTCTTACAAGAAACAAATAATAATAAACTAATAAAAGATATTCTACGTATCTTGTCGTAAATTACATAAGTTCTATCCACGGTTTAACTCTATCCGTAGGATCTCTATATATCCGCAAGAACCATTCATCAGCAGAAAGTCACTAAGCTTCCGCAGGAACCTGTTAGCAGTATCAGTCAGCAGTATCTTCAATAATTCCTTACAATCCTCCCCTAATCTTGAATTTGACACAGTTAAGTTCAAGATTTCTTGATAGATCGCCAATAGCACAAACCAGAGGATTGAGGATAAACATCAGCAGCAAAGAATCTTCATAAATAGAATCTCTATGATCAACAAGCATTTGAAAAGCACCATTCATTGCAGCAACACAAGACTAAATGTACATCAAAACAACTTAGTTTCATACTATTCTCATCACATTCAGGTGTGTTAACTCCTGTGAGAGGTGAATCATTGAAAATAATGGATTTGATGTCTCTTTACCAATAGCCATCACTACTGGAGTAGCCAAGTGTTCTCAGTTAAAAACTATGGTACACTGATGGCCCAAAGAATATGATTTTTAGCAAATCATCAGCTATAAACGGATTTGAGAGAGTCTTTACCTGTAGCCGTTTGCTCAGGACTAGTCAATTATTGATGAAATATCATCTTGGTCAATTGAATACCAAACATAGTTTTCCACTACCTTTACCACAAGCCATATACATGTGGGCTAGCCAATTATTTGGAATCCTAAAAGGAAAAATCCATGGTCAATTGACAACCATTTCAACTCTCAGCAATAAAGCATTGGTGAGTTGAGAACCCTATGGTTTTGAGCAAACCATTACAGCTATCAACAGATTTGATGAGTCTTTACCAAAGCTGTACCCTTTGGACTAGCCAACTTTTTGATGGAATAGTCAACATCAGGTAAGTTGATGACCAGAAAAAGTGTGATAAGAATCAACACCAAACCTGCATACAACATACACAAAACTATACAAAAATGTTGGTTTTTGTTTTTTTTGTTTTCTTTTTTGTTTTCTTTTTTTTTTTTTTTTTTTTTTTTTTTTTTTTTTTTTTTTTAAACTAAAAGAAAAGAAAAATATACAACAAAATATCATACCAAAACCAGCTCATTGCAGATAGGATTCCATTTGAATACCATACTTAGTTTTCAGTTCCTGCTTAGTTAAGATGCTTCTTCTGATGAACCTTATCAATTGTTCAGCAAGATGAAGCTCATTTTCAGTCATATCCAAAGGAACTGAAAGCTTTGCCTCTAGCATGAGTTTCATCACTTCCATAGTGATTGGATAAAGAACATCAGCCTAGCAGTATAAGGTCTTACCAGTAGTTGTTACAATCATATGAACATTTGGAAGTGGAAAGAACTTCCAATAATCAACCGCCCATGTCTTTTGACCCTTCCATACTTGAAACTTTACACCAGAATCACTCTTATAAGAATCACACAAAATCTGCAAATCTCCCATCAAATACATTCCAATTTCATCAGGGGAATGAGTTTGATAATACTTGGTAACCCAGTCATAAAGTGAGAGAAGGTCTTGCTTATCCACCATATGTAAGATTTGGCTCAGAAACAAGAATGTCTTAGTAGTTCCATCTTGTCTAGTAATAACATTCACTTTTCCTTGACCAAGCTCAGAATCAACAAGTTCCCACTTCATAATTTTCTCCCAAACAACAGGGTCTTGACCATCATCAGAAGCATAATCAAGGAAATTAGTACTGTCCTCTAAAGGAATATCTTTCGGAGCCTTCCTCTTTATAGCTTTAGTCTTCCTCCTAGTGCCAGTAGTAACAGGAATAGAAGGACCATCATCAGGTTCTTCTTTAGGCACTTGTTTGGAAGTATCAGCAGGAACATCTGCAGAATCATCATCATCAGGTACTTCTATTGGAGTATCTGCTGAAGCATCATTGGTAACATCATGTGGAGCTTCAGTAGTATCAGGATGAGAAGTAGCAGGAGTATCATCCATCTGAGCATCAGGAGTATCACCCATCTGTGCATCAGGAGTATCATCCATCTGAGGCAAGACTGAAGGAGATTGCACTTTCTCCTGACCACCATGAAAGGACCCAATAGACTCAGCAGGTTGATCAGCAGTATCATGAAGCTTAGCTCTCTTAGCTTAAGGCGCATCCAAAAGTCTACCTCTAAACTTCAGAACATCTTGGACATGTATACCAGAGGAATGAAGATTTGAAATGATCTTGTCATAGTAGAAGGTGAGCTATTTATCTGAAAATCCCCAAACCTTCTTTTGAATCCATCCTGACCCAAACATAGAACATCCCTGATTCTTTTCAAAATTCCTCATGTATTTCTTTATTTCTGCCTTTGTCCATGGTCTTTCCCTTAGATGCTTAGCTTTTCTCTCTTCCTCCTGTTGTCTCTGCAACCTTCCTCTTTCAACCATCTTAACAAAAGCAGGATTATCAACTCCAAGAACAGATTCACCCAAATTAGGCTTAGAAGCAGCCTGTTCAGCCAAATTTTCCCATTGTTCTGCAGAAAGATTCTTAGCTATTTCATCTAGTTCCTTTTGTATTTCAGCAGGCAAGGTGCTAGAAAATTGAGTGCCCATCTTATCCAAGTCATCTTGAATTTTCCTAGCAAGTACTTCTGAGGCTTTCAAATCCAATTAAACTTAGTAGTTGCAGCATCCTCTTCAGCTTGCAAACGTGCAGCAGCAATCTCACTAAGTTTTTCATTAGCAAGTTCCACCTTGGACTTCACTCTTGAAGGAATGTCCTGATCAATCATGATGGACTTGCCTTTGTATTGCTTAATTGTAGTAGTCTCAGGAGGAACAAAAATCTTATTAGGAGAATCATTAGGACATTCAGCTTGGATATCTGCTGATGTAGCATGAGTGCCCACTTCTGGCATAGTAGTAGGAAAAGATTCCTTTCTATGAACATCAGCAGAAGTCTTCTTTCTAGGAGCATCAGCAGACTTCTTATCAGCAGAATGCTTTCTCTTGACATAAATGACTCTGGAATCCTTTGGAACACTTGCATCAGCAGTATGAGCAACATCAGCAGTTGGAGCAGGCCTAACATTAGTAGAATGAATAGAGGGTGCAGGCCTAGCATCAGCAGCATTCTTCTGAACACTCTCCAATGTAGTAGCAGCAAGAAGTTCAAGGCCTTCCAAGTCAATGTTGTCAGAGGCTTTAGTAGATTCCTCATCTGATTCATACACCACACCTTGTCTCTTCCTTTGCTTAAGCTTAGCCTCCAACTTCTTAACTCTTCCAATGAGAGTCAGAACAGCATTTCTAAGATTCTTTTTGGTGAAGTTCAGATCATTCTCCAATTTGTTCACCTTAGTTACATACCTGTTCAACAAAGAAGATACAGAAGTGAGAGTAACAGGACCTTCAGCTCCACCAACAGGGATATCTGTGGCATTGGAAGCATCATTGGTCCTGTGAGTAGAATAATCAAAATTTACATCTACATCTACATTTACATGATCCTCAAAATGAGGTCTCAATGGACTAGGTGTTGGAAGTCTTGTAAATTGTGGTGAGTGTACAGGTTGGTCAGGCCCAAATTCTCATTAATCTCATGCTGAGGAGAATTAATATCCATTGGTGAAGGTACAGGTGTGGGTGACCTAGGAGAGGGTGGTGGCTGAACATCAGGAGTAACTGATGCACTTGCATCAGGAACAACTTCAGTTCTGTCAGGGGAATCCTCTAATGTTTGAGCATCAGAAGGATCCTGACCACCAGCAGCAGCATCAACAGCCACTCCATTAGGGGGATTGCCACCGGGGCATCAGCAGCTACTCCATCAGGAGCATTGCCAGCAGGCAACATAGCTGGAAGTAAGGGTCTGTGTTCTCCAGTAAATTTAATTTTCATTTGAGTAAACAATTTTTTTGATAAACCCTTAACAGGCAAATGGGTAGGGTCAGTGGTCTGAATGCCTAAAATGATTTGAAGAAACCTAGGATACATTAAATATTTAAGTTTGGTATCCTTAACATTTTCAAGCATAGCATTAAAGATATACTTAGAAAAGTTGAATGTTCTTCCCTGAGAGAGACACATAATGGCAAGAGCAATATCTGTAGAGAATTGATCCCATCCACCAGACTTAGAACCCATGCACTGAAGCAAAGTGTGTGTCAAAAACCTCCATTTAGGGAAAAATAAATTCTTGTACCACACTTTCCCATCACCACTATAACCAGCAGCCTGAAGACCTCTAAGTATCTCTTCCTTAGGCAAATTAGTCACCCTACCTTCATCATCTAATTGCAATTGAGTTCTGACCAATGACTCAGTAACCACATATTCTTCCCCATCTATGACAGCAACAATCTCTGTTGGTCCCTCTTCAACAGTCCTTGTTTGTGCTGTTCCCCAAAATTGTACAACAAGAGACTCATGAATAACAGTTGGATATTGGAGCAGAGCATAACGAATCTTAGATCTTTGGAGAAATTCGATCATGCCCACATAATCTTCATCACCCTTACCACGACCAAGAAAGGAATGTTTGTTATGATTACCTTTGAACAGTAGTGCAGCCATTGATTGAGAATAAGAAATTAGGGTTGGGAGTGCTGAAGAATGTAGAAATGGTTTTTGAAATTTTATAGCGAGAGGGAATCAGTTAATTTGTAAGTGGGATATGCACGTCTTGGTTAATTATGGAAGTTACCAAACGTGGAATGAAACAGATATGAATTATTAGAAAGAAATCTTTGACCAATAATCAACTAAAGAAAATCCCAATTAAACTGATTCATCCGAAGAAACCAAGTCAAACGGCAGAAAGCAATTAGTCAATCCGCAGAAAAATAGTCAATCGTTGACTACGGTCAACCATTCATTCAATAGAACCTTCCGCAGAATCAATCAGCAGAATCATCCCTTCAGCGGAAACCAAATATCTTTACCAAAAAAAATATCTGTATTCAAATTTCAAATAACCCTTAATTATCTCCAAACCACCTCGCATTTATGGTAATAAAGATACGCGGTTGGGTGATCTTATAAATAAAGGTTAATTATCCCCAAATCTCTTCACACCAATCAAATCCCTAATTACAATTTCACCAAACAATAACACAATCATGGCATCCAATCAACACATCATCAACCTTTCTTCTGACGTATCTGATACTTCTGATTCTCTAACATCCCCACCACCACTCAGAATGCCAACACTTCCCCGTGGTCTCACAAAGGAACAAGCCAAGAGGAAGAAACATGATGTACCTGCTCCAAGTTCATCATCATCTAAAGATCTTCCACCATATCCTTCTGAAATTGATGATCCAGAGTACCAAAGAGAGATGGAGAGAAAATGGAATGCATTGGAGAGGGCAAACATAGTTCCCAATCCTGATGAGTCTCTCTTCATCTTCACATCTTCTGATGAAGAAGATGATGAGAATGATGCACTTTACAACCCCACAACCCCTGAGAAGCCTCAGTCCTCTCGTCCAAGAGGAAGGAAAGTAAATCCCCCATTACCAAAGACAAGAAAGATTGTGATGGGGTTGCCCTGTCCTCAGTGGCAAGGAATCTTCAACATCAACAACAAAGGCAAGGAGAAGACTGTGGAAGGCAAGGGCAAGGGCAAAGTAGAATAGAAACTTTTTGTTAATCTTTCGATTTCATTGTCCTTTAATGTACTTCTGAAGAATTAATAAAAATTTTGCATTGTTTGCTTTTACTTGTTTTAATTCTTCTGATAGATTAGCATTCCCCTGAATAAATTGATCTTGAATAAACCATCAGCAGGAACACACTTAACAACAAAATAGATAGTATCAGCAGCATGTGGTCAAACCCATTGACTTTCATCCGAAGAATCCACTTAAGTGGACAACTTGCACAAATAGTAATTGCTACTGACTCAACTACCTCACATTTACTTGCTTTAACTTACGTTAATCCCAAATCAAGTCTTTATAAAAAAGTCTTCAGGGCATAAGCAACTCACAATCCCATTAGTACACAAATAACATATCCCAAAGTCTTTCTCACACTCAAATCATGAAACCATCTCCCAAAGTCATTGAAATTTCTTCTGATTCATCATCAAACTCCACCTTTGACATACCTCAAATCCAAAGATCATACTACTAACTAGGTGAAGGCCCTTCAGAATTATGTCCATCTCCTACCTCTTCAGAAGAAACCACTGAAGCTGAGGAAACTCCAACTCCTCTAGCTATGGTTGTCCCTGATTTCACTCCTGTCACTGCATTCTTGACCAGTGAAATGGAAATGAGGAGGATCTCTGTCCCTGAAGAGCCACAGTCCTCAAGAAAGAAGAAGGGTCCATTGAAGGTGGTCCTGGGTCTTGCTGCTCCCAAGCTCTGGAACAAGGATATGCAGTCCACAGGGGTTCACAAGAGGATGCCTGACCCAAAGGACTTGGGCAAAGGGAAGAGGAAGATGGAGTAGGGGGTTGAAGCTTAGGGATGTGGTGGTTTGTTGGTGGTTGTTTGTTTTTGATTGATGCTTTTTATGTTTCTTCTGATGTCTGATCACGTTGTTGATGTACCATGTTTTCTTCTGATGAATAAAATATTTTACTTTTATGTCTTGTACATCTGATTCCACTGATAGAAGTAATGTAGATCTTTGTATATCAGCAGGAACATGACCTGAAACCAAACATTCAAACAAAACACAAAAGAACAACCAAACTAATATACAAGATTAGTAAGAAACCTGCAATAAAAAGTTAGTAGACATAATTATAGTAAACATAATATTCTACATAGTATATAACAATAACAATCCTCCCCTGAGGCATATGCCTCCCCTCAATCATAGCATTCAAGGGTTAACCATCCCAATGTTGACAACTAGGTGATTAAACCTAGGTCCATAAAAAGCTTTTGATAACAAATCAGCTACATTATCATCAGTATGAATTTTAAGCACTTGAATTAGATGCTTCTCATTTGCATCTCTTATAAAATGGTGCCTAATTTCTATATGTTTAGTTCTCTAAAAAACAGGATTTTTAACAATAGAAATAGTACTTTGATTATCAATGTAGATTTTAGTGTTCATAAAGTTAAACCCATAATCCAACATTTGATTCTGAATCCAAAGTACCTGACCACAGCAATTGGCAGCAGCAACATATTCTGCTTCAGTAGTAGAAGTAGCCACTATGGTTTGTTTCTTACACTACCAGAGGGAAGGGAATCACCCTTTGTTTCCAACACAAATGGTGATTCCTCTTGTGAACCCCTTTGCCCAAGTCAGTGGAGTGGGATGTTGGAAGCTTAGGGAATCACTATAAGCCTCCAACACAAATGGTGATTCCCTTGGGTACCATAGGCCTAGCTTGGGTTGACCTTTGATGTACTTGAAAATTTTCTTCACTGCATTTAGGTGGGAAGTCAGTGGAGTGACTTGATGTCTTGAGCAAGCACTGATAGCAAAGGTAATGTCAGGCCTAGAAGCTGTGAGATACATGAGTGATCCAATCATGGACCTATAAAGATGAACATTCACAGCCTCATCTTGCTCATTTGGATTCTTAAGCTTGGGTGGTTCATATGGAGTAGTAGCAGTCCTCAGAAGTTCAAAGTCAAACTTTTTCAAAATGTCTTTAACATACTTCTCCTGATGGATAAAAATCCCTTCAGGTTGTTGTTTGACTTGCAGCCCTAAGAAAAAGGTTAACTCCCCCATTGCACTCATCTGAAATTCACCTTTCATCAATTCTTCAAATTCCCTGCACCATGCTTCCTTTGTGGATCCAAAGATAATGTCATCCACATATACCTGTACTAGAATGATGTCCCTGGAGTTTTTCTCAATAAAGAGGGTCTTGTCAATAGCTCCTCTTCTGTATCCATGCTCCAATAGAAATGTAGACAATCTAGCATACCATGCTCTTGGTGCTTGGTGAAGTCCATAAAGTGCCTTCACAACTTTGTACACCTTCTTAGGATGATGGGGGTCTTCAAAGCCCTGTGGTTGAGTAACATATACCTCCTCTTCAATTTTGACATAGAGGAAGGCAATCTTGACATCCATCTGATAGACCTTAAACCCCATATATGAGGCAAAGGCTAAAAACAGTCTAATTGCCTCAACCCTAGCAACTGGTGCAAAGACCTCAGTGTAGTCAATCCCTTCTTCTTGTCTGAAACCTTGAGCTACCAATCTTTCTTTATTTCTAACCAAAATACCCCTGGCATCCCTCTTGCATTTTAAGATCCACTTGGTCCCAATTGCAATTTTCCCTGCAGGCAGATCAACAAGTACCCACACATCTTGATTCTTGAATTGTTGCATCTCCTCCTGCATAGCTTCAACCCAACTAGGCTCACTCAAAGCCTATTTAATGCTTGTTGGTTCAACCTGGGACAGGAAACAAGCAAACAAACAATGCTTCTGATGTGTGTGATTGTCTCTCTTCGGAGTGGATACATAAGTCAAAAATGCACATTGCCCAAACTTGGTATTCTTAATGGCACTCCTGGTGAGTACCATAGCATTTGGATCACCAAGTATATTATCTTGTGGATGAATGGTGTTGATCCTTTTAGTGGCAACAGGATTAACATCAATGGAGGTATCAAGATTGGTTAAAGTAGGAGCAAAGTCTTCATCATAAGAAGCTGATTGAAAAATGCCATCACTTTGCTCAACATTAGCAAGATCTGAGGGAATTGGAAACCTGCCATAAGGTTCATCCAAACTTGTGGAAGTTTCAGTGGAAACAGGAACTGCAGTACAAATGCCTTCAGCAGAATCTCCATCAGCAGAATCAGCAGCTGCATCAGCAGATGTATCAGCAGAACCAGCTTTTCTACTTTCTTCAACAGCAGCTTGTTTTAAGAGTGCTTCAATGTCTTGAGCAAATTCAAGACCAAGTCTTTTAGCTCCCTCAGCAGCCGCATGTTCTTGCTTTTTGAGTCTAGCAAGATCTTCTGCATAGGTTGAATTTTCCACATCATCAGTAGATTTGGCATCAGAGGCTTCTTTGTTAGGAGGATATGCTATTTGAATTGGTAGAGTAGTTACAACAATAGTGGGTTCATCACATTCTGAATCACTGTCTGAATCATCCTGTAGGGTACCTGCATTGTTAGAAGATGACACTTGTATACCAGCAGATGGGTTAGTTTTGTGTCTAGCATACCCCAAATAATCTGTAAGGTAATCAAGGTCAAAATACCATTCATGACCTTTGCCCTGAACATTTACATTATCCTCCAGAAATTTCAGGTTAAGAGTCTCTTCTATCTTCTTTGCAGCCAAGTTATATACCCTATAAGCCTTGTTATGAGTTGAGTAACCAACAATATACCCTTCAGCAGCTTTTGCTTCAAATTTGCCTAAGTGATCACTTGTGTTAAGAATGGTCACCTGACAACCAAAAGGTTTCAAGTCTTCAATGGTAGGTTTCATCCCTGTCAATAGCTCATAGGGTGTCTTATTATGAGGTCTAGTAATCAACACCCTATTCAATACATAACAGGCAGTGCCAACTGCCTCAGTCCAAAACATGGTGGGAAGTTTAGAGTCAGCAAGCATAGATCTTGCAGCCTCTATAAGGGTTCTATTCTTCCTTTCTGCAACTCCATTCTGTTGTGGAGTCCTAGGAGTGCTATAGTCTCTTTTAATACCCTTTAAACCACAAAGTTCAATGAGATTAGCATTTTTGAACTCTGTCCCATTGTCACACCTTATACCTTTAATCTTCTTGTTAAGTTGATTTTCAACTAGAGCCATAAATTC
Organism: Artemisia argyi; assembly: GCA_030686995.1. Classification (NCBI taxonomy): domain Eukaryota; kingdom Viridiplantae; phylum Streptophyta; class Magnoliopsida; order Asterales; family Asteraceae; genus Artemisia; species Artemisia argyi. Next base: position 310,452 of record JARVZY010001897.1, on the reverse strand, counting down.
TTTAAGTGCCTGAAAGGTTTGATCTTTAGTCATCAAGAAGAATGTCCAACTGAATCTGCTGAAAGCATCAGTGATAACCAAATAGAAGTACTTATGATCAATACTCCTGATAGATGTTGGACCAAACAGATCAATGTGAAGTAGCTGCACTGGTTCTGAGATTGTGCTCACAACAGTAATGGCCTTATAAGAAGCTTTGTGTTGCTTTCCCTTGTTACAAGCCACACAATTATGCTCATTGGTGAAGATCTTGGAAGGAAGTCCATGAACTAGTCCATCTTTAGCAAGTTTGTTGATGACTTTGAAATTAACATGTGCCATCCTTCTATGACATTTTGTAGATTCATCTAAGGATGCTTTAGCCACCAAGCATGTTAGATCACCTTCTGGCTTGACATCATTCAAGTCAAATGTATAAAGATTATGATTTCTTGGAGCCTTTAGTAATACATGATGGTCATTAGGTATTTTGAACTCAGGTGAAAGAATGAGACAACCCTCTTTAGTGAAAAGTACCGGAAGCTTCTTGTCACATATTTGTGAGACTGAGAACAGATTGAATTCTTGAAGCTCCTTCACATAGTAGACATTCTCAAAATCCACCTTTGGAGTTCTAATGGTTCCTTTGCCAGTGATCCTTCCTACTCCACTTCCAAACCTCACTATGCCTCCATTAATAGGCACAAAGTCATGTAGCTTCTCTTGATTTCCAGACATGTTTCTTGAACAGCCACTATCAACAATACCTAAGTCTTTATTAAGAAGAGGATGTTCCTACAACAAAAAAAGTTAATATACAACAACAAAAATATGTTAAGAGACTTAAGTCATGAAAGACTTGAGCCTGCCCTGTGGATCATTATGATGTACCCAAGAAGATGAGTTAGATCCACAATTGTTCCTGGATTCCCTATAGTTATATGGTCTTTTATATGTCCAAGAACAATCTGCTGAGGACTTTTCAGCAGAATCCCAATTAGCCCTTCCCATAAACATTTGGTCATTATATCCATACCAATGATTAACTCCATAACATGGTTGTGACCCACATCTATTTCTATTGGTATTCATATATCTACTATGAAAAACATACCTATCAGCAGGAATGGAATACATTCTGCTGACATTATAATTTGCCTGTGGAACTAATGAGGGTTTGGAACAATTGTTAGGCCACTTTTGTCTAGGTCTATTATTAACAACAGAAACACCCATCCTCTTCTCATGAAAATCACAATCCTTAACTAAATGCAATTTGCTACCACAAACAAAACACTTCTTCTTCTTAGAAGATTTATTAAATCCAAAAGATGTCTTATTAAACACAAAATTATTCAAAGAAACACCAGAAATAGAATTGTTTTGTAAACACTGAAAGGAATTGTTTTCAAAAGAAGTAAATAACAAGTCTTCAGAAGAGGCTGTCTTAGAAAGAACTTCATCAGCAGCAACTTCAGAGTCCACAGACTTGTAGGATGACTTGTCAGAAATCTTTATTGAGGACTTGGGTGAGTCTGACTTGGTCTTGGAATCACAGCTGGCATAACTAGAGGTCTCTGAGGTCTTGTCCCTGGAAGAACAAGAGACATAAGTGTTAGAATCATTACTAGATATACTTCTAGAGTCAGGGGAGTCATTGATCCTAATGCCAGTGGTTTCCTTTGATTCTGGTAAGTCAAACTTATGGGATGTGGGTTTAAGGGTTCCAATGGTTGGAGGGTCTTCAGACTTATTTGGAAAGTCTTTAGACTTTTTGCCAAAGAGATGGTGTGAACCATCAAAGTCAGAGGTTTTGGTAGTAGGCATAAATACACCTCTGATAGGTCCTGGTACAGCATGCATCTCACCTTCCTTTAGATAGTTTATTGGGACATAATAGTTATGATTTTTCTTATCTAAATAATGATTAGCTTCTGGACCTACATATTTCTTAAACCCTAGACCTATCTCAGAAGTAACAGACTTACTACTGTAGAGTAACCTAGATAATTTATCACCCGAAACTAGCCACTCTTTATGCCTAGCTACTTCTTTATCCAATATCTCTTGTAAAACACTTTTCTCAGACTCAATTCTAGCTTTTTCTTTTTCAGAAAAATTTAATTCATTGCTAGCACATTCTAAATCTCTACTTAATACTCTAATCTTTTCCTCATAAGTCAATTGATTCTGTTGAAACCACACCTTTTGTTGTTCTAAAGTTTTAAAAGCTTCTTTATAAGTTGCAGCTTCAATAAAACAAGCATTATATTTTGGTTTCATATCATCATAAGCTTCTTTTAGAGTTGTATATTTAGAATCACAATCACAAACACAAGTAGATACCTGAGGAGAGATTCCCATGAGACCAAAGTTATCATCACAACTAGCCATGCAAGAGATTTGAGGAGAGCTGCTTGTTGCATCTTCATGCTCATTCCAGTCAACACTAGCATCAATAGCAGTGACCAAGGCCTTTGATTCCCCAGCCTCCACTTCTTTCTTCTTGTATGTTGAATATCTGGTACTGGCTTCACCCTTCTTAGCTGTGCAATCTCTTGCAAAATGGCCAATTTCTCCACAAGCATAGCACTTTACTTTCATCCTGTCAAACCTAGTTGCATCTCTACCATCAATATTGAGCTTTTTACCAACCTTTTGCTCAAATCTTCTAACCTTGAGGGAGAGCATAGCCATTTTCCACTTTAAGTCCAACTCTTCTAAAGTAAGTTCATCAATCTGCTCAAAATCTTCATAAGCTATGTAACACCCCAACCCGATAAGGGTAGAAGTATTACATTACAGTGACATATCAGAACAAACACAAGCATATGATTCATACATACAACGAAATTCAGGGTTACAAATGAAAATCTGAAACTACAAGGTTACAAAACAATAAATACTATGTCTAATAAAGTGAAACTTCATCTAATCGTCTCTAGTCCAAAGCGTAGTCTTCTAAGTCCAGTCACACTCTCTTCCCATAACCCAGCTTCCTACTAAAACCTGCCGCAGGAAAAGGAAATGCGGCTGAGCTTAAAAAGCCCAGTGAACAGATACATATACAAAGCAATGATAATGAAACAGAACTGAAATATAGTGCATTGGGGAAATATAATAAGGAATAGATAAAAGAGTAATAGAATAGAAAGAAGAAAGGATAGTCATCTACCACGAGCCCAGAAACATATCATATCATATAAGCCGTCAATACCATAATTCTTCATAATCATATAGAGGGGAGTCCTCTCAGATAATCAGATAATATGAGGGGTGTCCTCATTCTTCAAATGGGTGGAGTAGCGAACTCCCAGAAATTTGTGAAAGGCATGTATAGCACACAGTACCAGTCACCAGACATATATCATAATCATAATCATAGTTAAATCTACTAAACAGAACAGATCTAGGATTGCAATCCATACGCCTCTTACTCAAAGTCAATCTCAAAGTCATATACTCAAAGTCATAATGGCCATAATAGTAATCATAAAAAGGGACGGCGTGAGAAATCACTCACCCACACACGAGTCATGCCAGCGGTGCATCACAGACATGCCTATGGTACCTCCATAGGTAGGGAAACAGAAATGGCTCGGGTATCAAACTAGGAGTCAGGTCTCATATCATACAAAAGGTCATATAGCAAAGGTGTATCTCAGAATCATATCAAAGGTTCATAATAGCAGTTCATAACAAAGGGTTCATATCAGAAATAGTATTCAAGGTCCAATCAGAGTTTATCAGGTCAAGGTTCATATTCAAAAATCAATTCATGGTTTAGTTCAAAAGTCCGTTTCAAAAGTTTCTATTAAAAGTCCAATTTAAATAATCTTTTAAAAGAGTTTTCATAAAAATGGTCTTTCAAAATATAGGGTTCATGAAAGTTAAATAACCTTTCTTTTAAAAAGAAATTTAGCATCATTTATAAACATCTTTTCAAATCGGTTCTTCTCAAAACATTTCCACGGCATAATTAAAAGGTTTTCATAGCATGGTTTCATAACGGAGGTCATATCAAGTGGGATCAACAGAGAAAGTTCAAGTAAAGGGGATCATAGCAATGGCATCAATTCGGGAACTAACGGATCAGAATATGAAAGAGATCATGAGAAACCTTTTGAGAAAGGTCAGAATATCTGTACCTTAAACCGCAAGTGCACACATGACAGAAACATAAAGGTCGAAAGCAAAATTCCTTCTTCAGCGAATCTACACGAATTAATGGCCGGCTTGTTATTAGTAACTTTATTCAATTCAGATTTCTCATTTTAGTCGGCTTTCTAGTTTTAGTAACTTTCCATTTAAAGTGACTTTCCACTTTTAGCAGGTTTCCATAAATAGTAAGTTTCCACTTTTAGGAAGTTTCCATAATTAGAAAGTTGAATCATTATTAATGGAATCAAAGTATCTTTTAACATATTTACACATTTGGTCCTTAGGGTTTCATAACTTTACATTTTACACCCTTACATTCCAAAATTACACTTTAAACCTTTTAGTCTTCATAGTTACACATTAAACCCTTAACTTATCCATTTTACACCATGATCACTTATTTTATCATATAATACGAATGGATACTCAAGTATTCATAATTTACACATTAAGTCCCTCAAGTTATCAAAGTTACATATTTAACCTTTTAATTTACAATTTCAACTTTTAATTATCTATAATTACATATTAAGCCATTAAATTACCAAATTAGCACAAAACCCCCTGAATATATTTTATTACTCAAATCAGTCCCAAGTTTCCAGAAATTACACTTTTAGTCCCTCTACTTTAATTAATTACAAATCGCACCAATTAAATACAATTAACTCATTTCTTGTAATATTTTCACTTAGAACCCTCAAATTATATTTTTTCCATATTCCTACTGATATATATGATCTTACAAAAATATCCCAGATGTTTCAAAGTTGGCAAAACACACCCTTGTACTTTATTTTCCAATCGGATTTATTTTAAAGTTACCAAAACCAAACCCTAATTTCATAAATTCATTATGCCATCATTATACAATCATTACTCAATCATTATTATGCATTAATTACCAGATCCAAACATAAAAACCCTAACCCTAATTCGATTTAGGGTTTCTTTTATTTTCTTCACTGTTTTCTTAATTAGCCGATTTATAAAATAAATCACAACACGAGATTTAAGCTTCTATAATTCAAACCCATATTTTTATGAGATCATAATTAATATGTGAAGTTCATAAAAATTATCATTCATATCCAGAAAATTCATATACAATGATATAGAGTTTTGTTGCGTTTTTAGGGTTTAATTCACCAAAACGTTATAGAGCATGCATGGATCGATTAGAACATTTTATTTGGTGTTCATGAGGTATAAGGGACCTGAGAAAAATACCAAACCAAGAATGGAACGTGTGGAGAGGGATGTACGATTTATAGCATACGCGTATAGGCCAAACGATCCAAAAATCACCACGACTTCACCAATGATCTTCTAACCTTGAAACCAATTTTAGTGGGTCTTATATGATGTAAGGAACATCAGAAAAATAAGAAGTCATTTTTATAGAGGTCGTATGAAGCATAACGAATTTACCTTTGTTTTAGGGCTCGACACAAAGAAAACAATGCTATGATCGTGTAAGGCTTCAACAATTCGAATGGGATTTTTCTTGGCTTCTTAGGATGATGATAACTCACAAAAAAATGCTTAGGAGTGCTGTGTGAGTCGAATGGAGGCTGTGGAAATTTTTGTGTGTGTAAATATTGGATCGGTATTAGGGTTTTGAAATAGAAAAGGTAGGGATTTGTTTTTAATATGAAGAAAACGTGTGGGGAGGGGAAAAAGACCAGGAATTTCGTGATTTATGGTTGGGAGAATATTCATGAAGATTATCTTCCATTTTTAGATAATGTATATCTCTTTGATTTCCAATAAATCAAAATAAATTCACTTATCATTTAATCGGCCAATCTAAGGGCATTTTGGTAATTTTACCACACATATAAATGTTAAATAAGATTGTTAAAATTATTTGGGATCATAACTTGTGCATTGTTTGAAGTTTGAGAATTATTTGGATACTTTATAAGCCTTAAATAAATTTTTAAACTTGTAGGGGTAATTTGGTCTTTTCACATGCTTTAGGATTTTAGGTGTTACAACTTCTTCCCCTCTAAAAAGAAAAAATTTCGTCCTCGAAATTTGAAGTCGCAAAGTTAGACGAAGTCGTAGCAAACTGCAAAAGGTCGTCACAACATTCTCACCCCCGGGGAGGTTCTTCCAAAAGATATTCAGACCAACTGGTTTCTCATGACTCGTAATTTTTGTCAAAACAGTTTCAGATTTCTCAGAAGGGCATATCATATTGAATTTGAATCAAAAGGATAATGTACCAAACATAACGGATGATAAACGAATTCTCTAGGAAGAGGTATAAAAATACATAGGATTCCCATCGAATTGATTAGGCGAATCAGATAAGAATACATTGAATTGTAGCAAACATGGGATGATATACGGTTTAACCCTTCAGCTTCTCAGATAGTCTCGGCTTTTAGATAACCTTCCAAAGGTATTCTCATAAACAAACAGGTCTCATTTCCTCAAAGTCCACAATCACATATTTTACTCATAGCAGATCATAATGAACAACTTCGCGAATGCGAATCGTATACGGACAGAAAGCATATCATTAGATATCGTCAACGGCAGAAATTTCATAATGGAACCTAAGATTCTTATCAGAAGTTGCAAAGATCAGCAAAACACGTGTCGAGAGTCCAAACGTATCGAATCGTATAACAAGGACAGCATAATCAAACGTATAGGTAGAATGAACCTAAAGTCTCACTAAACTCAGATGATCTTGATCAGATGCCAGAATTCTAAAGCTTCTAAGGCACTTCTTAAAATATCATATGCCCACCATAATTGCACGTTATATGATGTAAGTATTATCACGTTGGCCAGGCGTCATAATACTGGCATCATATACATATGCCCTCATGATGATCATACTTTATCTCAAGTCGTGAACACCCAAACTTATTTAAATCCACCTAGTCCACCTATAGTCTCAGAGGTCACCAAAATCAAACAACATAACTAAGAGAACGAAATTACTCGAAGAGTAACGGAGATCCGAGAATGTCATTCAAAATTAAGGTACGTCATTAGTAACGTCAATTCTTTACAGCATCATCTCGTCTAAACACAATGTCCACTTTCAAATCCGTCCACTCATTTACAAATTTCAAAATTTCTTCCAAGTTGGAGTAGTCTGTTTATTCTTGTCCGTCTTACCTCATGATTAAGAGAATTTAAAATTCGAGTCTGGTTCCTCAAGCCTTCAGCAACTCTTCTTGGTATTGTGGCGTCGTAGCGGCAGTCTCTGACACGATCACTGTGCATCCCTCCATCCGCAGGTCTGCTTCTGCTCTCAATTCATCTTAGTACAACTAAAATGAATAGAGAAACAAGACTGCGTTTCTTTGACAGGTCTTCTAATATAGCTCCAGGTTTTAAGGTACATGATGTTGTTATCGACTCCAGGTTGTGTGTTGAATGGTTCGTCTTCTTTGGTCTGGTTGTCTTGGTGCCCAAACTGAAATCTTCACGTGTTGCGTGATGCATGATTGAGCACTATCCTAGTTCCTCACTTCTTCTTGTATGCTTCTTCCATGGTAATGCTTGTCGCAACCATCTTCTACGACTCTTCCACCAAGTTTCTAACTCCCATAACGATCTTCGATCTTGGCCCTTCTTGTGAAAGCTCTGTCTTTACATTATACAGGGTAGTGTTGTCTATTATGCTTTCTGAACGTCAATCAAATTTCTCTTCCAGAACAAAGGGTCGTCTCACCAGTAATCTCTATGTTCTTCTTTCGTTTTAGAACACAACACAATGTCATACTATGACAATTTGTCCAAAACACGCGAAAAACATGATTATTCTAGCCAACACCATTGGCATCATTCAAGTTCATAAATGTTATAACGAGTGCAAAGGCAACTTCAGAAATCATCTCAGGGAATTTTCACATCGCCTTCTTTCTTCTTCAGGAACTGAAATACTTCCCAAAGGTTACTCTCGGTTAGTTAACCCCCTTCTTAGAAGTTTTTGTGGTTGCTTCTTCAGTCCTTCAAATCTAAAATGATGCAATCAGACGCGGAGTTTCAAAGGAAGACCAAATTAATTATTGATACGCGGAAACAGATAATGATTAGTGATAGTGGTACGTTTAAGTTCACGATAGTCGATACGTCATCGCATACTTCTCTCGTTCTTCTTCATAAACAAACAAGAGCATCTAAAGAGAATCACCAAGGTTAAAAATCATATTCCATCAGCTCCTTCAATCTCTCAACTTCTATGGCACCATGGTTTCTTCACTGATATCAGTTCAATGTCCACTCTACTTCTTAAGCAGGAAGGAGTACCAAAAGGTTCATCAGAGAATACCGGAAAATCTTCGTATGACAAAATATTTCCCAATAGTAGAACTTTCCAAGGGTTGATAATAATGGTTTTCAGGACAACTTGGTAATCACATGTGTTTGGGGTAGGTGTTTCCATAGTGACAGAAATTTTAGCAGATGTAGAGAGTCATCATACTGGAATAGGGTGAAGCAGATTTTTAAGGTCACATTTCAGATATGGTAGTCTATGGTATCTTCACGAATAGCCATTCAGTCCAAAAGACCGTACAATCAGACATCTCAAAGTCAAAGGATTCATAGAGTGAATACAGTCGTCAAATCATACAGATAGTTCATATATCAGAGTCAAGTACATGGTTCAACAAAAATGTTGGGATGGATAAACGAACAGTTCAATGTGTGGGAATTTCGTTTAGCTTCTTAGCATAAGTAGCAGGTAGGATGTGTATCATTGGTAATACGAATATCGTATAATCGTCAATTGTGAGAGGTACAGAATCTCAGTTATCAGCATCATCATGCTTAGTTAACAAATCCATACAAAGATAGTATTTACATCATACCCTTCCAAAGGAAATGGTTGGCAGAACAAGGTTCATCATTCAAAGAGAGGAAACAAAAACTTCTCATATTTGTGGTTCATAATTACCAGAATTCTCATAGGAGTAGTAATGGATCATACAGAGTTAAGTAGTATCGGATGATACATTCATACCCAGCATAAGTAATGAATTTACAGAATGTGTCGAACACATTGTGGTTGAATGACCTACGATGTGGTCGAAAAGGTGTCAAACAACTTATCAAACAAATCGTAGGCGGAGATCAAAATCTGAAGGTGAAACTTAAATGTGTAAGGTATCCAGGTAGCCTTCCGAGGTATTCCAAACTTACTTGGTTACTAAGCTTAAGTTGCAAAACTTCTAACTTCTGAAACAAAGGTCCTTATAAGGCTTATCTAAGAGCAAAGGCACGATCAGAGTGATACGGAAGCAAATGATACTTACATGAATGTCTTAGTCTACCCATTCCTCACTGGTAATAACTTAGGTTCCTATGGGGAATCCTAATGTAAAGTTTCAAAGGTTGTCTTATGAGCGCCTACAGGGAAACTTAGGGGTCCAAACTTCACAGGTCAAGGGTAAATGTATTACGAATCGCAGCCTGGTCTCTGATACCATAATTGTAACACCCCAACCCGATAAGGGTAGAAGTATTACATTACAGTGACATATCAGAACAAACACAAGCATATGATTCATACATACAACGAAATTCAAGGTTACAAATGAAAATCTGAAACTACAAGGTTACAAAACAATAAATACTATGTCTAATAAAGTGAAACTTCATCTAATCGTCTCTAGTCCAAAGCGTAGTCTTCTAAGTCCAGTCACACTCTCTTCCCATAACCCAGCTTCCTACTAAAACCTGCCGCAGGAAAAGGAAATGCGGCTGAGCTTAAAAAGCCCAGTGAACAGATACATATACAAAGCAATGATAATGAAACAGAACTGAAATATAGTGCATTGGGGAAATATAATAAGGAATAGATAAAAGAGTAATAGAATAGAAAGAAGAAAGGATAGTCATCTACCACGAGCCCAGAAACATATCATATCATATAAGCCGTCAATACCATAATTCTTCATAATCATATAGAGGGGAGTCCTCTTAGATAATCAGATAATATGAGGGGTGTCCTCATTCTTCAAATGGGTGGAGTAGCGAACTCCCAGAAATTTGTGAAAGGCATGTATAGCACACAGTACCAGTCACCAGACATATATCATAATCATAATCATAGTTAAATCCACTAAACAGAACAGATCTAGGATTGCAATCCATACGCCCCTTACTCAAAGTCAATCTCAAAGTCATATACTCAAAGTCATAATGGCCATAATAGTAATCATAAAAAGGGACGGCGTGAGAAATCACTCACCCACACATGAGTCATGCCAGCGGTGCATCACAGACATGCCTATGGTACCTCCATAGGTAGGGAAACAGAAATGGCTCGGGTATCAAACTAGGAGTCAGGTCTCATATCATACAAAAGGTCATATAGCAAAGGTGTATCTCAGAATCATATCAAAGGTTCATAATAGCAGTTCATAACAAAGGGTTCATATCAGAAATAGTATTCAAGGTCCAATCAGAGTTTATCAGGTCAAGGTTCATATTCAAAAATCAATTCATGGTTCAGTTCAAAAGTCCGTTTCAAAAGTTTCTATTAAAAGTCCAATTTAAATAATCTTTTAAAAGAGTTTTCATAAAAATGGTCTTTCAAAATATAGGGTTCATGAAAGTTAAATAACCTTTCTTTTAAAAAGAAATTTAGCATCATTTATAAACATCTTTTCAAATCGATTCTTCTCAAAATATTTCCATGGCATAATTAAAAGGTTTTCATAGCATGGTTTCATAACGGAGGTCATATCAAGTGGGATCAACAGAGAAAGTTCAAGTAAAGGGGATCATAGCAATGGCATCAATTCGGGAACTAACGGATCGGAATATGAAAGAGATCATGAGAAACCTTTTGAGAAAGGTCAGAATATCTGTACCTTAAACCGCAAGTGCACACATGACAGAAACATAAAGGTCGAAAGCAAAATTCCTTCTTCAGCGAATCTACACGAATTAATGGCCGGCTTGTTATTAGTAACTTTATTCAATTCAGATTTCTCATTTTAGTCGGCTTTCCAGTTTTAGTAACTTTCCATTTAAAGTGACTTTCCACTTTTAGCAGGTTTCCATAAATAGTAAGTTTCCACTTTTAGGAAGTTTCCATAATTAGAAAGTTGAATCATTATTAATGGAATCAAAGTATCTTTTAACATATTTACACATTTGGTCCTTAGGGTTTCATAACTTTACATTTTACACCCTTACATTCCAAAATTACACTTTAAACCTTTTAGTCTTCATAGTTACACATTAAACCCTTAACTTATCCATTTTACACCATGATCACTTATTTTATCATATAATACGAATGGATACTCAAGTATTCATAATTTACACATTAAGTCCCTCAAGTTATCAAAGTTACATATTTAACCTTTTAATTTACAATTTCAACTTTTAATTATCTATAATTACATATTAAGCCATTAAATTACCAAATTAGCACAAAACCCCCTGAATATATTTTATTACTCAAATCAGTCCCAAGTTTCCAGAAATTACACTTTTAGTCCCTCTACCTTAATTAATTACAAATCGCACCAATTAAATACAATTAACTCATTTCTTGTAATATTTTCACTTAGAACCCTCAAGTTATATTTTTCCCATATTCCTACTGATATATATGATCTTACAAAAATATCCCAGATGTTTCAAAGTTGGCAAAACACACCCTTGTACTTTATTTTCCAATCGGATTTATTTTAAAGTTACCAAAACCAAACCCTAATTTCATAAAATCATGATGCCATCATTATACAATCATTACTCAATCATTATTATGCATTAATTACCAGATCCAAACATAAAAACCCTAACCCTAATTCGATTTAGGGTTTCTTTTATTTTCTTCACTGTTTTCTTAATTAGCCGATTTATAAAATAAATCACAACACGAGATTTAAGCTTCTATAATTCAAACCCATATTTTTATGAGATCATAATTAATATGTGAAGTTCATAAAAATTATCATTCATATCCAGAAAATTCATATACAATGATATAGAGTTTTGTTGCGTTTTTAGGGTTTAATTCACCAAAACGTTATAGAGCATGCATGGATCGATTAGAACATTTTATTTGGTGTTCATAAGGTATAAGGGACCTGATAAAAATACCAAACCAAGAATGGAACGTGTGGAGAGGGCTGTACGATTTATAGCATACGCGTATAGGCCAAACGATCCAAAAATCACCACGACTTCACTAATGATCTTCCAACCTTGAAACCAATTTTCGTGGGTCTTATATGATGTAAGGAACATCAGAAAAATAAGAAGTCATTTTTATAGAGGTCGTATGAAGCATAACGAATTTACCTTTGTTTTAGGGCTCGACACAAAGAAAACAATGCTATGATCGTGTAAGGCTTCAAAAATTCGAATGGGATTTTTCTTGGCTTCTTAGGATGATGATAACTCACAGAAAAATGCTTAGGAGTGCTGTGTGAGTCGAATGGAGGCTGTGGAAATTTTTGTGTGTGTAAATATTGGATTGGTATTAGGGTTTTGAAATAGAAAAGGTAGGGATTTGTTTTTAATATGAAGAAAACATGTGGGGAGGGGAAAAAGACCAGGAATTTTGTGATTTATGGTTGGGAGAATATTCATGAAGATTATCTTCCATTTTTAGATAATGTATATCTCTTTGATTTCCAATAAATCAAAATAAATTCACTTATCATTTAATCGGCCAATCTAAGGGCATTTTGGTAATTTTACCACACATATAAATGTTAAATAAGATTGTTAAAATTATTTGGGATCATAACTTGTGCATTGTTTGAAGTTTGGGAATTATTTGGATACTTTATAAGCCTTAAATAAATTTTTAAACTTGTAGGGGTAATTTGGTCTTTTCACATGCTTTAGGATTTTAGGTGTTACAAGCTATTTGTTGCTGTTTACCAACTTCAACAACAAATGAATGAAGTACATCTTCCATCACATTACTAATCTTTGGATGAGTTATTGGATTAGCATTTGAAAAAGACAATGTGGTAATGGGAAGACTTTGACTTGGAGTGAATGGACTTGAGTAAACATGTGGTACTGGGGATGGACTTGTATATGTATGTGGCATGTAGTTTGAGTTAGAGCTGACAAATGCAGATTGTGAAGGAGTTGCTGCATATGGAGAGAATCCCTTTATGTCACCTTCCAAAGCTCTGAGCTTGTTGTACAAGTCATCAAAACTGAGGTAGTCCAGGCCACCTTTGGTTTTCAATGATATACTCACCTGAGACCATGAGGGAGGCAAGGCTCTTAGAAACCTGGAATTCACCTCCTCATTGTCAGGTCTAGCTAGAAGCTGATTCAAGTGACTCAGAATCTTCTGAAACCTGTCATAACCTTTGTGGAGACCTTCCTCTTCAGTTATCTTGAATTCTTGGAATTCTTGCTTCAACATACTCTTTCTTATCCTCTTTGATTCTTCATTCCCACCAAATCTAGCTTTTATGGCCCACCAGATTTCTCTTGGATCAGTCATGGAATGAAAATCTCCCATGTGGTCATCAGGGATTGCCTGCAGCAATATGGTTCTTGCTTTGTTCTCCCTTTGTATAGCAAGAATTTCTTCAGCAGAAACAGGTTCCAAAACCTTAATTTTGCCATCAGCATCTACACTTTGCTTTTTAGGACGACAGCCATTGAGTATAACATTCCAGAGGTTATAGTCAACACTTCCAATCCAGTTCTGCATCTTCATGGCCCAGATCTCATACTCATCCTTCCTAAGAAAAGGAAGTTTGGCATTGCTGTTGGAGAAGGCCACCTATTGTAGTTGTTGAGTAAGAGAGCCTGCTTCTGAGAGAGCAACATCACTGCCTGGTTTGTCTCCTATTGGTACCAATTGAAAAGTTATGAGATTGAGTTGAGGTTACAGAGAGTATCTCGTGGCTCTGATACCACTTGTAGGGATCTATATCTTGATAGATCACGAGCCAATAGATCGTTAGCCTACTAATGTAATCACCAGTAAGACTAAGTGAGATAATCTCTGTGAGCTTGTAATTATTGCGGAATATAAAAACAAACTTATACTAAACTAGATCCTCTATGGATCAATAAACTTTAACTAATAATGTTATGAAAACTCGTACGTATTACAATGACCTAGGGTTCCTTATATACTAGTGGAAACCCTCACCTTTCTTACAAGAAACAAATAATAATAAACTAATAAAAGATATTCTCCGTATCTTGTCCTAAATTACATAAGTTCTATCCACGGTTTAACTCTATCCGTAGGATCTCTATATATCCGCAGGAACCATTCATCAGCAGAAAGTCACTAAGCTTCCGCAGGAACCTGTCAGCAGTATCAGTCAGCAGTATCTTCAATAATTCCTTACAATTTAGTTGTTCATACTTGTGTTTGTTTTCGCTTAAGAATACAAGCTTCAGAGATTTTCTTTTAGTGTGTTAGTGATTACATTAACATAACTAACGATCCATGAGTGCTCAAAGATCTATCAAGGTCTTAGGTCCAACATTAGGTTTCCCTTACACTTATCTTTTGCGAAAATACCTTTTTATGTTGTTAAGACAAACAACAAAGTAAAGCATTTTCATAATTTATTAAGAAACATGATCCACAAACAATAAAAATAAAGCATGCATAAGAAAGCAAATAAAATCAGACAAACAAAACGAATAAAACTTGGGTTGCCTCCTAAGAAGCGCTTTTCTTTATTTACGAGTCTAGTAGCTAGACTCAAGGTCATGGGCTACTACGTGACCTCGTCATCAAATGTTATGTCCTCCTCATTGATCATTTCATTACCATTTTCTTGATAATGCTTAACGCATTGTATATTCACCGTGAATTCTCTACTTTCATCGTCCATTAACACAACAACTCCGGTTTTAGAGGAACTTTTCACGGTAAAAGGTCCATACCATATAGATTTAAGTTTCCCCAAAAACAACCTCAAATGAGAGTTATACAATAGAACTTTGTCTCCTTCTGAGAACTCCTTGGGTCTCTTAATTCGTTGGTCATGCCATCTCTTTGCCCTTTCTTTATAGGTGATGGAGGATATACGCTTCCAGTCTTAATTCATCAAGCTCTTGGAGTTGTAAGAACCTATTCATTCCTGCGACTGTATAATCCAAATTACATGTCTTAAGTGCCCAATATGCCTTGTGTTCCAGCACTACTGGAAGGTGACATGCCTTGCCATAAACCATACGGAACGGGGTCGTCACAATAGGTGTTTTGTAGGCAGTTCGGAATACCCATAAAGCCTCATCGAGTTTAAATGACCAATCCTTTCTGTTCTGATTGACCGTCTTTTCGAGTATTCTCTTAATCGCTCCATTGGTGTTCTCAACTTGACCGTTGGTTTAAGGGTGATAAGCAGTGGAGAATCGATGGGAGACCCCATATCTTTTCATGACCTTTTCCATTTGTGCGTTGCAAAAATTGGTTCCCCTGTCACTAATGAAAGCTTTATGTAACAATTCGCAATTTCAGGTTAACTTTTATTCCCGAAAATTTCACTATTCACTTTTTACTATTCACTTTTCACTATTCATCTCAGAAATTTTTATTTCATATTCTCGTAAGTTAAACTATTTTAACGATAATCCGAGAGTTTGACGCTCGTCGGATCATTTCTGCAAAAATCACAAAGCCGTGTCCGAGATTTACTTTTAGGTTTAAACGTCATTCTAGCATCCCGATATGTCCATAAAACATTATAAACAATAGAAATATGATTTTCTCTCATTTTAGGACAATTCCAAAAGTTTTGGAATTTTACGTTTTTCAGTTCAGCGTTTTATGCGTATTACGCGTTTTAGACCCGTGTTTCCAGTTTTTAGCAGGGTTTTAGCACCCGATAGAACCTACCACTCATTTTATATTTTATTATGGAGTATATTGATAAGTTCTAGCATATTTATAAGTTTCATATTTTTAGGATACCCGGTTTTACGTTTCGTGACTTAAAAACTTACGGTTAGCAATTTACGGAGTCAAAACTAGCTACATACTTAGGATATTATCATCCAAAGACCATGACTACTCATCTAGTCACCCTTATCCCTTATGAACCGCCACTAGGGGGGGGGGATTCACACTTGTGGCATGATCTCGTGACTTTAGCCATTAGATCAAGACTTATTTACAACTTTGTCACCAAGTTTAAGCACTTTCCTAGTTAGCTTCCTAACCTCCTCATTCATGCTATAAATTGTCACAACTCACCATTTCACGTCATTTACCATTTTAGGTCATTTTCCCAAACTTCGACTTTTTACTATTCATAAATCACTATTCATCAAAACACTATTCATCGTTTTACTATTCATCGTTTTCGAGGTCAGTTTGATGTTCTGAGAAACTTTTTGAAAATTTACTATTCACCAAACACTATTCATTTCCGGAAAAGTTTTCATCATTCACTTGCATTACTCATTTCATCGTAAATTTAGTTTACGGGTATTCAAATTCGCGTAACCGGATTGGTTTAGGTGCGAATTCATTTCATTAGTGCTAAGAACACTGCATACGGACTGGGGATAGTCTGCATATCATCATAACAGCATATTCATGTTATACCACTCTCAGGATTTCCAAATTTCTATATTCAGTACATTTAACGTTTTTACGTATACGTAATTATAATAAACGTTAACACCCGGTTTATACACGACGAATATATCTAAATATTCCCACAATGGTCCCGACATATTTTTATATCTATTTTAACATCATAAAAGTTATAACATTCAGTTACCCAGTATTTTGGAAATTTATTTTATTTATAACGTACGCGTATGAATATAACGACGGTTTTCGTTAAAACTAAACAATAATCACCCGATCACTCAGTAAATGTACCCAACATATTTTTAACATATTTTCAACATTATTATGACTTTATTTCATCCCGGTAAACTTCGTGAACGTTTATTGCTATTAAACCCGGTACTCGATTTTAACGAATAACGCGTAATAACACTTAACGCTACACTATATTTTCTAAGTGATCAAAACCGTTTTGGCTACTTCCTTTCACACCAAAAACCGGCCCCAAAGAACACCCCTAAACCATGTGCATTGAATTCTTAATATAAAACTAATAAACCTCAAAAACTATACTTAACCAAAAATACCTAAATCATAATCTCATTTTTAAGATAAGAAGAAACTTGCTCATCTTCTTCTTCCCTTTTGCAAAACCCACGACCAAAAACCAACACTATGATCCATCCATGGTTTTCCATGAAGTAAAACACAAAAGTTGTTCATTTTACAAGCCTAATCAAGATACAAGTAACAAAAACACAAGAACATCAAGTTTAATCATCCAATAATCATCTCTTTTGGTCAAGTAAGTTTTCATCTTTATTTTTTTCATGGATCATCCTATTTTTACATGTATTACATAAGTATCATGCTAAAAACCATGTACAAGTAGCTATACCACACTTTATTTTGGCTAAAAAGAAACATACAAACCCTAACTTTTTAGTTATGCATCCCCTAGCTCTAATAACTTGGTTAGGAGTCCATGGCACCCTAAGAAGGTGTATGGTAAGATTAGATTAGTCATGTGGTGATTACAAGAGGATTGGTGATGGTAGAAATTGGTTTTTAACCTTGGAAACTTGATTTGGAACCTATTTTAGACATGCTGTCCCGTTTTGTAAAAATCTGGAAAATCAGTAAACACCAAGGAAACTTTGGCAAAATTTTTAGAAAATACTTTCAAAAACGAATCCGTAGGCGAAAGAACGGATTAAAAAGAGTCTATAACGAAGGAGTTATGATTTTTGCAAGATTGTAGACGAAAAGTATTTTCTGGAAATTTAGTTGCTGTTGGACGTTTTTCATGGTACAAAAAGAGACTTTAGACGTAACCCGGAGGAGCCGAACTTTCCAAAATATATTACTACATACTAAGACGAAACCGTGGATATAAAGAACAAGTAAAACGGACAAGTAACGACAAAGATATACTCGTTTGAATATCGGCTAAAACCCTTTATAATTGACAGCTTTTAATATAATTTGGCGCAAAAACTACGAAGTGCATTTTTAAGCTAAACATAATGTCAAGTACCGAGCTTTATAACTAACGTAGTATTAGTTATTACGAGTATGTTTTCATCATTTCAAGGATTACAACCCGAGTATTTCAACGCTAACATGGAAACATACGATATATATAAGTATATATATATTACAACTAGCTTATTATATTTTCTAATAGCAATATTTTCCAAATTCTTGGATTACATATTTTTGATAACAACAAGTGTTTTTCCAACGAGTAGAGTGGTATAGAAAC
Organism: Artemisia argyi; assembly: GCA_030686995.1. Classification (NCBI taxonomy): domain Eukaryota; kingdom Viridiplantae; phylum Streptophyta; class Magnoliopsida; order Asterales; family Asteraceae; genus Artemisia; species Artemisia argyi. The sequence continues at coordinate 292,036 of JARVZY010001897.1, read as the reverse complement.
ATGTGCATGGACATTTATAACATCATTTCATGATCTAAAGTAGATCGTTCATCATTCATATTAGGTTGCGGCTAGTGTGCGCGCCTTGTTTTTCAGCTCATTACATGTTCATGGTACCATCATATCAGGTGAGTCATAGCCCCACTTTTACTGGTTTAATTACTTTACAAACTCTTTGGGGGAGATACATGCTTAAATACTCGTGTTATACTTTTATACGATTTCAAATCCCATGGGGGAGAATACATTGCAGCAACTATTTTTGTACAATGCCAAAGTATAAAGTTTCTTACATTGCTTAAGTAGTCTTATTACCACGTCACGACAAGTCCCCTTTATTTCATGGACCGTTAATTTCAAGTACTAAGCGAGAGTGAATGGATAGATCTATTGAGGGTGACGCCTCCATTCGCGTTGGGTTGCTCCAACGGGACGGATGCATTTCATGTCTTATCAAGTGAGTGTCTGGTAAACACTCTGTTGGGGCATTACAAAGTCTAGCTTCGGGGCCATGAGCTTAAGAGACAATGTGGGTTTCATTATTGAAATCTTAGTACTTTACTTTATACTTGGGCTATTGTACATACAAAATTACTGATAAATTCCCGATACTTTTGCATCAAGTCTTACTACTGAAATACGATGCCTTTGCATCAAGTCTTATTACTGAAATACGATGCCTTTGCATCAACCTTATGACTGATTTATTACAAACATATTACATTTGGCAGTGGGTTGTAAACACACAGGTTACAAGTCTCTTATGGCGGGACTTGGAACTGAGTGGATTTACGATGCCTTTGCTGGGAAATCTTCATTTCAATGCATTACATTCTTTTTCACAAGACTCTATGAACTCACCAACCATTGTGTTGACACTTTAGCATGTATTTTCAGGTTATAACCAATGGCACGCTACAGGAGGTTTTGGCAGGGCATGGCATGGTCATAGAAGACTCTGATTATTCATTTGGGGACCGTTTTTAACTATTTTAATGGCCTACTTCCGCATTACTTTTAACAATGTAAATTCAACATTTTGATTTAACTATTTTATTCAAAATGATTCAAGTGCAAACCATTTTTGAACTAGTGTTGTGATATCAATTGAGTTACACCCCAGCTACATGTATGCTTCCGCTGGACCCGATCTTGGGGGTGTGACAGATAATGTAATACCCCAGTCAAAACCCACATTGGCTGTGACTTGGAGTGATGCTGGGACATATATGTTAACATTCGCCTTATATGACACAACGCGTTTTGTGGTGGAACGGTTAATCGGCCATACGGTTAAGCGTGCTCATGTGAGAGTAGTACTGGCTTGGGTGACCTGCCGGGAAGTCTTCACATGAGGGCCACAAGAACAAAGCCGTGAGCCTTCGGGCAAAGCGGACAATATTGTGGTCTATAAGGCGGGGTGTTACAGATGGTATCAGAGCCACTCCAAGCCGTTCGGGATGTGGGGCAAACTTCATCGGGGACGATGAATCCCTACGGGGGGTGAATGTAATACCCCAGTCAAAACCCACATTGGCTGTGACTTGGAGTGATGCTGGGACATATATGTTAACATTCGCCTTATATGACACAACGCGTTTTGTGGTGGAACGGTTAATCGGCCATACGGTTAAGCGTGCTCATGTGAGAGTAGTACTGGCTTGGGTGACCTGCCGGGAAGTCTTCACATGAGGGCCACAAGAACAAAGCCGTGAGCCTTCGGGCAAAGCGGACAATATTGTGGTCTATAAGGCGGGGTGTTACATAAATAGCCAACTAGAAACACTTTGATCTTCATCTTTTCATCACCATAAACGCCACACCCATTAATCCTAGCACCATGATCCTTTGATCTTCAATATACAAGTTACACATAAGAGTTCAAGGTCTTAGTATTCTCTACCTAGTTCTCAAGTTTGTTTGGTGATTCCATGGTTGATTTAGGAGCTACACAAGGTTACTAGGGCTGAAGTTAAATGATTTTCACAAGGGTTAAATCAAGGCTAGCAAGGGTTACAAGAGTTGTGGTGAAGGGTTTGCAAGCTTAGGTTTAGTGTCCTAGTTCTATACTTGACTTCCTTTCTTTAGAAAGCCAAAAGTTGTAAGAAACCCTTATACACTTTCTTGCTCAATATCATTTTCATTCTTATTATGTTTCTTTCATGCTATATATGGTCTTTGTATTATGCTCATGATGTATAAAAACTAGTAAAACAAGTTATGGTATGTATATGTTAACTTATGTTATTTAAACAAGTAAACTAGTGACTTTTATGGAGAACCACGACCGAAATAGTATAACTATGATATTTGACACTTACTTACTGTTATAAAGGACTTCAAAAGGAAAACATAGCAATTTGAATCACCCAAAACGAGTACCCGAGTCAAAAGATACGACCATAAGAAGTTAGCGACACCAAAACGCCGAAATTGCCTATACCCTACTGTTTTGCATTCTGCTAATTTGAAAGTCACCCTTCTGGTCCGATTCATCAAAAGGTTAAAACATGAAAGTTGTCCGGAATGACGTTTTCGTTAAGGAACAAAGAAGCTCGAGCCCTGAAAACGCTTTCTAAGTGATAATTTTCTTCAAATTCTTAACAGCCCATTTTTAGACCAAAGTCACTATATAATAGTTATGATTTACAAAGACCAAGAGGTCTAATGACCTAAAGCCGAGACCATAACCATGGCTAAAGCCAAGGTTAAGTCTCAAGACCATGGTAACAATGACCAAGGTCACGGCAAAGCCACGGCTAAAGACCATATAACTTTTAAAGATCAAAGCTTATATATATATATATATATATATATATATATATATATATATATATATATATATATATATATATATATATATATATATATATATATATATATATGTTATCAAATACTACAGTAGTACGGAGCCTCATGTGAGGACTTCATTAAGTATGCCGTCGAGACGAGTTGTGGATTTACGAATTAAAGTGTCCTGGCTCCTCGAACGTTTACTCCATGACTTCTGAATTATGTCGGCCCGAACGGTAGTAAGAGATGTACAACCTATACATGTTTCATAGACCACTTTTATTCAAAGACTTACACTATATACTAAGTACTACATCATGAACATTATGCAAGACATATATAGGCAATTCTTCATATTCTTAGACGTTACTCCAAACCTAAGTCGCAACGTTCTATTATAGGCTACTCTTAGAGACTTTCGCGATTCGACTACCACTTTCATTTCTCATTACATAAACTTAAGGTGAGTCATAGCCCCTACTTTTTCATACTTGTTTTAACTCTTTGGGGGAGATACATGCTCAACTACTTGCTTACTTGTACAATATTCAAAGCTTTTATACTTGATTGTCTTATACTTGATTGCATTATACTTGATTTCATACATACATGATTGTGTTATACTTAACTGCGTTATACTTGATTGTGAGACTTCCAGTGGCTCCAGATTAAGTTACTGGATGACCATTGAGACTTCCGGTGGCTCCAAATTAAGTTGTTGGATGACCATTGAGGCTATTGATACATCCTAACATTTGCGAATGTTGGATACATCATAAACGTGAGGTCTTCGGAGATGAAGAGTAGACTCACGACTAATTGCTTAATTGTTTTGATGAACTTATACATGTCTTAATCATACTATATTGTAGCAGTGGGTTATGAACACACAGGTTACAAGTCTCTTATGGCGGGACTTGTAACTGAGTGGATTCTCAATGCCTTTGCTGTGTGAACATTCTTTTGAGGCTTTTTCAACTGTTTTAAGACAAACTCTATGAACTCACCAACCATTGTGTTGACACTTTAGCATGTTTATCTCAGGTTAGTAAGGCGATAGCTAGTGCCTGGAACTTAGAGTCAAGCTGCATATTCTGAAGACTTACGCTTTTATCATTTACCATTCAAAACATTTGTATACATTTATGTATCATACTTTGGAATCTCATGTTTGTAACTTTGAATTCATTAATCGAATGGTAACTTTTCAAAAAGTCTCATTTAGAGTTCGTTTTCTATAACTTGTACTTTGTATTATGAAGTAGCACCCCAATGACATAGTCTTCCGCTGCGGTATTTTGGGGGTGTTACAGATTGGTACCAGAGCCTTGGTTATAGAGAACTAGGTTGCATTTAGTGCCTAGACTATAACTGCTATACACGTTAAGACTCTCCTCTTTATTTGCCTTACACACACTACATATACATACGCTTTTTGGTAGTTGTTGGTTTAGTTCCACGCTTTTAGATGATGTGACTTTGGTATTATAAGGAACCCCAGAGATTAGCCGAGTCATTAAAAACATGGAGCTCAGTAATAACTAATTATTTAACTTGATCTTGTGACAGTTCTTGTTTGATGAGACACAAGATTTGAGTTAAATAATATTATTGCTTAGCTTTAGGGATTTGATGACTTGATTATCTTACTATCGGCCTCAGAAGGCGGATTTTGTGTCGGAAATTCTAAAGTAGGATGATTTAGAATCTCCTTATTTAAATGGATTGGGACGCCTCTTCAGTTAAATAAGGAAATTGTAGATCATCGAACCATAAGTTTACGAGACCTTACTTACATAAATTTGGACGCTTCTTTATGTAAGTAATGTGTTATAAATAAGTGGGCTTAATTGTAGCCGATACGACTCCTTAACCAGAACCTTAGACGAATCAGAGTGAACACCACTATTTTAGAGATCCTGAAATCCCGAATTCTCTTAGACACATCATAAGTAGTTAACATCAACTGAACTTCGGGACGAAGTTCTCCTTAAGGGGTAGAGACTGTAACAATTCGCAATTTCAGGTTAACTTTTATTCCCGAAAATTTCACTATTCACTTTTTACTATTCACTTTTCACTATTCATCTCAGAAATTTTTATTTCATATTCTCGTAAGTTAAACTATTTTAACGATAATCCGAGAGTTTGACGCTCGTCGGATCATTTCTGCAAAAATCACAAAGCCGTGTCCGAGATTTACTTTTAGGTTTAAACGTCATTTTAGCATCCCGATATGTCCATAAAACATTATAAACAATAGAAATATGATTTTCTCTCATTTTAGGACAATTCCAAAAGTTTTGGAATTTTACGTTTTTCAGTTCAGCGTTTAACGCGTATTACGCGTTTTAGACCCGTGTTTCCAGTTTTTAGCAGGGTTTTAGCACCCGATAGAACCTACCACTCATTTTATATTTTATTATGGAGTATATTGATAAGTTCTAGCATATTTATAAGTTTCATATTTTTAGGATACCCGGTTTTACATTTCGTGACTTAAAAACTTACGGTTAGCAATTTACGGAGTCAAAACTAGCTACATAGTTAGGATATTATCATCCAAAGACCATGACTACTCATCTAGTCACCCTTATCCCTTATGAACCGCCACTAGGGGGGGATTCACACTTGTGGCATGATCTCATGACTTTAGCCATTAGATCAAGACTTATTTACAACTTTGTCACCAAGTTTAAGCACTTTCCTAGTTAGCTTCCTAACCTCCTCATTCATGCTATAAATAGCCAACTAGAAACACTTTGATCTTCATCTTTTCATCACCATAAACGCCACACCCATTAATCCTAGCACCATGATCCTTTGATCTTCAATATACAAGTTACACATAAGAGTTCAAGGTCTTAGTATTCTCTACCTAGTTCTCAAGTTTGTTTGGTGATTCCATGGTTGATTTAGGAGCTACACAAGGTTAGTAGGGCTGAAGTTAAATGATTTTCACAAGGGTTAGATCAAGGCTATCAAGGGTTACAAGAGTTGTGGTGAAGGGTTTGCAAGCTTAGGTTTAGTGTCCTAGTTCTATACTTGACTTCCTTTCTTTAGAAAGCCAAAAGTTGTAAGAAACCCTTATACACCTTCTTGCTCAATATCATTTTCATGCTTATTATGTTTCTTTCATGCAATATATGGTCTTTGTATTATGCTCATGATGTATAAAAACTAGTAAAACAAGTTATGGTATGTATATGTTAACTTATGTTATTTAAACAAGTAAACTAGTAACTTTTATGGAGAACCACGACCAAAATAGTATAACTATGATATTTGACACTTACTTACTGTTATAAAGGACTTCAAAAGGAAAACATAGCAATTTGAATCACCCAAAACGAGTACCCGAGTCAAAAGATACGGCCATAAGAAGTTAGCGACACCAAAACGCCGAAACTGCCTATACCCTACTGTTTTGCATTCTGCCAATTTGAAAGTCACCCTTCTGTTCTGATTCATCAAAAAGTTAAAACACGAAAGTTGTCCGGAACGACGTTTTCGTTCCGGAACAAAGAAGCTCGAGCCCTGAAAACGCTTTCTGAGTGATAATTTTCTTCAAATTCTTAACAGCCCATTTTTAGACCAAAGTCACTATATAATAGTTATGATTTACAAAGACCAAGAGGTCTAATGACCTAAAGCCGAGACCACAACCATGGCTAAAGCCAAGGTTAAGTCTCAAGACCATGGTAACAATGACCAAGGTCACGGCAAAGCCACGGCTAAAGACCATATAACTTTTAAAGATCAAAGCTTATATATATATATATATATATATATATATATATATATATATATATATATATATATATATATATATATATATATATATATATATATATATATATATGTATATATATATATGTTATCAAATACTACAGTAGTACGGAGCCTCATGTGAGGACTTCATTAAGTATGCCGTCGAGACGAGTTGTGGATTTACGAATTAAAGTGTCCTGGCTCCTCGAACGTTTACTCCATGACTTCTGAATTATGTCGGCCCGAACGGTAGTAAGAGATGTACAACCTATACATGTTTCATAGACCACTTTTATTCAAAGACTTACACTATATACTAAGTACTACATCATGAACATTATGCAAGACATATATAGGCAATTCTTCATATTCTTAGACGTTACTCCAAACCTAAGTCGCAACGTTCTATTATAGGCTGCTCTTAGAGACTTTCGCGATTCGACTACCACTTTCATTTCTCATTACATAAACTTAAGGTGAGTCATAGCCCCTACTTTTTCATACTTGTTTTAACTCTTTGGGGGAGATACATGCTCAACTACTTGCTTACTTGTACAATATTCAAAGCTTTTATACTTGATTGTCTTATACTTGATTGCATTATACTTGATTTCATACATACATGATTGTGTTATACTTAACTGCGTTATACTTGATTGTGAGACTTCCAGTGGCTCCAGATTAAGCTACTGGATGACCATTGAGACTTCCGGTGGCTCCAAATTAAGTTGTTGGATGATCATTGAGGCTATTGATACATCCTAACATTTGCGAATGTTGGATACATCATAAACGTGAGGTCTTCGGAGATGAAGAGTAAACTCACGACTAATTGCTTAATTGTTTTGATGAACTTATACATGTATTAAGCATACTATATTGTAGCAGTGGGTTGCGAACACACAGGTTACAAGTCTCTTATGGCGGGACTTGTAACTGAGTGGATTCTCAATGCCTTTGCTGTGTGAACATTCTTTTGAGGCTTTTTCAACTGTTTTAAGACAAACTCTATGAACTCACCAACCATTGTGTTGACACTTTAGCATGTTTATCTCAGGTTAGTAAGGCGATAGCTAGTGCGTGGAACTTAGAGTCAAGCTGCATATTCTGAAGACTTACGCTTTTATCATTTACCATTCAAAACATTTGTATACATTTATGTATCATACTTTGGAATCTCATGTTTGTAACTTTGAATTCATTAATCGAATGGTAACTTTTCAAAACTTCTCATTTAGAGTTCGTTTTCTATAACTTGTACTTTGTATTATGAAGTAGCACCCCAATGACACAGTCTTCCGCTGCGGTATTTTGGGGGTGTTACACTTTAGGAATGCCAAACCTGGCAAACAGTTTTTTTAAGAAATGAATAACTACCCTAGCATCGTTGGTCCTAAGGGCTTGTGCTTCTACCCATTTTGAAACATAATCAATGGCCACTAAGATGTATTCGTTCCCCCCTGAAGACGGGAATGGGCCCATAAAATCTATTCCCCAAACATCGAAAATCTCACAAATTTGTATAAAATTCTGAGGGGCTTCATCACTTTTTGATATATTCCCAGCTCGTTGACATGCATCGCATGCTTGTATCATTCCCTTTACATAAATATTGTAGGCCAATAGAATCCAGCATCAAAATTTTTTCGTGCACTGGTGTTCATTCCATGATGCCCCCTAAGGGACCTGAATGACATTCTTTCAATATCTTCATTGCCTCTTTTTTCGAAACACAGTTCCTGATTACTTGATCAGGACATCTTCGGAACAAGAAAGGTTCGTCCCAAAAGTAGTATTTTCATTGGGCGAAAAACCTTTTCCTTTCGTGTCTGTTCAAGTGTTCTGGAATAATTCTGCTTGCCAGATAGTTAGCATAATCTGCATACCATGGCTCAGAGTCATTTATTGACATGAGCTGCTCTTCAGGAAATGAATCCCGAATCTCACTCTTGTCAAATTCATTAAGACAGGGATTTTCGAGACGAGAGAGGTGATCAGCAGCTAAATTCTCTACCCCCTTCTTATCACGGATTTCAAAATCAAACTCTTGTAACAATTACTATTGATTGAATCATGTCATAACATGACAATTGGTAGGTGTATAGAAATGTTGGGCACGATAACCCAGTTATAACATAATATCCATTACCCACCATGTGAATTATATATACTATTAATGTATGTGACCAGTTATAACCTAATATCCATGACCCACCATGTGAATTAGCCATTATCATCAGTCATGCATGGGTTACACCGGCTTGGTAGGTGTAAAGATAAGTTGGGCACGGTAAACTGACCCTTGTGCGTTTTCATACGTGTTTGTCCTTTTTAGTCAGTTTTTATTCGTTTTCTTCCGGGTTTACATGTTTTCGTCATTGTTTACACGTTTTTGCCCGTTATTTCATGATTTACTCCGTTTATACACGTTTTTCACGTTCTCATAGGGTTTTGTCCTTTTTCATATGTTTTGATCCGTTTTTATCCGTTTTCTTACGTCTTTGTCCTTTTTAGTCAGTTTTTATACGTTTTCTTTCGGGTTTACATGTTCTCTTCAGTGTTAACACGTTTTCGCCCGTTATTTCATGATTTAGTCCATTTATACACATTTTTCCCGTTCTCATAGGGTTTTGTCCCTTTTCATATGTTTTTCCTTGTTTACACGTTCTCGCCCCGTTATTTCATGTTTGAGTCCGTTTCAACACGTTTTTGTCCGTTTATAGCCATTTTCATCTATTTTAGACGTTTTCCTCCGTTTCATACTTTTTCTTACTTTCTTACACGTTCTTGTCCAGTTCTGTCCATTTTCTCCGCTTTCATCTGGTTTGGTCAATTTTGTCCATTTTTGTTTATTTAGTATGTTTTTAAACGTTTTTGTGTTTAATGACCCGAATAAAAATATAGCCAATTTGACAAAACTGAACTAAACAAACAAACCCGAGAAACGAACCGATCAACAACCCTAATTTATAGTGATAGTTTAAAATAATGAGGAATTAGTTTGACTTTTTTTAAACATTATGACTTTGTCATATACAGGATTTATGAGTTCTCATCATCACAAGTACTCTCTCCTCGTTTTTCAGAAAGAAACCGCCTCCTGCAACTTAATCGTCAAATTGTCATGATGGTTCCAACAGGTATTAACCACACCACTTTCACACCGTTAATCTCCACCACAAAAATCCCCTATATAAACCCTACTTCCCACATCACGATCCCTACCACTCTTCTTATCAATTATTAAAATCATTTCAATCAATCCTTATTTTACCTAAATTTATTATCAATGGCAGCACCATCACGACCAAACCAAGTTGCTAGGAGTGTCATTGATGAACTTGTTGAGTTTAGCGGGGAGACCTCTGTTGAAGGTTACATGAGTTTCTTCAAGGCTCAGTAAATCTCCAGTATCCGTAGCTTTAGAAACAGGATGCGTGAAGAGGTCACCACATTGAAGAATGAGATTGGGCAGCTTAATGCTTTAATAGCTGAGTTGGAAGCTCTTGGAGAGGAAGACCTCTTTGACACTCTGCATGTCTTAGGCATGACAGGGAGAATGTCAATGTTAAGCTGCAAAGCCTGAATGATCTCATTGCTGATGCTGAGGAGGATGTCCAGACCAAGGAAGAACAGATTGAGGCCATGATTGGTTGAAGGGTTGTCTCCATAGGATGTGAGGTTTCTTTTGTTTGGTGTTATATGTTTATGTTTTATGTCTTTTGTTTAATTTACATGGTTTGTATGTATGAACAATTGAAATGGTTTCATGTATGGAATTATTGATCAGTTGTTAATGTTATCAATATTAATGGAAAATTAGATTAAAAAGAAATGCCTTTGATAGTTTGTTTCAGTTTATTTTAGATGTTGTTTTGCAATTTGGAATACGTTGTGGTGTTTTAATATGTTAGCAATAGTTAGTATTCAGTTAGTGTGCATTTGGGTCAATTTAACTTAGGGCTGCAATATAGTATTCAAGCTATACGAGCTCAAACTCGATGCAAGATCGTTTGAGGCAAGCTTTAGTGATTTTGGTGTTTGATGTTGAGTATGAAAACGTCCTTGAAACGAATAACGAGTCAAGGTTGAAAATATAAGAATGCAACTGGATTTTGTTTGAGCATTTCGATTTCTGTGTAAGTTTTAAGTGCTAATATACATGTAACTAGGGCTGCAAACAAAGCGATATTTATTGGGTAATTCAAGCTAGTTGAGTCTTAGAGTTAAGCTTAATCTTAATAGGCTAATTTGTAGCCCTGATTTAAACATAAGTCTAGTGTTGTATGATTCTTGAAGAAAAAAGAACATCCGATAGTTAACCATGGCTGAAAAAGCCGAGGCAAAAGACTCACACACTGAATATGCACCAATTGGCTGAAAAATCTTTTAGAGTATTATGTGCTTGCATGTAATAACTTGTTCTTATGTTTTCATAATCGATCCCGAACACCTACGTTATGTTGATAATTACTTGTTCTTATGGTTTTGTTATATGTGCTTGCAGGTATAGGGCTCCATTTTGAACATATAAAACGGTAGAAACAAGCTGCTTGAGAATATCACAGGGTATGTTGTTGTTTACAGGTATGGTTCCCGAACAAGTTTATTGTTAGTGCTTATTTTTAGTTAATATATACTTTTCAGTGCTTAATATAGTTACTAGAACATTTAACTTTCAAAATCTCAGCTTGTATAACCATTATTTAGTTTTAAAATCACAACGGCCCATTTAACGGGGTGTTTGGCTGGTTGTTGTATCAGCAGTCCTAGGTTGGATTTGCTTTTTTTTTTCTTAATTGTTTATTTGGGACTGCTTATGAGTTATAGTTTCTTAATTAGTTGCTTTAAGTCAATTTTTTGCTTTTGTTTGTTCATTTATATGCGACGTGTGGTGATTTTAGTGTGTCTGCAGTGTGTTTAGGACAGCGGGTTTGAAGTAATATGGATGTCTCCAGGTATTTAGGTTTAAATATTGAAATTGCAGCCAAAATGAAATATTTAAACTCTTAATTATAACTTTGGAGCCAAAATTTTTAATTCTCAATTATGGAGCCAAATTTTCAGCCAAAAATTTAAAAATAAATAAATAAATAAATAAAAATAAAAAAAGAAACTTAGGAAATTATGGTTTCCTTATATGAAAAACTGCCCCATCATGTGGCCTATTTTCACTCCATAAAATTAGGGTTCGACCAAAATATTAAAACCTTTAATTTTTACACCATTATTACTAATTAAGTTTACTAATTCTCTTTTACACATTACTTCTGACGAATCATGGAAACTCTAGATAATAATCCGGATGTAATGTTTTATTCTGATCATGAAAATGATCATTTAAATGATAAACATTTAGGATATGAATCAGAAGTTTACTCTATAGATGGTGAGGATGCTGAAAACAACCATTCAAATACTAATATAGTTAAGAGGGGGATAACTAGGTTAGCTAAGTTTCTCCGGGAATATGGAAAACCCGATGGAAAAAAGGTCAGTGTAATCTTTGATGCTCTGAATAGGTTAACAGGAAAAAACAGAGCATTGTTTTCGAGTTTTTTTGGGTGACTTGGTTCACGAGCATATAGGTGTCAGGATTCTATCGTGGAAGAAAGTTGATTCAGAAGCAAGAGATAAAATGTGGGACGAAATCACGGTACACATATACTTTTTTCAACCCATTAATATAGAATTAAATCTATAGGTAGCATGAAATCGAGAATCCATAATACATATATGTCGACCTTATTTCTGTGTTGGAAGCATTTGATATGTTGTGGTATACGGTTGTGAATCTGGTCATTTGAACATGTATGTGGTATCTAGAATATGAATAAGAACCTGGATAAACTATGGAATAAAAGAAGGATCGATACTTGTTTAGTATACAAGTAGTGTTTGTGTGAGTGTCTGTTATGTCGATATGTTTGTTTTTGTTTGAGTGTATGTCGTGTGTGTGATAGTAGTGGGTTGCTTGTTGTAGGTACAAGGTGTTAATAAGTTTATCTCTGCATTTAAATTATGTGCAACTAATTAACAACATTGTGTTACTCTTTGCAGCGGTATTTTGCTGTTGACTTGACAGTAAGAAAGATGATAATGAATCGTCTTGGTCAACTTCTAAGGAATTTCAGAAGGAAATTGGCACAAAACTACATATTTCCAAACCAAAATACTCTTTCAAAACTAAATGAAGTACCGGCGAAGTACAGTGCAATTATAAAAGCCGAAGATTGGATCAATTTTGTAAAGTACATGGCTACGGTGGAATACAAGGTGTTAATTAGTCATTTTTATTCAAGTTTCACTATCTTTCACATACATATTAGTTCTATAATGTCAACATTAATACATATACACGCCTTATGATTTTGTGTTACAAGGTGAAATCAGTTGCAGATAAAGTGGCGCGTTCCAAGTGTGTTTATAAGCATACAATGGGACGAGGTGGATACGCCCATGTGATAGATAAAATGGTAACATTAAACATTTGCACACTTGCATTTAATAGCATCAGAGTATCGTTTATATTGGTTTATCTTACATGTGTATGTATTTGATGGTTATAAGATCGAGTGAAAAGAAATTGAACCAGATGAAGAACCACCGCGCGGTACGCTGTGGTTGAAAGGAAGGGAGAAGAAAGATGGAGAATATCACGATGATGAGATTAGGACTGTGGGAGAAAGAATAGTAAGTTTTACTGCAAAGTTTGTATTATGTTCATTGTTAAAAGTGGGATCAACATATAATAACCTATTTCCCGTATTCTGTGTGTAGAAAGAAATGGAGGACAAGATCAAACAAGGAACCTTGAAGGTTGATCATGGCAATGATACCATGACAGTTGTATTAGGTAAGGAAAAGGGAGCATATGCGAGAGGCGTGGGAGGTGGAGTAACCTACAAGAGGTATTTTGATCTGCCTCGAATAAGACAAGCATCTGATGAAAGAGTGGTGTTACTTCAAAGTGAACTTGAAAATGTGAGACAGAAACGTCAAGAAAAAGATGCGGTAATCGAGGATTTGATGAATCAAGTGGCTGCACAAAAGGGGCAGTCGCAGTCAACGCCAACTCCATTGACACCAACAGAAGTAAGACATTTTTAATGTTGCTTTTTTTTTGTTACAAATGTGAAATTATATTACCAAATAAGAGATTACAACTTCTTAAACAATTTATATTGCAGGTGTCTCCGGTGAACATTAATCATATAAATACCTGTACTGATGAGGATGCTGGAACACCTGTTGCTGTATGTGAGAAAGTTGCGAGCGTTCAGAAGTCTAATGGACCTGCAACTTTGGAAAAGGAAATGCCAATAAGTGTAAGTAAAAAAACATCCACTTTGATTTTTGAATTCTAGATACATGTCTTATTTACCGTGTTTTATATATACAGGAAACTGTTAAATCTGTCGCATCTAAGAAAACGACTAGACAAAGACGAAAGGATTCTTCACGTCAAGATTCCCAATCACAAGAACATGAGTCTACATTACAAGCACTACCACAAGTATGTATTTAAACACGTTCATATATTCTTTTGTTTAGTTAATTTATTTCTGATACGTATATACATGCAACAAGTCATTTTTTTAGGAAATTAAGTGCAAACTGTGGCACTTAAAGAGATCATCTATTATAGCTTTGGGTACTGTGTACAAGAGTGATGGAAAGCAAATGCTTCATAACAAACCACTCCCAAAGGATTGCTACAAGGTGTCTATTCAAAAATCTTTAGTGGATGCAGCTTGCATCCCGGATGTAGGAAGTAACGGTTTCAAAATAGTTAAGGATGCAGTTGGTGGTTTTTATGCATGGCCAAAGGACCAAGTGGTTTTCGATGAAAAGGTACATACATGCATGTGTTTTTATCAAAATACCTATATATATATAATTCATCATATTAATTTCAGTGTTTGATACACCCGACTTTTGCTTCCTACAGGCAAGTACACCACCAAGTACCATACAAATGATTGGTGAGAACAAAACTGCACCTAAATTAACAACTAAGCGCAAAAACTACGTCTCCATTGATGCCATATCAAAGGAAGCTAAGAAGATCAAGAGTTAGAAGTCACTAAATTATTGCGAATTTTATTTTATTTTAATTCGTTTATATATATATATATTGATTCCAATATTATTGTATTTGAATTCGTTTTAATATATATATTTGAATTTGTTTTTATATATATTGATTTCTTATATGTGACTAAAAGATGCATATAATCAAAATTATATAATCAAAATTATTAGCACTTTTAGTCACTATTTGCTTAATGCTTTGTGTGACTAAATATTACAATAGGCAACACAAAAAAAATATTCATGTGACCATTGGAAGAATAATAGTCACACAAAACACACATTTCTTCACTTTAAACACCTTATGGTCACACATATCAACACTTTTGGCCACTTTATGCCTAATTGTATGTGACTAAATACCCAAAAGAAACATGCTTTGTGTGACTAAATGTTACAAAAGGCCACACAAACGTACAATTCATGTGACCATTGGATAAACAATAGTCACACAAAACTCACATTTCTTAACGTCAAACACCATATGATCATACTTATTCACACTTTTGGCCACTTTATGCCTAATTGTATGTAACTAAATACCCAAAAGAAACATGATTTTTGTGACTAAATGTTACAATAGGCCACACAAACATACAATTCATGTGACCATTGGATGAACAATAGACACACAAAACACACATTTCTTCACTTTAAACACCATATGGTCACACTTATTTACACTTTTGTCCACTTTATGCCTAATTGTACATGACTAAATACCCAAAAGAAACATGCTTTGTGTGACTAAATGTTACAAAAGGCCACACAAACATACAATTCATGTGTCCATTGGATGATCAATAGTCACACAAAACACACATTTCTTAACTTTAAACACCATATGGTCACACATATTCACACTTTTGGCCACCTTATGCTTAATTGTATGTGACTAAATACCCAAAAGAAACACGTTTTGTGTGACTAAATGTTACAAAAGGCTACACAAACATACAATTCATGTGGCCATTGGATGATCAATAGTCACACAAAACACACATTTCTTAACTTTAAACACCATATGGTCACACATATTCACACTTTTGGCCACTTTATGCTTAATTGTATGTGACTAAATACCCAAAAGAAACATGCTTTGTGTGACTAAATGTTACAAAAGGCCACACAAACATACAATTTATATGGCCACTGGATGGTCAATAGTCACACAAAACACACATTTCTTCACTTTAAACACCATATGGTCATACATATTCACACTTTTGACCACTTTATGCTTAATTTTATGTGACTAAATACCCAAAAGAAACATGCTTTGTGTGACTAAATGTTACAAAAGGCCACACAAACATACAATCCATGTGGCCATTGGATGATCAATAGTCACATAAAATATACATTTCTTCACTTTAAACACCATATGATCACACATATTCACACTTTTAGCCACTTTATGCTTAATTGTATGTGACTACATACCCAAAATAAACATGCTTTGTGTGACTAAATTTTACAAAAGGCCACATAAACAAACAATTCATGTGGCCATTGGAAGGTCAATAGTCACACAAAACACACATTTCTTCACTTTGAACACCATATGGTCTCACATATTCACACTTTTGGCCACTATATACTTAATTGTATATGACTAAATACCCAAAAGAAACATGCTTTGTGTGACTAAATGTTACAAAAGGTTACACAAACATACAATTCATGTGGCCATTGGATGATCAATAGTCACACAGAACACACATTTATTCACTTTAAACACCATATGGTCACACATATTCACACTTTTGGCCACTTTATGCTTAATTGTGTGTGACTAAATACCCAAAAGAAACATGATTTGTGTGACTAAATGTTACAAAAGGCCTCACAAACATACAATTCATGTGGCCATTGGATGATCAATAGTCACACAAAACACACATATCTTCACTTTAAATGCCATATGGTCACACATATTCACACTTTTGGCAACCTTATGCTTAATTGTATATGACTAAATACCCAAAAGTAACATGCTTTGTGGGACTAAATGTTACAAAAGGCCACACAAACATAAACTTCATGTGGCCATTGGATGATCAATAGTCACACAAAACACACATTTCTTCACTTTAAACACCATATGGTCACACATATTCACACTTTTTGCCACTTTACGCCTAATTGTATGTGACTTAATACCAAAAAGTAAGATGCTTTGTGCGACTAAATGTTACAAAAGGCCACACAAACATACAATTCATATGGCCATTGGATGATCAATAGTCACACAAAACGCACATTTCTTCACTTTAAACACCATATGGTCACACTTATTCACACTTTTGGTCACTTTATGCTTAATTGTATGTGACTAAATATATAAAAACAAAATGTTTTCTTTGACTATACAGTGTTTATGGTCGCTAGTATTGCTAAATCCAACAAAATTTGTACCAAATTAGTCATACATATTTAGGTGTTAGTTACTGTTTTGTAATCGAGACTAAAAACAACTCGATCATGTGAGCATAGGTACCCTATGGTCACACGACCTTTAGTCACACACACTCGAAAAATATTGTGTGACTATATGTATATCGTCACACTTATTTGGTGTAGCCAAATCATATTTTTGTTCTAGTGACATTGATATAAGATATCATTTCATCAGGGATTATATCATGAAAGGATATATTGAATTACACTTCATCCCTACTAAGTGTTTGCTGATATCTTCACAAAACCCTTGGATGAACCAACTTTCACCAGACTGAAAGCAGAACTAGGCATGTTAGATATTAATAATCAGCTCACTGATTAAAATATCCTAACATGGTGTATATTCTTTATCTGATCCCTAACCTTCTTCAGTAGAACCCTTCAACAACACAAAAAACCCATTCGCAGGGAGTTTCTCATATACTGTAAGACTCACTGAATACCCTAACCAAAAATTTACACACTGAATAAATTCTCATTCAGGAGGCTCATGACATTTACTGATGCAAATCGTTGCACAACTAAATGCTCTAAGTATCTAGTTAGTAAATGTCCAAGGTTGGTAACTAAATCTCCTATTTAATATAGGAATATATGTATCTGCCTCACTAGCATCCATACCTTGAACCCTCACTTAATCACCAATATCCCACTAGGCATTAATTGCTCTCCTTCACAAATAAAATCTCTTGATATTTTTTTGTGACATCATGCCTACAAAAGTGCAACCATTGCAGACCCTTGCACTGTTTACCTCAACAGTTGTGCAAAACCCGGGAAAGTGGAGTGGTGGCATTTAATGCGTGTAACAATTCGCAATTTCAGGTTAATTACTACTCCCGGAAAATTTACTATTCACTTTTACTATTCATTTTTGCTATTCACTATTACTATTCATTTTCCCGAAATTTAATTTTTATTTCATATTCTCGAGTGATAAACCATTTCCATGGCAAATTAAAAGTTTGACACTCGTCAGATCATTTTCGTGAAAGTAATTAAGGAATTACACGTTTTAGGGTAAAACGTCATTCAAAAATTCCACGCACAACGAAACTCGGTCGCGTTAATTTTCCCCGTATCAGAAAATTTTTTGTCACACTCATGATTTATTTGAGAATAAATCATGACTGAGAAAAACATGACCAAATAAACCTCGGCCGTGAAAAACTGGAATTTTCAGTTTTAAGCGTTTTTACTCAGCCGTAACCCTAGCCTATACCTGCACCGCGTTTTTAATATGATTTGAGTTTTCACATTTTTCAAATAAGTCAACATATATTTCCCTCCTCCTTTGACCAAAAATCATTCCTTGATTTTATAAGTCATTCCTTGATTTTTAGGTTTACGGTTTGATGTCTAAAAGACATTTAATACCAACCGACACTAGACTGAGCTCAGTCTAGACATTATAAGTCATTTTAATTCATTTATATCCTATTAGAAAAGTAACATTTTACTTTTCTCAATTTTACGCATTATTCGTACATTTTACGTATTACGCGTTTTAGACCCGTGTTTCCAGTTTTAGCAGGGTTTTACCACCCAAATGGAACCTACCACTCATTTTAAATTTTATTATGGAACATATGGACATGTTTAACAATACTTTCAAATTCCATATTTTTACGACACCCGGTTTTACGTTTTGAGGCCTAATCATTTACGGTTGACATTTCCCGGAGTCAAAACTCATCCTAATACTTAGGATATTATCAAGCCAAGCACACCTCACCCCCCCCTAGACTTGTGAAACACCAATAGGGGGGGGGAGTCATCCTTGGTGTGGCTTGATCCTAAGCTAAGTGATCATGGATGTGTTACATGTGTATAACCTTGTCATGTAAGCCTTTGTCAAATCCAACTTTGTAACCTCCTCTAAGGACTATAAAAGCCCCCTTACCCTTGTGTTTGCCGTCCATACCTCACCCCACAACACTCCACACTTAGCTTATTTCCTTCTAATTTCTAGCAAGGTTCAAGTGCAAGTTCAAGATAGAAACCCTAGTTTGGTCTTAGGTTATCAAAACACTTCCAAACCTCATATACTTTGGTGATTTCTCTTGAGTTTGAATCCACTCAAGTCACCTCAACTTTCATCATACATCTTTCAAGATTACAAGAGTAGAAAGATTGCATGAAGTGAAGTGGGTTGAAGCAAGTCTATCAAAGTCCTATCCTTACTAGTTACTTCCTTTCTTATTTGAAAGCCAAAAGTTGTAAGCCAAACCCTAACATGCTTCTTGTTAAATAATCATGTTCATGTTATTTACATATTATTCATGCTATATTATGTCTTGTATTCATGTCCATGATGTATAAAAATGAGTAAAACAAGTTGTTGTAATTGATTGTTAAGATAAGTTGTTAAAACAAGTAAACTAGTGACTTTCTTGGTGAGACCTGATAAAAATGGTAAAATTATGATATTTGATCATTACATATTACAGTAGAGGACTTAACAAGGAAACCATAGCAATTTTAACCACCTAAAACGAGTATACGAGTCAAAAGTTATGACCATTTGAAGTTAGCAAAACCAAAACGCCGAAACTGCCGATACCTACTGTTTTTGCATTCTGCCATTTTGAAAGTCACCCTTCTGGTCCGATTCATCAAAAACTTAAAACACGAAAGTTGTCCGGAACGACGTTTTCGTTCAAGAAAAAGAAGGTCGAGCCCTGAAAACGCTTTCCGAGTGATAATTTCTTCAAATTCTTAACAGCCCATTTTTAGACCAAAGTCATTATTTATAGGTTATGGTTTATAAAGACCAAAGGGGTCTTATGACCTAGAATCAAGACCACAACCATGGCTAGAGCCAAGGTTGAGTCTCAAGACCATGGAACAATGACCAAAGGTCATGGCAAGGCCGTGACGAAATGACCATGTAAGCTTACTTAGGCGTAAACATGAACCAAAGTATTGGCTATAACTTGAACAAGCAATTTGGATCTACTTCACTTAAAAGAACCATGAGTTACTACAAAGAGAAATGGTCATACACGACTTATGAAACTTACCCTAATAACAATCTTCATGTAATAATAAACTTTCCTAAGTTTATTCAAATATTGGACATGTAACTTTTCGGATCAAAACTTATATCTATATATTTTATCAACTACTACAATAGTAGGGAGCCTCATGTGAGGAGTTCATTATGTAAGCCGTCGAGATAAGTTGTGGATTTACGAATTAAAGTGTCCTGGCCCCTCGAACGCTTACTAACATGACTTCTGAATTATGTTGGCCCGAACGGTAGTAAACGATATATAAAACATACATGTTTCATGAATCATTTCTTTCAAAGACTTACATTATACATCATACCACATCATGGAATAAATGCAAGATATTTATATAGGCACTTATTCATATTCTTCACTCCGATCCTAAGTCGCAACATTCTATTATAGGTTGCCCGTAGAAACCTACACGATCCAACCATTACCTTCATTGCTTGCTATCTTACTTAAGGTGAGTTCATAGCCCCACTTTACATTACTTCAATGTTTTACAAACCCTTGGGGGAAATACATGCTACTTTTAAACCGAACACAATGCTTTGAAACTGTATGCTGCCTGATTGTTTTATTATTACTAAGTACCTTCATTGCCAATCCTAGGCCCCATATCATGAACCATTTAATCACTAGTATTAGTGAGCGCGAGTATTGTGAATAGGCCTATTGGGATTGACGAATCCCATTTGTTTGAGCAGATTAGTTCAAACGAATGCACTATATTTGAAAACATTAAGTATGACGGCAAAGTACTTACCGGGGAAACAAAACCGCCGATTGATATTGGTACCCGTTAACGTATTGGTTGCATGAGCTTAGTATATAATAATAACTGTTTTGTTTTCCAACATAAGCATGAGTCTAATTAACTCATACTACCAACATATTGTGTTCAACCGTTAAATAAACTCTATGAATATCACTCAACCTTTGTGTTGACCTCTTAAGCATGTATTTCAGGTCCATGATAATCAAGAATGGAGCAGAAGGGCACGTACTAAAGGAAGAAGGCTATAAACTACTATGTCATTCGATAAAACATCAAAAGACTTTATATTGATGTATTTTGAAACATGGAACCTTTTTGGGACCTTACTATGTAAACTCTGAGATATTTGAATAAAGTCGAATGATAACTCTTTTTAATACGACTCGGTTAGAGATCGTTTTCTATTATTATGACTGTTGTGCCGTCGAGTAACACCCAAGTTGAATTCCACTGCAACATGAATTGGGGGTGTTACAGATTGGTACCAGAGCCATGGTTATAGAGAAACGGGTCTAAGTGAGACCTAAACTATAACTACAATCACAAGCAAAAACATTTTTATAGCCTTCCGCTCTTCGTGCCTTCCATCCTCCAGAAGATTATGTACTTATTACACATGTTATGCTACATGAACATATTTGTATATTGTTATATGCACATTGCCATAGTTTGAGCATTTTCCATAAACATTTGATTTATTTTGACATCGAAATACTAATTATAGACATCATGTCCACACCTCCATCTCCCGATCATCTTCGTGTTATGCCCGAGTATTTACCAATTCTTCATGGACCTAATGATCCTTACTTTGAAGCAATTGACTACGACGACGAGGAAGAACCTTACGAGGATCTAGCCAATGACAATGAATTAGATTCGGACGAAGATCCTGAAATGGATATGGACATAAACATCGATGATTACGAAGAAGATCCTGAAATGGATATTGACAACGAAGACATCGATGACATTGAGGAAGCAGAGGAACAAATAGTGGTGCCACATCTATCACCATTAACATCCCCACCTCCTGTTTCACCAAATTTATCTGAATCTAACCGTACCACTCCAGCTCAAGTTCCGAAGTCTACTTACCAAGTCGGCGGAACATCTACATCTACACATATATTCGTGAACTCAGCTCAATACGAAATTTACTCTTTGAAACAAGCCCTCAACCTAACCCAACTCAAAATTCAAAGAATGACAAGTCAAATGAACGAATATATATCCAAGGTAAATTCTGCCAAAATGGATGCCATGAATGCTCGAGATGACCTCTATTGGTTTAAGCTTGACATGAGCTATGTCAAGAGAGACTTGACTCACGTTGGGGAAATAGTCTTAAATCCTTTGACCGGCTTGGATGACGTCAAGGATAGACTTACATTGGTTGAGAGGGCCCAAGAACAAGATGCGGTACAAATTCATATACTACTTAACCGCCTAAATACCGCAGAAATCCGGTTAGATGTTGCAAACTTTGACAGGTATCAACTTAAGAATGATTTGTGTGGAATGCAATCTCAAATGAGTGCCATACAACAAAGGCTATACCAAAAGGATGTCAAAGAATACCGTCCCAATGATAGTGTTGATGTGTTAGCAACATACGGAAATAATAATCCGTCCGGACTACAACAACCTTCCAACCGATGTTAGACTAGTGTTATAGTACTAGTTATCTTTTGTACTAATCCATGTAATAGCTAGTGATAGTAGAAATGTTGTAATTACTAAGCTGAAAGTATCAGTTAGTAAATTTTGAAGAAGCTTGTAATAGGTTTCGATTTTGTAAATCAATCAACGTTATATGAATAAAACTCTTGTTTTATATAATATCATGTGTTATGCTTTTAAGTTTCAACATTATTATCCTATCATTCTTATGAAAAATTGTGCTCATCTCACAACTCTCTAATTACAACATATCTATTGAACAATAGAATCATGGCGCCAAAGAAGAAGACACCACCAACAATGACTCAAGCTGCTATTCGCAAACTAGTTAAGGACAGTGTCAACGCAGCACTCACAACGGAACGAGCAGCCGTAGCTGCAGCAGCTGCCGAAGCTGCCACAGCTGCTGGTGCTGCAGATGCTACAGCTGCTGATGCTGCAGCAGTCGCTGATGCTGCAGCAGCTGCTGATGCTGTAGTAGCCGCTGAAGCCGCCACTGCTGCGGAAGTTGCTATAGCTGCAGAAGCTGCCCGAATTGCCAGCCTTAACATTGGAGGACCAAACCCAACTATCCCTCCGGTGAAAAATGTTGTTTCAGTACCAAAGGGTTGCTCATTTATTTCCTATTTGAAATGCGAACCCATAAAATTCAAGGGTACTAAATGAGCTGTAGGTCTGACCCGCTGTTTTGAAAAAGCGGAGTCGGTATTTTTGGTCAGTAAATGTATTGAGAGTGATAAAGTTCAGTATGCCATGAGTACTCTGTTGAATGAGGCATTATCATGGTGGAATTCAATAGCTCAACCAATGGGCATTGAAAATGCTTATAAGATTACTTGGACTAATCTGAAGAAGATGATGATCAAAGAGTACTGCCCTCACAGTGAAATGCAGAAGTTAGAGGTAGAATTCTGGGATCATACGGTTAGGGGAAATGACATCATAACCTACAACCGTCGATTCCAAGAATTGAGGATACTGTGTCCAACAATGGTTTCCACAAAAGAAAAGTTGTTGGAACGGTATATCTGGGGACTTCCATCAAGTATACAAGGGAATGTAACTTCAGCAAATCCCAAGGAACTTGATGAAGCTATGCGGATGTTTCGCAGCCTCATGGATCAAGTGGTACGTATGACAGAAACCCGAAAGCAAAACAACCCCAACAACACCAACAACACCAACAACGCCAACAATAGCAATAACACCAACAACTCCAACTACCGTAACAACAACAAAAATAAGAACAACAACAACAAGCGACCATGGGATGGTAACCGTGGAAGTAACAACAACAACAACAACAACAACAACAACCAAACCCGAAACAACAACCATCACAATCAGCAGAACAAAAGACAAGAAGCCGCGACGGCTTATGTTGCTGCACCAGCCGGTGGTAAATACGTTGGTACTCTACCACAGTGTACCAAGTGCAACTACCATCATGAAGGTCCCTGCCCGGCCAAATGCAACAAGTGTCAAAAGCCCGGACATCTTGCCAAGGATTGTAGAGGCAAGGGTGTAGCTACTGGGGCTAACACTCAGCCAATAGTTACATGTTTTGGGTGTGGTGAAAGGGGACACTTCAAGAACAATTGTCCCCAAAACCAAGGACCACAAGGCAGAGGTGATCACGGCGGAGCCTATGTCATGGGAAATGGAGAACCACACCAAGACCCGAACGTGGTTACCAGTACGTTCTTACTCAATAACTTTCCTGTTAAAGTCTTATTCGATTCTGGTGCTGATATGAGCTTTATATCTACTAGAATTGCGCCTTTACTTGATATTCCATCAATCACTTTAACCACTAGTTATAGTATTGAACTAGCTACCAGTGACTTAGTAAATACTAATATCGTAATCCCAAACTGTACCCTTAATCTCTTAGACCACCCCTTTAACATCAATCTTATGCCAATCGAACTCGGAAGTTTTGATGTTGTTATTGGCATGGATTGGTTGTCTAAACATCAAGCTAACATCATTTGTGGAGAAAGAGTTGTGTACATTCCATGTGACAAAGAAACTTTGATCATTCGTGCTGATCAAAGTGGAACTCGAATAAACATCATCTCATGTATCAAAACCATGAAGTACATTGAGAAAGGATGTTATGCCTTCCTAGCCCACGTAACCGAAAAGAAATCCGATGAAAAACGCCTCGAAGATGTTCCTATTTCCCGTGAGTTTCCTGAAGTCTTTCCGGAAGATTTACCCGGACTACCACCAAATCGTCAAATAGAATTCAGAATTGATTTAATACCAGGAGCGGCGCCAGTTGCCCGCGCACCATACCGGCTAGCACCTTCAGAGATGCAAGTGCTATCAAATCAATTACAAGAACTTTCGGACAAGGGATTTATTCGACCTAGTTCCTCACCTTGGGGAGCTCCAGTTTTATTCGTGAAAAAGAAAGATGGGTCATTACGAATGTGTATTGACTATCGTGAACTAAACAAATTAACCATAAAGAACCGATACCCACTACCAAGAATTGATGATTTATTCGATCAATTGCAAGGTTCAACCTATTACTCAAAAATTTACCTACGATCAGGTTACCATCAAGTTAGAGTTCGTGATGAAGACATTCCAAAAACAGCCTTTAGGACACGATATGGTCACCATGAATTCCAAGTGATGCCATTTGGGTTAACTAATGCACCGGCAGTATTCATGGATCTCATGAATCGAGTGTGTAAGCCATATTTGGACAAATTCGTGATTGTATTCATAGACGACATTCTCATATATTCCAAAAACGAAGAGGAACACAAAGAACACCTGAGAACAATTTTTGGACTACTCAAGGAAGAGAAATTGTATGCAAAGTTTTCCAAATATGAATTTTGGATTCAATCAGTACAATTCCTTGGGCATGTGATTGACAAGACCGGTTTACATGTCGTTCCCGCTAAAATTGAAGCTATCAAAAATTGGCCAACACCTATGACACCTACAGAAATTCGTCAATTTCTGGGTCTAGCCGGGTATTACCGAAGGTTTATTGAAGGATTTTCCTCAATAGCAAAATCTTTGACTAAGCTAACTCAGAAAGGCAAGAAATACGTGTGGGATGAAAACGAAGAAAAAGCTTTCCAAACCCTTAAACAAAAACATTGTAGTGCTCCTATCCTAGCATTGCCAGATGGGATAGAAGATTTTGTAGTCTATTGTGATGCATCGCACCAAGGTTTAGGTTCCGTGTTGATGCAACGTGATAAAGTCATGGCTTATGCTTCAAGACAACTCAAGGTTCATGAAGAAAATTACACCACTCATGAGTTAGAGTTAGGAGCTGTAGTCTTTGCACTAAAAATTTGGAGACACTATCTATACGGTACTAGATGTACTGTGTACACCGATCATAAAAGTCTACAACACATTTTGAACCAAAAAGAACTAAACATGAGACAACGTCGTTGGTTGGAATTACTAAGTGATTATGACTGCGACATTCGTTACCACCCAGGAAAGGCAAACGTAGTAGCCGACGCCCTGAGCCGAAAAGAACGGGTTAAACCACTACGAGTCCGAGCCTTAGTTTTAACCATAAATTCAAACTTTCCTACTCAAATCCTTCACGCTCAAGCTGAGGTGGTGAAACAAGAAGACATCCAAAAGGAAAAGTTGGATGGCATGATACGAAAGAAATTCGAAACCCGTTCAAATGGAACTCTATGCTTCCAAGGTCGAAGTTGGTTACCACTTTATGGTGGCCTACGAGACTTGATCATGCATGAATCACACAAATCTAAATACTCCATACATCCAGGATCTGATAAGATGCATCATGATCTTAAACTACTCTATTGGTGGCCGAACATGAAGGCCGATATTGCAACATACGTTGGCAAATGTCTTACATGTTCCAAAGTAAAAGCCGAACATCAAAAACCATCCGGTCCATTGCAACAACCAGAGATTCCTATGTGGAAATGGGAAAGAATTACTATGGACTTCATTACCAAGCTCCCAAAGACATCAAGCGGTTATGACTCCATCTGGGTCATAGTTGATCGTCTCACAAAATCCGCACACTTTATACCAATCAAAGAGACTTACAAAATGGAACAACTAACCCGACTGTACGTCAAAGAAATAGTCTTAAGACATGGTGCACCAATATCCATCATATCCGACAGAGATAGTAGATTTACTTCCAATCTCTGGCAGTCACTCCAAATCTAGACATGAGTACAGCGTATCATCCTCAAACCGATGGCCAGAGTGAACGAACCATTCAAACACTTGAAGACATGCTTCGAGCTTGTATAATAGACTTTGGAAAAGGATGGGATACTCATCTACCATTAGTCGAATTTTCCTACAACAACAGCTATCATGCAAGTATTAAAGCAGCTCCATTTGAAGCACTTTAAGGTCGAAAGTGTCGTTCACCTGCTTGTTGGGCTGAAGTGGGAGAAGTTCAACTCACTGGACCAGAACTCATACGAGAAACAACGGATAAGATTGTACAAATCAGAAGTCGACTACAAACTGCAAGAGATCGATAGAAAAGTTATGCCGACACATGACGCAGACCCCTAGAATTCCAAGTCGGAGATAGGGTTATGCTAAAGGTATCACCTTGGAAAGGCTTGATACGATTCGGTAAACGAGGAAAACTAAACCCAAGATACATCGGACCATTCAAAATCCTAGCCAGGGTTGGCCCTGTGGCGTACAGACTTGAGCTTCCACCAGAACTCAGTAGTGTACACCCCACTTTCCATGTATCTAACCTAAAGAAATGCTTGTCAGATGAATCACTCGTTATTCCACTCGATGAAATTCAATTCAATGACGATCTTCAATTTATTGAGGAACCCGTAGAAATCATGGACCGAGAGGTCAAACAACTCAAGCAAATCCGTATTCCAATTGTCAAAGTTCGTTGGAACTCACGACGTGGTCCTGAATACACGTAGGTTATGGTTTATAAAGACCAAAGGGGTCTTATGACCTAGAATCAAGACCACAACCATGGCTAGAGCCAAGGTTGAGTCTCAAGACCATGGAACAATGACCAAAGGTCATGGCAAGGCCATGACGAAATGACCATGTAAGCTTACTTAGGCGTAAACATGAACCAAAGTATTGGCTATAACTTGAACAAGCAATTTGGATCTACTTCACTTAAAAGAACCATGAGTTATTACAAAGAGAAATGGTCATACAAGACTTATGAAACTTACCCTAATAACAATCTTCATGTAATAATAAACTTTCCTAGGTTCAAATATTGGACATGTAACTTTTCGGATCAAAACTTATATCTATATATTTTATCAACTACTACAATAGTAGGGAGCCTCATGTGAGGAGTTCATTATGTAAGCCGTCGAGATAAGTTGTAGATTTACGAATTAAAGTGTCCTGGCTCCTCGAACGCTTACTAACATGACTTCTGAATTATGTTGGCCCGAACGGTAGTAAACGATATATAAAACATACATGTTTCATGAATCATTTCTTTCAAAGACTTACATTATACATCATACCACATCATGGACTAAATGCAAGATATTTATATCGGCACTTATTCATATTCTTCACTCCGATCCTAAGTCGCAACATTCTATTATAGGTTGCTCGTAGAAACCTACACGATCCAACCATTACCTTCATTGCTTGCTATCTTACTTAAGGTGAGTTCATAGCCCCACTTTACATTACTTCAATGTTTTACAAACCCTTGGGGGAAATACATGCTACTTTTAAACCGAACACAATGCTTTGAAACTGTATGCTGCCTGATTGTTTTATTATTACTAAGTACCTTCATTGCTAATCCTAGGCCCCATATCATGAACCATTTAATCACTAGTATTAGTGAGCGCGAGTATTGTGAATAGGCCTATTGGGATTGACGAATCCCATTTGTTTGAGCAGATTAGTTCAAACGAATGCACTATATTTGAAAACATTAAGTATGACGGCAAAGTACTTACCGGGGCAACAAAACCGCCGATTGATATTGGTACCCGTTAACGTATTGGTTGCATGTGCTTAGTATATAATAATAACTGTTTTGTTTTCCAACATAAGCATGAGTCTAATTAACTCATACTACCAACATATTGTGTTCAACCGTTAAACAAACTCTATGAATATCACTCAACCTTTGTGTTGACCTCTTAAGCATGTATTTCAGGTCCATGATAATCAAGAATGGAGCGGAAGGGCACGTACTAAAGGAAGAAGGCTATAAACTACTATGTCATTCGATAAAACATCAAAAGACTTTATATTGATGTATTTTGAAACATGGAACCTTTTTGGGACCTTACTATGTAAACTCTGATATATTTGAATAAATTCGAATGATAACTCTTTTTAATACGACTCGGTTAGAGATCGTTTTCTATTATTATGACTGTTGTGTCGTCGAGTAACACCCAAGTTGAATTCCGCTGCAACATGAATTGGGGGTGTTACAATGCGGAACCTAAACGGTTATTCATTTTGATTCTTCTACAAATGTCCTCTTCAAAACACCCAAAACACACACACAAAATCTTTTAAAGAAACTCTACAAAAAATTTCTTCACAGTGCAAAGTTGTGTGTTCTTTTATCTAAAAAAGGGCTTTTTCAAAACCTCATTTTCTTGTTTAAGAAGATTTGCAACAAGAAATCCTTCCTGTTTGCAATCATCTTAATAACAATATCACTCATTTCATGAATAGAAAACGAGTTGGACTCAACTTGTGGATCATCTGGTGATTGATATTCTGCAACTAAAATTTAACAAAAAAAAAAAAAAAAAAAAAAAAAAAAAAAAAAAAACTTTTCTTGACCTAAAATGGAAGGTGACCAAGGAATCAAGCTTGCACCTCAATGGGCAAAATTGACTCTGGCTGATGTTCAGTTCAAAACAAATAATGTTGTAGGCAATTTTAATCACCCAACCAATGTCCCTGCCTACAAGGAGATTATGAAATTTTTGTATAATTGCCCATTGAAAAATGCGTTTACCTCCACACCCTACTTTCAGTACCACAATGTCCTCAGGGAGTTTTGGGGTACTGCTCAGGCCTTTAACCCGACATCCTCCACTGATGAGAATGAACTCGGGCCCCTCAAGGAGTTTCTTATCTGCTTTTCAGTCTTAAATGGGGAAAGAAAATTTGTCCTAGGTTTCAAAACTTTTTGCTCTGCAACCGGACTTAAATATAATAATGGGATTTATGTTGCACACCCTGACCCAAACAATGTTAAATCTGGGTTAGAAAAAATTGCTTTGGATCCAAAATATTTGGACAAGACCCCTGTCACCAAGAACTCCTTTCCCGTGGCTTAGAAGATACTGTCCACTTTTGTGATTCAGGTTCTCGGCGGGAACCATTCATCCACTGAGCATATTAACTCTGTTCAGATGATGATGGCTTATTGCCTGATGTCAGGGGTCACTGTCGACTTTGGAGAGATCATTTATGGTGATCTTGTAACCAAGCTACTGAATAATACTAGGTTACATTATCTTGTCGACATTGGAGAGATCATTTATCAGGGGTCACTATCAGGGGTCACTATCGACATTGGAGAGATCATTTATCTCATGTGCTCTTCAAAGGTTACTGGGTTATGACTACACTCAGGACGTTCATTTAAGCTCTTTACCAGCTGTCATGAGTTCATCAAATTTTAGAAAGGACCCACCCTTAGTTTCAAACATTGAATTGACGGCCCATATGGTTGCCATAAACAACCAGAGGGACTCAGTGTACCCACCTTCCCCTCCTAAGAGGACAAGGAAGTCTCAGTCTGTGCCAAAGACCAAACCAAAGGCACAGGGCCCTGGGCCTTCAGGGACACATGCTTCAAAGCCAAGAAGAAAACCTAAGACTGATACAGCCACCCAAGGCCAGGCTCCACCACCCCCAGGGACAACGAAGGGCACTGAAAAATCACAGTTAAGGTCCTGGGTCCACACGACTTCTCCCAAAGATCTAGAGGGAAACATATAACCCACTAGTAGGGTAGTTCATTCTACCTTTCCCGTTAACGTCTCTGGTACATCACAACTAGGGTCTCAGGGAGTAGCGGCCCCTGAACCTTCGATAGGCCAGTACCAGCATGTTGGACCGGGGGGCCTCAACATTTCACATGTTTCTAGTGATGCCACTGACACAAACCCATTAGTGGCTGAAGGAACAACTGGGGACAAAGATTCAGGGGGACTGAAACCACCCATTGATATGGAACCAACACCCCCTCATGGAGTTTCGCATACCTCACAAACTGACTCAAAGGACCAGACAGACAAAACCCAGTCTACTGGATTAGAGGGGTCAGGGAGCGACCTCAACCAAGGCAAGTCTTCTTATGAAGAGGAGCCGGCTAACCTCTTCTTGCAGATTGACTGAATGGTAACTTTTTAGGCTGTTATTAACTCCGATGATGATGTGAGCAAAGCCAGTGAGATAATGTTATGAGGCTGGAGATGATATGGAGACTGATGCCACTCCAACTGCACAATCCCATCAGTCTTCCTTTGATCCATAGGAGGAAGAATCTAAATCTCAGGATGTTGAACCTTAGACTTCCTCCCCAGCCAAACTGGCCAAGTATGAAGACTCCGAGCCTCTCACTGAAAGAAAACTGATGAAGTTTCTGGAAAGGGCCTGCAACATCATCTACAAAAGGAATCACTGATGACGTGTTCGACATGCACACTGAGCAACCCGTTCACTACTTCAACCTTAGGGACTCAGTTGAAGCTTTTCATGATAACACCTTGGAACAACAGGCTGAACTCTCTTTCTCCCTGACAACTCTTGATGGTCCCCTTAAAATTATGGGGGCCGCCCCCTCCAGAACATTGGAAAATTTTGTCCTTTTGTGGGGAAGGTTTTTCTGGATTATTTTTGCCATTTTTGGTTGAAAATTTGAATTCATATATTTATAATGATTTAAACATATTCTTTTAATTCCAAAAATGATTTTGTAAAAGATACAAAATATTTGTGACATTTCATAAAAAATCTAGTGATTGAGAAAATGTCCCTTTGATCATATAATGCAATAAACACTTTGTTTATTCATACCTTAAGTGATTTGGATGTAAAGTGAAATATTTATCGCTAAATACTTATTTACGTTATAATTTTTAGTTCAATGGGTTTACATTTTGTGATTATCAAAATATAGAGATGTCGATGAATGTTAACAATGTTTTCAGGCATTATTTATGTCAACAATCTCCCCCTTTTTGATGATTACAAAACCTTAAACTCATTAATTCTAAAAGGTTTAACTTCATAAAAGAAGTTAGACAGATAGGAAGCTCCCCCATGATGTGTGCTCCCCCTCATTCGAGAGCACCAAGGAAACGAGCTTTGGAATGCTTGGCAAAAAAATATGTGAAGGGATCAAGACATATATATATATATATATATATATATATATATATATATATATATATATATATATATATATATATATATATAATAAGATCAATCTTAAAGTTGTAAAAATAAGATCCAACTAAAATCTGACAAGTGACACTCTCGTTAAAGTAAAATTAAATTTTTTTATTGAGTACAACTAAATTTGTTAAAGTTCTGATGGTTTTCCTTTTTAAATTGACGAAACTAAGGTGATACACTTTGATTTGACATGTAATGTATCTGGTTAAGGTGATACACTTTGATTCGACATGTAAATTTTTAGTTGTGTATCACTAATCCAAACTCACGTATCTATTGGTTATTAGTTGCTAAAATGTTAATTCATATTAATACTTTATTTTTTGTTTATTATTGTTAATATGGTTATTTATAAAATGGTTTTAGTGGTTGTTTAGACTAGATCT
This sequence comes from Artemisia argyi, assembly GCA_030686995.1. Lineage (NCBI taxonomy): Eukaryota > Viridiplantae > Streptophyta > Magnoliopsida > Asterales > Asteraceae > Artemisia > Artemisia argyi. Next base: position 259,613 of record JARVZY010001897.1, on the reverse strand, counting down.
TATTTTTACAACTTTAAGTTTGATCTCACATTAACCCTCCCCTATATATATATATATATATATATATATATATATATATATAGAATCAAATAAGAAGAATAATTAAAATAAGAATGATAAGAAGGAACCACAACCACTCATTTCAGATGCATCTATAAAAATAGATGCATCTCCCCTTAAAATTCTCCCTTCTATTTGAAATGTGTGGCTAGAAATCCTTCTTATTCTTCCTATTTTAGTTTTTCTTCTTACTGGATTCCTTCCCTATATATATATACAAAGCAAGAAAAATAAAACATTAATGGCTACTTCATTCAATCATATAAGATGATCATTAAAATGAGCATCATTACAATATTCAATATGCTAGAAACATATTGATTATATTAAAAAAACTAAAAGGAACAAAATAGTCCTAAATTGCCAAAGAGAGCTCTTGGACTTGCTTGTAACCCATGGTTAAGTAGTTTATTTTGTTGAGGGGAGGATAAGCATAAAGCCTAGTTGTTTGATGGAGAAGGATATAGAGTAGGGTATGGAGCGGAAGAGGTGGATCTCACGATGTTGTATCGTGTCAAGGGTGGTATTGGATGAGGACGAGAGAGAAGATATTCAATCCAAGAGATATCTTCACTCAAGTAGAGGATTAGTTTTTGGAGGAAGAAGCAACAAGGGCAAAAATGAGTGTGGTTTGTAATTTGATCCAAGTTGAGAGAGTGGGGTAAGCAATTTGCATAGGATGATGATGGAGGTTTGTTGGGATATGAAGATCAAAGTACTGTTGGAAATATCAAAGTACTGTTCAATAGTCAACGTGCTGATCAAGGTCAAAGTACTGCTAGTTATTGAAGATTATTCAAAGTACTTCGAAGAACAAGGACTAATGTACAATATTGTTTAAAGGATTACTATGTAATATTATATGAATATTCTAGAATTAGTTAGGGATAATTACTTGTCGTTCAATTAAATATTATAAACCGACTTAAGGTGTTCCTTATGCCTATAAAAGGAGCCTTGGGATGGTATTAGACATATGAGTTTTAGAGTTTCACATTACGATTTCTGGAAAATGATTTTAGTGAAGGTAGGGATTGTTAGTGAATCTGTATTTAGAGAAGTAGGTTCAAGAGTTGGTTTTAATATAAACAATGTTCTTCTTAGCTTTGAGTTAGTAGATTCCGCATACTTTACAAAGTAATATCAGTGTTTCAATATTAATTATTTTGAGTCATTCAAGATTGTTAAAACCTTACAAGCTACAAAGTAGTTTGGTCAGAGTATATCGATCCAAGAAGTGGTATCAGAGCTTATGTTGGAAACTCTTATTAAGAAGAAAACCTTTTAAAACCGATTTTACTACAAACCCTTAAAGATGTCGACAGATGTTCCACCTGCTCCATCCATCACTGCAGTCAGAATTCCTGTTGTCAAGAAGGGAGAATATGATCTATGGAGCATGAAGATGAGGCAGTACATTGCCATCACAGACCATGCACTATGGGATGTGATTGTCAATGGCAATATGGTAATTGATGAACCATTAGAGATCCCAGGACAACCAACACCACCTAAGCCAACCTTGCCAGCTGCTACCAAAAGAAATCAAGACAAGGCTCTCAACATACTACTCTCTGCCCTTCCTGATGGGCACTTATTGAAGTTTCATGATGCCAAGGATGCAAAACAACTATGGGCTGCTATGAAAACAAGATTTGGTGGTAATGATGCTTCCAAGAAGATGAACATGAATCTTTTGAAGCAACAGTTTGAAACCTTCACTGTTGGTGAAAGAGAAAGCCTTGACTCTGCCTATGATAGATATCAAAATCTACTCAGTATGCTAGAGTTATATGGAGCAGAGGCAACAGTTGAAGATGCTAACTTGAAGTTCTTGAGGAGTTTGCCATCTGCATGGCATGTGGTTGCTACCTTGATTAGAGGACAACCTGGTTTGGACACCATGGACTTTGATGATCTTTACAATAATCTAAAGGTGTATGAGCATGAGACGAAGGGTAACAAAGGTTCAAGTTCTCACAGCATTGCTTTTGTATCTTCAGCATTGCTTTTGTATCTTCTGAAAACAGAAGCAGTACTTCCACCAAAAGTACTGCTTATCCTATCCAAAGTACTGTTGCAGAGACACAAAATCCGTGTACAACAATGACCACTACCACTTCATCACATACCCTCAATTCAGATGATGTTCTATGCTCATTCTTTGCCCAACAAGCTACTATACCTGTTACCTATCAAGAAGATGTCCTACAAATTGATGATGATGTTATGGAAGAAATTGACATAAGATGGCAGGTTGCCATGATCACTACAAGGATCAAGAAGTTTATGAACAAGACAGGGAGAGGTATTGATTTCAAAGCTAAGCAGGGGATAGCATTTGACAAGTCTAAAATTGAATGCTTTAATTGTCAAATGACTGGTCACTTTGTAAGGGAATGCAAGTTTGTAAAGTATCAAGCAAATAGGATGATTGAACAACCTAAACCCAAGGTTGAGAGAAAAGAAGTCCCTATTGCTGAGCCAAAGTTACAAGCTTTGGTTGCTCAAGAAAGCTTATCTGAAGTTGACTGGAGTAATGAATTTGATGATGAACCAGTAACCTATTCTATGGTCGCATTGGAAGAGGTTGATTGGAGCACAACTTTTGATGAGGAACCAGGATATGAAGCTTTTGAGTCAAGAGATGGTCTAGGAAGCTTTGATTGGAGCATGGAAAGTGAAGAAGAACCTGTGCAGCTTATTATGATGGCTACTTCACCAAGTTCATCCACTATCTTTGAGGTATGTTCCAAATGTAGTAACTCTTATCAAAAGATGCTTAAAGAATATGAAACTGAAAGAGATAACTATAGAAGGGCTAGGTCTGAGATAGCTGGTTACCAATTAACTTTAGAGTTAATGGAAGCTAAGATAATCACTCATAAGAATAATGAAGTAGCTTGGGCTGAAAAATATGAGCAACAAGATTATCAATTAAAGTTAAGTGAGTGGAAGTTAGGATGTAAAGTTTCTGAATTAGAAAAGGTCACTAAAGAAAGAGATAAGTTGCTAGAAAAACTTGCTGTTTGGAAAGAATCAGGTCTGTCACATGTTAGTTTTGTTGAAAAATAGAGAACATCAAACATTAAAACTGGCCTAGGTTATGATAACAATCCAGAAGTACTTTCATCTAGGAACCAAGAATTAAATTTGTCTTAGGAGACCTCAACTAGTGATGAAGAATTCATAAGTTTAGAGGAAAATACATCTAGTGATGCGGAATCACCTTGATCAACACCTCCTGAGTTTAAGAAAAATAAAGGATATAATGAAGTTCCTCCACCCCAGGTAGTTTTCCACCACCTAGGACATATGTTTCTTGTTTTGGAGTAGACAACCTAGAATTCAGGAAAAAGCTTAAAGGTCAATCTAATTCAAGTCAATCTAGTCCTAAGTCTTTAAGAGAATCTGTTGAGACACCTATGGATGATAATAAGGGTTCTGGGAGTGAAAAAGATTTTTCAAAACAAGCAGTACGTCCAAAAACTTCTCAAAGTACTGCTGATCATTAAGAAGTACCTACAAGAAACTCTTTTCAAAAGACTGCTTATTATAGAAAACCTTTTGGGAGTGGATTTGGGATGATGGGTCCAAAGTTATGCTTTGTATGTTATAGTCCTCATCATTTGATCAAGGACTATGATTACCATTCAGAATACTTAATCAAATATCCAAAAACCACATCTGCAAATCATAAGCACAAAGAGAATAAACCAATGGAGAATAAACCAGCTTCGAATTACTCAAATAGGATTAACCATAGTAATTTCTCAAAAGACTATAGGTACCCTCATTAGAGAAGACCATTCTCCAAACCCATAGTACCTTCAAGAAACACTTCTCAAAGTACTGGTCAAGCAGTACTTTCTAAAAGTACTATTAGGAAGTTTCCCAATCAAGGTACTGCTAGTAAAGACTCAAGTGTAATACCTTGGAGATTCAATTCTTACAAACCTAGAAGGCCTTACAACTCAAGAAAAACTGCTAGAACACAGAACCCAACACCAAAAGTTAAAACTAAATGGGTTAAGAAAGAAAGTACTGCTGAGGGTGACAAAGTACATTCAAAAAATAATGGTGAAAAAGAGAGTGTTGATAACAATTCAACACTGGTTTTGGAAACAAAAACAGTAATTCTTGATAGTGCTTTCAAAAACACTGGTGATTACATACTTAAATAATTTGAGTATGTTACTCCACAAGGGGAACACAAGTCAGTAATGGCTTGGGTTCCTAAAAGAAACTCACCCTTTTCATTTTTATGCAGGGCAACCTAGCAGAAGAGCTTAAAGATCATCTTATTCTGGATAGTGGTTGCTCTGGAAGCATGACAGGAGAAAAGGAGCTCCTATCAGATTTTAAGGCTTATTTTGGAGGAAAAGTTGCATTTGGGAATGATCCTGATGGAGGGAGAATCACTGGCAAAGGAACCATTAAGGCAGGATCAATTGATTTTGAGAATGTTAGATATGTGAAGGAGCTTAAATTTAACCTTTTGTCAGTCTCTCAGATGTGTGACAAGAAGTACCCTGTGTTGTTTCTTGACACAGAATGTCTTATTCTCTCCCCTGAGTTTAGATTAGAAGATGAAAACTTGGTGATGCTGAGAGCACCAAGAACCAATGATGTGTATAGCATAGACTTGAAGAACATCAATTCTACTGAAAGAGCAACATGCTTGATTGCAAGGGCAACAATGGAAGAAGCACATCAATGGCACAGAAGACTAGGGCATGTAAATTTCAAAAACATCAACAAGCTGGTCAAAGGAAATTTAGTTAGAGGTTTACCTTCTAAAACATTCAAAATTGATCATTCATGTCTGGCTTGCAAGAAGGGTAAACAACACAAGGCTTCATGTAAAAAGGTTGAAGAAAGAACTATTAGGGAGCCTTTGGAATTGCTGCATATGGATCTGTTTGGACCTGTTTCAGTTGTTAGTTTAAACAAGAAGAAGTACTGTTTGGTTATAACAGATGACTGTAGCAGATTTAGTTGGGTCTTTTTCTTGGGATTCAAAGATGAATCTTTTGATGCTATTCATGATCTTATAATAGCACTTGAAAATCAGTTAAGACTCAAGGTTAGAGGCATTAGATGTGATAATGGAACTGAATTCAAGAATTAGCTTATGGATGAATTTTGTGCCAAGAAAGGAATTAAGAGAGAATTCAGTATTGCCAGAACTCCTCAGCAGAATGGAGTTGCAGAAAGAAAGAATAGCACTTTGATAGAAGCAGCAAGGACAATGCTTGTAGACTCCCAATTACCTGTTCCATTTTGGGCAGAAGCTGTAATTGCTGCTTGTTATGTGTTGAATAGAGTATCAGTGACAAAACCTCAGATGAAGACATTTTATGAGTTACTCATGGGAAAGAAAGTTAATATTAAGTTCATGAAACCTTTTGGATGTCCCCTGACTATCTTGAACATTGCTGATAATTTGGGAAAATTTGATGGTAAGTCAGATGAAGGATACTTATTGGGTTACTGTACCAGTAGCAAAGGATTCAGAGTGTACAACAGGGCTACCAAGAAGGTTCAAGAATGTCTTCACGTTGAATTTCTAGAAGAACAAGAAAATCAAAAAGGTAAAGGTCCTGATTGGATGTTTGATCTTGATTTAATGGCCTCATCTATGAACTATGTACCTGTAAGGGAAGAAAATCAATTTGTTCACAATGAAAAAGAATCACAATACATTGTTTATGGAGTTAACATAAGATCTGAAGATGATTCTGATGAAGCACCCAGTGATGAGAAGAAAAGTACTACTACACCTCAAGGTATTGTTGATCCACAAAGTACTGTTCAACTAAAGACCACAGTATCTGATGAAGACCAAGCTATCCAAGATGATCTTAATAGGATGCTTCTTCAAGAAACAATTGCTAAGTCCTATGAAGATGATCAAAGGAGAGCTTATGCAACAGAAATGAAGAAGGCTAAAGGCACTGACTGTACTTTACCCCAAAATACTGCTGATCCATTTGAAAGTACTTCTCAAGTCTTAGATACTTCAAATTGGAAAAATGTTAATGATTTAACTGATCCAACCATGCCTGCCTTGGAAGATACTGATGATGAATTGGAAAAAGAAGGCATTTTCTCAGATTCCAATGAAGACCTTGATTTCACAAATTTGGAAGATAATCTTGAAGTTTCACCAACTCCTACACTAAGAATTTACAAAGATCAACCTGTTAGTAAAATAATTGGACCTTCTACTTCAGGAGTGCTCACAAGAACTAAAGCTAAGAATATGTCTCAACAACATACTTCTTTACTTAGCTTTATCTACAAGCAGAACAGGGTGAATCACAAAGATCAGCAATTGTATTTATTTGCTTGTTTCCTGTCTCAAGAAGAACCTAAGACAATAAAACAAGCATTAGCCATGGAGAGTTGGGTTGAAACCACGCAAGAAGAAATCTTACAATTTATGCGTCAAGAAGTATGGGTATTATGTGATTTACCTGATGGTAAGAGACTAATTGGAACAAAATGGGTCTTCAGAGTTAAAAGAGATGAAAGAGGGAATGTCACCAAGAATAAGGCAAGGTTAGTAGCTCAAGGATATAGACAAGAAGAAGGAGTAGACTATGATGAAGTATTTGCTCCTGTGGCAAGGATTGAAGCCATAAGGCTATTTTTGGCTTTTGCATCATATATGGGCTTTCCTGTATATCAGATGGATGTTAAAAGTGCTTTTCTATATGGCACTATCACAGAGGAGGTGTATGTTAAACAACCTCCTGGTTTTGAAGATCCTGCCCATCCAAACAAAGCCTACAAGGTTAATAAGGCTCTATATGGCCTTCATCAAGCTTCTAGAGCATGGTATGAAAGACTCTCCACTTTTCTATTGCAACATGGTTACAGGAGAGGTGCTATTGACAAGACCTTGTTTATCAAAAGAGATAAAAAGGATATCATGCTTGTTCAAGTTTATGTGGATGATATTATTTTTGGAGCTACAAAGCAGTCAATGGTGAAGGAATTTGAAGATCTTATGCAAAAAGAATTTCAGATGAGCTCAATGGGTGAATTAACATTCTTTTTGAGGCTTCAAGTGCAACAGTCAAGCAGTGGAATATTTACAAGTCAAGATAAGTATGTTGCAGACATTCTTAAGAGATTCAACTTCACTACTGTCAAGCCAGCATCCATACCTGTTGATGCTAACAAACCATTGGGAAAAGATGAAGATGGAGAAGATGTTGATGTCAAACTATACAGGTCTATGTTTGGATGTCTAATGTACTTAACTGCATCTAGACCTGACATTACTTTTGCTATTTGTTTATGTACATGACATCAAATTCAACCCAAGGTTTCACATTTGAATGCTGCCAAGAGGATTTTTAGGTATCTAAGGCAACAACCTAAGCAAGGATTGTGGTATCCTAGGGAGTCCCCTTTTCATCTACAAGCTTTTTCAGATAGTGCTTATGCTAGTGACAACTATGATAGAAGATCAACAACTGGAGGGTGTCAGTATCTTGGAAATAGAGTAGTCTCATGGCAATGCAAAAAGCAAACAATTGCAGCAACATCTTACACAGAAGCAGAGTATGTAGCTGCTGCAAGTTGTTGTGCACAAGTACTTTGGTTGCAACATCAACTTTTGGATTATGGATTCAGCTTCAAGAACACTCCTATCAACATTGATAATGAGAGTACCATTTGTATTGTGAAGAATCAAATTTATCACTCCAAGACAAAGCACATTCAGATTAGGGATCATTTTATCAGAGATTGCTATGAGCACTGGCTCATCAATGTGGTTAAAGTCCATACAGATGATAATGTAGCAGATTTACTTACAAAGGGCTTTGATGTTTCAAGATTTACTTTCTTAGTAGTGAGTATTGGTATGATTAATAATTAAGCTATTTTTTAGGGGAGGCATTAGTAGTTAGTCATTATTTGAGGGAAGGCTACATGTATCATTAAAAAAAAGGACATTTTATTCATTATTATTCCAAAGAGGTTACATTCATCAGTTTAGAGATGGAGACACAACCATGACACAGATACACAACAAAGACAAAGAGTGAACTACCACAAACACCCTACACCAAAGCTACCCAACCTACACCCTACACACCCTACACCATTGGCCTTTTTCCTTTTCCTTGATAGCTTTGCTTTCCCTTCTGAGCAGTCTTTCTTTTGTCATCAAAAGAAGCTTGTTTTCTTGGGCAAGCCAGGCCAAGTATTTGCTTGGGAGGTCTCTCTGGTTTTGCAGGTTTCCTTTGAGCAAGCCACTTCAGGTTCTTTATGGCTGACTCAAGAGCCTGTGTTAGGGCTTGTGGGAGTTCATTTGCTAAAGAAGGAGCTGGAGCAGGGACAGACATTTTCTTGTTAGGTTTTGGGTTGGTTAAGCTTGCTGCATCAGGAGGAAAGTAACCACTCCATCCTGCATCAGAGTCAAAGTCAGAATCAGAGTAATAACTGATTTCTGAATCAGTGGAGTCATCAAAAGAGATGTAAACCAAAGGGAAGTGGCTCATGATGCTGATTAGGGTTTTTGTGATGTGAGCTATAAGTTTTGATGAAGAGAAGTGGTGATGGCAAGTTCTTTTTATAGGCAAGAAAGTCTCAAGGGATATTAATGATGCTCATTCAGTTCTACTTGCCTTGGTAGTTTTGGGGAATTAATTTGGAAAGTATTAATTATCTCGGGTTGACTTTCAACAAATACTTTGGTCAAACAGTCAACGCTAATAGATATTTTGATGGGAAAGTACTTTGCCAACGTACTGCTTTGTTCAGCTGATGAAAGTACTGCTCCATGTTATATGGAAAGTACTGCTTGGTGTTTTGAAGGGTACGCTGACGTGTCAGAATACTGTTCCAACGGTAAAAAATATGGGTAACAAACTTTCGAAAGATATGGGGAAGATAACTTCCAAAAATAATGGTAAAATAATTAATTAACCATGATTCTTTGTATATTATCCCTCTTTACACATATCTTTTTCATCTTTACAAACTCGTATTCATTCATCAATTCCAGCAAATTCATCAATGATCATCATTCTTCTCTCAATCATACTCAGCATGTCAAACCGTCCCACCATCACCAAACACAATATGATTGCTAACCTGGAGAAAACACAAAAGAACATTGATTTTCATGGATTAATTGATTTTCTCACTGGATCAACCATCAATTATTCACTTTTAGTGAATCCAAAAGTTATTGGTCCTTGGATACAAGAGTTTTGGGCTCCGGCTAGGGCTGAACTAGAAGATGGAGAGGATGTTATTCATGCCACAGTTGTAGGCAGAGCAATTCGTATTACTGGAGCAACCATAAGGGAGGTCTTGTTGTTTGATGATGAGGGAGGCACTTTTTTGTTTGACAAACAAGAGGTTTAGGATGCACTTCGGGATATTGGGTATGAAGGAGCTTTAAACAAGATTACTTTTCAGAAAACATTTGTAAGTCCTCATTGGAAATATCTAATTCATGTTTTGCTTCATTGCTTGTGTCCCAAAAGTACTGCTTGGGATCAATTTGGACATGCCATAGCTTCTGCCTTAGTTGGCCTAGTTTCCAATCAACCATTAAATTTTTCTTACATAATCCTTGATGGTATGATTGCACACATTAAGGCTGGTTCACCTTTCTTGATGTACCCTAGATTTGTTCAACTTTTCTTAGAAAAACCACTTGAAGGGACACCAAAACCTCAGGATTATATACCTAGTGTTATGCTTCCACCTAAGGTGTTTACATTTATGTCTCACAAGGGAATTAAGTTTTCGGGTAACAATACACCTTTGAATGCTTATATGTTGGAAGTAGCAGAAGCTGTTAGGGATGAGGTTGCTGAAGCTAGTGGTTCTACTAATTCTGAACATGCTGAACAACCGGATCATTCTAAGCATTCTGTATCAGTACATACTCCTACACCACCTCTTGCTTTACCACAGCCTATTACTTCAAGTGAAAGAACTGCCTCAGTATCTGTTTCAAGGGAAAAGACTATTTCCGCTTAAAGTACTTCTCCACATTCTATTTCAAAGGAAGGTACTTCTCTGTAAGGTACTGCTTCAGAGCATACTCCAGTACTTTCTCCCAACGATTATACTTCCACAGGTGGGTTTCAAACATCTGGAGGAGATGAGGGAGGTAAGGGACCTTTGGATAACTATGCTTTAACTAGGGAGTTTAGGAGAATGAAGAAAGTTATTGATAATCAGGCTGCAGAGATTACAAGATTGAGAAACAAATTCAGAAGGTTGAAGAGGTTTGTGTGGCCACTTGTGCAGAACTTTAGACTTTATGTGAACGAAAAGAAACAATCCAAGAAGAAGAAGAAGTCTAAGTCAGCCAAAAAGGCTTCTAAATCTAAGAGGAGTAAGAAGAAGTCATCATCTTTCAAATTGGGGAGGAATCAAGAAGATGATAATTTGAATGAAGATGATGCTGGAGTTCAATATTCAGAAGATGCTCAACTTTGGCATTATCCAGAAGAACCCTTGAACTTTGTGCCATAGAAAAAGACTGATGGGGCTGAGAATAGTATTCAAGAAGAAAAAGTTGATGAGCAAGAAGTTGGAGAACAAGTTGAAAATATTCAATGTACTCACCTTCAAATACTGATGTTCAAAGTACTGTTGATGAAAGTACTGGTGTGCAAGGTACTGCTGCAAAGGATATTGGTGAAATTGGAATTTCTACAGCTGGACCTTCTACAAAAACTTTTGAAGATGAAGCTGGTCCTTCTAATCCTATTCAGCAAGAAGAAGTCAAAGAGCATACAGCATGTGATGATGAGACAATAGCTCAGATAATACTTAATTTGGATAGACCAATAGGTATACATATTTCTGAGCCTGCACAACAAGTCTCTGAATCTTCTTCTGAGCCTGAAGCTTTAGATCCAAAAGACAAAGGAAAAGGGATCATGAAGGAAACCAAGAAGAAAAAGAAGAAGTTTACTCTTGCACAACTGAGAGAAATTGAGATTGCTAGGAATGAAGAGATTGCTAGACATCAACAAGCTGTTTATGATGCAGAGTACTTAGAAGAGATAAGAAAGCCAGTTGCTGTAACTAGAAAACCTATGACTATTGCTCAAGAAAGAAATTGGATGATTATCTTATTGAAAGGAAGAGGATACAAGAATCTACAAAGGCTAAATCCAGATGTAAAAGCACTGTGGGATAGTGTTCAAGAATCTATTAAGAGAGAGCTGGATAACTTTGTGCTTATGGATGCTGAGAGAGAAAAGAAGTTAGAAGATGTGATGAAAGAATAAGCTGAGAAAAGAAAATTAAAAAGGAAGAAAGCTATTCAGGATGATCAATTATCAAAAAGGCTCAAAATTGAGAGAAATTACTCTTGCACAGCTGAGAGAAATTGAGATTGCTAAGAATGAAGAGATTGCTAGACAACAACAAGCTGTTTATGATGCAGAGTACTTAGAAGAGATAAGAAAGCCAGTTGCTGTAATTAGAAAAACTATGACTATTGCTCAAGAAAGAAATTGGACGCTTAGCTTCTTGAAAGGAAAAGGATACAAGAATTTACAAAGGCTAAGATATCCAGATGTAAAAGCACTGTGGGATAGTGTTCAAGAATCTATTAAGAGAGAGCTGGATAACTTTGTGCCTATGGATGCTGAGAGAGAAAAGTAGTTAGAAGATGTGATGAAAGAACAAGCTGAGAAAAGAAAATTAAAAAGGAAGAAAGCTATTCAGGATGATCAATTGTCAAAAAGGCTCAAAATGATAAGATCAGACACAATTGATGAACTGAAGAATTATTTCAGAGTTGTTGATTTTGAGAACAAGAAAACAGAAGACTCTGGAAAGAAGTCAAAGATTATCTCATTCTCTGTGGTTGAATTAACTGAAGGAAATTATCTCATGTTCAACAGAGAAGATGAAAGCTTCACTGTGTTTAATATGCTATGGGATGTTCTACACATAATAGATAGAGAAGATCTATACAATTTGTATTTACAAGTGCAGACTTAGTATGAGAATATTGAAGCAACAGGAGTAAGATTAATCTTACTTGGAGATTTGATAACCATCTAGGAAACTGAAGAAACAAGTAATGATGCTCTGTGGAATGATCAAGAGAACTGGGAGATAACAAGATGGGGATTCTTTGAGTCATCAGGAGTTCATTCACTTGAGATGAAAGATGGTACCATGATTAATATGTTAGCTGAAAGAAGATATCCTTTAATAAGAGAACTTATGCTTAGGATGTTGGATCATGGAATAGAGGTTGAGGATGAAACTGAAGTAGCATTCATGGTGATCAAGCTATTCATAAGGTGGACTACTTCAGAAGAATAATATTGCATAAGTACTGGTATGATTTGTTTTGAATAATAAGTATTTTTCTCAAAGTACTGCAAGACAAACAGTACTTCACCAAAGTACTGCTTGCTGTATAAAACCAGTAAAAGTCTTTTGTAAAATAAATAAAAGTTTTTGAAGCTTAAGATGATATAAAGAAAAGGATTTGAAGAGTAAAACATGGTGTTAGTACTTGTACTGCACAGCAAATGGTAATCAACTCACCATGTCTAACAGACAAGAAAGAGTTTGACTCATCATGAGGGTACGGCTCTGATGTGATAATCAAATCCATTTTTAGTTGCAATTTACTAAAAATTGTATGGTATTCAACTCACCATATTTGTAAAACTGAAGAGTTGACTAGCCCACAAGAAAATGGCTTGTGGTAAAGGCTGTGGAAAATCCATTTTTGGTAATTAGTTCACCATGGTAGAAATCAAAGAACTAACTAGCCCAAAAGCAAACGGCTCTTGGTAAATGATGACGTAATAGCCTATAGTTGGGCCACGAGCCCAAATTATAGACATTACTAAGCCCAAACCCACCACGATTGTGCTACCATGACAAATGATTTGGGCCATAACACTAATGGCTTGGACTCATGAAGCCCAAAGCCCAACCAAAATACCCGGTTATAGGATAAGGATCTTCTATTTACGGAATAGATATCCTTACCCCGGATAAGCACCACGTGTGAGAAGAGTAAGGAGCAAGAAACCTACACGTTCTCTGCGCCCCTATATATAGAATAATATATTCTCATTAAAGGTACGATTTTACACAATCCCTAACTCTTCAACTAAACCCTAAATCGATTACTCACTCTCACGCCGAAGTCTAATCGTGGGAGACAATCCCACGATAAGCCTAACGGTGCTGTTTGCTTTCTTAGTGCGCAGGTTTCACAAGCACTAAAGTTCTAATTGGTACGAGAGCAGGAGTCCAAACAAGGTAAGCCCAACTTTTATATCAAAAAGTGGTGCCATCCGTGGGACCCTACACTAAGAATTCAAGACCAGAATGCCGAAAAACAAGAACTTAGACCAGCGGACTCCACAGCCGGAGAAAACACGTGATGATTCACATAGGAAGAAGCATCAAGATTCGACTCCAAGGCCAACCCCTGGAACAACCAGTACGCCTAGTCATCGCGAGTCGAATGTAACTTCAATCCCTACCACGGTAGAATTGCCTGTGGGGACAACCCGAACCACTACCATAGTCCCAAGCGCTGAGGATATTCAGCACACTCTCTTTACCACTCCCCCACCAAGTGGCATCCATAGTGGACAACATTGTGCCACCAGGAGCACCTAATAGAGAGAGGAAACCCTATGCGGAGACGGATATCCTCGCAGTAGAAGAGGATGCACCTGAGGTGACATTAAGCGATTTTGTATCCCAACATTATGAGACTTTAACTAGTCTCATGCAAGAGGAGGCAAGAAGAAGGTCAAGCCGTGAACTGCAAAACCGGCTAGACTTTAGCCAAGAAAAATCTCCACCGCGCCACTATGAGCGCAGAAACAATGAGAGGCGCACCAATGTCCACGCTAGACTTGGCAGCCTTGGTACATCATCTAACTCTCAATACTCAGAGGATTACGAAGACAACATGCGGCACACCAATGTCCACGCTAGGCTTGGTAGCCGCAGGATACAAGATAGGCTTGGACGACAACGTTCACCGAGCGTAAGCGTCTCAAGGTCAGGAAGTAGAAGAATCCAAGACAGGCTTGGGAAACACCACTCCCCAAGTACAAGCCCTTCAAACTCGGAATCCGAGGAAAAACGGCGCAAGCGCCGCAGAAGGAACAACTCCTCTTCTAGCAATTCCTCGGACAACGAGGATAGAGAGATGGGACATTGGAAATCTAAAAACCGGCGTCGGTACGAGGAGGATGAAGATATTTCCCTTCCTTGGCGTCGCCAAAAGGTTGATGCGTTCACGCGACGCATAAGCGATTTCTCATATGACAAGAGAAGGCGCGTGCCTACCAATGTTAAAACATATGATGGAACAGGTGATCCTGATGATCACCTAAAAATTTTCGAGTCAGCGGCTGCTATCGAAAATTGGCCACAACCTGTGTGGTGCCATATGTTCAACTCTACCTTAGTAGGAAATGCATGAACATGGTTCTGTCACAACTCGTAATTTCATGTCCTTTTTCAAACGTCGAAATTTTATTTTTATTTTAGATAAACTATTTTAACGATAATCCGAGAGTTTGACGCTCGTCAGATCATTTCTGCAAAAATCACGAAGCCGTGTCCGAGATTTACTTTTGGGTTTAAACGTCGTTCCAGCATCCCGATATGTCCATCAAACACTATAAACGATCGAAATAAGATTTTCTCTCATTTTACGACAATTCTAAAAGTTTTGGAATTTTACGTTTTCCAATTCAGCGTTTTACGCGAATTACGCGTTTTTAACCCGCGTTTCCAGTTTTAACAGCGTTTATGCAACCCGATGGAACTTACCATTCATTTTATATTTTATTATGCAGTATTTTGACAAGTTTAGTTATTCTTTCAAGTTTCATATTTTTACGATACCTGGATTTACGTTTCGCGGTTTAACAATTTACGATTAGTGATTAACGGAACCAAAACTGACTCCACGAACGAGATAATACCAAGCTTCCCACATACTCTTCCTATTTTTACATGTGCCCCCCCCACCCCCTTGTCTTCCACTTGCTCATTTATTTACCAAAATGACATTGGATTAGATATTTCCTATAAAAACACAAATAACACATTCATACTTATTTTCATGAATCAAAAGTGAGGTTTTCTCTCTTTTTCTTCCTCCCTAGCCACGACCAAAACAAGAAAACCATCAAGGATCCATTATTTTTTCAAGATCAAGACATAATCAAGCTCCATTTACATTCCTTGTTAGGGTTTTGTGATGAAAACCTAGGTTTCTTAATCCATTTCTCATCAAACTCCATATATATCAGGTAAGCTTCTAGTGTATACTTTTTCATCATCTAATACTTTCATTTCACTAGTTACATGACGTATTTTCAAGTTATATTGGCAAAGCATACAAGTATTTATGTTATTTATAACACTTTTCAAGTATTTCTTAATTATTATGAGATCTATAATTTTTATTAGCAATCTCATGAGATCCACCATTTTTGGTGAAGACTAGGAACCCATGACACCCTAAGAAGGTGTATGGTAGGATTGGGTACTTGTGGAGTTGATTTGAGATAGTTTGGTTAAGTTTTGAACAAGCCTTGAACTAGAAAAGTTGATTTTTCAAACTATATATAAGTTGCTGTCCATTTTTGTAAATCTAGAAAGATCAGGGGTTTCTGGGTAACTTTGGGATAGAGATTTAGAAAATACTTTCAAAAACGAAGCCGTGGGCGAAAGAACGGATTAAAACGATTTTATAACGAAGGAGATATGATTTTTGCAAGTTTAACGACGAAAACTATTTTCTGAAAATTGTACTTGCTGTCCCACGATTTTCAAGGGCCAATCTGAGGTGTAAAACTTGATCTAGCCATCCCGACTTATCAAAAATATATTAGTATGTTGTCCCACGATTCCGGAGATATAAAGAACATAGAAAACAAGCTTATAACGACCAAGATATACACGTTTTAAAATCGACGAAAATCTATTTATTTCCATCAGCTTTTGTAATACATCATGTTGAGAGCCATTTATCTTATTGATAAACCCATTTCTGGAAAATTTATATCATTGACAAAAAGTTAGCTTACCCAGCCTAGTATCCAAAACATCCAACCGTTTGTCAAAAGGATTTATAACGAATAAATTATGGTCTTCCGAACTTTCCCGAAAACTGCCCAGAATTTGCCAAAACAGCCCAAACACCTCACTTGACGGCTATTTTCCTTTATGATCGAGCCTCGTATGGACAAACTTCAGTTCTGTGACTTTTTAGATATGGTGAATATCTTCCTAAAACTACTGAGCTTCTTTCCTAACTCTTGATATTCACTATTTCACGACTAATTTTACGAGGCCAATTTGGACATATTTTCAATAATGAAAATGTTATATTTTGCGACGAAAACCTTATATTTGCCGATAGAACACCAAACGAGGATCGTGGAGTACCGTTTCAACCTATTTACATGGAAAGTATTTATCAACCTAACGAGACGTCAAAAACGTATTTGTCGACGATAAACGTTATTTTCAAAACTAACGAGTGGTATCGATAACATACGTATTTGCATGTGTAGCATCATTTCATTTCTTACATTAGACCATATCATTCATATTAGGTTGCGGTTAGAGATCGTGCCTCATTTCTGTGTATTCACTGTTGTCATCGTAGCTATCGCACCAGGTGAGTCATAGCCCCTACTTTTTTAATTGTTTTGTAAACTCTTTGGGGGAGAATACATGCTCGTTTTACTTAAACGCATTACTCGATTTACATGGTTGATTACTCAAATAGTTTCAGCTTTATCTAAATATATGTTTGATCACCTGCATTTCATTGGTATATTTGATTACCTGTAGTTCTTTGGTATGTTTAATCACCTGCATTTCATTGGTATGCTTGATTACCTGTATTTCATGGGATCGATCATCCTTGTTTATATGACCTCATGGTCACCAATTGTTCCTATATGTTCTTGGTAATATTGTGGTATTCCCCACTTGGCTGTGATGTCAAACGTAATATTGTGGTATTCCCCACTTGGCCGTGATGTCAAACGTATTGTGGTATTCCCCACTTGGCTGTGATGTCCAACGTAATATTGTGGTATTCCCCACTTGGCTGTGATGTCAAACGTAATATTGTTGTTTCCTTACTTGACAGATTTACCATATGACCTCATTGTCTGAATTATTTTATATAGCCGTTTTGCTATAGTTATCTTGGAATTTAAATACAAGTATTACTTTTGTTCACATAGATCATATTTGGCAGTGGGTTGTAAACACACAGGTTACAAGTCTCTTATAGCGGGACTTGTAACTGAGTGGATTTACGATGCCTTTGCTGGGAAATCTCCATTCATATGCATTACATTCTTTTTCAAAAGACTCTATGAACTCACCAACCTCGTGTTGACACTTTAGCATGTATTTTTAGGTTTTAAGCTATGGCACGCTACAGGAGGTTTTGGCAGGGCATGGCATGGTCATAGAAGACTCCGATTATTCATTTGGTGACCGTTTTAAACTATTTTAAGGGCCTACTTCCGCACTACTTTTAACAATGTAAATTCAACATTTTGATCTAAACTATTTTATTCTAAATGATTCAAGTGAAAACCATTTTTTGACTTGTGTTGTAATACCAATTGGGTTACACCCCAGCTACATGTATGCTTCCGCTGGACCCGATTTTGGGGGTGTGACAGGTTCAGCAAGCTTCCACGAAGAAGCATAAATGGGTTTGAAGAGTTGCGGAAGGCATTCCGCCTAAATTTCACGCAACGAAAGAAGTGCGCAAAAAACCCTGTGGAACTAGCCAGAGTGAAACAGTGCCAAGGGGAATCCACAAGCGCTTATATGGAGCGCTTTAAGGATGAATGCATGCAAGTCAAGGCATGCCCCAAGGTACTAAAAATCTAGGGTTCATGAACGGGATCAATAACCCAGAGCTAATACGGAAGCTAAACAATAAAGTACCCCAAAGCTTTGATGAGCTAACAAAGCGCACCAGATCCTTCATCCAAGGGGAAGCAGCGGCGGCAGATAGCAAAAAAGGTTACTCAACCTTTAAACCACAAGAACAGTCTAGGAGACAATCCAATGACCAAAGTGGCAACCGCAACGGGAATTACCGCAACCAAGGTAGTGGAAGGGATAACGACAAATACGTCTCACTCACAAAAACCCCTAAAGAAATATTCGCGACAGAAGGAGCAAATTTTCCAAAACCCCCACCTATGAGCACTCCAGAAGAGAAGTGCATAGGAGGAGGATACTGCGAATACCATGGGCAGAAGGGTCACACCACTAACGAGTGCGTCCAACTACGTCAGGTAATTGATAAATTAGTGAGAGAAGGAAAGATGGACCACCTCGTTAAAAACATCAAAGAAGGGAAAGATAGACAAAAGAATGGGGCCAAAAAAGAGATACCAAAAAGGCTGACACAATATACATGATACAATCATGGCAGTGAAATACGAAACAAAAAGTTAGCCAAAGATTTTCCAAGGGGAACCAAATCTCTTTCCCCACTCTTACTGCGGACAACGCAGTGGTAGAACCTCTCACCATCGAGATTCATGCGGGGGGTCACGATATCCACCGCATGTATGTTGACGGAGGAGCGTCTGCGGATATCATGTACGAACACTGCTTCAAGAGGCTACAACCTGAGATACAAAACCAGTTAATTCCGGCCACGACGTCGCTAACTGGATTCACAGGTGAAAAGATTTGCCCCATGGGACAATTACGCATACTTGTGGTAGTCGGTAATGAATACCATTCCACAACAGCCTAGATGAACTTCATGGTAATCAGGTCTCTCTCGTCATACAATGGCATCATTGGGAGACCAGGAATATCAGCCATACGTGCAGTTCCATCCACAGTACATGGAATGCTAAAATTCCCAGTAGAGGGAGGGATCGTCACTCTCTACAACACCACCACATCTCCAAAAGAATGCAACATAGTGACAGATGAAGTTCCGCGCGCTCCAGAACAGCACACGACCAAGGTGACAAACCTGAAAGTTGGAATCCACCCAGATTATCCTGACCAAGAGATATCAATTGGGGGATCACTGTCCGACAAGGGCAGAGCAGCTGTGTGCGCATTGTTGCAAAAGAACCTAAACATCTTTGCATGGGAACCCAAACACATGACTGGAGTGCCAAGAGCCATTACAGAACACAAGCTCGAAATCCGACAAGGATATCCTCCAATATGGCAGAAAAAACGCGGCCAGGCTCCAGAACGCGCAAAAGCTATCCTAGAGGAAGTTCACAAGCTCGTGGACGCAGGGATCAAGCGAAAAGTTTATTACCACGATTGGCTTTCCAACCCAGTGATGGTAAAGAAAAGCGATGGTAGCTGGAGAATGTGCATGGACTTCACCAATCTCAACAAAGCATGTCCACAAGACTACTATCCACTACCAGAAATCGATTGGAAAGTGGAATCCCTGTGCGGGTATCCCTTTAAATGCTTCCTAGACGCATACAAAGGATACCATCAAATTCAAATGGCCAAGGAGGATGAAGAAAAAACAGCTTTCCACACGAGTCAAGGGGTGTATTGCTACACAAAAATTCCCTTTGGCTTAAAAAATGCAGGAGCCACATACCAACGGTTAGTGATAACGCATTTGAGAAGCAAGTAGGCCGGAATTTAAGACATTGGGAAGAATAAACATGAAGTTGAATTGGTGCGTGACATAGAGGAAACGTTTAAGACATTGGGAAGAATAAACATGAAGTTGAATCCCAAGAAGTGCACTTTTGGAGTAACAGAAGGCATGTTTCTCGGATACCTAATAGAACCCGATGGTATTAAACCTTGTCCAAAAAAAACAAGAGCGGTCATCGAACTACCTTCACCGCGCACACTAAAAGAAGTCCAGTCACTAATCGGCAAATTAGCTGGACTAAATCGATTCTTGTCCAAATCAGCGGATAAGTCACTTCCTCTCTTTAAAACACTCACGAAGTGTACGAAGAAGGGAGACTTTCGATGGACTCCGGAAGTGGAAGAAGCTTTCCAACAGTTCAAACAAAACCTAGCAGAGCTACCCAAGCTTGTCGCACCCCAACAAGGGGAAGAATTGATCATGTATCTATCAGCGACCCATGGAGCAGTCATTGCGGTGCTACTAACAGACAGAAACTCTGTTCAAACACCCATATACTTTGTAAGCAAAGCTCTCAAGAAGACAGAGACTAACTACACCGCTATGGAGAAACTGGTCCTAGCCTTAGTATTCGCAGCTAAGAGACTGCGCAGGTACTTCCAAGCGTATCTGATAGCTGTAATCACGGACCAACCCATCAAGCAGGTTATCTATAAACCTGATGCATCAGGGCAGCTACAAAAGTGGAGCATGTTATTGAGTGAGCATAACATCTCATATAGGCCACGCACTGCGATCAAGGGACAGATATTGGCTGATTTCATTATCGAGAAGCCAGATGTTGATACTCCATCACCAACGGTTGATGTACCATTACAAGAAACATGGGTTCTATTTACGGATGGATCCTCGTGCGCAGAAGGATCAGGCGCAGGCCTTATCCTTACCAGCCTAGATGGAACAGAACACACTTACGCACTGCGTTTTGAATTCATAGCCACAAACAATGAGGCGGAATATGAAGTATTACTGACTGGACTCCGCATAGAAAATCAAATGGGTATACGCAACCTAGAAGCTAATGTGGATTCATGATTAGTAGCTAACCACGTGTTAGGCGAGTATGTGGCCCAAGAGGAACACATGATCCAATACCTCGATAAGGCCAAGTCCTTGATCAAGAATTTTGACAAGTTTTCCATCAAACAAATCCCACGAGGAGAAAACAAAAAAGCAGATGCGCTAAGTAAGATCGCATCCACAAGCTTCGCACACCTGTCAAAACAGGTATTGGTGGAAACCTTGAAGAACAAATCCATCTCTGAGATGGAAGTATCCACAGCGACAGAAGAAGAACATCCACATGGATGACACCCATCATGGATTTTATTAGCAAAGGAACACTTCCCCAGGAACAAAAGGACGCTCGATGGATACGGCGCACAGCGCAGAGATTCGAACTTCGAGATGGTATCCTATATCGGCGTTCATTCCTACAACCATGGCTTAGGTGTGTCGGACCTCTTCAAGCAGACTACGCACTCCGGGAAATCTATGCCGGATCTTGCAGCATGCACTCCGGACCACGGTCTGTTGTAGCGCTTGCCTTGCGATCTGGGTACTATTGGCCTACCATGCACCGCGACGCGCGAGACATGATTAGAAGATGCAACGACTGCCAAGTCCACAGACATATTCTGCGTTGACCACAACATGAGTTAACACCCATCACCTCACCATGGCCATTCCATAAATGGGGAATTGACATTGCAGGACCCTTTCCAGTCGCGGCAGGAGGGCTTAAGTTCCTCATTGTCGCCATTGACTACTTCACCAAATGGATCAAAGCAAAAGTAGTAGCGAGTATCACAGGCAACCAGGTCAAATGATTCCTTTGGGATAATACTGTATGCGGCTTTGGCCTACCTGGAGAGATTATTTCGGACAACGAAAAACAATTCTGTGATAACCCATTCAAAGACTGGTACGCGCAGTTAAACATCACACAACACTTCGCGTCAGTTAAACATCCGCAAACAAATGGATTAGTAGAACGCGCAAATTGTAGTCTGGGTGAAGGAATTAAAGCGCGCTTAGACAGACATAAAGGAAGATGGATGGACGAATTATCGCATGTTCTGTGGGCCCACCGCATAGAAATCAAAGTCAGCAACGGTGATACACCTTTTTCTCTTGTCTACGGGACAGAAGCTGTTATACCAGCAGAGATTGGAATGCCAACAATCCGTACATCGGAAGTCAACGTCACAACAAACGATGACGAACGACGCATTGACTTAGATCTGTTGGAGGAACGACTCGAAAGGGCAGCTATACGCGAAGCAAAAGCTAAATCAAAGATGAAGAAGTATTATGATGCAAGAGTCAGAAACACTTCTTTCAAACCAGGGGACTTTGTATACCGCGCCAACGATGCAAGCCACGCAGAAGACACGGGCAAGCTCGGACCCAAATGGGAAGTACCTTACGAGGTCACAGAGGCATTAGGCGATGGTGCGTACAAAGTGCGCGACATGAAAGGCCACGAGCTACCACGCACCTGGAACATTTTCAATCTCAAGAGATGCTACCTTTAGGCTACGGCCCACACACTGACACCTCTGTACTTTAGTAAGCGCTCAATAAATGTCTGTGTATTTACCTTTTCTCTTAGGATATTGTTTTTACTTTTTTAACTTGCAAGAATCAATAAAGCGTTGTGGTTTCTAGCTAACTCCACAACAAATTTCAACATTATTGCTTACATCAGTTATTTATGTTTCAATTCTATTTATATTATTGCGTACATGGCGTGCATGCACATATTAAGACCACACGAGGGCAGACAGGATGAATAAACCTACTAAAGTACTCGTTGAGTAAGAGGGTTGCAAACCCATCAACATCGGATCACGTATCCCTGTTAAACACCTTACTATCAAGACGTTGGAGTAAGTTAACAGTACATCCCATGATGGATACACTTTATCACACACTGTGCGCGTTTAACAAAACATGAATTCAAGACAATTGACTCCTAAATAGTGGAATTCGCAGTATGCTGCACTCCACCACATGGATTCAAAACAATTGACACCTAAGTTCGTACACAAACTTACTAACTTCATACAAGACTATGACTTTAGTACGCATCCCACAATGAATGCGCAACAACAAGTTTAAACGAACTAAGAAACCAAGACACTTGGTTACTAAATATTATAAATATAGTACGCTACACATCTACTTGTACATTTGCTAACGTTATGGACCGCAAACGTTTATTTATTAAGTTACGGACTTAATGCATAAGTTATGGGCTCAATACAAGATATTATATGCACATCGTACCTCTGGAAAAGTCTTTCACATACTAAAGACAAAAAATCTAAGTACAAAACGATATACGCGTGCAAAAAAGTTCCATACTTTCATTTACCAAAAACCACGAGTTTTTACAACAATAACTACAAGTTATACATAAATATCTACAAGCTACGGCAGCGCTGAGGGCTGCGTCCTTGATCAGTAGAACTCCCAGCCTCTTGGAGTTTCTTCAAAAGCAACGCATCTTTTGGGGACACGGTTGCCACACTAACCGCAACCCCATCTGATCTAGGGATATGCGCAGCACCTACACCGCAGAGAGTGACTTTCCCTTTAACACCCTTCTTCTTGGCCGCCCTCCCTGCATGATGCTCCAAAACCTCCTTCAGAGGAACCTACGTCTCAATGGCGAAGGGGTTAAGGATGTCACGCGGCTGCGCGAACACGGGAACCTGCAACTGAGACTGATCAGGCTTCAAGAAAAAGTCAGGTTCAGCCTCTGCGTTCTCCGCTATGTGCCTCCCAAGAGCCAATCCCTGCATAATCAATCAGATAGGATAATCTTGGTCGCGCTCCAGCCGCGCAATGTGCGGAAGCTCGAAGAGCCTCATTCCCTCCATCGCCTTCACAAGTTCCTCAAAGGTACCAGCATTGTAGTCAGGAACCTCAGCGGGGGGAACGGTCAGCAGTTGACCCTCAGCAAGCTCTTCCACAGCCTGCGCCTTGCCACGAGCAACGACGCACTCCACCACCTTACCAAAGGCACCAATGACCTCTGGGGATTCCAATGTGCCCATAGCAGCCAGGCGCAAGCCATGGCTGATCAACCACCTGCACAAACAGCAACCAATGCATTAGCAAGAAAAAAAAATACAAGAATTAAAGAGGAATGTACAACAAGTACCTGCGCTCCGCAATCATAGATATAAGATGAGGATACAACTCCTCATCATACTCTATGCTCAACCTGCGCAGCTTTTCCTCCTGCGCCTCCACAGAACTCTCCACCATCTTGCGAAATTCAGCAAGATGGCCGCAGAGCTCATTCTTCCTCTCCTCCAGGTATTTTACCCCCCAGGCGAGGTCAGCCCTATACTGCTGCGACTCTCTACGCTCGCGCTGCAGCTCAGCCATCACAGACAACTTCTCCTCGGTGGCCTTCTTGGCACACTTATCGGCAGCCAACACCTCTGCCTGCGCCTCAGCCAACTGCGCCCTGAGCTAGGCAATCTGCCCATCCTTCTAAGCAAGGCTGCCTCCCTCCACAACGGCCCGCGCCTTTAGATGAGTGACCAACTCAGCTTGGCGAGCAGCAACACCAGCTAGCTCCTCCACCAACTCATGCGCAGACATCTGCACCGCGGCCTTCAAGGGCTCCTCCACATGAGCATTCTGCGGTGATGCTACACGATCAGCAAACACCGCATCATCATGAGCAGCATGGTCACTACAAAACAAAGAAGGTAAAGTTAGCACAAAGATACACAAATAATGAAAATGAAAATTGTAAATACTTACACAAGAGGTGGGGACTTGGGCAGATTCTTCTCTGCGCCAGAAATGGACATATCATCCGGCGTGGCAGACTCCTCATCAGCAATCTGATGGCGCCTTCTCTTGGAGGTACCAGTACCATAACCACCAGAAGACGCTTCCTTGCGCTTCTCCCTCCAAACCTCCGCAACAGGTTCCAGGATCTCCATGCTGTTGGATGATTCAACATGCGTTTCCTCCTCCACGGGAGACTGCTCCCTAGTAGGCGGCACACTCTGCACCGGCGCAACAAGTGCAGCTGCGGGGGGAGAATCTTCACGCGCAACGGGCCCAAACACCGTTAGATGCCACTCAGTGGCCTGTAAGATGGGCTGCTCACCTTCCCTTAGAGGACGCACCCCCACTGTCACGCGCTTGGGCTCCTTCAGCTTTACAACAGCGAACATATCCATCTCTGCAACAGACAAAAGACAAATAACAAAGAACAACTTAGTTATTCAAGCAAAATAAACAAACACTTACATTATAGAGGCAAAGGCAAGAAAGGATGAGCACCCACCCTGGCTGTTCTCATCAATGAAGGTTGGAACCTCGTCTGCACCATCAAAATAGTTGCGACTCAGCCCCATATGCACCAAAAACTCCTCAGGATAGGAGTTAATGGGAATGCGGTTACTATCAATTATGTTTGCATCCGCGGTACTGTAAGAACCAGGGATAGGACCCTTATCCCTCGACAGCGACCCTTGAGTATAGAACTCAAAGCGCGATAGAAATACAACATCATCCACCTAGAAAAAGTACTCTCTCCAATGCCTTAAAGAATCTACTTTATCGGTATAGCATTGAAGGCACCCTACGCGTTTTGCAAAAGAAACCCATCCATGCGACCACGTTGTGTGGTAAAACGCATGAAATAGGTCTACTGTCGGATTGATAGCTAGTAACCGACAATTTATTTCAAAATTAGATATCTTCGCTGCACCTATACAGTGCAGCTGTGAGATATGGAGTTGGTAGTGATTGAGCTTGTTGCTCAAAAATACAGATATGGGTACGCGATAATTCGCGTAATCAAAGAAGCGTGTATATAAACCTATTTTCCCATCGGGGAAATCAGAAATACACGCATCCACATCTGGTGCTTCAGGATGGACATCGAGAGGAATAAAGTAGTCGGACGAAAACTGACGTACGTCATCCTCGTCCATCCTAGAGCGGAACTCGTGTAACTGAGCAACCATTTTCAAGCTATAAACAAGGTGTACTAAATTATGCACGCGCAGTTACCTAGTAGAACGAAAGATTAAAGAAAGAAAAGCTTCGAAAGGTTTGGAAATGGTGGAAATATTTTTTACCGTGCAATCCACAGTGAATGGAGGCGGTGTCTTTTATATCCATTCAAAACCCTAAACGGGACGCCACGTGGATCCCACTAACAAAACGTGTGGCTGGGAGGCGAAAGGTACAACACTTTTTCCCTTTTCTCAAGGCACACGTGGACACCCTCCCCATTTTTCGAAGCACTCATCATGATATTTTGGGACTTGATACATTATTCCAATTTTTGGGCGGGAAATATTTGGTTCGTTCCCGCCACGCTTACCGCTAGTCTCACTAGTCTAGTATCCGCGGCTACGAGCCGCGCACACTAGACTGGGGGGACATGATGACGTTACTAAGCCCAAACCCACCACGAGTGGGCTATCATGACAAATGATTTGGGCTATAATACCAATGGCTTGTACTCACGAAGCTCAAAGCCCAACCAAAATACCCGGTTACAGGATAAGGATCTTCTATTTACAGAATAGATATCCTTACCCCGGATAAGCACCACGTGTGCGAAGAGTAAGGAGCAAGAAACCTACACGGTCGCTGCGCCCTTATATATAGAATAATATATTCTCATTAAAGGTACGATTTTACACAATCCCTAACTCTTCAACTAAACCCTAAACCGATTAATTACTCTCACGCTGGAGTCTAATCGTGGGAGACAATCCCACGATAAGCCTAACGGTGCTGTTTGCTTTCTTAGTGCGCAGGTTTCACAAGCACTAAAGTTCTAATTGGTACGAGAGCAGGAGTCCAAACAAGGTAAGCCCAACTTTTGTATCAACAGTCAAGACTAATCAAATCCGTTGATAGCTGATGATTTGCTAAAAATCATATGGTATCAATGTACCATGGTTGTTCTAACCTAAACATTGGCTACTCCAGAGTTAATGGCTTTGGTAAAGAGACATCAAAATCCATTAAAAGTTCAATGATTCACCTTTAACAGAAGTTTACACATTTGGAAGTGATGAGAATAGTATGAAACTTTAAAAGATTTGATGTACACATTGTCAAAATTTTGCTTAGTTGCTATGAAGATATCATCTGAAGCTGATCAAGAGCACTTTGACAGACAAGACAGAAAAGAGATAAATATACAATCTTTCTTGATGATAAAGATATTGAAGATTAAAGAAAGCAAAGAAACTTGAAATCAAGCAAGTGGAGTTCAAGTTAGGGGAGGATTGTTGGGATATGAAGATCAAAGTACAGTTGGAAATATCAAAGTACTGCTATGTCAAAGTACTGCTCAATAGTCAACGTGCTCATCAAGGTCATAGTACTGCTAGTTATTGAAGATTATTCAAAGTACTTCGAAGAACAAGGACTAATGTACAATATTGTTTAAAGGATTACTATGTAATATTATATGAATATTCTAGAATTAGTTAGGGATAATTACTTGTCATTCAATTAAATATTGTAAACCGACTTAAGGTTTTCCTTATGCCTGTAAAAGGAGCCTTAGGATGGTATTAGACATATGAGTTTTAGTGTTTCACATTACGATTTCTAGAAAACGATTTTAGTGAAGTTAGGGATTGTTAGTGAATCTGTATTTAGAGAAGCAGGTTCAAGAGTTGGTTTTAATATAAACAAAGTTCTTCTTAGCTTTGCGTTAGTAGATTCCGCATACTTTACAAAGTAATATCAGTGTTTCAATATTAATTATTTTGAGTCATTCAAGATTGTTAAAACCTTACAAGCTACAAAGTAGTTTGGTTAGAGTATATCGATCCAACAAGGTTCCCGTTTGTTGTGTTGTGCAAGATGCATAGCAAGGAGATCACTTAGATCATGAATTTGGTTTATTTCTTCATGAAACTTTTGCTTTTCCGTGGCAATGTGGAGTGAATCATTTGGTTGATATTGATGAATTGGGGTTGTGTAGTTGGAATTGAAATTGTTGGAAGTGTAGTTTGATGGTTGATCAAACTTATAGGGATCATTGTAGATGGATTGAGATGGAGATGTGTAGTTTGGTATGAAGGTGGATGTTTGACCGATGTTGTATGGTTTGTAAAGTGGATCAAAGGAATGTCCTTGTGGGTTTGGAGTGAAGTTTGGGAAGTAAGTAGTTGGAGGTGTTGATTGATTACCAATTTCATTGGTAATGATAGATTTGTTTCGAGGGCTTTTTCTTCACCAAACAGGTTTTTCCGTCATCCTTGCTAGCCTTGAGGCTTTTTGTTTTGGTTTGTTTGGAGAAGTCATGATGAGATGAATGGAGAGTTTGAAGAATGGGGTATTTATAGTGTGAGATTTGTGTGATTATGGATGGATAATGTTTGTTTGGGAGATTAGGACAAAATATGTTTGTGAATTTTGGGAAGTGTAGGATAAAATGGGCTAAAAAGTAGAAAAGATTCTGTAAACCCGACCATCAGATGGCCGGTCCCCTTAATAACTAAGGGGGCCTCCTTACATAATTAAGGGGGCCGCCCATCTCGTGATTTCCGGATTTCCAGAAATGGGTTTTTGGCAGAAAATTGCAGAAAGGTTGTGTTTTTGGTTTGGTTTCAAGCAAGTTCAACTCTTTGAGGCAATTTAGCATGTAATATATTCATAATATAGCATGCATGCAAAAACACTTAAGTAAAAGAACAATCAAGCAATCAATTTTACCTAGTGGGAGCAAGTAAAGGCAAGGGCAACCGATTCTACCTAGTGGAACTATCTTAGAGCAAGGGTAAAGACAGCTAGTTAGAGAGAAACTAGTGATTGAACAAAAATGAGAATATTGTTTTAGAAAATGTTTTTAGTATTATTCAACAATGCAAGAAAAATGGTTTTCTTGTGTTTCCCAGATGTGAGAATAGTTTTAAAGAAAATTTAATTGTGTTTTATAAAAATGTTTTTGCAGCAAAATGTGGTTTCCCAATCTTTAATTTTGTGCAAAATAGATTCCTAGACTCAGATATGAAGAGGTTGAAGAAAAATAAGTTTTTTGCAATGAATAAATAGTGTAAATTCAATAAAACTTAGTCAATTTGTTCCATCATTCCTAATCCTAAACGCAAGTGGTTAAATAATTCACGCTTAAGGGGTTTAGTGAATATATCCACAATGTTATCTTCCGATGCAACCTTTTCTATAGATATGTTTCCTTTTTGTACATTATCCCTAAGGAAGTGGTGGCGTATTTCTATGTGTTTAGTCCTAGAGTGTTGAACCGGATTTTTACTTAAATTTATCGCACCTCTTTTTATCACAGATAATAGGAACATTTTCTAACCTAATGTCATAGTCTACGAGAGCTTGTTTCATCCATAGTGCATGTTGACATGCCTTTCCAGCGCTTACATATTCGGCTTTGGTGGTAGAAATAGCAAGAGCGGTTTGCTTCTTTGAAAACCAAGATGTTAGACAACATCCCATAAACGTGCAAATACCGCTAGTGCTCTTTCTATCTACGAAGTCTCTCGCATGATCCGAATCCGCATAGACGATGGTTTCTATGCCAGATCCCTTAGGATACCATAATCCTAAGTGTATAGTGCCTTTAATATATCGGAAGATACGCTTAACCACTTCTAGGTGAGAGGTTTTTGTTGGGTCACTGAATTCCCCAATCTTCTTCTAACAAGGATTTGAACATAAAATAAACTAAGTGTAAACAAGTAACTGAGTGAACAGTAACTCAGTGAGTCATCTTCAGGATGCCTAGACCGAGCCTAAGAAGAAAGGTTCTCCATTCAGTGAGGCGGAACTCAGTGAGTGTGATCTAAGCCAAGAAGAAGGTGATAGGTTCAGTGAGGATGACAATAACTCACTGAACCCCAAGACTCCTCAACAACTATCATGGTACTGAAGACTGATGACTTGAAGACTGAAGTTGTGGCGGGACTGGGCGGGAAAGTTTGATCGGTTTCACTAAAGTGCTTTATCACTTTATGGTCAAACTTTCCCCAAATGGTTAAAACTAAGTTGTCATCAGAAAGTGCTTTTTAGACTTAACCCAAAGAAGTTTCCCAAGTCAGAGAATAAAATCTATGAAGATTTTATTAAGGAACACTTAGGTCCATTGTATAATAGGGTTGTTCATATGTGTGTATAAATAGGTAGCATAAGTGAGGAGTAAAAGTTGACAAGTTTGTGCAATTAATGCAAAGCATTCACAAACCACTTTTACTCCTCCAAAGAACAACATAACCCCTGAGATAGCTCAGTGGGTCCTGAAAGTTGTCACTCATCATTGTTTGAGTTTAGTGAGGAGTCAATACCCCACTTGTCGTTTTCAATCCCAAGTGTTATTCCACAAACACTTGGGTACGATTCTTTTTGATTAACTTCTAATAAAGAATTAAACGTTGAAAAATATTGTCTCTTATGTTTACGTTGCTTTATTGTTAATCATTTATACATCTTTGTTAAAAGTCATATAACTTGGTTACTTTAGCTTTTTGGTTATTGTTAACCAAGTAAAAGGGACCAACAAGTGGTATCAGAGCCTCTGATTTGTAAAACTTAAACCTATTTTCAAAACATAAGAGTGCTCAAGTTTTTAAAATCAAGATCCCACTATGACTGACATAGATGTTCCCCAACTTGTCGACAAAAAGGGTGGAAGTTATTCTGCAACTGCCCCTCGACCAGAAGTTGGCAAATTTAATAAGTGGAAAAACCGAATGCTTTGCTACTTAACTGGGATGGAACCATATTACATTAAGTTGATTAATGATGGTCCATATGTCCGAACAACTGCCCAAGGTTTAATCAAACCCGAAGCTCAGTGGACCCCAGATGAAAGGAGGGTGGTCAATCAAGACCAGCGCCTGAAAAGCATCATTATATCATGCCTTCCTGATGATATAATGGAATCAATAATCAACTGTCCCACTGCCCAGCAAACATGGACTGACCTGGTTCATTGCTATGAAGGGCCTTCTGATACCAAAGAGAATAGAATCATGGACCTGAAGCTTGAATTCAATATCTTCTGGGCCAAGGATTCTGAAAGTCTCTCTGAGACTTATACACGGTATAAGACCCTCCCGAATGAGCTGACCAATGATGGTGTTATACTGTCAAAACATGAGATCAATGTTGGTTTTGTCAACAGTCTCCCTGAGAAGCGGTTAAACTTCTCTCAGGGATTGAGAAATTCAAACCACATTCAGAACCTTGAGCTCCCTGCCATCTATGGGAAGTTTGTCTATGAAGACAATCTTATCACCAGGAGATACCCTGGTAAAGCTCAGGAGACCAAAAAGACCTTGACAATTTCACCCATATCAACTGCTTTCTATTCAAAAGGTGTTATGCAGGATTTTCAGGATCGATCTGATGATGAGGTTGACCAAAGAACCAGTGAGGAGTACCTAAATGATCTTCAAATTGAATTTCATGAAAGGGCACTCCTTGCTAATTCAAAAAGGTTCTTTAACAAAAACAAATTCCCTTCAAAGGCAAATGAAAACAGTGAATGTTTTAAATGTGGCAAAATGGGCCATTTTGCTAAAGATTGTTTTTCAAAAACAACCTCAGAACCATCTTTCAAATTTTCAGGAAATAACTCTTTTTCAGGCCCCAGCAAATTTCAACCAAAAATGCTTCAGTCTAGTCAAAGATTTGAAAAAGGCAAAGTACAGAAAGGCAAAAGCTAAACTTGCCCTTCTTGAATCATCCTCAACAGTCTCTCAGCCTCCTCAGGCTCCAAAGCCTACTCAAGCCAAGAACAAAGGACTTGTTGCTGAAACATATGACAGGGATGAGGCTGAAGTGTCTTCTAATGATGATGAAGTTCACATCAGTGCCCTGATGGCTCTATCAGATGACAACAAGCTTGCTGTGGGAAAGAGTCATGCAAGAAATGGTGAATGGGTTAACATCACTATGAGGAAGGTAAACCTTTTACTTTCTATGGATGATAATGATGATTGGAAATCTTACTTAGATTATATTAATGTTGATCTTAAGTATGTTGAAGAGCAAAGACTTAATTTGTTTTCAAAATTTAACAATCTGAGTTTTGAATTAAATTAGAGTAGAGATGAACTACTTGCTTTGAAACAAGCCAAGCTTGAAAGTGTTATACTTCAAATTCAAATATCTGAACTAGTAAAACAAAATCAAGCTCTTCAAGAAGAACTTAAGAAAGAAAAGGAGGTTATTTGGAAATGGACTCAGAAAAACCCCAAACTTTATGAAACACTGAGTCTCACACCCAGCTCCAAAAAGGCTGGTTTGGGTGATGATCAACTCACTAAAGTTTCTGGGGAGAGTAACCATTCAACAACTTTTTTGTCAGCTAACATACTTTCTAGCAAAGAACTTGCTCCTAAACCCAGTGATTGGATTCAAAGAAACAATCCTGACAGTAAAATGCCAAATTTTAATACTGGAAGAATTCTGGAGCCTAAAAGTCAGGCTATCAAGGAGCTGCTAGGAGTCACTGACGAACTTAGTCCTACTGAGTCCATCACTGAATCTAAGTCTGATTCATCACTCCCTCCACTGAAACAACTTCAGGGAGCTGAACCCAATTCTGACCTTGCACAATTAGTCTATCAACCACATTCTCCCAAATAGAAATCAGGGTTAGGAAAGACTATTATGAAAACACCTACTCCTGCACCCACTGAACACCAAAGACCTTCGGTACCCACTGAAGTGAAGCATGAAAGCACTGATTCAAAGGTTGATCAGCTTGCTTAACTTGTCAGGATGCTGAGTGAGAAAATTGTGTCTACTGAAAAATTCTCAGACTCTAAATCTAATTGGCCCTCAGTATCCTCAAGTTCTTCAAAACCTAAAACCACACCCAGACCTTCAGGGAGATGTGAACTATGCAATTATCCAAATCACATCACTGATAAATGCTACAGAGTCTTGTTTTGTATGATATGCAAACAAGAGGACCACAGAACTTATGATCACATTTCCCACACTGCTTCTTTAAAAGCAAGAGGTCTATACAAAAACCAAGGCTATCAGTATGCCACACCTTCCAAACAAATACTGAAGGCTAAGCCTTTCTTGCCTTGTCCTCACTGTGGTTTCAATGATCATCTTCCTGATGATTGTATGATGAATAATTGTTGTGACATCTGTGTAGAATCCTCCCATGAAACCAATGGACATGACAAAGTTATTCAGTCAAGAAGGAAAAACCAGACCAACACTTCTCAGTCACCTGAGGCATCAACCTCCACAAAATGTAAAACATGTGGAAGCTCAGGTCACACAACTTCAGACCATGATTCATTAACTGAGTTCAAAAAGTCCCTGAGGACTAAGCCCACTAGAAAGTGGGTCAACAAGAAAAACTAACCCAGTTTACTGTTTGTGCATAAACACATCAAGGACCCTACTTGGCATCTAGACAGTGGATGCTCCAGAAGTATGACTGGTGTGAAAAGTTTTCTGCACAACTATGTGGAAGAACCAGGACCCAAAGTAGTATTTGGTGATAACTCATCAGCTCCCACTGAAGGTTATGGTTCAGTAAACTGCAATGGTATAGTTTTTACAAGAATATCTTATGTTAATGGTCTCAAATACAACCTGATAAGTGTTTCCCAACTATGTGATGCCAAATACATAGTTCAGTTTGATGACAAGAGAGGGACCATCTTTAATGCCAACAAGGAAGTTGTGTTGATTGCCCCTAGGAGGGATGATGTACAAGTCCTTGACATGTCATCCCTAACTCAAAATGGGACTTGTCTATTCTCAAAGGCAAGTGAGACAATCAACTGGCTATGGCATAGGAGACTCTCTCATCTCAACTTCAAGAGCATCAAAAACCTGGCCAAACAGAACAAAGTTCTGGGCCTACCATCCCTGGTGTATACCAAAGACAAGCCTTGTTCTACTTGTGAAAAAGGAAAACACCACAGGGCATCATTCAAAACCAAACAAACTTTTTCCATGAAAAGCTGCCTACATCTTCTTCATATGGACCTCTTTGGACCTGTCAGTCCAATGTCTATTCACCATGAGAAGTATACTCTGGTCATAGTGGATGAATACTCAAGATATACTTGGGTTTACTTCCTGACCAAAAAGAGTCAGGCAGCTGAAACCATCATGTCATTTGTCAGGAACATTGAAAATCAAAATGATGTCAAAGTTAAACAGATCAGGACTGACAATGGCACTGAGTTCAAAAACCAAGACCTTGAGTGTTTCTATGATGAGAAAGGAATTTCTCAAAATTTCACTTCTCCCTATACTCCTGAACAAAATGGAGTAGCTGAAAGGAGAAATAGAACACTCATTGAGGCAGCAAGAACAATGTTAAATGGCTCAGTCCTCTCAAAACATTTTTGGACTGAGGCAGTTAAAACAGTTTGCTACACTCAAAATAGG
Source organism: Artemisia argyi (assembly GCA_030686995.1). NCBI lineage: Eukaryota > Viridiplantae > Streptophyta > Magnoliopsida > Asterales > Asteraceae > Artemisia > Artemisia argyi. The sequence goes on along the minus strand of JARVZY010001897.1, from coordinate 225,439 downwards.
TCAATCATTGTGAAAAAGGCACAATAAGACTCCTTATGAGATATTCAAAGGAAGAATCCAAGACATCAGCTACTTTCATATATTTGGGTGTCCTGTGTTTATTCATAATCACAAGGATCATTTGGGTAAATTTGATGCCAAAGCTGATGATGGATACTTCCTGGGATATTCTCTGGTTTCTAAAGCCTTCAGGGTGTTCAACACTAGGAGACAACAAACTGAGGAAACTTATCACATTACTGTTGATGAGAACACTGAATCCATTAGGTTCTCAAATTTCTCAGTTGAAGAAATTGGTATTGATAACTTAACAAGGTATCCTCCTGATGAGTATCATCTTGAGAACAATCCCTCAACCCAATACCAAGCTGATGCTGACGTCTCCTATTACATCATCCCTCACAACCTACCCCAACCACCCATCAGTGAGTTCATTGAAACTCAGCATGTCTCCAATGAGACTGCAACCACTGAACAAACTGTTCAGGAACCCTCAGAACAAATTGTTCCTACAGAAGTCACTGAAGTACATAGTGATGAGTCACCTCATGTTCCTGAGTCTGAACCTAATCAGGCTCCTTCAAGCTCAAATTCCTATCCCAAACCTCAGGATAGCTGGACTAGATCCAAAATCATTGAGCTTGTGAACATCATTGGTGAACCCACTGAAGGCATGGTCACAAGAAGCAAGGCTGCTAAACTCAAGGTCGCTACTGCCAATATATGTCTTTATGCTGACTATCTCTCAGAGATTGAGCCTAAAAATGTCAAAGAAGCCCTGACTTATGAAAGTTGGGTTCAGGCCATGAGAGATGAATTGGAACAATTTGACAGAAATGATGTCATGACCCTTGTTGAATGCCCTCAGGGCGTTTTAATCATTGGTATGAAATGGGTCTTTAAGAACAAGACCGATGAGAATGACACAGTCATCAAAAACAAAGCAAGACTGGTTGCCAAAGGATATAATCAACATGAAGGTATAGACTATTAGGAAAAATTTGCACCTGTTGCTAGAATGGAAGCCATCAGGATTTTCCTTGCCTATGCAAATTACATGAACTTTAAAGTTTACCAAATGGATGTTAAAAGTGCATTCCTGAATGGTAACATCAAAGAAGATGTTTATGTGCAACAGCCTCGTGGTTTTGAAAGTAGTGAATACCCCAACCATGTCTACAAGCGTAACAAAGCCCTTTATGGACTGAAACAAGCACCCAGGGCATGGTATGAAACTCTTTCAGCCTTCCTAATCCAAAACAAGTTTGTCTGAGGAAAGATTGACAACACACTGTTCATCTACAGAACAAAGTGTGATGTCATTCTTGTCCAAGTATATGTTGATGACATCATCTTTGGCTCAACAAGTTACAAACTTTGCACACAGTTTGAGAAACTGATGACCATAAAGTTTGAAATGAGCATGATGGGTGAACTCACATACTTTCTTGGACTCCAAATTAAACAAACTGAAAAGGGAATATCCATTTGCCAAGAAAAATATCTCAGGAACCTACTAAAAAAGTATGAGCTCACTGACTGCTCCTCAGTAAAGACTCCTATGGTTCCTGCAAACAACCTTGGTCCTGATCTCGCTGGAAAATCAGTGAATCAATCCCAATACAGAGGAATGATTGGCTCCCTGATGTACTTACTTGCCTCAAGGCCTGATATCCAATTCTCAGTCTGCCAGTGTGCAAGATACCAGGCATACCCTAAAGAATCACATCTCATTGCTGTCAAGAGAATCATCGAGTACTTGAAGGGTACTCTAAACCTTGGTTTGTATTACCCAAAATGTTCAGGATATGATCTCAAAGGGTACACTGACTCTGACTATGTAGGATGTAATATGGATAGGAAAAGTACTTCAGGATCCTGCCAATTTCTTGGAGGTAAACTTGTGTGTTGGAGTACAAAGAAACAACAGTCAGTGGCCATGTACTCAGCTGAAGCTGAATATATGGCTGCTGCAGGATGTTGTGCAAATGTACTATGGATGAAGAGCCAACTGAGTGACTATGGCATTCAGTATAAGATGGTACCTATCTTTTGTGATAATACAAGTGCCATAGCCATCTCAAACAATCCAGTACTTCATCAAAGAACCAAACACATTGACATCAGATACCACTTCATCAGGGACCACATCACTAATGGAGAAATTGAACTACATTTCATCCCGACTGAGTATCAGCTAGCTGATATCTTCACTAAAGCTTTGGATGAATCCACTTTCACAAGATTGAAAGCTGAATTGGGCATGTTGGCCATAAAATCAGGAAACTGATCAAAAGTGTTCCAACCTAATGTAAATTCTCTAGGTCCCTGATCACACCCTTCCTGAAAACTCATTTTTATTGAATGAAAATTCATTCGGGGGGCTCAGGATGAAAAATGGCATTGAATACACTAACTAAATGCTCTAAGTACTTAGTTACTTAATGTCCTAGGTAGGTAACTGAATCCTATTAAATATAAGAATATATGTCACTTACACAACTGGCATCCACTCCTTGGGCCCCCACATCTCTCTCACCAAATACCATTGAGCATTAAATGCTCCCTCACACACAAAAATTTTGATGATTTTTTTTCTCTGCAAAAGTGCATTATTCGCAGAGCCTCACAACTGTTCACCCATGATGTGAGGGAAAATAGGGGTAATGGGAATCATGATATTTAATGCGGATATCAATCCAACATTATTATGCCGCTTCGGTTGAATAATTTAAACCTTTGGTATCCGCAACATCACTACCCTAATTCCCACCCTATAAATAACCCCACAAGGAAGAACACACACACGCTTAAAAATCTTAACAAAACTCTTGCAAAATTATTTCAAGAATCCTTTTGCTTTCAAAAATCTTTGTGTGCTTTTTCTTTGTTCAAAACCAGACCTTTTATCAAACTAATATGGCATCTTCAAAGGTCATAAAATACGCACCCAATGTGGAATTCCAAATGGAAAGCGTAGACCTCACCAAAAACAATGTGGTGGGGAACTTTGCCTACCCTGAAGGGTTTCCTGAATACAGGAATGTGGTAAAGTTCCTACAAAACTGTTTTCTCACCACCACATTCACAAAGACCCCCTCAGTCATCTATCATGACTACTTGAGGGAATTTTGGTGCACAGCGGTGGTTGAAAACCCTGATGCGCCGAAGGAGGCCAAAATCAGGTTCTCAGTGAAGAATGGAACCAAGTTCCTAACTCTTGACTACAATACCTTTGTCAAGGCCACTGGCCTTGACTACACTGAGACCTTTGTAGCCCCACCTACTGAAGAGGAAGTTAAACAACTCCTCTTGGAACTGGGGCCCTATGATAAACATCATCCTGATGTTACTCCAGGGGCCCTACTGAACAAAGCCCCCATAATCAAAACATGGTTCCCTGACCCTTGAAGGATCCTGATGACATTTGTAATACAGGTCCTTGGGGGGAATAAATCCTCAACTGAGCAACCAAACACTACTCAATCAATGATAGTGTACTATCTCATTGAGGGTAAAAAGATTGACCTTGGAGAAATTACCTTCAGGGACCTCATAGGCAAATTGGGTGGGTAGTCTAGGCAAAAACATATGTCTTACCCTAGATTCATTTCCTGTGCCCTGAATGACCTATTAGGGTCTGAGTATATCAAGCCTGACAGTGTCGACTTTGAACCTGATGTCTTACATAAGGCTAATTACTCACGTGACCCTAATGAGGTAACACCTGTCGCCCTGACCACATACATGCTGATTGCTATCCAGGGTGACAACATCATTTCACCAATTCCCTCTCCCACCAAAAAGGTGAAGAGGAAGAAGGGACAGGGGTCCAGGAAAGTGGCTCAACCCAAGCCACTCGCCATTGAGACCTCTGCCCCTAAGACTGACAATAGGGGGCAACAACAACAGACCCTGACTGAAGACACCATCAGGATCATTAGCCAATCTTTGGCCCCAAAACAAAGGCCAACGGAGGGCACTGAGACATCACACTCAGTGTCCTCGGGCGAACCCGTTCCCAAAGGCCCTGCTGTCATAAACAAGGAAGTGGGGTTGGAACCAACCAAATCTTCACATCCTGCTAAAGACTTTGGCAAATCACAACCAGAGTATCAGGGAGTAAGGGGTCCTATACCCTTGGTAGGGATGCACTACTCCACTGAGAAGGGGATCCACAAACATTCACATCCTGCCAAAGGCTCTAGTAAATCACAACCCAAGCAAAAGGGAGTTCTCACCCCTAAATCTTCGACAGGCCAGCACAAGCCTGTTGGAAAGGGGGGCAAAACCACTCAGGTGCCTGATGAGGACATTTGCAAGTCAAAGCTTTTGTCTGAGGGCACAAAAACTCATCCTAAAGACTCAGAGGGAAACATACAACCCGCTGATAGGGACACAACATTCACGGCTCCTAGTGATGGTACTGAGAAACACCCATCAGTGCCTGAAGGGGCCACAGGGGACAAAGATTCAGAGGGACAAATGCCACCCGCTGATATGGAACCCACAACCAATCCCGAAGGTGCGCAAAACTCGGGAACTAACCCTGAAGACCAGGTAAATAAAACCCAGTCTACTAGATTTAAAGGGTCAGGACCTGGCCAAAACGAAGGCAAGTCTTCTTCTGAAGAGGAGCCGGATAACCTTATTTTGCAGATTCAGTCCCTAACTGATGCTCAGGCAGTTTCGTACTCTGATGATGAATTCAACAGTGACGAGGAAGTCTTTAAGGGCAGAGATGATATGGAGCTTGAGGAGACAGTCCCTGAAAGAATTCCTCAGTCTCCTCAATCTTCTAACCATGACGATGCTGACACACATTCTGAGCCAGAGTCCTCAGGAGATGATCAAGCTCCTCTCACTGTGAAAGCCTTCACCAAATTCATCAAAAAGATTACTAACATTTTGTACAGGGGGATCACTGATGGGGTCTTTGACATGCACACTGAACAGGCGGTTCATTATCATAATCTCAAAGATGCTGTCGAAGATTTCGATGATGATGTCAGGGAACAGCGTGCCTCAGTTAACCATTCCCTGACACAGATGGTCACTCGCCTGAATCAGTTTTTGATAACCCTTAACCAGCTGAATGTAGGGGTTCAGTCGGTTCAAGAATCAGTCAAGGATGATCCTGAACTCACCAGGAAGCTTCTTCAGGCATCTGAGACATATCAGGTAAACTCAGTGGCCCTCACTGAGTTACTTGACATGCTAAAGGGTTCGAATCTTCAGGGTCTCACCACAACTGTGGAGTCTCTCAAATCTTCCTTCACCAAAATGGAAAAATCAGTGACAGCTCCGTCCCAAAGGTCCACTTCTCTGGCATGGACCTTGGGATCCAGGATGACAGCTCTTGAAACTGCTCAGGCTACACTTGACTCCAAAGTATCCTTCATTCAACAGGATACTCAGGAGATCAAGTCTATGATGACCGAAATTTTTCAAGCCTTCAAGGGATCATCTACTTCTTCTTCAGTACAACCAACACTTGCCATTACTGACGCTCAGGCAAATGTTGAGGGGGAAAATGCTACTGAAGCCCCTAATACTGTTGAACAAGATGTTGGACAACCCTCTCACACTGAGGGGGAGCATGTCACAGAAGCCACACCAATCACTGAAGTTCTACCACGGGAGGAACCAGTCTCCTCCACTCTCAAGCAGGACAGAGGCAAAAGTATTGCTACCACCTCTGATCCTAAAATTGTGCTCAAGCCAGCCTCAACCTTGGTCAGATATGACCCTGATGAACCTATTAGAGTCCCGTTTGAAATCAATGGAGTAGTACATCATCTCAAAAATGACGAAATTCAAGCTCACATGGAAAGGACTGAGATACTACTAAAGGTGGCTGAAGAAGAGAGAATGAGCAAGCCTGCTCTTATTCAGGTTGTTCATGAGGAAGCTGAAAAGATTGGTTTGGATACTGAGGCACTAGCAATTGAGTAAGCTGCTGCAGCCTTTAAAAAGGCTCAGGAAGAAGATCTAAATGCTCTTAAAAAGGAAAGGGAAAATAAGCTCAGGAAAGACGCTCAAATCAGAAAACACAGGGTAAAGAAGTATACTTGGGTGATGAAAGAAAGGTTAAGACCTGAAACCATCACTGACATTCAAATCCACAGAAATACCGATCCTGCAGTGGTCACCGTCTTCATGAGACGTTATCAAAGAATATTTGACGTCCATAAGCCATTCAGGTTTGCTGATTTTGGCATCACTGAACTTGTTGAGCTTTGTTCTATCATTGCCAAGAAGAACAATGTTGTAGTTCCCAGCCTTCTCAAGTCACTGAAGGAAAGGAACGATGGACTGAGAGCAATGCCTGAAGCTCTTAACATTCCCTCACTTTTTCCTTCCTCGGCAAAAGAGACTGCTCCATCTAAGGCTTCCAAGAGGAAAAGGAAGCATATTGAGATGGAGCCTGAGATCAAAGTACCAGGGATAGATTGTAACAGGTCGCTTCCTGAAGGGATCACTTTTGTGAACAACATGGTCCTTGAAGCTCCTGAAAGAGGCTTATGCTTCATTGATGAGTATGGAAGTTTTGCCTTCCAAAGATGGTCTGATATGGATAAGGCAGGAATCAAAGCAATGCTCATATACCTCACGTTTGCGTCCCCCATCAAGAGTGATAAGAATAAAAGATTCTGCCAGGACTTGGAAGCAATGATCAATGAACATCCTGAAAGACACCTACTCAGATCAAAGAAAGCAAAGCTTGAAGCCCTTGGATACCACCTAAACATCTGTTCTGTAACAACTATCTTTTGTTTTTTTTTTAATTCGTAGGACTTGTAATAACTATTAATAAACTTTGATGTTTTTTTTAAATTATGTGTCCTACTTAAAATTACATCAACATTTAGTAAGAGATGAAAACCCCTACTAACTCACACTGAATCAAGAAACACTTAGGCTATTTGTATGTTCAAATAGGGGGAGATTGTTGGGTCACTGAATTCCCCAATCTTCTTCTAACAAGGATTTGAACGTAAAATAACCTAAGTGTAAAAAAGTCACCGAGTGAACAGTAACTCAGTGAGTCATCTTCAGGATGCCTAGACCGAGCCTAAGAAGAAAGGTTCTCCATTCAGTGAGGCGGAACTCAGTGAGTGTGTTCTAAGACAAGAAGAAGGTGATGGGTTCATTGAGGATGACAATAACTCACTGAACCCCAAGACTCCTCAACAACTATCATGGTACTGAAGACTGAGGACTTGAAGACTGAAGTTTTGGTGGGGCTGGGCGGGAATGTTTGATCTATTTCACTAAAGTGCTTTATCACTTTAAGGTCAAACTTTCCCCAAATGGTTAAAACCAGGCTGTCATCAGAAAGTGCTATTTGGACTTAACCCAAAGAAGTTTCCCAAGTCAGAGAATAAAATCTATCAAGATTTTATTGAGGAACACTTAAGTCCATTGTATAATAGGGTTGTTCATATGTGTGTATAAATAGGTAGCATAAGTGAGGAGTAAAAGTTGACAAGTTTGTGCAATTAATGCAAAGCATTCACATACCACTTTTACTCCTCCAAAGAACAACATAACCCCTGAGATAGCTCAGTGGGTCCTGAAAGTTGTCACTCAACATTGTTTGAGTTTAGTGAGGAGTCAATACCACACTTGTCGTTTTCAATCCCAAGTGTTATTCCGCAAACACTAGGTTACGATTCTTTTTTATTAACTTCTAATAAAGAATTAAATGTTGAAAAATATTGTCTCTTATGTTTACGTTGCTTTATTGTTAATCATTTATACATCTTTGTTAAAAGTCATATAACTTGGTTACTTTAACTTTTTGGTTACTGTTAACCAAGTAAAAGGGACCAACAGTTTTAGGATCCTCTTGAAAACTGGAACAAAGGGAAACCTAAACATGATATCGGGTGTACTTGCCGTTAAGTATAGTAAACTACCTATCATTCCTCTATATTTGTATTATCCACGGACTCACCTTCATCATCTTTTGTGAGTTTCACTTCCGTAGACATAGGAGTTTTCATGGTTTTTGAGTCTTCTAGGCCAAATTTCTTAAGCATCTCCTTAATGTACTTCGATTGGTTAAAGAATATTCCATGTTCTAATTGTTCTATTTGTAATCCTAGGAAACGTTTAGTTCACCCATCATACTCATCACGAACTCATCATGTATGATTTTGGCAAATTCATCACACATTTCTTGACAAGTCGATCCAAATATAATGTCGTCGACATATATTTGAACAATGATGAGATTTGGGTCTTTCTTTTTAGTGAAAAGAGTGTTATCTACAATTCCCATGGAATAATCATGTTTAATAAGATATCCTTTTAATCGATGATACCAAGCCTTAGGAGCTTGTTTGAGTCCATATAAAGCTTCCTTTAGTTTATAAACATAATCAGGTTTTGCGAAGTCAATGAATCCTGGAGGTTGTGCCACATAAACCTCCTCATTCATAAAACCGTTGAGGAATGCACTTTTCACGTCCATTTGGAATAACTTAAAGTCTAGGGCGCATGCATAGGGAAGTAGTATTCTAATAGATTCTAATCTAGCTAAGGGGCGTAAGTTTCGTCATAATCAATTCCTTCTTGTTGATTATAGCCTTGGGCAACTAACCTAGCTTTGTTCCTAGTTACAATTCCATTCGCATCTAACTTATTCCTATATACCCACTTAGTTCCTATGATGGTCATGTTCATTGGATTTGGGACTAATTCCCAAACATCATTAGTTTTAAATTGATTTAATTCTTCTTGCATAGCCATAATCCAACTTTCATCTTTTAATGCTTCATTAATATTCCTAGGTTCTATTGCTGAGAGGAAACAAAAGAAATTATTTTTATCTTGGGCTTGTGACCTAAGGGTTCTTTGATTAAGACTTCCTATTTTGTTATCTAATGGATGTGATTTAGATTCTTTAATATTTACTACTTCGTTATCATCTAGGTCTATAATTTCATTATCATTTCCTAGGGGTTTCGTTTTACTAACCTCAATAGCTTCATCTTCAACTAAGTCATCATCTTCTAAAGGTAATGTTTTAGGAGGTGGTGGTGTTTCATAAAATGTTACATTTAATGATTCTTCAACTTTCATAGTGTGTTTGTTAAGTATTATATATGCTTTACTATTTTGCGAGTAACCTAAAAATATTCCTTCGTATGATTTTGGGTCAAATTTAGTAAGGTAATCCCTAGTGTTTAAAATATAACATTTACTTCCGAATACCCTAAAGTAGCTTAAGTTAGGTTTTCTACCTCTTAGCAACTCATAAGAAGTTTTTCCTAAAATTCTCCTAATTGATACTCTATTAATTATATATGTTGATGTATCTACGGCATGACACCAAAATTTTTGTGGGATGGATTGTTCATATAACATTGTTCTACTCATTTCTTTTAGTGACCTATTCTTTCTTTCTACAACGCCATTTGATTGAGGAGTACGAGGAGCGGAGAAACTGCGAGATATTCCATTCAAATCACAATATTTTCCGAATTGTACTTCGTTATCAAATTCCCTACCATGGTCAGTCCTAATAGATACTATTGTGCATCCTAATTTATTTTGAATCATTTTACTAAATATTTCTAATTTTTCAAAGGCTTGGGTTTTGTCACTTAGAAACCTAGTCCACGTGTATCATGAATAGTCATCTACTATTACTAAGGTATAATGGATTCCTCCATAGCTCCGTACAGCGGATGGACCAAATTGATCCATATGTAGTAATTCTAGGTACCTAGTAGTGGATACTATATCCTTAGCTTTGTGACTTGCATGAGCTTGTTTTCCAATTTTAAAAGCATCACAAAAATGTTTGTCATATCTTAGGTTAGGAAAGTTTTTAACTAATTCCTTAGAGGCTAAAGATTATATTTTTTGCATGTTTGCGTGTCCTAATCTCCTATGCCACAAGGTGGAGTTTTCTTCTAGGGTTGCTAGGCATATCTTATATTCCGGTTTGTTTCCTAGTTTCATAACATATATGCGTCCTTTCCTAATTCCTATGCATATGACTTTTCCATTCTTAACTATTTCACTATCCCTTTATGTAAAGGTAACCCTACATTTATTATCGCATATTTGGCCTATACTAAGTAAGTTACATGTTAGATTATCTACATGCTCAACATTTTCAATAGTAAGTGTGTCTTGAGAGATTGTACCTTTGCCAATGATTTTTCCACGCAAATCACTACCGAAAATAACATTACCTCCATTGTATGCCTTGTATGTAGAAAATAACTTTCGGTTCCCCGTCATGTGCCTCAAACATTCGCTATCCTTGATCCATTCGTCGGGCTCCAAGTCTATTCCTAAGCATATTTCATCGGTCGCTTTGGCTACAAAACATTTTTCGTCTCTTGGTATTTCCACTTCTTCTTTGTCACTATCACTCCATGTTCCACTAATGAAGGCGCCTTGATTTTCATAACCAGGTGGCTTTGGACATTCGCCAATGAGATGATTTGGACTTCCACATCTAAAGCACTTTCTTCTCCCATAGTTATCACTTCTATTTCTTTGAAATCTTCTTTGGTCTCGTGATTGTCTAGTAAATCTTCTTTGTCTCTTAAAAAATTTCTTAAATTCTCTTACGGCCATTGCATATTCTTCGTCTTCACTTTCGTCACTTGAATCATCATTGTCACTAAGTTCCTTTTTTACTTTTAGTGCAAGATATTTGACTTGCTCTTTCTTTCCTTTGATCGTTTCCGAATCTCTCTTTATAATTTCTTCATGGACCTTCAAATTACCGATAAGCTCATCGAGTGATAGCGTCATCAAGTTCTTTGATTCTTCAATTGCCTTGACTTTAGCTCGCCATTTTGGATGCAATGCCCTAAGAAATTTCTTGACACAATTCTTACTAGAAAAAGTCTCATCAAGTGCTTTTAAACTTGTGATAATAGTGTTAAATTTTGCAAAAGCACTATCTATTGATTCTTCTTTTGAAATCGTAAATTGTTCATGTTGTTGTACAAGAAGATCTATTTTGTTGTCTTTAACTTGACTATTACCTTGGTGAGTGATTAGTAGTGAATCCCAAATTTCTTTTGCGGTTTCACACATAAAAATTCTTTCATATTCTTTGCGCGGTAATGCATTATAAATTACCATTTTAGCTTCGTTATTTTTTGCTAGTTTCTTTTTCAAATCATCATTTTGTTTTTCAAAAGGTACAATTTCATCCATTTTAGTTTTCGGATTATTTTGAACAGGGGGAAAATCACCAAATGTAATAACATGCCAAAGATCAAGATCTTTAGATTTCACATAAGTTTCGAATCTATTTTTGCAATATGAAAATCCATCACTTTCAAATAGTGCTGGTCTTTGCATCGATTGCCCTTCTAAATATTTTTTAGATTCCATAGATCGTTGCAAGTTTTAAAATACAAAATATTTTAAAAATCTCGCTTGACGTGGCTCCTGATACCAAATGTGGAAAACTAGAAGGGGGGGTTTGAATAGTTTTACGTCTTTTTAATTTGTTATGAAAAACTTTGTTTACGCATTTTATTTACTTTCAAAAATGTAGATTCGATATTATGTGAATTCAAGTCTTTTTTACGCATTTTGTTTTACGTCTTTTTAATTTCTTACTCACACCTTCTACACAACTTCTTCACACTTAGTCACTACTTAATCACACCACTACTTTTCCACACCTATTTACTTGATCTTCACTACTTCTTCTTCACACCTATCTACTTTATTTACACTACTTCTTCTTTACAACTATCTTACTCCACAATTTCTTTATCTACACAACTTGCTAATCTATCTTCTATCAAGTATTCACAACTAGTTACACAAAGAAATAGATATATTGAATGATGCTCTAACAACTTGGATCTGGAGGTCACAACAAGTTGTAGTATTTCTTGTCTTGGTAGATTGAAGTATTCTTCTCTTGCACTTAAAAAGATGAGGATTGGATCACTTTGAAACAAAGATTAATGTATATATGATCAAAGGATTTTAGGTAATAGAAATGAAGATTTAGATCAAAATGTTTTGGGGTGCAAAAGGTGAGAAAATTCTATGAGATGAACCAGTATTTATAACCAAAAAATTTACTGTTCTGGAGCGTGCCAGTCCCCTAAAAATTAAGGGGGCCTCCTAGGGAATTAAGGGGGCCGCCCCCTCCAGAACGTTGGACATTTTTGTCCTTTTATGGGGAAGGTTTTTCTGGGTTATTTTTGCCATTTTTGGTTAAAAATTTGAATTCATATATTTAAAATGATTTAAACATATTCTTTTAATTCTAAAAATGATTTTGTAAAAGATATAAAATATTTGTGACATTTTATAAAAAATCTAGTGATTGAGAAAATGTCCCTTTGATCGTATAATGCAATAAACACTTTGTTTGTTAGGAATACAATTACTCCTATAGAAGACTCGGTCACCTAACTGATGTAATAGCATTTAAGTTAGCTCGTAGTTAGTTTATTATTTAGTTAGATATTAGTTTAGTCTAAGTAACATCGTGGAAGAAGGACGGGTCTTACCCACTGTATGCCTGATCCACAGCCTGGGTGTGGGTGTTTTTATGTTTCTTTATAGCTTAGTATAAATACCCCTCTCCACAAGTGGAGAGGGTTGGACCTTCATTCATATCAATCTAACACTCTCTAGTTTTTCTCTCATTCTCTCTAAGGTTCCAACACCTCTCTTTCTCTCCTACTCTCACGAATCACAACCACCACCAAGATTTATATGTTTGTGACTTAATTTCATATCCTACAATTGGTATCAAGAGCCATGGCTTCATCTTAGCGCCTTGGATATTCGGATTTGGTGTGGTTTTTGTGTAGTTTTTGTGAGAGTTTTATTCAAAACATCTTGGTTTGATCCATCTTGTGTTATTAGATGTGTTAGAGATGTCCTTTTATGATCCTTGGTGTTAGTACAACATGGTGTTTCAGTTGGTTATACTATATCATAAGCCTATTTGAAGTTTTGATTGAGTTTATGTTGAATTTCATTGTTGCGATTAGTTCCACTGTTTCATTGCTTATCTGTGGTTAGTTTGTCTGCGATTAGTATTTTGGGAATACAAATAAATCGCAAGGAAAGTGACATTTTTGGACTAGTGTCAACTGCAATTAGCTCCTGCGGTTAGATGTTCTGCGGTTAGTATCTGAGACTAGCTGGCTACGTTTAGCTTCTGCGGTTTAGTGGTCTGCGATTTAGTTTCAGCGGTTTGCTACTTGCTGTGGTTAGTGATTTGCGTGTAATCCATTTTGTGGTTTGTGTACGCTGTGGTTAGTTGCTCCCTGCGGTTAACTCACTTTGTGATTACCTTTCTCTGTGGTTACCTACCTTGCGGTTACCTTCCACTGCGATTTGCTCACCTTGCGTTTATCTCCTACTGCGATTTGTGCATATCGTTGCGACTGTCTCACATTATTTGGCAATTTACTAAGTGATGAGATTCATGTGATTGGGTAATCATTTTGCAATTTGTGTATTGTTGTAACCTCAGTCGTTTCAATTGATCTAATTGTGTTATGACGTTGTGAGATTTTCCTTACGACTTGACTAATCTCAATTGCATATATTGCAACTTGACTTGTCACAACTTAACACTTGATGCAAACTGTGACTCATCTGGTATCTCTCTATTAGTTTAATCTGCTAAATTTATCTTCCGGTTTCTTTTGTTGACTTTAGTAAAATCCCTAGAAAGAATCATTTCTCGGTTTAAGTCACTAAAGCTGTAAAATCCCGTTTGAAGACTTTGAGATGTCGACAGTATCAGATGACATTCAAGCTGCTAGGTCCGACACCCGACCTCTGATGCTAGACAGGACAGATTATCAATCATGGGCACAAAGAATCAGGTTGTACTGCTTGGGTAAAGAAAATGGTGAGAACATTCTACGATCTATCGATGAAGGTCCTATGCAGATGGGTACAACCAGAGATGCTATCTCCACTGCTGAGGATGGCTCTGTTGTTCAGGGAATTCATAAACCACGTACTTACAATGATCTCACTGATGTTGAAAAGAAGTGCTATGATGCTGACATTCGTGCCTCCAACATAGTAATACAAGGGTTACCCAAAGATGTGTACAAGCTAATCAACTTCAACACTGAAGCCAAAGCAGTGTGGGATAATGTCAAAATGCTTCTATCTGGCTCAGAGCTGACCAAAGAATACCGTGAATCTCAATTATATGATGAGTTTGAGCATTTCAAAATGAATCCTGGTGAAAACATTACCGATTACTATGTCAGATTTCACAAGCTGGTTAATGACATGAGAATGATCAGAATGACAATGCCCAACATTCAACTCAACTCTAAGTTTGTGAACAACATGTCACCAGAGTGGGATCGTTTTGTCACTGTTGTCAAGCTCAAAAAAGGATTGAGAAATATGAACTATGAGCAATTGTTTGCTTATTTGCAACAACATGAGAAGCATGCTGCTTATGACCGTCAACTAAGAGAGAAGCTCAATCCAACTGTCACCAGTGATTCACTTGCTTTCATGAGGTGCAAACATGAATCAGGGACAAGCAAGGCAACAAAAATGTTACAACTGTGGGGGTTTAGGTCACCTGGCCAGAAACTGCACTCAACCAAAACGTCCTCAAAACTCAGATTACTTTAAGGACAAAATGTTGCTCATGCAAGCTCAAGAGAATGGAGTGGTACTTAATGAGGAAGAATTGGCATTTCTTGCTGGGGATGATGGTAAGACATTCGATGATGAAGTGGATGAACAACCAGTTCAGGATTTAGCTCTTAATGATCCAAACATCTTCCAAGCAGAAGATTGTGATGCTTTTGATTCAGATGTTGATGATGAACCCACTGCTCAAACTATTGATGAGTGCTCAAACACTCATCATTTTTGGTCATTCTGAACTGCAAAAACATACAAAAACACTCAGAAATGCATCAAAATACTGAAAATATTCCAAAATTGTGTTTCATATGTTTTAGATGCAAAATGTTTAAAACAAATGAAAAATGAACAAAGTTTGCATAATTGGCAGTTTCAGTCCTCGAACTTTCAAAAATTGGCAAAATTAGTCCCTGAGCATTAATTTTGAAAGAAAAGTCAATCCAAGTCCTTTACAAGTTAAAATTTATCAAAAAGGGTCCTTGGATAAAAACTTTGGAAAAATGACAATTTTGGTCCCTAGACATTTAAATCTTGGAAAATATGCAATAATGGTCCTTGGATTATCAAATCTTGTGCTTACTTTGTTACTACAACAAACGGACCCCTTATATTCATAAACCCAACACCACACAAACCCAAATCCTTTACACCTTATATCTCCCAGCCACCTTATTACACCAAGCCCACAATTACTACCCAATCCAAATCCCACCCTTCCTGGCCCGTTTACACCTCAAGCCCAAAAATAAAATTAAATAAATAAAACAAACACAACCTGACCTCACCTTACCCCTTTTTCCCTCCCCTTGCCTGCAAAAACCTAAAACACCCAACATCCCATCATCACTTCTACTATACACTCCACACCCTACTCCATACAGCCACCCTATACTACCTTTCCACCACCCCAAAACAAAACACACCCTCTGCCAAACTCCCTCTACCCCAAGTGTCCCGCCAAAACCTAGTATGTAGCCAAGATCAAATTTTGGAATCCAACGACTAAGAATGAAGGTGGGAAAGCACAACATGGGGAAGAAAGAGAAGAAACCCTAGTTTAATTTTAGTATGAATAGAAAAATGTGTAGCCATTTGATGGCAGTAGTTAGTTAGGTATTTTTAGAGCAAAAGTAGTTTAGTTTCAGTATTATTAGATCAAAAATCTCCGTTGTAATCCTTTTTTTTTATTCAATAAAAGTTTAAAACTTGGTTTATGTCTAATTGCTTATATGCTTATTGTCCTCTGCTTATTTTATGTCTTACTATTGCTTATTAAAGTTTGGTCTAGCCTAATGAACAATTATCTGTCAACACCTTAGCTTAAATCCTTAGTTTTAGTGTAAAAATCTCATCAGGTACTTCAATTAAGGAGTGTTTGGACTAGTAAGTTTTTATTAGATAAATGTTGTTTTAATCATAATCTGATATACAACAGCTTTGAATTAGTGTTAGAATTGATTTAGGATTGATACATGGTAGTGTCTAATGGTTTTGAAAGCTTTCAGTATGATTTGTGAGTTTCATAGATTGATATCAGTTTATGAGGCCTCCATTTGATTCCATAGGATTTAGTCACTTCATGTGTTTTGGGTATTATCCAGACCTGCATTTACATGTCATCTACATCCTTTTCAAAGTTTGAAGGTGTTCTACTGTGTTTGCCCATCTTCACCCATCACATCAGTTTGCATATTCTCCTAGTATAGCATCTAGTTTTAGCTTTGGTTCTTGGTTTATTTTGATTCACTCTAGCTTATTTAGGATGACAACGGTTCTATTTGCCTATAGTTGACTGTCATAAGTCTAGATTGCATAAATTTTACCCAATTTCACCCATTTGACCCTTTTTCACCCTACTGCATCAGCAGCTTACCACCTCCCCATAACTGATGCACCTGCTGCTTCAGCAACCTCACATGCCTAATTTTGATATTGTTCTAAGTTTAATGCAAGATAATAGATAAGGGTAGTCCATGGTCTTGGACTTTAATAGTCAAATGTCTTCATTTTGGACCCATTCTTACCCACTGGTTCAGCAGCCAAGTAGCCAAACCCACCTCAAAGCTCCATTTTTAATTTCCAATTCTATTGGAGTTGTGATCTAGAAATTGATTTACAACTTTGCTACCATCTCATCTTATGCCTGAATTTTTAGTTCATTTTTATAATTTTTTCTTTACAGCTTTCTATTAGTACAAAAAGCTCCCACCAGGCCTGCAAATGCCCTGCTCCCAGGTCTGTGCATCATTTTGCATTTGAGCTTGTGTAATCTTTGCAACTTGTGTAATCTTAGTTGTGTGAATGTTGTTGTTATGTTGTTTGCAAGAGTTTGAAGCTAAGCTTGTTAATTGGTTATAGCTTATAGTAGCTTTTTGTAGCTTTTAGGATTTCTAATGATTTTCTCTTTAGTTTTTAAGTAACTGATATGCATTTGAGTTGTTAGGTTCTGTGTTTCTGTTTAAATCTTAGGGGTTAATTGTTGTTAGCTTATAATGTATGACTGTGATTGTGTCTAAGAGAGTAACTGCTTAGTTTGAGGTTGGTGCTTATTAACTAAGCTTATTTGAACCACACATTTAGGTCCCCACAGCTGCCCTGCACCAAGTTTGATTGTTTATGTTTTCTGTTTGATCCAGGGCTATTTAATTGTTGTTATGAGTTACTAGAGCTTGTGTGAGTTTAGTTTACATTGGCTTGTGCTCAGGTGCTTATTTGGTTGTAACTGCTTATTTCATGAAGCTCACTTAAAACACAAACTCACCACTGTGAGAATTCCCAGCTTGACACAACCTCATTTAAGATCTTTAAACCCTGCGATTTGATATGATTGACCCCTGTTAGGTAGTTGATCATATTTTCAGGTTTAGGAGACTGAGCTTGTTGATTTTTAGCTTGTGCGCTAGCTGGAATTGGCCTGTTGAGGCCTGCTTGTTTTCTTCTGATCCATTTTAGCTTGTAAACATTTTTGAGCTTCTCAGTTTATTGTTGGCTTGTTGATTGTTTGTTTTGAATTGTTTATGATAGCTTTAGGTTAGTTTTGGCCTCTTAAACTCATAGAAGTAGCTTGTACCTTCTTTTTAACTTTTTAGTATCTCAAAATCTCTCCTTGAGCCATTGTGGTTAACTGTTGACACAGTAAGCTCACACTGAGCTTATTGTGAAGCTTTAGCAAAGTCCTTTTCACAAAAGTTTGTCATTCTTAGTGTTGAAGTAGTTTGGTAAAAAGAAAAAAAAAAAAAATAATTTGGAAAAAGTGGGGTTAATGGGATTCGAACCTGGGTCAATGCACTCACAAACACAACACACCACACAGAACCAACGTGCCCTTGGGTCTTTTTCAGTTAAACATTGCACAATTTAATACAAAACCCTTGTTTGCTCTTTTTGATTTAGTAAGCTTTTCCAGCTTATTTGCTTATTCTCTGCTTATTGTTAAGCTGTACCCCCACATTTTTATATTTTTCTTAGGCTTAGATTAACTTGTAGTATTTTCCTAAAAAGTTTCAGATTTTTCTTAATTGTTTTAGTATTTTTTATAATTTAATTTAGTATAAATAGTTTTTAATTAATAATAAATAATATAAAAGTCAAAAAAATAATTTTCTCTTTTACAAAATTTTCTTTTATCATTAAGTTCTTAAAAATATAATTTTCATGTCCGTAGGGTTAGCGTAGCTCAAAATTCACTTTTTATTTCGCGCACTCGCGTTTTATTTAATAAACTTTTACGTTTTTAAAATTTAGGTTACGTTTGTAAAAGTAGTTTGTAAAATAAAGAAAAACCAAAAAATAAAAAAAGTGATAGCTTCTATTTAAGCCCTTTTGGCTTATTTTTCTACTTATTTATAAACAAACTCTGATTTTAAATTTTTAGATTACGTTTTAGGTTAACTAGGTTTCACGTTATTGTTAATTTGGTTTATTTAAATCGTTCTCATTCGTATTATCTTAGTGTAATCATGCAAATCACTCAAACCCCTTTCCCGTCCAAATTCACCCGATCACAAACCCGTTTTGATTACCATCACACCTCGTCGTGACATAACGACCCGGGAAACCCCTATACTTCCACGGAGATTGACTCTTAAGCTGTTTGACTTTGTTGACCATCCTTTGGTCAATTTAAGTTGACTGCTTTTGCCTCAATCAACTAACTTCATGGCAAGTTTATCATCTGTTGCCTCACCTACACAACAATCTGATCGATCCAAATCATCCATCATATATGAGGTACTAAAATTATATGATAAATGCGCTGTTAATGATGAACAAATGACCATCTATGATATACGACGAAATAATGTTTATGATTCAAATGAGACTGAATTGGAAACCATCAAAGTGTTCCGAACTGAGCAACATTTGGATCGCGACAGTAATTCTGACGTATCTTATGGACAGTCTTCTGTTGTGTGAAATAATGATGTGACGCATGAGCAAATGATATGTAACGAAGTACAACAAACAAACGTTGCTGAATTAGATACTGCAAATTTGGGGAATAGCAATATTGTCCCATATGAACAATATGTGAGGCACAACTTCGAGTCTGTTGTACTAAGTGATATATCCTCTGCTGATGGAGAAATGTGTGATTTAGATGAGTATACTGTTTATGCACCAGATGACACCCTAACCACTAGGATTAATACTCTTAGGGATCAAGTAAGGTTTTATGAACAGCGTGCTAAATTTGAGCTTACAAAACGTGAACAAAAAATGGAATTGAAAATGCATGCCTACATCACTGAACAAAACTTGAAGGAAATGGCCTTTAAACAAGAGATTAAGTCTTTTCAAAATCAACTTGAACATGCTTTTAAGGAAAAACAGGAAATTCAGGATAGTGTAAATCTCCTAAAAAATGAATTTCAACAAAAGGAAACTAAACTGTTAAACGAATTTTCTAACCTTAAGCAGTTGAAAAACAAACTTGAAAACAAGTTGTATGTTCTTGGCCAATCAACTCAAACAGCTCAAATGGTGGAGAAGCACATGAAACTGCGGGATAAGCATAGTGATAAGGATCTAGGGTTGCCTAAAAGAAATTTTGAAATAGCAAAAAAGGATGAAAAAATTCAAGCTCACACGAACATGATCAGGTTATTGAGGGCTCAAATTGCCCAATTGAAGTCTCCAATGAATGCTGTGATCAACTCCCTTAAACCAATGCCTGCAGATTCTCATAATTTTCAACTTCAAAACACAATCAACTTACTTAAACATGAAAATGATTGTTTTCAAGCTGAAAATTCTAAAGTTAAACAATATTACAAAGAGTTATATGATTCTATCAAGATCACTCGTGATAAAACCAATGAAAAAATAACTTCTCTGCTTAATGAAATTGAGAATCTAAAGACAAAAGAAAAAGGGAAAATGCGGTTGAATGTAAGTGACAATATCAATTCTGTGGTTTGTAATTGTAAAAAGTATGCATGTGAGGCTGTTTTTATTCCTCTTCCCCTTAAGAAAAATGAGCTAGTCCATAGTGATTATCTTAGACATCTTAAGAACTGCCTTGACATGACCCGTGAAACCATAGAAGAAGATAGAATTGTAAGACCATCTGATAACACCCTATCGGATGTTTGCTTTCTAACCAAGCGGTTACAAGAGTTGTCAGAATATGCCATAGGTACATGTCCCAAGATTTCCAACATGCGTGATAAAATTGGCACATCCTCATCTAGGAATTTGAAGAAGCATGTTACTTTTGATAAACCCTTGACTAGTTCTGTGCATAGCACATCATCACCTAGAAACCAAACAACTGTGCAACAATCTAATGTTCCCATCGTAAATTCTACAGGAGTAATCAATGTCACTAAAGCTAGCGGGTCAAAGCCTAAAGGCAATACAAAGATTGATAGGACTTCGCCTGCTAAGAATGATTAAGGGAAGAAAGTAGAAGACCACATTAGGAACAATAAGATAGATTTGAATGAAAAGAATCGTGTTGATTCTAGTATTTGCGTTAAGCGTACTGTAATTAATTCGAATTCTAATGCTACTTGTAAGACTTGTAATGAATGTTTAATTTTTGATAATCATGATGAATGTGTTGTGTCATTTTTGCAATCATCTTACAAATCCCCTTTTAAATCTGCTAAGGATAACCATACTTGGAAAGCTACAGGAAAAGTTTTTAACAGTGTAGGATATCAGTGGAAACCTACTGGAAGAAAATTCACTCTAGGAAACCAGTGCCCATTGAATTACATACCCGACCCTGAGTCATTATAGGTTAAGAGATGGAAGGTTGCTGGTAGAAAATTTCTTTTAGTAACCCAATGCCTTGATAGTAAGACAACAGTTTCCACTGGTATCGGTTCATCTGTAAGAACCAATGAAAATACTGATCCTGAATCTCTTAAGTATGCATGTGCTAACCTATTGGATCCCAATTACACTTGGGGATCCATGTTTTTCAGTTATCCATATCTGTCTGGTTTCAAATGCAGGTCGTACAAATTGTCCTGTGGTATTTGGACTCAGGCTGCTCAAAACATATGACTGGGGATCGCTCGTGGCTTAGAAATTTTGTGAAAAAGTTTATCGGGAAAGTTAGATTCGGTAACGACCACTTTGGAGCTATTATGGGGTATGGTGATTATGTGTTTGGTGATAGTGTGATTGCAAGAGTTTACTATGTGGAAGGACTTGGGCACAACTTATTCTCTGTTGGACAATTATGTGATTCTGATCTCGAAGTGGCCTTCACAAAACACACATGTTTCGTTAGAGAATTGGACGGAGTTGATCTCCTTATAGGAAGTCGTGGTACAAATCTGTATACCATCTGTATTGAAGACATGATGCGGTCCTCTCCCATTTGCTTACTTTCTAAGGCCTCAAAAAGCAAATCATGGTTATGGCATCGGCGTTTAAATCACTTGAACTTCGGCACCATAAATGAGCTCTCTCACAAATATCTTGTTTGAGGCATGCCCAGACTGAAGTATGAAAAGGATCATCTCTGCTCATCATGTCAATTGGGTAAAAGCAAGAAACAAATTCATAAACCAAAACCCACCAACTCCAACACCAAAGTACTCCATACCCTTCACATGGATCTGTGTGGACCCATGAGAGTGCAAAGCTTCAATGGGAAAAGATATATTCTTGTTATTGTGGATGACTATTCAAAATTCACATGGGTGAAGTTTTTAAGATCCAAGGATGAAACTCCCGATACTATCATCAAAATCATCAAGCAGTTGCATGTAAGGCTCAACAAAACTGTTAGAAACATCCGCACAGACAATGGAACTGAGTTTGTTAACCAACAACTCACCAAATTCTACGAAAATGTCGGCATCAGTCATCAGAAGAGCATTCCTTGAACTCCTCAACAAAATGGAGTCGTTGAAAGAAGGAATCGCACACTAGTTGAAGCGGCTCGCACTATGCTGATATATTCAAAAACGCCAATGTTTTTATGGGCTAAAGCCATTGCTACTGCTTGTTACACTAAAAATCAGTCATTAATTCATCCTTTCCACAACAAGACACCTTATGAGCTGGTGCATCTCAAAAAGCCTGATCTCTCCTTTCTTTGTGTATTTGGTGCCCTGTGCTACCCAACTAACAACAGTGAAGACTTAGGGAAGCTCAAAGCTAAAGCTGATATTGGGGTATTCATCGGTTATGCAGCAGATCAAAAAGGGTACCAAATCTACAAAAAAATAACCCGACAAATCATGGAAACAATCCATGTCACGTTTGATGAGTTGACAGAGCATACGGCTTCAGGACACACCAGTTCTGGACCCTCACAAAATCTTTTATCTCCTGGACTAATAAGTTCGGGACTTGTACAGAACTCCAATCATGTCACTCCTTATGTTCCTCCCACAAGTGAAGACTTGAAAAAGTTATTTGATCCCATGTTTGATGAGTACTTTGAGTCACAGCCACCTCATGAACCGGTACAGCCAGCTGTTGAACCTAATATTATGGCTGTGAATGCACCTCATGATACAAATGGTCCTTCAGTCTCCATCACGCTTGATCCGGAGGTACCAGAATGTAGCAACACTCAAATTGAATCAAATATACAATCGTCTTCTGAACATCAAGGAGTTACTTCTGATAACACATGGGAAGTCAATCCTTTTGCATCACCTGAGGAAGAACCACTTGAAAATGTTTTTGCACCAGAGTCCTCCAATGAAGCATCTTCCTCAGAAAATTCAAACAATGCAATATCAGTACACTATCCTCAACCTCATGAACATCTCAGAAAATGGACAAATGATCACCCTATTGACAACATCATAGGAAACCCCTCAAGACCTGTATCCACTAGACAACAACTTGCCACTGATGCCTTGTGGTGTTTCTTCAACTCAGTCTTATCTAAAGTCGAGCCCAAAGACTTCAAAGACGCCATTACAAAGGTGTCTTGGTTCACTGCAATGCAAGAAGAAATCCATGAGTTTGATCATCTTGATGTATGGGAATTAATACCACCACCTGAATGTGCGATGAGCATTGCTCTCAAATGGATTTTCAAAGTTAAGCTTGATGAGCATGGGGATGTGTTGAAAAATAAGGCTCATTTAGTTGCAAAAGGATATAGTCAACAAGAGGGTATTGACTTTGAAGAATCGTTTGCACCAGTCGCTCGTGTCGAGGCCATTAGAATCTTTCTTGCGAACGCTGCCAGTAGTAACATGATTGTTTATCAAATGGACGTGAAGACTGCCTTCTTGAATGGGGACTTAAAAGAGGTGGTTTATATTTCTCAACCTGAAGGATTTGTGGACCCAGAAAGACCAAATCATGTATATCGCTTAAAGAAGGCACTCTATGGTCTCAAATAGGCTCCTAGAGCTTGGTACGACACACTTTCCAAGTTTCTTCTTGCTAATCGATTTACCAAGGGTGTAGTTGATCCTACCTTGTTCACTAGAAAGACTGGGAACAACCTCCTTCATGTTCAAATCTATGTTGATGATATTATCTTCGCATCGTCTGATTCCAAGGAATGTGATCGCTTTGCTACAGAAATGAGTTCCCAGTTTCAAATGTCTATGATGGGACAAATGTCTTTCTTCTTGGGGTTACAAGTTTCACAAAAACCGAGAGGCATCTTTATTAATCAAGCCAATTATGCTTGTGATATTCTCAAGAAGTTTGGATTTGATTTAAGTGACACCGTTGATACACCCATGGTTGAAAGATCCAAACTCGATGACGACTCAGCTGGTGTAACAGTTGATCAAACCAAATGCATAAGCATGATTGGATCTCTCATGTACCTCACAACAAGTAGGCCAGATCATCTTTTTGCCGTATGCATGTGCGCCAGATATCAATCCAAGCCCACCAAAAAGCACTTGGAAGCTGTCAAGAGAATCTTCAGACATCTCCAAGGGACAATCCACATGGGTCTCTGGTACCCTAAAGACAATGCAATGGCTCTCACGGCCTACTCAGACGCTAATCATGAAGGGTGTCAAGACACTCGTAGAAGTACTTTCGGAGGTGCTCAATTCTTGGGTGAGAAACTTGTCAGCTGGTCATCCAAAAACCAGATGTGCACTTCAATATCATCCACAGAAGCGGAATATATAGCCATGTCCTCATGTTGCGCTCAAATTTTGTGGATGAGATCACAATTATCAGATTATGGGTATGATTTCAACAAAATCCCAATGTATTGTGATAACAAAAGTGCCATCGCCCTATGCTGCAACAATGTCCAGCACTCCAGAGCCAAGCATATAGACATTCGTCATCACTTCATCAGAGAACAAGTGGAGAAAGGAATAGTGGAACTCTACTTTGTGATAACGGAGTTTCAGCTGGCTGACATATTCACAAAGGCTCTTTCTCGGGAAAGATTTCCGTTCATTCTCCCACGACTTGGAATGAAGAGCCTCACTCCAGAAACTCTTAAGTCTCTCCAAGAAGAGAATGATGATTGAAGGATTGGCTTCACATATCATTTGTACATAAAATATATCAAAAAGAAAATAGAAAAGTATAAAACTTATAAAATCCATAAAAATCTGAAAAATCATAAAAATCCAAAAATATTCTTCTCTCGACATGTCTCTTATGTAATCAATATTATGTACGTTTCTAGAGATGTCATTCAATAATGAAACGGATTCTTACATATGCTTGAGCAAGAGTTTTTCGGTTTCAAATAAAGTTTTTCCTAAAACATGTCGTTTCTTAAAACATTCTTAACAAAAAAGTGGCTTGTAGTCATTTTAGGCTGCAACCCACACTTCAAAAATATGTCTTGCTATTACTTCAGATAGCAACCCGCTTTTCAAAATGGGGAAAACACGTCGCCAAAAAGACGGTTGTTCCTTTCACCGGGTGAAGTTCACCTGGGCATGGATTACTTTATATCCATGTTTCCTCGATCTAATGTACGCTTTAGTGCATTATTTCTTGATAAAGAAGAAAAATCGTCTTTTTATCGCCAAATACTTTCCATTCTATGATTTTTCCAGAAAGTATTTGTGCAAAACTTGGTGGTACCATGAGATTTTGATTGAAAATCCAATAGAATCTAAATTTTGATAAAATTTTTCACTCAATCAATGACTTTAATATTTTATGAAAATATTACAGTTTTAACATCCGTCATTGATTGAGGGGGAGAGTGATTTCTCAAAATTTTATGTATCATCAAAACTCTCCACACTTCATACAAAAACCTTGCAACAAAATGATTTGTGATGGTTATGCGTCAGAATGAGTACATTTTCAAAGAGTTTTCGTTAAAACTTCAAACCTTTTTGTAAACTCATCGAATCTGACACATAACAACCTCCCTCACAGATTGAGGGGGAGCAAGAAAAAGGTTCCTATTTTATTAGAAAATATTAAAATTGAACGCATTTCTCTCCTAAACATTTTTCTAAATTATTTAAATCAAGTGAGATCAAAAATCTCGAAAGATTTGAAATTTTAGATCGGGGGAGAGAATGTGATTTAAATATGAAATCTGATAATCAAAAGTGATCTTTTGGACTCAATAAATAGGCTCCCACATATGTGCTAAACACTTTCGAATATCGATGCACATATTGAGGGGGATCAAAAGGCATTTGTGGAAGTTATACCAAAGACCGACCATTTATCTTTATGCATGGAGTTACAAGGATGGATAAGGTTAGGTATGAGTTCCCATGATCCACCAGAACCGGAAGGATCTTCCCAGGGAGAATCCAAAAAGCACTTGGAAGCTGTCAAGAGCATCTTCAAATATCTCCAAGGGACAATCCACATGGGTCTCTGGTACCCTAAAGACAATGCAATGGCTCTCACGGCCTACTCAGATGCTGATCATGCAGGGTGCCAAGACACTCGCAGAAGCACTTCTGGAGGTGCTCAATTCTTGGGTGAGAAACTTGTCAGCTGGTCATCCAAAAAGCAAATGTGCACTTCAATTTCATCCACAGAAGCGGAATATATAGCCATGTCCACGTGTTGTGCTCAAATTTTGTGGATGAGATCGCAATTATCAGACTATCGGTATGATTTCAACAAAATCCCAATGTATTTTGATAACAAAAGTGCCATCGCCCTATGCTGCAACAATGTCCAGCACTCCAGAGCCAAGCATATAGACATTCGTCATCACTTCATCAGAGAACAAGTGGAGAAAGGGATAGTGGAACTCTATTTTATGAGAACGGAGTTTCAGTTGGCTGACATTTTCACAAAGGCTCTTTCTCGGGAAAGATTTCAGTTCATTCTCCCACGACTTGGAATGAAGAGCCTCACTCCAGAAACTCTTAAGTCTCTCCAAGAAGAGAATGATGATTGAAGGATTGGCTTCATATATCCTTTGTACATAAAATATATCAAAAAAAATAGAAAAATATAAAACCTATAAAAACCATAAAAATCTTAAAAATCATAAAAAATACAAAAATATTCTTCTCACGACATGTCTCTTGTGTAATCAATATTATGTTCGTTTCTAGAAATGTCGTTCAATAATGACACAGATTCATACATATGCTTGAGCAAGAGTTTTTCAGTTTCTAATAAAGTTTTTTCTAAAACATGTCGTATTTCAAAACATTCTTCAAAAATATGGCTTGTAGTCATTTCAGGCTGCAACCCGGACTTCAAAAATTATGGCTTGCTATTACTTCATATAGCAACCTATTTTTCAAAATGGGGAAAACACGTCGCCAAAAAGATGGTTGTTCCTTTCACCAGATGAAGTTCACCTGGGCATGGATTACTTTATATCCATGTATCCTCGATCTAATGTACGTTCCAGTGCATTATTTCTTGATAAAGAAGAGAAATCTTCTTTTTATCGCCAAATATTTTCCCTTCTATGATTTTTCAGGAAAATATTAGTGCAAAACTTGGTGGTACCATGGGATTTTGTTTGGAAATCAATTTGAACTCAAACTTTGATAAAATTTTTCACTCAATCAATGATATAACTTATTTATATTTTAAACATCCATCATTGATTGAGGGGGAGAGTGATTTCTCAAAATTTTATGTGTTAGAGTGAGTACATTTTCAAAGAGTTTTCGTTAAAACTTCAAATCTTTTGGAAACTCATCGAATCTGACACATAACAACCTCCCTCACAGATTGTGGGGGAGCAGAAAAAAGATCCTTTTATCAGACAATATTAAAACTGACCGCATTTCTATCCTAAACATTTTCTAACTTATTTAAATCAATTGGGATCCAAAATCTCAAAAGATTTGAAATTTTTGATCGGGGGAGAAAATGTGATTTAAATATGAAATCTAATAATCAAAAGTGATCTTTTGGACTCAATAAATAGGCTCCCACATATGTGCTAAACACTTTCGAATATCGATGCACATATTGAGGGGGAGCAAAGGCGTTTGTGGAATGAATATCTAAGACCGACCATTTATATTTATGCATGGAGTTATAAGGATGGTTAAGGTTTGGTATGAATTCCCATGATCCACCAGAACCGGAAGGATCTTCCCAGGGACAATCCTCTAGATAGATTAGAAGTCCTTAGGAATGATTGAAAAAAGGAGTAAAGTGAGAAAGGTAAGAGTGCGGACTGAGATACAGCTAGGACTGGAACAAACCCAACAAGGTTCTAGTGGTGAAGTCTCGGTAAGCACTGAAGGGGTTGAAGAATTAAAAATAATTGAAATGAGAAAGGGTGAAAAGAAATAGCCCTCCATATATTCAACCTTAGGGCAGAAACCGGGTTCAATTCATAATCTACTGGCGGTTACTAAGGTAACACCGGTATTGAAGACAAGACGTCGTGGACCCAGTGACACACTGCACTAAACTTCCTAACCACTCAAGTTCTCTTAAAAGAGCTTGTTTCATTCTCACGGGGAACCCTGTACAATTTATCGACCGCTCATTGCGAGCTATGTTGATACCTAAACAGGAGACGCCTCCCCAGTCTCCAGGAGCGGATCAAAACACACTATTGAGTCTAGAGCCATGAGATCATCCATAAATCTCAATAGGACACATTCCAAATATGCTTATTGTTTCACACAATGTGGAAAATAATGTAACACCCCCAATTCATGGATGCAGCGGAATTCAAACTGGGTGTTACTCGACGGCACAATAGTCACAATAATAGAAAACGAACTCCAATTGAGTCGTTTTAAAATATGTATCATTCAAAATTATATAAATATCAGAGATTTCAAAATGAGGTCCCAATTGGTTCCATGTTTACAATGTATAATAAATGAGTTTTGAATGATAATAAAATTTATAGCCCTCTTGAGTATCCGTGTCCTTCCGTGCCATCCTTGATCGTCATGAACCTGAAATACATGCTTGAGAGGTCAACACAAAGGTTGAGTGATATTCATAGAGTTTGTTAAATCGATTGAACACAATATGTTGGTAGTGTGAGTTATAGGCTCACACCAATGTTTGGAAAACAAAACAGGTAGGCTACGTTATTATACGCCCAGAACATGTATTATACATTAAGCTTATGACACCATAACGTTAACGTGTACCAATATCGATCGGCAGATTTATCCCGGTAGGTACTTTGCTAACATACCTAAATCTCAAATATTAATGCATTTGTTTGAACTTAGTCAATACAAATGGGATTCGTCAATCCCAATAGGCCTATTATTAATATTCGCGCTCACTATTGCTAGTGATTAAATGGTTCATAATCAAGGATATCGGTTTAGCAAGGCTGGTACTTAGTGATAATAAAACAATCAGGTAAGCATACAATTTAAAAACATTGTGCTCGGTTATAAATAGCATGTATTTCCCCCAAGGGTTTGTAAAACAATTAAGTAATCGAAAGTGGGGCTATGAACTCACCTTAAGTAAGATAGCAAGTAATGAAGGTAATGGTCGGATCGTGTAGGTTTCTACGAGCAACCTATAATAGAATGTTGCGACTTAGGATCGGAGTAAAGAATATGAAGTAGTGCCTATATATATATCTTGCAATATAGTCCATGATGTGGCATGATGTATATTGTAAGTCCTTGAAAGAAAAGATTCATGAAACATGTATGTTTTGTATATCGTTTACTACCGTTCGGGCCGACATAATTCAGAAGTCATGTTAGTAAGCGTTCGAGGAGCCAAGACACTTTAACTCGTAAATCCACAACTCAACTCGACGGCTTACATAATGAACTCCTCACATGAGGCTCCCTACTATTGTAGTAGTTGATAAGATATATAGATATAAGTTTGGATCCGAAAAGTTACATGTCCGATATTTGAATAAACTTAGGAAAGTTTATTAGTACATGAAGATTGTTATTAGGGTATGTTTCATAAGTTTTGTATGACCATTTTCTCTTGGTAATATCTCATGGTTCCCTTTTAAGTGAAGTAGATCCAAATTGCTTGTTCAAGTTCTCGTCAACTCTTTGTTTCATGTTTACGCCTATGAAAGTTGGTATGGTCATTTCGTCATGGCCTAGCCATGACCTTTGGTCCTTGTTTCAAGGTCATGAGACACAACCTTGGCTCTAGCCATGGTTGTGGTCTTGATTATAGGTCATAAGACCTCTTGTTTCTTTCAAAGTATAACCATAACTTAGTGACTTATTATATGTAAATAGCTGTTAAGAAATTGTGAAATATCTTACTCAGAAAGTGTTTTCAAGGCTCGAGCCTCTTTGTTCCTGAACGAAAACGTCGTTCCGGACAACTTTCGTGTTTTAACTTTTTGATGAATCGGACCAGAAGTGGGACTTTCAAAAAGTCAGAATGCGATTCAGGAAGGTTTAGGCAGTTTTGCCGGAAATCTTTGGTAACTTCAAATGGGCGTAACTTTTGACTCGTATACTCGTTTTAGGTGGTTCAAATTGCTATGGTTTCCTTGTTAAGTCCTCTACTGTAATATGTAATGATCCAATATCATAATTTTACCATTTTGGTCGTGGTTTTCCAAGAAAATCACTAGTTTACTTGTTTGAATAACATAAGTTACATATATGTATCAATACTTGTTTTACTCACTTTTATACATCATGGACATGATAACAAGACAATATATAGCACAAATAATATGTAAATAACATGAACATGATTATTTAACAAGAATCAAGTTAGGGTTTGGCTCACAACTTTTGGCTTTCAAAGATGAAAGAAAGTTAACATGTAAGGATAGGACTTTGATAGACTTGCTTCAACCCACTTCACTTCATGCAATCTTTCTACCCTTGGTATTCTTGAAAGATGGATGATGAAGGTTTAGGTGACTTGAGTGGATTTAAACTCAAGAGAAATCACCAAGTATATGAGGTTATGGAAGTGTTTGATGAATGATAACCTATCTAGGGTTTCAACCTTGAAGAATCACTTGAATCATGCATGAAACTTGGAAGAGAATTAGCAAATGGAATGGTGTTGGTGTGTATGGAAGTGGACGGCAACAAGGGAGGGGAGGGGGTATTTATATGGGCTTGAGGAGGTTAGAAACTAGGACTAGTCAACACCTTGGAGACCAAGGTGAACACATGTACTAATCTTAAGGCCTTTAAGCTTGAGATCAAGCCACCTAGTGTGAAAACCCCCCCTTATGGCGGTTCATGAACTTGGAGAGCAAGAGTTGGCTTTTGGATGATATTATCCAAGATATCTAGTTAGTTTTGACTCCGGGAAATGCCAATCGTAAATGATTAAGCCTCAAAACATAAAACCGGGTGTCGTAAAATTATGGAACTTGAAAGTATTGTTAAATATGTCCATATAGTCCATAATAAAATATAAAATGAGTGGTAGGTTCTATCGGGTGCTAAAACCCTGCTAAAAACTGGAAACACGGGTCTAAAACGCGTAATTCGTAAAATGTACGAATATTGCGTAAAATTGAGAAAAGTAAAATGTTACTTTTCTAATGTGATAAAAATGATTTAAAATGACTTATAATGTCTAGACTGGGCTCAGTCTAGTGTCGGTTGGTGTTAAATGTCTTTTAGACATCAAACCGTAAGCCTAAAAATCACGAAATGACTTATAACATCAAGGAATGATTTTTTTGGTCAAAGGAGGAGGGAAAATTATGTTGACTTTTTCTAATAATTTTGAAAACTCAAAATGTCTTAGAAACTCGTTTTGTGGTCTAACGGTTAATCGCCCATTCGGTTAAGCGTGCTCATGTGAGATTAGTACCGACATGGGTGACCTGCTGGGAAGTCTTTGGTCATGTTTTTCTCAGTCACGATTAATTCTCAAATAAATCATGAGTGTGTCAAACATTTTTCTGATGCGGGGTCACTTAACACGGTCGAGTTTCGTTGTACGTAGAATTTCTGAATGACGTTTTACCCTAAAACGTGTAATTCCTTAATAACTTTCACGAAAATGATCTGACGAATGTCAAACATTTAATTTGCCATGGAAATGATTTATCACTCGAGAATATCAAATAAAAATCAACTTTCGGGAAAGTTTCGGAAAAATGAATAGTAAAAGTGAATAGTGAAATTTTCCGGGAATAGTAATTATCCTGAAAATGCGAATTGTTACAGTCTCTACCCCTTACGGGGAACTTCGTCCCGAAGTTCTATGTGTGTTATATGTTGGAGTGGTGTCGATGAACAGGTGTGGTTACTTGTGAGGACTAAAGTCTGGGATTACCAGTGATATAATTTGATTTGTCTTAGAATACGGTGTGTCAATAGAAATTGATAACATAGTTGAATATCAATAGAGATTCATATAATAGTCGAATATCAAAGGAAATTGATATAGTAATCGAGTATTATTAGGAATTGATATAGTAGTTGAATATCAAATAGAACTCGATATAGTTGTCAAGTATCAATAGCAATTGATATAGTAGTTGAACAACAATTGCAATTGACATAGACATCGAATAATGGAATAAATGTTGAACATGTGGTTGGACCAAGTCCTGTTTGAATTGTACGGCTGCCCATGCATATGGCTACATGGCTTCACAATGAGTTCGGTATGACTGCCCATGCATATGGTTACATGGCCTCGCAATGAGTTCGGTATGACTGCCCATGCATATGGTTACATGGCCTCACAATGAGTTTGTTTGTTATTGCACTATCATTATGAAAACCAAAATGTAAATCTCATACTAATGGAAATTGGGATAGTTGTTGCAATCATAGCCTAGTAGGTAATCTGTTGTTGTATCTAGTGTTTATTGACTTCATACTTATGTTATTTCGGATATAAATAAGCCCACTTGTTTATAATTCTTTATTTACATAGAGAGGCATCCCAAACAATGTAACTAAAGGAATATAAACGTATGGTTCGATGATTTATAATTTCTTTATTTAAATGAAAAGGCATCCCAATCCATTCAAATAAGGACATTATAAATCATCCTACTCAAGAATTCCCGACACAACATTCATACTTAGCCGGTGAGTTACAAGGTAGTGTATTACGAGATGACACTGGTGTAGCAAAAGTACAAGATGAATATTCAATCTTGTAAAGCTGATAAGGGTGCTTGTGGTGTAACTAAGGATGATTTGAGCTTTAAAAGTGCATCAAAATCTGTTAATGAGCTTGTGGTTCCAACGGTTGTGAAGATAATGTTATGATATGTTGATGAACAAAAGTGTGTAGTGTATGCTTAACATTAATACTCTTAGGTATAGATGTTGAGTTTGCTTTAAAAATCTTAAGAGATTTTAAAAGTTTATGTTGGAATGATATCCTTAGGACCCAAACAGGATAGTACTTCTACAGGATGAAGAGAATAATTGATAACTATCCCAAGATAGTAGTTCGGATTATCTTATAAATGAAAAATTTTCAAGAATGAAATTAGGTAACACAAATAAGGTGTTTAAGATTTCGCTGAGTTGTAAGACATTATCGTGTCTCTAGATTGTTTTAATGTATTCTGGTGGTTTATCATGTTCATGTAGGAAATCAATCTAAACATAACCCTAGTACAACTATTCTCAGTATTTGAAAATTTTAAGTCGACTATAGTTAGTCAGACTATATTCCACTGTCCCTAGGTTAAATATAGGTGACTAGTCTATATTTAGCCAAGGTTCGATAAAATTTTCAAATACCTAAATTAGGTATACTTGTGATATGTCCGTTGGTTTTGGGAAACTGTTCACTAAACAAAGGCGATGTCAACCCTTAAGTTGCAAGTCCCGTCCATACAAGACTTGTAACGTATGTTTTCATATTCCATTGCATAGAAGATAGTAAGGGTAGGTACGTATGGAAAGGAAGTTTTAAGTAGTTCTAAAATAGAACATACTTGGCCAGGATCACGAACTTTTAATAATGAAGGTTTCATCAGAAAACTTTGATGAATGTAAAGAAAGTTCAGCTTTTGTCGATGATGGATTAGTTTGTCCTTTAGAAATCTCATATTTCTTGTTTGGAAATCGTTAGATTGTGATGGATTTTTGATATCATATAAAATGATATTGATGATGTGATGGAATAATTCTAGAGACCATTTGCACAAAACACAATGTCTCGGAAGTAGGTTAGACCATTGTGCAATTCACAATGTCTGGGAAGTAGGTTAGGTCATTGTGTGACTCAAAACATTTGAGAAATGATTAAGACCATTGTATCATACAATGTTTTGGAAAGTGAATGAGACCATTGTATCTCACAATGTCTTGGAAAATGAATGAGGCCATTGTATCTCACAATGTCTTGAAAAATGAATGAGACCATTGTATCTCACAATGTCTTGGAAAATGAATGAGACCATTGTATCTCACAATGTCTTGAAAAATGAATGAGACCATTGTATCTCACAATGTCTTGAAAAGTGAATGAGACCATTGTATCTCACAATGTCTTGAAAAATGAATGAGACCATTGTATCTCACAATGTCTTGAAAAATGAATGAGACCATTGTATCTCACAATGTCTTGAAAAATGAATGAGACCATTGTATCTCACAATGTCTTGAAAAGTGAATGAGACCATTGTATCTCACAATGTCTTGAAAAATGAATGAGACCATTGTATCAGTTACAATGTCTTGGACATATAATGTTGGAGT
Source organism: Artemisia argyi (assembly GCA_030686995.1). Classification (NCBI taxonomy): domain Eukaryota; kingdom Viridiplantae; phylum Streptophyta; class Magnoliopsida; order Asterales; family Asteraceae; genus Artemisia; species Artemisia argyi. Next base: position 191,306 of record JARVZY010001897.1, on the reverse strand, counting down.
AGGAACATGATTGGGAGAGTGTGGCAGTGCCGAAATGCCTTAGAATAGGCATACACAGATATGTTTAGTCCATTGTTTGAAAATAAACCGAGTTTATATATCAATATACTAATATGTTCATGTAGCATAAAATGCCTAGTGTGTATATATCAATATACTTATATGTGTTCATGTAGCATAAAATGCTTAGTGTGTATATATCAATATACTTATATGTGTTCATGTAGCATAAAATGCTTACGGGGAAATGCTCAATTATGTTTAAGGGTACATATATAAATATGCAATTATGTTTGTGTAGCATAAAAGTGTCTACGGGGAAATGCTCAAAATGTGTATATATGAATATACTAATATGTTTGTGTAGCATAACATGCTTACTAAGTCCATAATCGTCTGGAGGATGGAAGACACGGAGAGAGGAAGGCTATAAAATGTTTTTGTTTGTGATTGTAGTTATAGTTTAGGTCTCACTTAGACCCGTTTCTCTATAACCATGGCTCTGGTACCAATCTGTAACACCCCCAATTCATGGATGCAGCGGAATTCAAACTGGGTGTTACTCGACGGCACAATAGTCACAATAATAGAAAACGAACTCCAATTGAGTCATTTTAAAAGATGTATCATTCAAAATTATATAAATATCAGAGATTTCAAAATGAGGTCCCAATTGGTTCCATGTTTACAATGTATAATAAATGAGTTTTGAATGATAATAAAATTTATAGCCCTCTTGAGTATCCGTGTCCTTCTGTGCCATCCTTGATCGTCATGAACCTGAAATACATGCTTGAGAGGTCAACACAAAGGTTGAGTGATATTCATAGAGTTTGTTAAATCGATTGAACACAATATGTTGGTAGTGTGAGTTATAGGCTCACACCAATGTTTGGAAAACAAAACAGGTAGGCTACGTTATTATACGCCCGGAACATGTATTATACATTAAGCTTATGACACCATAACGTTAACGTGTACCAATATCGATCGGCAGATTTATCCCGGTAGGTACTTTGCTAACATACCTAAATCTCAAATATTAATGCATTTGTTTGAACTTAGTCAATACAAATGGGATTCGTCAATCCCAATAGGCCTATTATTAATATTCGCGCTCACTATTGCTAGTGATTAAATGGTTCATAATCAAGGATATCGGTTTAGCAAGGCTGGTACTTAGTGATAATAAAACAATCAGGTAAGCATACAATTTAAAAACATTGTGCTCGGTTATAAATAGCATGTATTTCCCCCAAGGGTTTGTAAAACAATTAAGTAATCGAAAGTGGGGCTATGAAATCACCTTAAGTAAGATAGCAAGTAATGAAGGTAATGGTCGGATCGTGTAGGTTTCTACGAGCAACCTATAATAGAATGTTGCGACTTAGGATCGGAGTAAAGAATATGAAGTAGTGCCTATATATATATCTTGCAATATAGTCCATGATGTGGCATGATGTATATTGTAAGTCCTTGAAAGAAAAGATTCATGAAACATGTATGTTTTGTATATCGTTTACTACCGTTCGGGCCGACATAATTCAGAAGTCATGTTAGTAAGCGTTCGAGGAGCCAGGACACTTTAACTCGTAAATCCACAACTCAACTCGACGGCTTACAAAATGAACTCCTCACATGAGGCTCCCTACTATTGTAGTAGTTGATAAGATATATAGATATAAGTTTGGATCCGAAAAGTTACATGTCCGATATTTGAATAAACTTAGGAAAGTTTATTAGTACATGAAGATTGTTATTAGGGTATGTTTCATAAGTTTTGTATGACCATTTTCTCTTGGTAATATCTCATGGTTCCCTTTTAAGTGAAGTAGATCCAAATTGCTTGTTCAAGTTCTCGTCAACTCTTTGTTTCATGTTTACGCCTATGAAAGTTGGTATGGTCATTTCGTCATGGCCTAGCCATGACCTTTGGTCCTTGTTTCAAGGTCATGAGACACAACCTTGGCTCTAGCCATGGTTGTGGTCTTGATTATAGGTCATAAGACCTCTTGTTTCTTTCAAAGTATAACCATAACTTAGTGACTTATTATATGTAAATAGCTGTTAAGAAATTGTGAAATATCTTACTCAGAAAGTGTTTTCAAGGCTCGAGCCTCTTTGTTCCTGAACGAAAACGTCGTTCCGGACAACTTTCGTGTTTTAACTTTTTGATGAATCGGACCAGAAGTGGGACTTTCAAAAAGTCAGAATGCGATTCAGGAAGGTTTAGGCAGTTTTGCCGGAAATCTTTGGTAACTTCAAATGGGCGTAACTTTTGACTCGTATACTCGTTTTAGGTGGTTCAAATTGCTATGGTTTCCTTGTTAAGTCCTCTACTGTAATATGTAATGATCCAATATCATAATTTTACCATTTTGGTCGTGGTTTTCCAAGAAAATCACTAGTTTACTTGTTTGAATAACATAAGTTACATATATGTATCAATACTTGTTTTACTCACTTTTATACATCATGGACATGATAACAAGACAATATATAGCACAAATAATATGTAAATAACATGAACATGATTATTTAACAAGAATCAAGTTAGGGTTTGGCTCACAACTTTTGGCTTTCAAAGATGAAAGGAAGTTAACATGTAAGGATAGGACTTTGATAGACTTGCTTCAACCCACTTCACTTCATGCAATCTTTCTACCCTTGGTATTCTTGAAAGATGGATGATGAAGGTTTAGGTGACTTGAGTGGATTTAAACTCAAGAGAAATCACCAAGTATATGAGGTTATGGAAGTGTTTGATGAATGATAACCTATCTAGGGTTTCAACCTTGAAGAATCACTTGAATCATGCATGAAACTTGGAAGAGAATTAGCAAATGGAATGGTGTTGGTGTGTATGGAAGTGGACGGCAACAAGGGAGGGGAGGGGGTATTTATATGGGCTTGAGGAGGTTAGAAACTAGGACTAGTCAACACCTTGGAGACCAAGGTGAACACATGTACTAATCTCAAGGCCTTTAAGCTTGAGATCAAGCCACCTAGTGTGAAAACCCCCCTTATGGCGGTTCATGAACTTGGAGAGCAAGAGTTGGCTTTTGGATGATATTATCCAAGATATCTAGTTAGTTTTGACTCCGGGAAATGCCAATCGTAAATGATTAAGCCTCAAAACATAAAACCGGGTGTCGTAAAATTATGGAACTTGAAAGTATTGTTAAATATGTCCATATAGTCCATAATAAAATATAAAATGAGTGGTAGGTTCTATCGGGTGCTAAAACCCTGCTAAAAACTGGAAACACGGGTCTAAAACGCGTAATTCGTAAAATGTACGAATATTGCGTAAAATTGAGAAAAGTAAAATGTTACTTTTTTAATGTGATAAAAATGATTTAAAATGACTTATAATGTCTAGACTGGGCTCAGTCTAGTGTCGGTTGGTGTTAAATGTCTTTTAGACATCAAACCGTAAGCCTAAAAATCACGAAATGACTTATAACATCAAGGAATGATTTTTTTGGTCAAAGGAGGAGGGAAAATTATGTTGACTTTTTCTAATAATTTTGAAAACTCAAAATGTCTTAGAAACTCGTTTTGTGGTCTAACGGTTAATCGCCCATTCGGTTAAGCGTGCTCATGTGAGATTAGTACCGACATGGGTGACCTGCTGGGAAGTCTTTGGTCATGTTTTTCTCAGTCACGATTAATTCTCAAATAAATCATGAGTGTGTCAAACATTTTTCTGATGCGGGGTCACTTAACACGGTCGAGTTTCGTTGTACGTAGAATTTCTGAATGACGTTTTACCCTAAAACGTGTAATTCCTTAATAACTTTCACGAAAATGATCTGACGAATGTCAAACATTTAATTTGCCATGGAAATGATTTATCACTCGAGAATATCAAATAAAAATCAACTTTCGGGAAAGTTTCGGAAAAATGAATAGTAAAAGTGAATAGTGAAATTTTCCGGGAATAGTAATTATCCTGAAAATGCGAATTGTTACAAATAAGATTAAATATTTAGAGTCCTACGCATTATCCTTGTGGTATTGCCAGAACATCCAAGTGATATAAAAATATTCACATTGAAGATGGAAATCCTTCTAGAGCGAACATCACTCAAGCTCTTGGTAGGTGACATGTGAGATCCATCTTGGATCAATGATCAAGTGACAACTGGAAAGCAACAATGGTGCGATTCAAAATTGAATCAAACATGTTCCAGGATATGGATTGACGGATACTTTTGCAAAAAAACCTTTCAGTGTGCTCACAAACTAATTTTCGAGCACATTGATTGTGTACAATATTTCACACAAAAGTATTTTTGATGGAAATGTGATTCAAAGCTAAAACCTCTCGTCGTGTCTCAAAATGTTTATCATATGACACGCGAGTGATTTCTATAAATCAATTTCTCATCAATCCGTGAATATTTATTCACCGATTCACTCTATCGTGTTGTCTGCTTTGAGAAGTTTCGGTATGAGAACATGCTAAGTATGAAGATTCCAAAGTGGATTTTTTGGAAAATTCATTACTACAAGCTGGAAATTCCTGTCAAGGAGAGTCTTCTTTAAAAACGACTCTACCTGATCACAGGTCGGTTTTCACAAAACCGGAGGGTAGTCTGTCCTCGCAGAACGAATGACAAAGCCATATTCGTTCTCTATCTTTATTGCTAACTGTCTTATTTCAGGGACACGTATAAAGATGGCGTTGATGGCTCCTATTTCCAGCTGAATCGGGTCAATCCATACCGCATGCTCACACATCCTCCACACTATCTATGACGATGAAAGACTTGCTACAACAAATGTTGAGAGACTACCAACAACGTTTCCGCAACTCTGATGGAAAAAGTCTCCTGATCCACAACTCTGATGTAAAGTCTCCAGATCCAGAAGGGTGTGAGCATGATGGTCCTTAAGTCACTACATCACATGAAGGCGATACTACTGTGGATGAGCTTGGAGATTTACTGTGGCTGATGATCTCAACGAAGCTCAAAGATCACATATCTCAAAGGAACGTCAAATCACAAGTTCATTGCTTGAAGTACAAAGTGTGTAGAAAAGTGAAGAGTCGGAACCTACGACCTACAAAGATTTATGAATGCTTAAAGATCAAAGAGCTTAACTTCAAAGGTGACCTCGCTTAGGGGGAGATGGCTAGGAATACAATTATTCCTATAGAAGACTCGGTCACCTAACTTATGTAATAGCATTTAAGTTAGCTCGTAGTTAGTTTATTATTTAGTTAGATATTAGTTTAGTCTAAGTAACATCGTGGAAGAAGGACGGGTCTTACCCACTATATGCCTGATCCACAGCCCAGGTGTGGGCATTTTTATGTTTCTTTATAGCTTAGTATAAATACCCCTCTCCACATGTGGAGAGGGTTGGACCTTCATTCCTATCAATCTAACACTCTCTAGTTTTTCTCTCATTCTCTCTAAGGTTCCAACACCTCTCTTTCTCTCCTACTCTCACGAATCACAACCACCACCAAGATTTATATGTTTGTGACTTAATATCATATCCGACATTGTTTATTTATACCATAAGTGATTTGGATGTAAAGTGAAATATCTATCGCTAAATACTTGTTTATGTTATAATTTTTAGTTCAATGGGTTTATGTTTTGTGATTATCAAAACATGGAGATGTCGATGAATGTTAACAATGTTTTTAGGCATTATTTATGTCAACAAAACCTACCAGAAAAACTCTGCTCAATTCACTGAGCTGGTTAATGTTCTGCATTCTGTAAATCTGCAGGTTCTTCAATCACTAGTGGCCTCCATCAGTTCCTCTTTGAGCTTAATGGAGAGAAACTTGGGTGCATGGGCTAAATCTTCCAACTCTTTGGCTTGGAATCTTAGGCCAAGGATGTCTGCTATTGAATCTACTCAGGCTTCTCTTGATGCCAAGGTGTCTACCCTTCAGAAGGATACCTCTGACATCAAAACCATGCTTACTGAGCTCTATCAGGCCTTCAAGGGTTCTTCTGCTTCAGTGGATCCACCAAATCTTGCTCTCACTAATGCTCCGACAACAATTGAGGGGGAGAGAGCCACTGAAGCTCCATTTACTAGTCTTCCTGAATCATCTACAAGTCAGCCAACAGCTACTGATGCTGCTTCAAGAGCTACTGATGCTGCTTCAAGAGCTATTGATGCTGCTTCAAGAGCTACTGATGCTGCATCAAGAGGACAAGCTCCTTCTCACACTAAGGGGGAACATATCACTGAAGCTACTCATATCTCTTCATATCAGCCTCCTGAGACAACCACTCTCTCTGAAAACCAGCCGGACAAGGGCAATGGCATTCTTACTACAGTGTCTGAACCCTCAACACAACTGGTGCCTGCCTCCTCAATAGTTAGGCGTGATCCTGATGCACCTGTCAGGGTCCCCTATCAAATTAATGGAGTGACTTATCTAATGACTGAGGAAGAAATCCAAGCTCACAAGGATAAGTTTGAAATGCTAAGGAAAGTAGCAATTGAGGAACAAGCAAGCAAGGCTACCCTCATTGAAGTAGTGAATGAAGATGCCAAAGCTATTAGGTTGAAGCCTCAGGAACTTGCTGCTAGGGAAGGTGGTTAGATGTTCATAAAGGCTCAGGATGCTACCATGATTGCTCTCAAGGAAAAGAGGGATGCTAAACTGAAGAAATCTGCTGAAGTTAGGCAACAAAACATTGACAGGTATAACTGGATCATGACACAGAGGCTGAATCCTGAACCCATCACTGATGTCAAGATTCACTAGAATACCAAGCCAGTAGTTCTCAGTGTCTTCAGAGGCCAAGACAAACGACACTTTGCAGTTCATGATCCCTTCAAATTCTCTGAGTTTGGGATCACTGAATTTGATGAGTTGGGTCCTATTATAGCAAAGAAAGGTAATGTCGTGGTCAAAAACTTGATGAAATCCCTCAGGACAAGGTATGATCAGTTGGCAAAGAAACATGAAGAACTTGGCATTCCCTCATTGCTCCCTGCATCAGTGCCTACCATTCAGACTGCTCCAACTCAATCCTCTAGAAAGAAGAGAAAGAAGATTGAGACTAAACCAGAGATCAGTGCTGCCGGCCTAAACAGCAATAGAGCCCTCCATGAAGGAGTTAAATTTGTGAACAATTGGGTAATTGAGCAACCTGAAACAGGTCTCTTCTTTACTAATGAGTATGGGGATCCAGCCTTCCAAAGATGGGCTGATATCGATCAAGCAGGGATCAAAGCTATGCTGGGATACTTCCTTATGGCCAACCCCATCAGAAATGAAGCAAATGCCAGGTTCTGCCATGACCTGAAGATCAAACTACAAGAACACCTTGATAAGCATGAACTGTACTAAAAAAGGCAGAACCTTGAAGCCCTGGGTTTGAAGTTCTGAAGCCTGAGTGAATCTGCAACAACTATCTTTTGTTTACTTTGTTTTGTTTAGGATTGTAATAACTATGAATAATATTGATGTTTTGTTTAACATTCAGTGTCCTAATCTATACTTAGTAACTCAGTCAGTAGAGATAATACCTTTGCTATCTCTCACTGAACCTAGAAACACTTAGGCTATTTGTATATCCAAATAGGGGGAGATTGTTGGGTCAGTTAAAACCCAAACTCCTTAATCTAGGATTTGAACATTAAATACCCTAAGTTTTTAATAACCGTGAACACTCAACAAGTCACTGAACGCACAGTCTTTCAGTGAGTCATCCTCCAGATGCTCAGGGTGAATCTATGAAGAAAGGTTCACCATTTAGAGAGGCGGTTCTCAGTGAATGATACCTGAGCCAAAGAAGTAGATGATGGACTTAGTGAGTGATTACAATAGCTCACTGAGTCCCCATGACTCCTCACCAACTAAGAAGACTGAGTGAACAAAGACTGAAGATACACAAACTGAAGTAAAGGCGAGATTAGGCGGGATAAGTTTGAATGGATAAGGAAGGGTCCTTATCAAGTAAATGTCAACTTTCCCTAAAAGGGTAAAAACCAAGACGTGTGTCAAAACTGAAGACCAAAAAGCATCCCTGCTCTTTACTACTAATAGTCATTTGTAACAGGGACAAAATACCTATGTATTTTGTCCAATATAGGCTGATGTAATCTTTGTATTGTAGTCTTTGTCTCCTAGGTATTTGTTAGAATCTACATGTGTATAAATAGAGAATAAGTGAGAGAGATAAAGATTAAGTTTGTGCACTTAATGCTTAGACATTCAGAAACAAAATCTTTACTCTCTCCAAAGAACAACACAATCCCTAAGATAGCTCAGTTGGATCTTAGTTTTCACTCAAACTTAGTTTGAGTTTCATGAGGAGTTTATACCATACATGTCATTTCAATCCCAAGTGTTGTTCCGCAAACACTTGGGTATAATTCTTTTGATTAATTTCTAATAAAGAATTAAACGTTGAAAAACCTTGTGTCTAATCTTTTACATTTATTTACTTTTCTTATTAATCATTACATTGCTATATCATGGAACTTGGTTAGATTAACTTTGTAGTTAATATTATCCAAGTGAAAGGGTCCAACAAGTAGGTAACTTGGTGAATTATGTAACTCGCTAAATCTTTGAAACCTTAAAATACCGAACTCGCTAAATAATTTGAAACCCTAAAGTACCAAAGTACTAAACTCGCTAAATGAAAGCCTAATATACCGAAGTACGAATCTCGCTAAATGAAACCCTAATATACCAAGTTATCATAAACCAAGCGAAATCCTAATATACCAAACTTGGTAAAGTGCATGTTTACCGAGTCCGCACACTGACGAGACAAACTTAAAAATCGACCAAAACAAGAATTTTGAATATTTTTAATCCATTCCTTTTGCACAAATGTTTACCAAAACACTAAATGAACCATGAAGTTAATAACTTTAGTGTTTTAAACCACAAAATCATGTATTGGATAAAAGTGAACTCGGTAACTTTCAAAACATGCGAAATAGATGAAAACATAAACTTTACATGATTTTTAAAGACAAATAACTCTGTAGAAAACTAGAAGGGGGGTTGAATAGTTTTTACCTATTTAAATTTAGTTTACAAAAACTTTAGATCGATTGTATGTGAAACCTTTGGACGATAAATATGGATAATGTAAGTAAGTAAGAAAAGAGATAAACACAATAAAGTAAATAGTGAAAGAGATACAACCGTGATACAATGATTTATAGTGGTTCGGCTACAAGGATACCTTCCTTTACCTACTCCACTCCCCGAGTACCCAACTCGAGAGTTCTTAATCACTATGTCAACAAGCTCCTTTAACCGGATGAGAAACCTCACAACGTCGCTTACACTTTTTCTGATACTAAGCTAAATTCCGGGTCCTTTACACGGAAGAACCAATAAAACAAAACTACACAACGATCCCAACTACTTTCTGAATACAAGAAGATGTATCAACAACATGAAACAACTTAGTGGTCTTGAGGTGATGAAGAAGCCGAGCAACTCTTCTATTGAAGAATGGATGACTCGTATGAAAACAACGTGACCTCGTCTTTTAAGAAGAAACTTTGAGAAACATAAGAAGTTAGCTATAAGAATGATCCTTGGATCTGAGTTTAGAGAGATATCATAATGAGAGAAGAATTATACAAGAATGGGTGAGAAATAAAGAAGAAATGGATCACTATTTAAATGAAATTTGTTCACTGTTCAGCCGGTTCTGCCGAATCCCTTACCAGAGTGATCCAGCTAGTGTAATCCAAGGGATCCGGCAGCTGGGTCAACCCAGTCCAGATTTTGGATTACAATTCTGGGTTTTGGGTTATGGGTCATGGACTATGGTTCATGGGTACCTAACATGATGTCATACATGATGCAAAGCATACTTTGGGTTATGGGTTATGGACTTTAGGTCATAGGTCATGGACTTTAGGTCATGGATTTTACCCAACTCGATGTCATGCATGAAGCAACGAACATGGGCCATAGGTTTTGGGTCATGGGTCATGGGTTATGGGTTATAGGTTTTGGATTACCCAACACATTCACATACATTTCTATTATTACATACAAATACATAACTAAACAAATGTAGGTAAACACTTGATATAATTCTATGGATGTTATCGACAAAAATAAACGAGATCGAGAAATATTAATTGATAAGACAAAAATTGTACCACTTTTTGGGGGTCATTTAAGCCCAAAGTCGAGATTATTTGATCAAATATTGCCATAAATCGTTCCTTTTGTCATTTTAGGTACTTTTGAGAAGAAATCTGGAAAAGGAAGCATTTTGGACATTTTTGGAGCGAAAAAGTGAAGAAAACGAGAAAGTCTCCAAATCATGCTGAAAACAGTACCTGATGGCGTCAGGATTTGCATGTGACGCTGTCACTCATTGACAAAGAAGTGGATAATCAAGTTACACGAGACGCGCCATAATGTTTTTGGAGGATTTAAACGTGACGGCGTCACCAAGGCCGTCACGTACAAAATATAAGAGACGGACAAGAGATAGTTTACACATGTCGGTGTCAGAATTAGATCTAGGCAATACGAGAGTTTTTATGGCGGCGAGTTGACGGCGTCAGAATTTACACTTGACGTCGTCAGACTCAAAACTCTATATATAGTTTTTGATTTTTCATTCATTAATGTGTAACTTTGGGAGGAGAACACTGAAGAAACCCTAGCACGAATTTTACCTTATTTTTAAGTGTTCCAAACCCTTGTTTCATCCGTGTTTCATTGAAGATAAGTTTTCCAACAATCATTCAATATGTCTATATGTTGTTTGATTCCATCTTATGCTTGTCTTTACTTTAACATGCTAGGCTAGGTTTTCCTTATATTTGCTTAGATGTAACGAAACTTAGTTATTGATTATTGGTTGGTTGTTTGTTTATAATTGTTGTGGATGAATGATTTCATTGTTAGGCTTAAGAAAACTGGCAGACTTCCAATTGGTAACATGCTTGAACGTCTTAAGAAACATGATCGGATGTGTACTATGATTAATTGGTTATATTTAATGCATAAGTAACTACTAAGGAGGCCATGTTAGGAGCTAGTAGTCGGCTCGACATAGGAAGAGGTAGAAGCTTATAGAGTTAGGGAAGATCGTACACAACCCTACGAATGGTATTAAGGGATATAACCCGTCATCCATGCAATTGTAACAAACTAATCAACCAGTAAAAGATAGCTAGGGAGTAGTGAAATCTAAGTAAACACATTTTCTATTATTATTGTTTTTCTCCACATTTACTTTAGTGTTAATTTATTTTATTTTATTTGCATTTGTAGCTATTTGGGTTAGTTGACTAGCAAGTAATTCCGCCTCTTCTTCCAAAACCCGATATTTTTACTTGCTTTCCATAAAATATAAAAATCCAAAAAGAATCATCTCTCACCTCTAGACCTAGTTTAATTGAGTTTTAACCCTAGCGAACACTATTCTTTGAGTTCAACGATCAATCTCCCGTTACATGCCACTTTATTATACTACAACGGTCAGGTACACTGCCTGGTGGGGATTGCAAGCCTCTTGAGATCCCATGAGAGGTAAAACCTTTTGCGAGGGCGCAAAACCATGCATCAAGTTTTTGGCGCCGCAGTCCGGGGAATAGTTATTGTCTAGGTTGAAATTTCTTTTTTTTAGGTCTACTTGCTAGATTCCTTTCTAGTAAGATTTTTATTTTTATTTTTCTTAGGTCTTATTTAGTCTATCTTATTTCTTTGTTTCCTTTGTTCGTAAACTATCTCGATGGATAACAATAGCATTGATCGTTTGATTCCTGTTGTTCATGTTTTTCATCGTAGGATTTTCCAACCACCCGTCCCAATCCCTTTAGTGGAAAATGAGAAGCCACCTAACCTCTCACCTGACCACCACTTTGACAATAATTCTGAGATGGAGGAGTCTGACCATGATAATGACCATAGGGCCAGTCCTTTTTACTATTCGAAATCCGATGAGGACTTAGATGATGGTGATGTAATTAATAAGGATAGGATGGAAGATGAGATGAACCCTCTTAGGTATGTCGACCCTAGGACAAGGATTGAGAATGACTGCTCATTTAATATGCGGTTTCCTTGTAAGATAGGATTTAGGAGCTTTGATACTTACCTTAACTCATCCTTACCAATGAACATAATCTCGCAAACTGAATACAATAAAATTATGGTAAATGAGTTAGAATACAAAGGAGATAATATTGTTGCTAGGACAAAGACATTGCATGTGTTTGTAGGAAGCTTTGTCTATTTGGTTGAGTTTGTGGTTATGGAAAATCTAGGAGAGTTTATCGATAGTAAGTTAACCCAAGTTGTGTTTGGGAAGACCTTCAAAAGGTTAACCAAATTAGATGAAAAAATCATGGATGGGTTAATTACATTCTCGGACGGGGATGAAGATTTTGTTTACCAAATGCCCCGTGCACACCCTAGGTTCAAGGATTTTTCTATTGAGAAATGCAATAGGTTTCCACCTCTCGATATGCTAAGTAAGAATGACAAATGGAAAGGGCTTAAATATCCTCATGAAAAGAATAAAAGGTATTATCGCGGATGTTTAGAGCTAAGTGATGACTATAAGAAAGATGAGGCAACAATTAGATGGCTCACACTCGGGTATATGAGCATAAGCGACACAGGGTAGGATGTGACTCTGATTCTAGCTACAAGACTCCTAAATAAAGAAAAGCGTTTCTTGGGTGGCAACCCAAGCATTATTTGCTTTATTTTTTTGATTGTTTGATTGTTTGTTTGTTTGATTTTCGTATGCGTGTTTTATTTTCATTGTTTGTGGCTCATGTTTCAAAATAAATTGTGAAAATGCTTTACCTTGTTGTTTAACTTCATATAAAGGTATTTCTCAAAAGATAAGTATAAGGGAAATCTAAATTTGTTTCTAAGAACGGAATTGAACTTGAACTACAACAATATTAAATGAACATGCATATTAGTATTTGTTTGAGTTAAATGCTTGTATTGAGTCATAATGATGTTTTACAGGAATTCCAGGAATTAAGGCGTGAGTTTTTCCAAAATTTTCCAGAAACTTAACATAATATTTCTGTCATAGCACTCTGACGGCGTCAGGATTATAACCTGACGGCGTCAGGTGTAAAATTCTGAAAAATTTTGGGAGTTTTGTTTTTCTACCGGAGTCTTAAAGTTTTTGTTAATTCTTTAGTTTTATAAACTCCAGGAAATCTGCAAACATTCATTCCACAAGCATTATATCTTTATATATAGATTGCCGCCGATTTTACACGAGGTTTGCCTTGATTGTTTTCTCAGGTTTAATAGGTTATATTGGACAAGAAGATGATTTATATTTCTAGAGGGAAGCTTTCAACGTTCATTTTCTTGGAGGAGGATTTAACCATGTTATCTCATTATCCACACCGAACGAATCAGGGGAGTATTTGTCTCATTCTTTTACCTTCATTACTTTTACATCCTTTTTATTGAACATTGGGGACAATGTTCAGCCTAAGTGTAAGGGGACGGTAAATGATGATACCTTAGAGAATACAATTGCACTTGAGTTTGTCTGTTCAATGGTGGGTGTGTAATAAAAATAAGAGAAATACTTGTTAGGGCAATTTTAGCACCTAATTTAAAAAAAATTTACAACATTTAGGAGTGAAGCTTTAGCCTTAATGAGCGTCTCATGGATAGGAGTTGTATGACTAGCACAAAAACCGCACCACTCAAAATTTTCCATCCCAAATATGTGAGGTACGCCTTTAGATCTTTAGGAAAATCGTTCATTGTTGGTGCTTATGAGTGTACCGGTAGTACCTAGATTCTAGAACTTGCATTAGTGATGCATCCCGAGACCGCTAGTGACACTACATTCGTGTAGTAGGATTTACTACATGATAAGAGGCATTAGGATATCCCTTGTGTTTAAACCCGTATTATAATTACTTGACCAATGAAGTCATAATTACTTGAGTAGTAAAGTCAATTAATTTTCCCACACCTTTGCGATGTACTCATTTTTAGTACACGATACCCCTAATACACCCCTCCGAGCCTATCTTTTTCGTTTCTAACTTTAAGCATTTTACTTAAGGATAGAATTTGTTTACAATCCACCCCAAATGTGCAACCAAATCGCCTTAGCCTTCCTTGTATGCACTCATCTTTAGTGCATTATTGTTACATGTTTAAACCCTTAGTTAATTGTCTAATTGATTACATGGTTGCTAAGTCCAGTCATATCTTGTACATATTGTTTTGGGACGATTGGGACTCATGGGTAAGGTACTAGTGTTATGGAGTAATGGGGAAGACGTCAATTATTACACCCATATACACGTTAATCTTAAAAAGTACTCCAAGTGTTTCAATTATCTTAATTCGAGTCATTAGAATAGTTAATTGTAAAGTATGTAAAAGTTCAAGTGTAAGGGGAATACAAATTCCCTATGATGTATTATTTTGGATGGTAGGGCAAGAGTGTATGCAAAAATAAATAGAAAAAGAAAAAGAGAAAAAACATACGGACTACCATCCCGTTTCCTTTTATGTTTATTTTATGTTTTTGTTGGTTTATGATTAGCTTAAGTCGAGTCGAGTCTTGGCTTAGCAACGCCACATTATACATGTAATTGACCAAGATGATTAACTCGCCACCAGTAAAGATTTCCTTTATCCAACAAAACCGTCTTTATCATATCCCTAAACCTCACGTTATAACCCTTTAAAAACCCTCTTTGATAGTTTATCCTAGGTGCTTATGCCAAGTGGTGGAGGTTTGATCCTTTCCCAAGCCTATGGTAATCTATTTGCTATGAAAAGTAGTGAGAGATATTTTCCATTTTCATATTGTGATATATACTTTTATTACACCCGAGAGATGTGAGTATCTAAACACTATTTGTGAGGTGCTAGTGTATAATTTCATGTTTGTTTTGGTTGAAGTGGAACGATTATTTGTTACAATTATTTTTATATTAATGTTAAATGACCCCTAGCTTGTATTTTGATTAGAATAAAAGCGCATTTGCTTGAGGACAAGCAAATCTTAAGTGTAAGGGTATTTGATGAGACAAAAAGTGTACCACTTTTAGGGGGTCATTTAAGCCCAAAGTCGAGATTATTTGATCAAATATTGTCCTAAATCGTTCCTTTTGTCATTTTAGGTACTTTTGAGAAGAAATCTGGAAAAGGAAGCATTTTGGACATTTTTTGAGCGAAAAAGTGAAGAAAACGACAAAGTCTCCAAATCATGCTGAAAACAGTACCTGACGGCGTCAGGATTTGCATGCGACGCCGTCACTCATTGACAAAGAGGTGGATAATCAAGTTACACGTGACGCGCCAGAATATTTTTGGAGGATTTACACGTGAGGGCATCACCAAGGCCGTCACGTACAAAATACAAGAGATGTCCAAGAGATAACGGCGTCAGAATATGATCTACGCAATACGAGAGTTTTTATGGCGGCGGGTTGACAGCGTCAGAATTTACACTTGACGCCGTCAGACTCAAAACTCTATATATAGTTTTTGATTTTTCATTCATTAATGTGTAACTTTGGGAGGAGAACTTTGGAGAAACCCTAGAACGAATTTTACCTTATTTTTAAGGGTTCCAAACCCTTGTTTCGTCCATGTTTAATTGAAGATACGTTTTCCAACAATCATTCAATATGTCTATGTGTTGTTTGATTCCATCTTATGCTTGTCGTTACTTTAACATTGTAGGCTAGGTTTTCTTTATGTTTGCTTAGATGTAATGAAACTTAGTCATTGATTATTAGTTGGTTGTTTGTTTATAATTGTTTTGGATGAATGATTTCGATGTTAGGCTTAAGAAAACTGGCAGACTTCCAATTGGTAAAATGCTTGAACGTCTTAAGAAACATTATCGGATGTGTACTACGATTAATTGGTTATATTTAATGCATAAGTAACTACTAAGGAGGCCATGTTAGGAGCTAGTAGTCATCTCAACATAGGAAGAGGTAAAAGCTTATAAAGTTAGGGAAGATTGAACACGGCCCTACGAATGGTATTAAGGAATATAACCCATCATCCATGGAATTGTAACAAACGAATCAACCAGTAAAAGATGGCTAGGGAGTAGTGAAATCTAAGTAAACACATTTTCTATTATTGTTATTTTTCTCCACATTTACTTTAGTGTTATTTTATTTTATTTTATTTGCAATTGTAGTTATTTGGGTTAGTTGACTAGCAACTAATTCCGCCCCTTCTTCCAAAACCTGAGATTTTTAACCCTAGCGAACACTATTCTTTGAATTGAACGATCAATCCCCCGGTACTTGGCACTTTACTATACTACAATGGTCAGGTACACTGCCTGGTGAGGATTGCAAGCCACTTGAGATCCCTTTAGAGGTAAAACCTTTTGCGAAGGCGCAAAACCACGCATCAAGTTTTTGGCGCCGCAACCCGGGGAATAGTTATTGTCTAGGTTGAAATTTCTTTTTATTAGGTCTACTTGCTAGATTCCTTTCTAGTAAGATTTTTATTTTTATTTTTCATAGGTCTTCTTCAGTCTATCTTATTTCTTTGTTTCCTTTGTTCATAAACTATCTCGATGGATAACAATAGCATTGATCGTTTGATTCCTGTTATTCATGTTTTTCGTCATAGGATTTTCCAACCACCCATCCCAATCCCTTTAGTGGAAAATGAGAACCCACCTAACCTCTCGCCTGACCACCACTTTGACAATAATTCTGAGATGGAGGAGTCTGACCATGATAATGACCATAGGGCCCGTCCTTTTTACTATTCGGACTCCGATGAAGACTTAGATGATGGTGATGTAATTAATGAGGATAGGATGGAAGATGAGATGAACCCTCTTAGTTATGTCGACCTTAGGACAAGGATTGAGAATTGCATCTCATTTAATATGCAGTTTCCTTGTAATATAGGATTTAGGAGCTTTGATGCTTACCTTAACTCATAGTTACCAATGAACATAATCTCGCAAACTGAATACAATAAAATTATGGTAAATGGGTTAGAATACAAAGGAGATAATATTATTGCTAGGGCAAAGACATTGCATGTGTTTGTAGGAAGCTTTGTCTATTTGGTTGAATTTGTGGTTATGGAGAATTTAGGAGAGTTTATCGATAGTAACTTAACCCAAGTTGTGTTTGGGAAGCCCTTAAAAAGGTTAACCTAATTAGATGAAAAATTCATGGAAGGGTTAATTACATTCTCGGACGGGGATGAATATTTTGTTTACCAAATGCCCCGTGCACACCCTAGGATCAAGGATTTTTCTATTGAGAAATGCAATAGGTTTCCACCTCTCGATATGCCAAGAGATAGTTTACACATGACGGCATTAGAATTGGATCTAGGCAATACGAGAGTTTTTATGGCGGCAAGTTGACGGCGTCAGAATTTACACTTGACGCCGTTAGACTCAAAACTCTATATATAGTTTTTGATTTTTCATTCATTAGTGTGTAACTTTGGAGGAGAACTTTGGAGAAACTCTAGCACGATTTTTACATTATTTTTAAGGGTTCCAAACCCTTGTTTCATCCATGTTTAATTGAAGATAAGTTTTCCAACAATCATTCAATATTTTTATGTGTTGTTTGATTCCATCTTATGCTTGTCTTTACTTTAACATGCTAGGCTAGGTTTTCTTTGTGTTTGCTTAGATATAATGAAACTTAGTTATTGATTATTGGTTGGTTGTTTGTTTATAATTGTTGTGGATGAATGATTTTGATATTAGGCTTAAGAAAACTGGCAGACTTCCAATTGGTAACATGCTTGAACGTCTTAAGAGGAAGTGCTAGTATCTTTATTAGAGAGAAAAGTGTAAAACACATACAAACGTACACTCTAAAATGAGACACACACCCTCTTCTTAGCTAGGAGAGGTATTTTTACGACCTATAGGCTAGTTGGTGCTTATGGGTTGTGATATGGACTGCTTGGACTTGTTCATTTGTTACATTAGTGCTTATCGTAATACATCTAAAGCCCATAAGTCATATACTATGCTATTACATTTATCACAAGACTCTTTTACTCTATAATGATTGCCACAACAAATGCTAGTAAAAATGAAAGCACGACCTCACGGTTACTGTGAGATGAAAAAAATATATGAGATTGTGCATATAGCAACGACACATATTATTCAAAGGTCTTTATGTGCTACTAAACATGCATGATGTATAGAATATGATATCAATAGTCAAATTTTTACAAGATCAACCTAAATATCATGTCAGGTAAACAAAGTCAAATACTTTGTGCAACAAAAATCTATACAAAATATTGATAAATTAATACGTAATGAACAAATTATTTAAAAACCCATGCATGCACAAGTATACTATATAAGTATAAAAGATTTATTATAATTTTATAGAAAAATCTTTGACATTACAAATCCATGGATTTATAAATTGTCACAATATTTAACTTTAAAACAAATTAAGTTATTAAAACATTGTTACTCGTTATACAATCTGTTCAGACCCCGTGAATGCACATGTTCTAAAACTAGTGAGAGACAAAAGAGTCTTCCATGTGGTATGAACTAAGGATGGCAATACTCGACATGACATGATAAATGACACAAACCCGACATGAAGTTAAACAAGTTTAGGTTGAGGATAAACATGTTTGGATCAAAAACAGGTCAACCGACCAAGACGGTTAATAAATGGGTCGTGTTTGGGTTGAGTAATTATTAAATAGGTCAACCTGTGAACCCGTTTGAGTATATAAGCCTCTAAAAAGAACATATATAACTTGGATTTTATGTTGGATTTGGATTAAATGTATTTTGTTATGTACTTAATATGAATGAATTACGATTATAACTCAAATATTATTGAAATTGTCATATAGTTATTTATATGCAATTTTTATCATTTTTGTGTTTAAACTTGTTAAGTCTACAAACCCACCAACCTTATTCACTGCTTGACATATTTACTTTAAACAGTTTAAACGGGTTACACATATTTTGTAGATTCGAGTTTGGGTCAAGTTTATAGACACAATTAGTATGAGTCGTATTTGGAAAAAGGTTATAATATCCCGCCAACCTGCAAACTCGAACACGACTCGATTGCCACCTTTGAAAAGAGCTTGTGACATACTTATATTGACGAAAGACCTCATGGTCTTATATACATTTAACGAACATTAAGGACTAATTAATTAGAATGGTAATTTTTTTAATTTGTAGGCAGAGTCATCTTTGTATTACACTAACCAAAACTTTAGTCGGACAAGTTTGTTCTAACTTTTGTTAGAATATGACAATCAAAGTACACATATTGCGGAAGCTAGGATCAACTATAACACATACAAAGATTAACTAAAACATAAATAGTAACGTACCCGATGCACTTCAATAAATCTTGATCTTGTGTAATAATAGATCTATGATAAACCCCTTACCGTTTTGTTTATCAATCTCTTGATAATAACTATAGTGAGTTATTACGTCATTCTTGTACACACAAATTAAATCGTATCAAGGTTATGCAAGTAACTACAAAAGAATAGTTTTTGACAAAGCAAAAATCGAAACCCTAAGTAAATAGGGGTGTTCGACCGGTTTTCAAAGCAAAGGGAGAGAGGAGAAAAAGTTAGGGATAATTGTGTGCACAAAAGATGTGAAAACAATGATCCTAGGTTTGTTTATATAGTAATTGAATGACTTTGGGAACAAGCTAGGGCAAGGGATTACCCTTGTGGAGTGATCGGCCGACCCAAGCCCAAGGAGGGGGTTCTAGACCCTTCCTTGGTTACCAAATTACACAAACACCCTTTTCTATCTTTCGTCTAACGGTCGTTAGTCCCTTTTACGTTAAGTACTAACGGTCGTTATATTCTCGTGTTTAATAATAAATATAATAAAACATTTATTATTTTTCCTCAATACTCATTTGTAATGTGTGCAATCCCGAGGTCTCGGGTTCGATACTAGACATTTACACATTAATATATATATGTATATTTAACAGCTCCCACTCGTATATCTATTAATAGTAAAATGACATTGGTAGGCGTCTTGCAACACTCCAATTCCTCCAACACAACTCGAGCTAGGTTTCCTAGAAAAACCTTTAATGATTCCTCATTATAATTATCCTTCTGTTTCTAATACTACATTTAATAAAGATGTGAGATTCTTTATTAATATTCTGTTTCTCATCTCTTTATGATTGAACAAAATTACCAAAACATTTCCAAATAGACTTTGGGCATGGCCACGCAAACATTTTATCAACCCCACGAGGGGCCCAGCAGTATTAAACTTCTGAACAAATCAGAAGGAACAAATTCTTTCTTGACTACAAGAATAACCCATAAACTTTGCAACACTTCTAAAAACAACCCTTATAACTCCTTGTTATGGTGAGCGGTAGATTTCTTCACAAAAATGCACTACATCCATGACTCTTATCTGGTATCTCAAGTCTGAGGATAACTTTAAATATGATTCTCACATTAAATATTAAATCATATTGTTGGGATAAGTCCTATATTCAATTCATTGAATATCATGTGAAATTGGTATGACTACGCATCAATATACTTTCAAGTATATCCAAAACCAATACTCAAATTTGTCTTAGTTCAATGATTGATAACGCTCAAAGTTAACATGTTTTTATAAGCGTTATTAGTATTTTTGTGTATGTTATTTGGTTGTTTTTATATGCTTTTGCCACTAAATCGTATCAAAATATGTTTTTGTAGCATATGTAGCCAAATGTAGGAAAAATGGAGAAAAAGTGAAGAAAATGAAGTATATGCGATTACACGAAGATTCCCAAGTTCAAAAGTCCAATCTGTGACGCATTTCATAAGGAGAACCTAAGTTTTGTCATCTCAAAGTTCCAAGTTCAGAATTAATCAAGTTTGGATAGTGTATAAAGAACTACACAAGGAAAAGTCAAAGTCCAAAGCAAACAGAACCTACCATCCGATTGGTTGGAGTACAACCGATCGGATAGCCACAATTACCACACACATCCAATCGGTACCAACCCGCATCCGATCGGATGGACATCTCTGCCTGTTTATACCAACTTCTTGTGCATGAATCTTGGTCTTTTGTCCCATTGTTCTAGGCCCTTCTTAGTGTCTTGTTGTCCAAGCTCCAGCATTTATGTCCCTTTTCATTACTAGGAGTATTTGACAAGCCTAAAAGGACCCCAAGAGTACACAATTGAAGACACAATTCAAGAGATCATTTACTCTCATTACTACTCTCAATTATTATCATCATCTAGCTCTCAAAGAAGGAAAATTCGTGCAGAAAGAACCAGGAACTTTGGAGGACCAAGGAAGCAACATTTGGAGGCCAAAAATCTCAAGAAATCATCACCAATACTTAGGTTATCAATACCTTGTCATTTGTTATCAATTCCAAAGCATTGTAAGACTTAAAACCTTGGATTCTAATGTTAAATATTCTGAGTTTTTTTGCATGTTTGCTATGAGTGGCTAGTAGTCTTTTTACACTTGTTTTGATGATGTTTTATGCTTAGTGATAGTTATGATTGTGATAACATGTTTTAATTCAATTTTAAGTCAATCCTAAGAACCAATTGTACTTTAAGTTTCATAGTGACATTTGTTGAGCCAAGGTTAACTAATTGATAATAGTTTCAAGGGTCGAAAGATTTGTTATTATTCAACTAGTTATAAT
Organism: Artemisia argyi; assembly: GCA_030686995.1. NCBI lineage: Eukaryota > Viridiplantae > Streptophyta > Magnoliopsida > Asterales > Asteraceae > Artemisia > Artemisia argyi. The sequence continues at coordinate 169,650 of JARVZY010001897.1, read as the reverse complement.
CATTTGTCTATGAATGATTGTTTTTCACCATAATTATTCTTGACTAAACAAAGAAACAAGGAGTATGATTGTAATGTGAATGCTTTTATAACATCAAATCAGATTGTTTGTAAACCTTTAGTTGGACGAAAGTTTAGATGTTTATAAACAATTGTAACCTTTTTGTCTATGAATGGGTTACCTTTTGTAATGACCATTTCCTAAGAGTATTTGATTTGTAATAAGAGTTTGTTCTTGTGTTTAAGATATTCACGATACCTTATGAACCTTGGATGGATCTTGAATTGATTGGTTTACACCTAAAGCTTGTTTTTATGAACTAAAATCTTGACGATGGTTTAACTTGTAGAAACAATAGATTAGACCACCATCTAATTATCACAACCAACATGTTATCAAAAGTTATCACAATCATGTGTGTCATTAAGTAGAAAACTAGTCTAAACAAGTGTAGTTTTTAAATTATTGAATTTGCTTATTATCTTATTTGCGTACATTAGAGATTTACTTTTAGACTTATATTTTGATTCACTCACAAATCCCTGCGAACGATCCCGACTTACCATTATATCTTGCTATAACGGACGAGTACACTTGCTCTTATGTGTTGTTTCTAAATTTGGTAATTCACCCTTATAAATTTAAAACTTGCACTAACTAAACGCACATCAATGATATTCCCATATCATTAATCGACAACGGACAATTTAGAATAATAATTTATTCATGGATTTAAACATGCAAATATAGGATATATTATTAAGACAATGAATAAATAAACGCACATCCAGATTTTGGCGCTGCTGTCGGGGATTTTGATTGTGTTTCTTTTAAGTTTTAAAAGTCCGTTTCTTTTCGTGTTCGTTTTCTAAAAAAAATAAAATAAAAACATTTTTTTTTATCAGAAGTATCCAACCGATCGGATAGACATCCAACCGATCGGTTTCCCAGGTTTTCCCAGTTTTTTTTAATTTTACCGTAGCATCCATCCGATTGGGTTGACATCCAACCGATTCGGATAGAACTCTCTGTTTTCGAAAATTTTATTTTCTTGTTCTTTTGTTTAGGTAATTGACTCGATTCTCTTGGTATTTGTATGAACACTCATTCTACTACTGAAAAGCTTAGTACACCTTTATCCAATCCCGAAAGTTTGTTTCGTAAGAAGAGATCTTCATCTATTCTTAATTGGTTTGATAATCTTTCCGAAGAACATCCGATTTCTAATCTTTTTAAACCAATACCCATGGCTGACGATCAACCCATGTGGGCCGCCAATCGAACCGTAGCACCTACTCCTTGAGCTGCTATTGTTGTCGCCGACCTTGGTGAAAACTTTACCGTTAAAGGTCACCATCTTTCTATGATCAAAGACCGTCAATTTGATGGCCGTTCGCAGGCCGATCCGCATAAACACATTTCCGAATTCATTGAAATTTGTGGCATGTTTCGTTATGGAAATACAGATGTCGATGCTATTAAGCTCAAACTTTTTCCATCATCACTCGCCGTAGATGCCAAAGTATGGTATAACGAATTAACCCCAGGAACTATCAATAATTGGGAGACGATGAGGCAAGCTTTTGTAAGCCAATTCTTTCCACCTACCATGTATGATAGACTAATGGGAGAAATCCGTGCTTTTACACAAAATCCTAACGAATCTCTTGTTGAAGCTTGGCTTCGCATGAAAGATTTGCTTCGAAGTTGTCATGGTCATAATTTAAGACGAGGAGCAATAATCCAAATCTTTTATCATGGTCTTGATGAAGCATCCCAAGCAATCCTTGATGTCGGAGGAATTTTTCTTTACAAAACACCTAACGAGGCATATCAACTTCTCGAAGATCGAGTACTCCTTAAACTCGATTGGTCAAAAGATTCCAAAACCAAACCCCTACGGAAAACCGTTGATTTTGCCGAAAGTTCAGATAATTCGAAACTCATGGAGAAAATAGAAGCCTTGACTTCTAAAATCGACTCGCAATACAAAGATATAAAAGGAGAAATGAAAGAAATGCGAGATGGCTGTAATAATTGTGGAGGAAATCACACATCATCCGAATGTGATGACCAACCTATGAATAGACCCAACGAAGGGGAAGCCAATTATATCCAAGGAGGATATCGTGGAGGAGTTTTTCATGGTAATTATTACGGAAGAAGTTCTGGAAATTGGCAATACCGCCAACAAAGGGATAACAACCGTGATTCTCAACCCCGAACAGACAACCCAAACCCACAAAATTCCGATAAAAAGGAAGAATCTGATTTCGAAAAATGATGCGAGATTTCGTAACTACTCAAAGAGCTACAAATGAGTTTGTAAAAACTCAATTTTTCAATCTCAAAACAAAAGTTGAGCAAGGTCAGAAAAATCATCAAGCTTCTATCCAGGATCTTGAACAAAAATTTGGTAGACTTTCTGATCAGTTTTCTTCTTGAATTCCTGGTACATTACCAAGTAACACCCAATCCAATCCAAAACCATCTAGATTAAATGATAAGAATTATCGTCCACCACAAACCAGAAATGAGAATATCAATGTTGTATTCACTCGAAGTGGTCTCTCATATGATCCACCACCCATTCCTACCAATAATACTATCATTCAAGATGAGGAGGAGGAAGAAGTTGAAGAAGAAGCAGCTAAAGAAAAACCAACCCAAACACCAACCAAATAAAATATCATTCCACCAATAAAACCTTATACACCGATGATGAGGCGAAAAATGATCCGTTTTTAGGGGGTCATTTAAGCCCGAATCCGATTTTATTTGATCAAATATTGCCCTAAATCGTTCCTTTTGTGAATTTAGGTGTTTGGAGAGTGAATTCTGGAAAAGAAGCCATTTTGGACGTTTTTGGAGCATAAAAGTGAAGAAAACGGCAAAGTATCAATTTTCCATGCTGAAGACACTAGGTGACGGCGTCAAGAGTTACACCCTGACGGCGTCAGACATCAAGAATAAAACACCGTAGTTGATGACGGTGTCAAAATCCATCATGACGGCGTCAAACTCCCAAGAATAAAATACCGTAGGTGGTGACGGCGTCACATAGGCCGTCATAAGTAGATCAAGGCCGTCCGAGGAAGTATTTGGCGGCGAGGTGACGGCGTCACATGCTTGTCTTGACGCCGTCAGCCCAGTTTTCCTATATATAGTTTTCTAGTTTTTACATTAAAAAGAGAGAAGTTTTGGTGAAACCCTAAAGACGAATTTGGTGCCTCTTTTACAGGTTTTTCAAGGGTTCCAAACCCTTGATACCTTGCATTGTAATTGAGATAAGTGTTCTTCTAATTCAATCAATATGTCTATGTGTTGGTTGTTTATCTCTTGTTCTTGTCTCAATTCAATTATGCTAGGCTAGATCTCTCTTGTGTTTGCTTAGATCTAATGAAACCTAGATGTTGATTATGTGTTGATTACTTATTTATTCTTGTTCTTGGATGAATGATTTTATATGTTAGGCTTAAGAAAACTGGCAGATCTCCAAATGGTAACATGCTTAAACGTCTTAAGAAACATGAACCGAGGCGTACTAGGTCTTTATTGGTTGTATTTAATGCATTAGCCACTGTTTACAATCCCTATAGTTGTGCTGGGTCATGGTGTAGGAGGAGATAATAGCTCATAGAGTTGGGGAGTTATGTATGCCACCCCACGAATGGTATTAAGGAATACAATCCGTCATCCATACAAGTATAACAAGTAATTAACGTGTAAAAGATATCTAGGGAGTAGTGAAGTCTAAGTAAACACAATTTCTCCAATTACTGCTCACAACCTTAGTATAATTAGTTTGTTTTCATTTTCAGTATTTTATTTTGATTATATCTTAGCTTTGGGTTAGTTGAATAGCAACTAATTCCGCCCACTCCTTCAAAAACCGAGATTTTACTTGCTTTCATAAAAATATAAAAATACAAAAATAATCATCCCTCACCTTTAGAACTATTAATTAGGTTTTCTAATCCTAGCGACACTATTCCTAAGTTGAACGATCAATCCCCCGGTACTTGTCACTATACTATACTACAACGATCAGGTACACTGCCTGGTGGGGGTTGTAAGCTTCTCGAGATCCCTCGAGAGGTAAAGCAAGGTGCGATTCCCACGCATCAAGTTTTTTGCGCCGCAGCCTGGGGAATAGTTATTGTCTAGGTTAGGATTTCTTTTTATTAGGTCTACTTAATAGATTCCTTTCTAGTAAGAATTTTTTTTTTTTTTTTTTTTTAGGTCTTCTTTAGTCTATCTTATTTCTTCATGCCTTTGTTTGTAACTCTTTACCATCCGATATCATGGAAGGTGGTAACATCTTTGAACCCGTCATCCCACCACAACAAAACCCACCACTAGAACCCCTTAGGCCCCGAACCTTAGGAGAGTACTCCCGACCTAGCCATCAAGGCTACCGAAACACCATTGAGCTCACCGGAGCCAATGTGACCCCCTTGCGATCTGACACCATCCAGTTGGTGCAAAGCGGATGTGCATTCCATGGACTTCGTTCTGAAGATCCAAACCAACACCTTAAGGACTTCCTCAAAATCGTAGATTCCATAGACCTAGGTGTTGAAACTAGAGAGACTACCCGTTTACGCCTATTCCAATTCTCTCTACGGGATCAAGCTAGTCAATGGCTTGAGCGTTTACCCGCGGGATCCATCACCACATGGGATGATCTCACCACTCGTATCCTTGCTCAATTTTTCCCACCGGGGAGAACTACTAAGCTTAGGAATGACATCTTGATGTTTCAACAACGTCAAAATGAATCTCTTTATGAAGCATGGACTCGTTTCAAGGACTTACTCCAAAAAGTCCCTCATCATGGCATAGATCTTTGGCTCCAAGTTCAAATCTTCTATGACCATATCGACATCTCCACGAGGCGAACCATTGACCAATCGGCCGGTGGTAAGCTACGTGATCTTAGTGCGGAACAATCATGGGAACTCATAGAAGATCTTGCTCTCTATGACAACGAAAGTTGGAATGATCCCCGTGACTTGAATGAAACGGTCAAGGCAATATCTTTGCCTTCGAACAATTCTAGCACTCCCGACCGTGGGATCATGGAACTTGAAGGTCGAGTCAAGTCTCTCATGAAATCCTACGAAGCCCATAACCCTTCAAGCCAAGTAAGCAGAACAGCTTCTACATGCAAACTATGCAATGGCCCTCATGAGACCTATAACTGCATGGAACTTCCAAAACGTGCTTATAACGAATTCACATCATCGCACATAGGTCAGGGTCCTCGAACTTCTGCCAAAGCCTATGAGGCATGGAAGGATAAACCTGATTTTAGAGGGTACCAAACGCGAAGCGTATCCTTCAATGACTCCTCACCACTCACTTGGTCCGAGCATTTTCCATCACAAGGCACTCCTAGGAAAAGCTGTGAAGATACTTTAAAGAAATTCATTCTCTCTCAAGAACTACAGCTCGCTACGCTCGAGGCCAAATTTAAACAACAGCAGGATGATGTAAACAATAAGATTTGTAATCTGTTGACTGCTATCAAAGAGCATATTGATAATAGGCCCATTCCCGTTAATGAGGTTAAATCTGCTACCATCATGAGTCCACCAGCTTCCCCTGTAAAAATAAAAAGTCCTAGCAAGCTATTCAAACATCTGTCTCCTAACGGAAAAGAACCTGTCAACCCCCCTGGACCAATCCACTTCGTAAACACCATCACCACAATATCTGCTTCAACACCCAACCCAACCCAACAACAACCTAACAAATTTAGTCAGACAGCGAAAGATGAGACCTCAAGGGTTGACCATGCTTCGGCAAGAAAACCTACCGACCCACCCAAGAAATACACCGCGCAAGAACCCAACAAACCTGATGAAAGGAAAGGGAAATCGGAAGAGCACGAGAAAGATCCAACCATTTTGGGTAAATCTATTATAGAAGAACCTGAGAGAAAAATGGAGGATGTTATTAGTGTGGGTAACAATCATACTAAGGAAAGTAACCCTAAAGTTTTCAAGATCCCCTGTACCATTAAGGAAAAGCTCTTAACCGATAGTCATATAGATCCTAGCTTCCCAGTCAACATAATCCCCCTCTCCCTATACCACAAAACCTTCCCAGAGCACGTTGCGTGCAAGAGAGTAATAGAAAATTTATCAATTAGGATTGGAGAGCTTGTTTACAATACTGACCTCACCGTGGTTGATGACGTGGAACCCTTCACCAATCAAACGTTAACCCACCTTGTCCTTAGGATACCATTTATCAATGAATCAGGAGCAATCCTTGATGAGAAAGATGGTAGTGTAGTACTCACCAATGGTGTTAGGAAGGTAATCTTTCGTAGGGATAGTGAGGAGGTGTACGAGTATCGTCCATCTCTTGAGGGGAATCTATATGGGTCAAAGGATGGAGAGTTGGGGAAGATAAGACGACGTGATCCGGATAATCTCAAAATCCCCTGCATGATCGGTCATAAGTACTTCGATAACATATACATTAATGTATTCCTGCCAAAGAATTTTATGTCATTGTTTCACTATAACAATATCTGCAGATGGGGGATGATTTACAAAGGAGAGAAAGTGGTTGGTAAGGATCATGAAATCCAGGTGTTTGTAGGAAATATGGCATTCCCTATGGGATTCACAATTGTGGATAACATCGAGGACTATGTCGACCCTAGGTTATCACAAGTCGTCTTTGGAGCACCCTTTTGTGAAATCACTAATTTGATAGTGGATGACTTGAACGGAATCATGACCTTCACTGATGGGATTAGGAGGATTTCATACCAAACGCCATACAAGAGAAAAGACCTTAAGGGAATAGATTATGACGGGCTTGATATGATGAGCTCCCAACTTATCTTGTGTGATGAAGATGTTAGGAGAGGGTGTAGGAATATTTCTGATTTATCATGTGGATTCTTTAAGAATGTTAGTAAGCTTGGTTCTAAGTATTGACAAGATATTTTCGAATTCGAAGATCCAAAGTACTTGCACTATGAAAGCAATACTAGTTTAGAAGACGACCTAGAGAGTGGAACCAATGATGAGATCACGTAGTAACCCATGACTTTGAGTCAAGCTACAAGACTCGTAAATAAAGAAAAGCGCTTCTTGGGAGGCAACCCATGTTTTGTCTGATTTTATTTGTTTGATTGTTATTTGCTTCCGTATGCATGTTTTATTTTTATTGTTGGTTGATCATGTTTCTCAATTAAAATGTGGAAATACTTTACTATGTTGTTTGGCCTAGTCTTAACTCCAACCTAAAGGTATTTTTGCAAAAGATAAGTGTAAGGGGAAACCCCAAATATGTTTTCAAGAAACAAACCGATCATGATTCTCCACAATATTAAATGAACATGTATATTCGTATTTGTTAGAGTCAAATGCTTGTATTGAGTCATAATGAAGTTTTGCAGGATTTTCCAGGAAGTAGGACAAAGTTTTTCCAGAAATTTTCCAGAAACTTAACATAAGAATTTCCGCAGGTCCATTCTGACGGCGTCAGAGTATTACTCTTGACGGCGTCAGGAGTTAAAAATCAAGAAATTTTACCGGTTTTGTTTTTCTAACGGAGTCTTATGGTTTTTGTGAATTATTAAGTTTTATAATCTCTAGGAAATCTACAAACTTCATTCCACAAGCATTATATCTTATCTTGTTTTCTAGGATTTAGTAACTTATATAGGATGCCGCCGATTTTACGCGAGGTTGCCTTGTCTATTGTTGTCAGGATTTACAGGTTATTTTTGACAAGAAGATGATTTATATTCTGGAAGGGAAGCTTTGATTGTTCGTTTTCTTGGAAGAAGATTTAACCTGGCCAACCTAAAATCCATACCGAGCGAATCAGGGGAGTATTTGATTTCATTCTCTTTACTTTTTCACTTTTACATTCTTTACTTGAACATTGGGGACAATGTTCATCTTAAGTGTAAGGGGAGGGTAAAAAGATGATACCTTACATATGCAGTTTCGCTTGAGTTTGTTTTGTTTGATAGTAAATGTGTAATAAAACTACGAGAAATACTTGTTAGTGTAATTTTAGCGCCAAATTTAAAATTTTTTACAACATTTAGGAGTGAAACTTTAGCCATAGCAAGCGTCTCATGGATAGGAGATTGTATGACTAGCACATAACCGTATATTCAGAAAAATTTTCCACCCAAAAATGTGAGGTTCGCCTTTAGATTTGATAGGAAAAGCATTCATTATTAGTGCTTATGAGTGTACCGGTAGCATTTAGATTCTAGAACTTGCGTTAGTGATGCATCCCGAGACCGCTAGTGAGACTACATTCGTGTGGTAGGATTTACTGCATGATAAGAGGCATTAGGATCACCCTTGTGTTAAACCCGTATTATAATTACTTGACCATTTAAGTCATATTATTTGGCTAGTTAAGTCAACTAATTTTTCCCACACCCTAAGCGTTGTACTCATTTTTAGTACACGATACCCCTAGTACACCCCTCCGAGCCTATCTTTTCGTTTCTAACTTTAAGCATTTTACTTAACGGAAGAATTTGTTACACCCCACTTAAATGTACACCCAAATCGCCTTAGCCTTCCGTGTATGCGCTCATTTTTAGTGCATTATTGTTATTTGTTAAACCCTAAGTTAACTATCTAATTGATTACATGGTTGCTAAGTCGAGTCATATCCTTGTACATATTGTTTTGGGATGATTGGGACTCATGGGTAAGTACTTATTTTATGGAGTAATGGGGAAGAACATCATTTATTACCCCCATATGTACGTTAATCTTAAAAGTGCTCCAAGTGTTTTGATTTTCTTAATTCGAGTCATTAGAATAGTTTAATGTAAAGTATGTAAAGATTCAAGTGTAAGGGGAATGCTCATCCCCTATGATGTATTATTTCGGATGGTAGGGTAAGAGTGTATGCAAAAAAAAAAAAAAAAAAAAAAAAAAAAAAAGAAAAAAAAAATTGAAAAAATCAAGAAAAAGAAAAAAAAATATAAAAAAAAAAAAGAAAAAGAAAAAGAGAAAAAACATACGGACTACCATCCCCTTTTTATTCTATGTTCATTTTATATTTTTGTTATTTTTCATTTATTAGCTTAAGTCGAGTCTAGTCTTGGCTTAGCAACGCCATCTTGTACATGTAATTAACCAAGATTGTTAGCTCGCCACCAGTAAAACTTCCTTTATCCAACAAAACCGTGTAATTCATATCCCTATACCTAACGTTACAACCCTTTAAAAGACCTCTTTGATAGTTTATCCTAGGTGCTTACGCCATGTGGTGGAGGTTTGATCCTTTCCCAAGCCTATGGTAATCTATTTTGCTATGACAGGTAGTGAGAGATATCTTCCATTTCCATAATGTTATATTACTTTATTACACCCGAGAGATGTGAGTATCTAAACACTATTTGTGAGGTGCTTGTGTATGACCTCCGTGCTTGTCTATTGGTCTTTAGTGGAACGATTATTTGTTGTAATTACTTTTATATTAGTGTTAAATGACCCCTAACTTGTCTTTTGAGTAGAATAAAAGCTCATTTGCTTGAGGACAAGCAAATCTCAAGTGTAAGGGTATATGATGAGGCGAAAAATGATCCGTTTTTAGGGGGTCATTTAAGCCCGAATCCGACTTTATTTGATCAAATATTGCCCTAAATCGTTCCTTTTGTGATTTTAGGTGTTTGGAGAGTGAATTCTGGAAAAGAAGCCATTTTGGACGTTTTTGGAGCATAAAAGTGAAGAAAACGGCAAAGTATCAATTTTCCATGCTGAAGACACTAGGTGACGGCGTCAAGAGTTACACCCTGACGGCGTCAGACATCAAGAATAAAACACCGTAGTTGATGACGGCGTCAAAATCCATCATGACGGCGTCAAACTCCCAAGAATAAAATACCGTAGGTGGTGACGGCGTCACATAGGCCGTCATAAGTAGATCAAGGCCGTCCGAGGAAGTATTTGGCGGCGAGGTGACGGCGTCACATGCTTGTCTTGACGCCGTCAGCCCAGTTTTCCTATATATAGTTTTCTAGTTTTTACATTAAAAAGAGAGAAGTTTTGGTGAAACCCTAAAGACGAATTTGGTGCCTCTTTTACAGGTTTTTCAAGGGTTCCAAACCCTTGATACCTTGCATTGTAATTGAGATAAGTGTTCTTCTAATTCAATCAATATGTCTATGTGTTGGTTGTTTATCTCTTGTTCTTGTCTCAATTCAATTATGCTAGGCTATATCTCTCTTGTGTTTGCTTAGATCTAATGAAACCTAGATGTTGATTATGTGTTGATTACTTATTTATTCTTGTTCTTGGATGAATGATTTTATATGTTAGGCTTAATAAAACTGGCAGATCTCCAAATGGTAACATGCTTGAACGTCTTAAGAAACATGAACCGAGGCGTACTAGGTCTTTATTGGTTGAATTTAATGCATGAGCCACTGTTTACAATCCCTATAGTTGTGCTGGGTCATGGTGTAGGAGGAGATAAGAGCTCATAGAGTTGGGGAGTTATGTATGCCACCCCACGAATGGTATTAAGGAATACAATCCGTCATCCATACAAGTATAACAAGTAATTAACGTGTAAAAGATATCTAGGGAGTAGTGAAGTCTAAGTAAACACAATTTCTCCAATTACTGCTCACAACCTTAGTATAATTAGTTTGTTTTCATTTTCAGTATTTTATTTTGATTATATCTTAGCTTTGGGTTAGTTGAATAGCAACTAATTCCGCCCACTCCTTCAAAAACCGAGATTTTACTTGCTTTCATAAAAATATAAAAATACAAAAATAATCATCCCTCACCTTTAGAACTATTAATTAGGTTTTCTAATCCTAGCGACACTATTCCTAAGCTGAACGATCAATCCCCCGGTACTTGTCACTATACTATACTACAACAATCAGGTACACTGCTTGGTGGGGGTTGTAAGCTTCTCGAGATCCCTCGAGAGGTAAAGCAAGGTGCGATTCCCACGCATCAACCGAAAATACCATATCCACAAGCCCTAAGAAAAGAGAAAAGAAAGGAGCGAAATAAGAAGTTTATAGAGATGATCAAAGAAGTTAGAATTAACGTACCCCTCGTTGATGTTCTAGTTGGAATGCCCAATTATGGGAAATTTTTGAAAGAACTTCTTAATAATCGAAACAAGTTGGAACAAATTTCCACTACCGTTCTCAATGAAGAATGCTCTGCTTTCATTCAAAACAAAATTCCACCTAAAATTCCACAAGAAGTTGTTAAGAAGGAAATCATCAAACTTCTTGACGCAGGAATTATTTATCCTATCGCGGATAGCCCATGGATGAGTCTAGTTCATTGTGTTCCGAAGAAATGAGGAATGACTGTAGTGACCAACGAAAGTAATGAATTAGTTCCTACTAGAACTGTCGCTGGATGGCGAGTATGTATTGATTACAGAAAACTTAACAAAGCCACCAGGAAAGATCATTTTCCTCTACCGTTCATGGATCAGATGCTCGAAAGATTTGCAGGAAACAAATACTTTTGCTTCCTTGATGGTTTTTCGGGATATTTCCAAATTCCTATCGTTCCAGCCGATCAAGAGAAAACCACATTTACATGTCCTTTTGGAACCTACGCTTACCGGCGTATGCCCTTTGGTCTATGTAATGCACCTGCAACTTTTCAAAGGTGTATGATCACAATATTCCAAGACATGCTTGAGACATCTATGGAAGTTCTGGTGGATGACTTTTCAGTTTTTGGTGATTCTTTTGAAACTTGTCTTTCCAATCTCGATAAAATGCTTGAGAGATGTGAAGCTGCACATCTAGTTCTTAATTGGGAAAAATGTCATTTCATGGTAACTGAAGGAATTGTGTTAGGACACAAGATATCAAGTACAGGAATGGAAGTAGACAAAGCTAAAATAGATGTTATCACCAAATTACCACCACCAACTAACGTTAAAGCCGTTAGAAGTTTTCTAGGACATGCCGGTTTTTACTGCCGATTTATCAAAGATTTTTCAAAAATATCACGTCCTATGACTAAACTTTTAGAAAAGGATTCTGTATTTGATTTCAATGCTGACTGCATTAAAGCTTTTGAAACATTGAAAAGTCAATTGACTAGTGCCCCAATTGTGGTTGCACCTAATTGGTCACTACCATTTGAACTCATGTGTGATGCAAGCGATTTCGCTGTTGGAACTGTTTTAGGACAACGTGAAGGAAAACATTTTCGTCCTATATACTTCGCTAGTAAAACACTCAACAATGCTCAACAAAACTATACGGTTACGGAAAAGGAATTATTAGCCGTAGTTTTTGCATTCGACAAATTCAGATCTTATCTCATGCTTTCAAAAACGATAGTTTTTACAGATCGCGTCTTATCAGATGGATTTTACTACTGCAAGAATTTGAAATCGAAATAAAAGACAAGAAAGGAGCAGAAAATCTTGCAGCTGATCATTTGTCACGTCTCGAGAATCCGAATTTGCAAGAATTAAAAGAAAATGAAATTAACGATTATTTTCCAGATGAAACTCTCATGACGATAGATAAAGATGATGATGAGGAAGTACCATGGTTTGCAGATTACGCAAATTATCTTGCAGGAGATATTCTTAAAAAAGGGATGAGTCACTACCGACGTAGTAAGTTCTTTTCAGAACTAAACCACTATTATTGGGAGAAACCTTACCTTTTTAAAATGTGCAAGGATGGAATGATACGAAGATGTGTTTTGGGTGCCGAAACAAGAAAAATTCTTGATGAATGTCATCATGGCTCAACTGGGGGACATTATGGTCCTTCCACTACAGCTAAAAAAGTTTATGATGTTGGATTCTATTGGCATACAATTTTCAAAGAAGCATATACTCTCGTTCAAAACTGCGATGCGTGTCAAAAATTGTCACACCCCCAAAATACCTGAATGGCAGCTGAATGGAATACCTGGGGGTAACTGTCATAGCACCACATTTACAGTTACATTGAACGACCTAAAGTGTCGTTTGGAAAAATACATCGTTTGATCATTAAAACATTCAGAGTTTACAAAACATAGGTCCCAAAAAGGTGTTGCAAGTTTATGAAAAACAAGTTCCATCCAGATCAAACGTTTCATAAGTGCAGGAAATATATATATGTGAGACGCGTCGACTCCGCGACTCCATGAAGGTCCAAATGCATGCAAGCAGGAGCTACCTTAATAACCTGAAAATACATTGCTAAACCGTCAACACGAATGTTGGTGAATTCCATAGGTTTGTTAGTTAAATCGTATGTACATTGGCCACAAGTATAAAGTAAACCGACAAAATGTCAAAAGTAATACATTGGCTCTTAAGCTCATGACCCCGAAGCTAGACGTTACTTGGCCCCAAATGAGTGTTTACCAGACACTCTAAATAGATTAGACAAGAAATGCATCAGTTTTCCCGTTGGAGCAACCCAAACACGGATGGAGGAGTCACCCTCAATAGATCTATTCACTCACTCTCCCTTGTAGATTAATTAACGGTCCATGATAATAAAGGGGACTTGTCATGACGTGGTAATAAGGCAACTTAAGCAATGTAAGTAATTTAATACTTTGGCATGTACAAAAATACGTGATGCAATGTATTCTCCCCTGTAGGATTTGAAATCAAAATATTGAATTAAAACGTGGCTATGAAAACTCACCTGAAGTGATAGTACAATGTGATGAAATGATCGGGACAACAAGGCGCGAACACTAGGCGCGAACTAATATAAGTAATAATGATCTACTTTAGATCATGAAATGATGTAATGAATATTCATGCAGATCATACCTATACCACTCATAACTTGAAAATACTTGTTATTGTGAAAGTAGGTAATTTCCATACATAGGAAAAATAAGTCCAACTAGACTTATAGAAACTTGTCGTAATATATCGTATATAAAATGTTAGTGTTATATTCATCGCCTTAAAAACCTTGAAATAACGTCTAGTAGTCGCATAAATAAGCCTTGGGTCGTACGTACTTCACTAGTTAAGAATATAGCTCTTGAACAAGAAATCTAGAAAGTATAGTATTTAGTACGTAGTTATATTATTTCTATTAGTGACTATAATTATATATATAGTTTTGACGATTTTAAAATGTGTATAACTTTGTCATTTTAAGTTCATTTTCCTTGTTATTTATATCCACGGATTCGTCTTAACATGTGTTAATATATTTTTGATAGTTCGGCTCCTCTAGGTTATGTCTAACGCCTCTCTTTGTCCGTCGAAAATCGTCCAACAGCACGTTATATTTTCAGAAAATAGTTTTCGTCGTTAAACTTGCAAAAATCATATCTCATTCGTTATAAGCTCGTTTTAATCCGTTCTTTCGCCCACGCCTTCGTTTTTGAATGTATTTTCTAAATATTTGGTCAAAATTTTCCCACCATCTACTGGTTTTCCCATGTTTTCAAAATAAGGACAGTAGGTATATATATAGTTTCAAAAATCATTTCTAGGGTTCAAATCTAGTTTCAACTTCAACCAAACCACTTTCAATCACCACAAATCTAGTCAAATCTTACCATACACCTTCTTAGAGTGTCATGGGTTCCTAAGAATCATAAATCAAGTGGATCTAACAAGGATCTAACTATAATCTATTTCTAGGGCCCAAAAGTTAGATATGTATAAAATGGAGTGGTATAAATAACATATGCATGTAAATCTTGTATATATATCATATGAATCTTGTAAAAACTTGGTAAAATTATAAAGATGAGTTTCATACACTTACTTCAAAGATAGATGGGTTTATGATGGTGAAAAGTTAGGAAATCCTTGAGTTTGTATTGCAAAACCCTTAAAGGAACCTTAGATGATCTTGTATCTATATTTTTCTTGAAAAATTGATGATGATGGATTCTTGGTTGGTTCTTGGCCGAGCACACAAGAGGAGAGAAAGAAGAAAATGGTTTACTTGATTAGATCTTGAAAAATGAGGTGAAAATGTATAGTTTTTGTTATATATATTATATTAGACAAGGATTGGACAAGCATTAAAGAGTTTGTAACAATTTCAAAGAGTGTAAGAAATTAGCATGGAGGGGGGGGGGGGGGGGGGGGGGGCGCGACATTTTATGAAAAAGGGAAGAAAACATGTAGCTAGTGTAAGATAGTTGGTATAATTCTTGTATTATTATGTATATATTTATAGTTTTAGGAAATACCGGGTACCGAGTTAACTAAAAATAAATTTTAACGGTGTTAACCGGGACATAATAAAGTCGTAAAAATTGTAAAAATATGTTGTGTATAAATATTGAGTGTTTGGATGATTATTGTTTAGTTTTTACGAAAACCGTCGTAATTAAATTAGGCGTACGATATAAATTAAATAAATTCCCAAAATACCGGGTAAATTAATATTATAATTTTTATATCATTAAAATGAATATAAAAATATATTAGGATCACCGGACGTGTTAGTCACATTATTGGTCGCGTGTTAACGTTTATTTAAAAATAAACATACGTAAAAAGTCAAATATATCAAAAGTATTAATTTGAATACCCTATGAGTGGAATAGTATGCAAATGTCATTATGATGATATGTAAGCTATTTCTAGACCGTATGAAGTGTCCCTAATGATGATTTCATGAATTCACAACTTAACCTAACTGGTTACGCGAATTTAATTACCCGTAAACTAAATTTACGATGAAATGAATAATGTACATGAATAGTGGTTTCTCTTCGGAAATAAATAGTGTCATGTGAATAGTAAATTTTCTAAACGCTTCTCGGAATCTCAAACTGACACAAAAAATGATGAATAATGATCGGTAAATAGTAACTAATGAATAGTAACTTTCCGAGATGAATAATGAAATTTCGACATCTGAACATGGACCTGAAATTACGAATTGTGACAGTCTTCCCCTCTAAAAGGAACATCGTCCCGAAGTTCAGTTTTGGTTGGTCTCCGAAGTATATTTGGTAAAAAGATGTGGTTACTTGAGTTGCATTTGGTCTCCCCGTTCCCAAGTAAATTCGGGACCTCTTCGAGAATTTTAGCGAACTTTCACGATAGGAATTTGACTTTGCTTCAACCGTTCGACCTCACGGTCCATGATTTCTACTGGTTCTTCTACCAGATTTAGGTTTGTCATTGGGTTCGATTACTTCCAATGGAATCATGAGTCACTAATCTGAAAGTCATTTCTCGGGGTTTGAAATTTTGAAACATGTTTGTGACATCTTGCTACTTTCCAACAAGGCTCAAGTCTGAGGGTTACTGGCCTTCTTTGTCTGAAATATTAAATGGTCCAGTGTACACCGAGTTTAACTTCCCGGATTTTTCTGAATGGTATCATACCTTTCCTAGGCAGAACTTTTATCGTGACCCTACCACCAACTTGAAATTCTAAGGGTTTACAACTTATCGACTTGTAACTGATTCTTGATTTGCAGGAAATTCCTGGTTATTTCATGAGTGCTTACAAAAATAGTGAGTTTGGCTTTTTCTGCGTTCGGTCCGTCAGTAGATGGTCATCGCTTCTTGAGGTTTACAATGTGATATTGGTAATATATGTTGCTAAACTCTGCCAGAATTCAAATTTGTATGTTAGCTGGTCGATTCTAAAATGAATCATAAATGGTCCAATATACTAGAGGTCCAATCCCTCGTGTTACCAAAATTGTATCATGCCTCTCCAAGGCAAAGCTTTCAACTTAGTTCGTTCTTCCACTTGAATCTAGTTGGTTTGCTGTTCAGGGATACCCAATCCGTATGATGTGCGTCATGCACCAACCTAACTTCTACCAGTTTCACGTTGCTTGTAACTAGTTCTTGACTTGTGAAATTTCCTTTGTTGTTCCATAGTTTAGTTCTAGACCAGTGAATTTAACTTTCCGATTTCGGTCTGTAAATGGGTAATTGGTTCTTCGACCATGGAGTGCCCTACATGGTGCAGTCTCTACGCTCGTGCGATAACTATCATTGCGACCGAATCTGATTTATGATAAATGGTTAGTCCAACCATTTCTATAGTCAATCGCTCACTCTCTGAGCATACCTTTCCTATGTTTGAATTGTCCCCTCGATCTGACCATTGGTCTGAGGATGATAGACGGTGTTTACATCCAGATGGGGTTTTAAAGGAAATCTTAAAATGACTGCTAGAAGTCTGAGGTGATTCGATCACCTTTATCAGGAATAATTGAAACGGGTACAATGAATCTGGTGACTAATTCTACAATGTTATGCCTTTCGAAAAGGACATTATACGAAGAAGATAGAATATGGGTAATAATTTTGATTCCTTGTGTTTTGGTCTAATAGATGCTACAACCTATGTCTTTCTTTGCCTATTGTGTTTGGTCTCCCTCACTGACGTGTGTAATTGTTGTATGGTGTCCCTCCTAATTTTCTTCATCACGTATTCCAATATTCTTTATTGTAAATCGCAAAACCCTAAATGCATAAGCGATCTTGTAAGGTGATTAGTTTTCAAAATTTATCTCGTGATTGTGGGTTTTGGTAGAAATATTTTTCCGAATAAACTAATTTAGAAAATAAATGGGTTACTAAGTAATCTCTTTCTTGATGATTCCAAAATTCAGTAGTTATAAAAATGTGAAACCGTCTTCAAAATATAGTGAATAGGACTGTTTACCAAAGTTTGATGTTTATTTATTTCTCATTGTACAATGGTTTTGCAAAATATTGACCAAAAAAGATCGTATTTGTTCAAAATAGGCAATTCAAAAATTATTTTCTACGAGGTATGTGATTTGTATAAACGCAATTTTTAAATCAACTTCATTTAAAAGTGAAAACACTAACAAGGATAAAATAGTAGGATAGGTAATGTTCGCATAAATGCATAGATGTCTAACGTTTAGTTCCTGATATTAGAAAATGCCTATTGGCAATTTTTCGACAAAACTACAAGCCTAGGTATTCAACCAACTTAAGTCCTGAAATGGTTTATCGGTGAAGTTGTCATCACGTTGGCCAAATGGAAGTGTCAATTGATACTATGTCGGTGAATGTCTATTTCATTTCCACATGAAGCTGGGGAGATATGCTTGGGCCTGATGCCTCTCTTGATGTATAGGTGAGGTTATCTAGAATTTCTTGAGGACACAACGCTTTAGGGGAATCTATATCGATATCCATAATTCAAATCAATCATTCTTTGCGTAAACTCACTGCAGGGAAGTTTGCGTTTAGATGAGGCCATGTTTAAATGAATTGCTTTACAGTTTCAATTAGGTGCTTGGTTTATTTCTATAGTGTTGTTTAGCGTACCTTCACAATGTGTTCGATCCTGTAGCTCAGTCTTGCTAGTACCTTTGAATGATAAAATTAGGCAACTAGGTCAGAAATGGTGATTCGGATGGTATCGTGGTATCTTAGGATTGTTGTTGGATTATGAATTTTCTTAGTCTAGGTTTAGTAGTTCCGTAATCCTTTTATTGTTTTTCTTGTATCGGGGAATCCTCCTAGTACTTGATAGGGAAAGTCTCTCCTAAAGAAGTCAATGGAAAGTCCAACTTAATGGCTAAGTGAGTGACAGGTGAGGTAAGTATCCAAGGGAAAGTTTGTCAGAAAGAGACATTTATAAAAGAGTTTACTTGTTTAAAACGCTTTTACATGAAGATTGTTATTAGCAATACTAAAAAAAATAATTATTTACTTCATGGCATAATCCTTCCTGAAATATACATAGGTGATCAGGCTATGTATAATTGAGGACTAATGATGCGATGCTTGATTTAGTCAAAATAGTATTACTTTTCTCAAAAGTTTTAGATGGTGTTCAACGCATTGTTATTAAAAATGGTATCCTGATATTTCCTTTCAAGGTAACATGAAAATTATTTCGCGTAATAATATTAAATACTTGGTGTAGTGACAGAAAATCAATTTATAAAGTGGTAACAAAATAGCATGCTTTAGAAATTTTGTAGAACAATTTCCCCCTAGGGTAGTAAAATAGCTTGAAACAAAATTCGTTGAATGGTGTATTGGATACGTAGGTGAATCTTATGGAATGGTAATAGTCTACTAATCCACTTATTTAAAGAATGTAAATATCTTAGTTCATAACACGGCAGTGGTTTATGATTATGAAGTGGTCGAGAATATGGTAGTGATATTGAGAGCGTGAAGGATGAACGGGTCGTTAAGGCATCTATAGTCTACTGAAGATGATAGTCTATGTGTCAAAGGATATAGGGCAGAAATTGGTGCCAATGATTTGAAGTATGTGAGAATTTATACTAGGTAAAGCTCGTAGGTTCAAATGCTTAATCCCTCTAGGCATGACTAAAAATGTATAAAGAATGGAAATTGTTGTACGGGTGATCTGAGTCAAGTAGGTACCACATCGAATGATGTGTGATTTTCCATGAATGCAAGCTAAATGCCTTATGGTCAGGTGAAACTTCTCGATGTCCTTTCATGAAAATGAGGTCTTGTCCCAATGTGACTAAGCTATATCGATCTCCGAAAAGAATATAAATTTTGTTGAGTAATTGTACCTTGATCTTTTAATCCAGCGAACTTATACTAGCGTGAGGTTCTTATAATATGGAATGAGCGAAAAGTTGTAATTTGAAGTAGTGGTGTTAAGGAATGATGTATCAATATTGGCAATCTCTGGTAGAGGGGTTTCTTTCGCATCTAAGGTCAAATATTAAGTAGGTATAGTGGTTGCTTTCGAGATTCGTTCGTGAGTTATGCATGTTCCTTCTTGGAGATATGGTTTCTAAAATTAACAACATTTATTTGAGTGAAACACTATGAAAATTTGATCATAAATGTATTTTGGAGTGACTTTATTTGAAGTTTGTAATGAATATAGTTATGTAAAAGATGTGACTACAAAATATTTTGTACCTTGATAAAAAAAAACAATACCTCATATATATATGTCTTTGGAAAAAGGGAATTCAAGAAGATTGTTGCTTAAACAAAAATGAGTTTTTAATCCAACAATTGAAAATCAATAATTTATCAGACTTCATAAGGTTTGCAAGAAATCTTTTTGTTTGTACAAGAATTTAATTAGATTTTTACTTACTTGAATTGTTATTATCTCCGAAACACGAAAACTAGGGTACTCACTTTTCTCTTGGTCAAGATGACCAATTAATTGTAAAGACACCTTCGTCTTTATAAATCTTATTGTCTTACTCGCATCTTCCTAAAGTTGTAATTATATGTCAAATCTACTAATGTGACCACATTGGTCGGTGGAGTGTTGCTAGAGCGACTAATGATGTAATTATCGACTTAGAATGTGGTGTAATCAAACTTGATAATGAAGGAAGAGTTGTGATGAGTTCCATTTTGATGGTATAATACCGTTCAAAGCATCTTGTTGGTTTATTGTATTATGGAGGTATGAGTCGATCATATCTAAGATAATATAGAGTCCTTGTGATAGATGCCACCCTGGGCGATTGGTTGCAATTCTTATTGCGTTTGTGAGGCTTGTGGTATTATTCAGAGTGTATCGTCCAAACACTCGTGGGTAATCTCAAATAATTAGAGATCATTGTCTAACGATGAAGAGTAGTAGGTTGTCAAGCAGTAGAGGCTCTCAAACTCTCACCAACCTCAAACCCATAAGGTGGTGTAACATGTGGTATGTCAAATAGTGGTTGCTTCTTAAGCGGCCTATCATATATGGGTGTAGAGTCTCTGAGATGTGATGGTGATAATAGTAAATGGAATGCTACCCTCTTTCACGCTATTTCGTGACATCTAAGAGGTAAAACTGAAGTACGCCCTATGGGACGACCAATAGTGAAATAAGTAGCTGACAGTGGTGGTAGTACCTGAGTAGTAAGCGCCCTACTAGTGAAGGAAAGAAAACATACTATCTTCTTTGCAATAAGCATCCTAATATGTCCATTAAGATTAAGTCTGAATACTCTGCCAAACGGCAATCTAAGTATGGGCTGAATGATAGGAAAACTCTGTTCCTATTTCAAATCAATGGTGCTAATGGTGGTGTAAATGCAACTGGTGGTACAATGGTAGTGGAAGATGACAAGGCATCTTCAATGTCAGAATCCGACGAAAGGATAACAGGGTGGGTATCTGAAGACATGTCACTTGT
The DNA here is from genome assembly GCA_030686995.1 of Artemisia argyi. NCBI lineage: Eukaryota > Viridiplantae > Streptophyta > Magnoliopsida > Asterales > Asteraceae > Artemisia > Artemisia argyi. Next base: position 148,562 of record JARVZY010001897.1, on the reverse strand, counting down.
GAACCAGGTCAACATAATCATATATATATATGAGTATGGGTATAAATAACTCGCACAATGTGTGCATGAAACAACATGTATAATGAATATGCACCTATGATGAAATGATAAGATGCTATGATGATGTGGTTATAGTCTAGGGTCCATGATACATCCTAGTTCGCTATAACCTTAGCGCTGATGCCAATCTGTCACACCCCCAAAATACCTGAATGGCAGCGGAATGGAATACCTGGGGGTGACTGTCATAGCACCACAGTTACAGTTACATTGAACGACCTAAAGTGTCGTTTGGAAAAATACATCGTTTGATCATTAAAACATTCAGAGTTTACAAAACATAGGTCCCAAAAAGGTGTTGCATGTTTATGAAAAACAAGTTCCATACAGACCAAACGTTTCATAAGTGCAGGAAATATATATATGTGAGACGCGTCGACTCCGCGACTCCATGAAGGTCCAAATGCATGCAAGCAGGAGCTACCTTAATAACCTGAAAATACATTGCTAAACTGTCAACACGAATGTTGGTGAATTCCATAGGTTTGTAAGTTAAATCGTATGTACATTAGCCACAAGTATAAAGTAAACCGACAAAATGTCAAAAGTAATACATTGGCTCTTAAGCTCATGACCCCGAAGCTAGACGTTACTTGGCCCCAAATGAGTGTTTACCAGACACTCTAAATATATTAGACATGAAATGCATCCGTTTTCCCGTTGGAGCAACCCAAACACGGATGGAGGAGTCACCCTCAATAGATCTATTCACTCACTCTCGCTTGTAGATTAATTAACGGTCCATGATAATAAAGGGGACTTGTCATGATGTGGTAATAAGGCAACTTAAGCAATGTAAGTAATTTAATACTTTGGCATGTACAAAAATAAGTGATGCAATGTATTCTCCCCCGTGAGATTTGAAATCAAAATATTGAATTAAAACGGGGCTATGAAAACTCGCCTGAAGTGATAGTACAATGTGATGAAATGATCGGGACAACAAGGCGCGAACACTAGCCGCAACCTAATATAAGTAATAATGATCTACTTTTGATCATTAAATGATGCAATGAATATTCATGCACATGATACCTATACCACTCGTAACTTGAAAATACTTGTTATTGTGAAAGTAGATAATTTCCATACTTAGGAAAAATAAGTCCAGCTAGACTTATAGAAACTTGTCATAATATATTGTATATAAAATGTTAGTGTTATATTCATCGCCTTAAAAACCTTGAAATAACGTCTAGTAGTCTCATAAATAAGCCTTGGGTCGTACGTACTTCACTAGTTCAGAATATAGCTCTTGAACAAGAAATCTAGAAAATATAGTATTTAGTACGTAGTTATATTATTTCTATTAGTGACGATAATTATATATATAGTTTTGACGCTTTTAAAACGTGTATAACTTTGTCGTTTTAAGTTCATTTTCCTTGTTCTTTATATCCACGGATTCGTCTTAACATGTGTTAATATATTTTTGATAGTTCGGCTCCTCTAGGTTATGTCTAACGCCTCTCTTTGTCCGTCGAAAATCGTCCAACAGCACGTTATATTTTCAGAAAATAGTTTTCGTCGTTCAACTTGCAAAAATCATATCTCCTTCGTTATAAGCTCGTTTTAATCCGTTCTTTCGCCCACGCCTTCGTTTTTGAATTTATTTTCTAAATCTTTGGTCAAAAATTTCCCACCATCTACTGGTTTTCCCTCGTTTTCAAAATAAGGACAGTAGGTATATATATAGTTTCAAAAATCATTTCTAGGGTTCAAATCTAGTTTCAACTTCAACCAAACCACTTTCAATCACCACAAATCTAGTCAAATCTTACCATACACCTTCTTAGAGTATCATGGGTTCCTAAGAATCATAAATCAAGTGGATCTAACAAGGATCTAACTATAATCTATTTCTTGTATTGTAAAACACTTAAAGGAACCTTAGATGATCTTGTTTCTATATTTTTCTTGAAAAATTGATGATGATGGCTTCTTGGCCGAGCACACAAGAGGAGAGAAAGAAGAAAATGGTTTACTTGATTAGATCTTGAAAAATGAGGTGAAAATGTATAGTTTTTGTTATATATATTATATTAGACAAGGATTGGACAAGCATTAAAGAGTTTGTAACAATTTCAAAGAGTGTAAGAAATTAGCATGGAGGGGGGGGGGGGGGGGGGGGGGGGCGCGACATTTTATGAAAAAGGGAAGAAAACATGTAGCTAGTGTAAGATAGTTGGTATAATTCTTGTATTATTATGTATATATTTATAGTTTTAGGGAATTCCGGGTACCGAGTTAGCTAAAAATAAATTTTAACGGAGTTAACTGGGACATAATAAAGTCGTAAAAATTGTAAAAATATGTTGAGTATAAATATTGAGTGTTTGGATGATTATGGTTTAGTTTTTACGAAAACCGTCGTAATTAAATTAGGCGTACGATATAAATTAAATAAATTCCCAAAATACCGGGTAAATTAATATTATAATTTTTATATCATTAAAATGAATATAAAAATATATTAGAATCACTGGATGTGTTAGTCACATTATTGGTCGCGTGTTAACGTTTATTTAAAAATAAACATACGTAAAAAGTCAAATATATCAAAAGTATTAATTTGAATACCCTACGAGTGGAATAGTATGCAAATGTCATTATGATGATATGTAAGCTATTTCTAGACCATATGAAGTGTCCCTACTGATGATTTCATGAATTCGCAGCTTAACCTAACCGGTTACGCGAATTTAATTACCCGTAAACTAAATTTACATGAATAGTGGTTTCTCTTCGGAAATAAATAGTGTCATGTGAATATTAAATTTTCTGAACACTTCTCGGAATCTCAAACTGACACCAAAAATGATGAATAGTAAAATGATGAATAATGATCGGTAAGTATTAACTGATGAATAGTAACTTTCCGAGATGAATAATGAAATTTCGACATCAGAACAAAGACCCGAAATTACGAATTGTGACAAAAATATGGTAACCTTTCTCGAAGAGACGAAATGCCTCAAAAGAGCATTCAAGTCTGCGAAATATTCTACATTTGGGGAATTGATTTTATGGGACCCTTCCCTAAATCACACAAATACGAATATATCCTCGTTGCAATCGATTATGTTTCCAAATGGGTTGAAGCTGAAGCTTTTCGCTCGCTATGGAATTCCTAAAGCTTTAATAAGTGATAGAGGATCCCATTTCTGTAATAAACAAATGGAGAAAGTAATGAAACGATATGGAGTTCATCATCGTTTTGCTACAGCTTATCATCCACAAACTAGTGGTCAAGTCGAAAATACCAATAGAGCTATAAAAACAATACTTGAAAAAATGGTTAAGGACAATCCTTCCGTTTGGTCAAGGAAATTAGACGACGCTCTATGGGCATTTCGTACGACATATAAGACACGAATTGGTACAACACCATACAGACTCTTGTATGGGAAAACATGTCATCTACCGTTCGAACTTGAGCACCGTGCTTACTGGGCGCTAAGAAGCTTTAATCCTGATCTAAAAATAGCTGGAGAAAAGAAATTTTTGCAATTGCATGAACTCGATGAGTTAAGACTTCAAGCTTATGAGAACTACCAGCTATACAAAGCAAGAACCAAAGCTTACCACGATAGAAAGCTGAGAATTCGAAAACAATTCAAAGCTGGAGATAAAGTTCTGCTCTTCAATATGAAATACAAGTTTAAAGCTCCGAAACTCAAGCCAAAATGGTTTGGACCATATGTAGTGAAACATGGATTTCCATCAGGTTATGTTGAACTTTATGACAAACAGGGTGGAAGTTTCATTGTAAATGGGCACCGAATTAAACTCTATTATGATAAAGAGCAATTAAAGGTAATTTCTAATGAAGAAATTCCATCCTAATTTGAATATGAAGCTATCACATTCATGGCTCTACACAAGGGAATGATCCCTTGGGCACACAATAATGGTTTTATCTATGATGCTCTTCCTAGAGCATGGGAAAAAATTACATTGGAAAACATAGATCAAACAGGGAAACGAATTGTGATAGGAAATGTGGTGTACATCCCTAAAAGGAAATATAACACTACAACTACATAATCTATTCGAAGTTTGAGTCCGGCTGAGGACTCGTTAATAAACTAGCGCTTCTCGGGAGGCAACCCGTGTGTTTATTTTTAATATATTTTTTTTACAGTGTCTACACCCCAAAGTTTTACCACTTGGTCAAACTTAAGTGTGGGGGTGTGCCACTAATTTGAATAAAATTGCAATGCTTTTTGTTTGTTTGTTTTTGTTTCTAATAATGCAGGTGTTGATTGCAAGAAACAGAAGATTGGAAAGAAACATAAAACCGGATATCATGGTTTATTTTCTCATTTTCCCTACTTTTATACTTTTAAGTTCGTTTATCACATTGAGGACAATGCTTAACTTAAGTGTGGGGGGTGAGTAGGTAAATAAGAAATTAAGTCTAATATCGAGTTAATTTTTAAATTTTGTTTGTCCTTATAATCTAGTTGTTTTTACACTTTTAGGATTAATTTATTAGAATAACTGGATCTATCCACTGGAAAAATTAGTAATTTTGAAAGAATTGAGATTGTTTCCGATTAATATTGCAATCCAATTTTGGATCGATAACATTTGCTAGCACACATTATAACCCTTTCCACTAAATTGTGAGGATTTTAGCCTGTTCATATCTAGCATACATCTTATATGCTCGAATCTTTTGTTATGAGTGTGCCGGTGATTTTATTTATTCTAGAACTTGTACTTGTAAATCATTATGAGACCGTTGTGAGATTACATTTTTGTAATATAAGTATACATACATGATAAGAGGCAACCTTAGGATTTTAACCAAATAGCCTTCCTTATTGATTTTTAGCTAGTCACATTAATTAGTTAATTTTCAATTTTTACCCCTTTTGTTAGCGTTCATCTTTAACACTAGATACCCTTAGTTACACCTTCTGAGCCTTTCCTTTTCTTTTGATTAAAACCATAAAAAAATACAAAAAGATTTTACACTTTTTAGCCTAGCCTTACCCATTAGTCAAGTCTTGGTGAGTTGTTAGCTTTATGAGGTATTATATTATGAATCATGAAGAAAGAAATGAGAAAGTGGAAATTTAGGAATCAGCGATTGAAGCAAGTAAAAGTATAGTCATCACAATATATATGATGACAAGTGTTTCCAAGTGTTATGAATTTCAGTTATTTGCAAAAAAAATTAAATAAATAAATAAAAAAAAAAAAAAAAAAAGTTGTTAGTTTGATATGTATAGTTTTATGTATAGCCAATGAAGCTATAAAATAAAGCATTGATCGCGAAAGCATGAAGTTCTCAAAGACTACGAGGTTATGATTCAAGGAAGAAAAGCTAATAACATTTGATCTATAGACTTGGACTAGTTTGTATAATCTTAATCATCACTTACCCTTCAATAATCCCATGTCTTATTCCTACCCTTAACCCTTTTTAGCCTAAACCCGAATAAAAGACCTCTTTGATATGTAGACTTGGTGCTTACGCCATTGCGGTGTAGTTTTGTTTCTTGTACAAGCCTATAGTAATAATTAGATCATGACTGAGTAATGAGTGTTATGAGTGAATTATATCTTATTCTTCTTTCATGAGGTGTTTTAGAAGTGTTAATCAAGCAAGAAAATTGTTGGGTATTGTCAAACATCTCAAAATTTCAATTATAAAAGCTTAATAAGGATGATCTAACTTATACTTGTATAAGGAGGATTCTCATCACAATTTTTAGAAATCACTTCCGGTTACCATGTGGATATTTAGTTTTCTTCTAGATTTGCTTGAGGACAAGCAAATTTAAGTGTGGGGGATTTGATAACGCTCAAAGTTAACATGTTTTTATAAGCGTTATTAGTGTTTTTGTGTATGTTATTTGGTTGTTTTTATATGCTTTTTCCACTAAATCGTATCAAAGTATGTTTTTGTAGCATATGTAGCCAAATGTAGGAAAAATGGATAAAAAGTGAAGAAAATGAAGTATATGCGATTACACGAAGATTCCCAAGTTCAAAAGTCCAATCTGTGACGCATTTCATAAGGAGAACCTAAGTTTTGTCATCTCAAAGTTCCAAGTTCAAAGTTAATCAAGTTTGGATAGTGCATAAAGAACTACACAACGAAAAGTCAAAGTCCAAAGCAACCAGAACCTACCATCCGATCGGTTGGAGTACAACCGATCGGATAGCGACAATTACCACATCCATCCGATCGGTACCAACCCGCATCCGATCGGATGGACATCTCTGCCTGTTTATACCAACTTCTTGTGCATGAATCTTGGTCTTTTGTCCCATTGTTCTAGGCCCTTCTTAGTTTCTTCTTGTCCAAGCTCCAGCATTTATGTCCCTATTCATTACTAGGAGTATTTGACAAACCTAAAAGGACCCCAAGAGTACATAATTCAAGAGATCATTTACTCTCATTACTACTCTCAATTATTATCATCATCTAGCTCTCAAAGAAGGAAAATTCGTGCCCAAAGAACCAGGAACTTTGGAGGACCAAGGAAGCAACATTTGGAGGCCAAAAATCTCAAGAAATCATCACCAATACTTAGGTTATCAATACCTTGTCATTTGTTATCAATTCCAAAGCATTGTAAGACTTAAAACCATGGATTCTAATGTTAAATATTCTGAGTTTATTTGCATGTTTGCTATGAGTGGCTAGTAGTCTTTTTACACTTTTTTGATGATGTTTTATGCTTAGTGATAGTTATGATTGTGATAACATGTTTTAATTCAATTTCAAGTCAATCCTAAGTACCAATTGTACTTTAAGTTTCATAGTGACATTTGTTGAGCCAAGGTTAACTAATTGATAATAGTTTCAAGGGTCGAAAGATTTGTTATTATTTAACTAGTTATAATCATTTGTCTATGAATGATTGTTTTTCACCATAATTATTCTTGACTAAACAAAGAAACAAGGAGCATGATTGTAATGAGAATGCTTTTATAACATCAAATCAGATTGTTTGTAAACCTTTAGTTGGACGAAAGTTTAGATGTTTATAAACAATTGTAACCTTTTTGTCTATGAATGGGTTACCTTTTGTAATGACAATTTCCTAAGAGTATTTGATTTGTAATAAGAGTTTGTTCTTGTGTTTAAGATATTCAATATACCTTATGAACCTTGGATGGATCTTGAATTGATTGGTTTACACCTAAAGCTTGTTTTTATGAACTAAAATCTTGACGAAGGTTTAACTTGTAGAAACAATAGATTAGACCACCATCTAATTATCACAACCAACATGTTATCAAAAGTTATCACAATCATGTGTGTCATTAAGTAGAAAATTAGTCTAAACAAGTGTAGTTTTTAAATTATTGAATTTGCTTATTATCTTATTTGCGTACATTAGATATTTACTTTTAGACTTATATTTTGATTCACTCACAAATCCCTGCGAACGATCCCGACTTACCATCATATCTTGCTATAACGGACGAGTACACTTGCTCTTATGTGTCGTTTCTAGATTTGGTAATTCACCCTTATAAATTTAAAACTTGCACTAACTAAATGCACATCAATGATATTCCCATATCATTAATCGACAATGGACAATTTAGAATAATAATTTATTCATGGATTTAAACATGCAAATATAGGATATATTATTAAGACAATGAATAAATAAACATGAACAGTATTATATTTCATTAAAATAATAATTGTACATTACATCCCTTATCCAAATACTAATCACAAATGGGCATGAAACTTTCAGCTAATCTAAGTCCTACACCTTCAGCATGCTTGTAAAGCTTGGTGCCGGGTAGAGGCTTTGTTGACTGATCTGCTAAGTTTTCATCTGTGTGAACTTTGAGCATTTCGATTGCACCTATTTCGACTTGTTCTCGAACATAGTGATGCTTAATCGGGAAATGTCTGGTGCCTCTCATGATTCCAGGCTCATTGGAAAATGTAATTGCAGCTGAGTTGTCACAATACATTTTTATAGGTCGTCGAATCGAAGGCATAACCCCAAGCCCTGAAACAAACTTCCTAATCCAAACAGCTTCCATTGTAGCTTCTGAAGCAGCTATATACTCACTTTTTGTAGCAGACATTGCTAGTACACTCTGTTTTCTGCTCCTCCAATCCACTGCTCCTCCATTGATGACAAAGACATAACCCGTCTGAGACTTCGTATCATCCTTATCACCTTTCCAAGAAGCATCACAGTAACCTGTAACATCAAGTTCTGCAGATGGAGTACCCCCCATAAACTAAGAACATCTCTTTAGTAGCCCTAAGGTACTTAAGAATATTCTTAACAGCAGTCCAGTGAGCTTCACCTGGATTCTGCTGATATCGACTGGTTAAATTCTGAGCAAATGCCACATCAGGCCTTGTACTTTTTACCGCATACATAATAGATCCCACAGCCGAAGCATAAGGGACTCTCTTCATGCGTTGCACCTCTGCAGGTGTTGAAGCACAAACTTTGCTACTCAAGCCATGTTGTTCTTGCATTGACAAATATCCCTTCTTGGAATTTTGCATATTGAATCTCTTCAATATTTTATCAATGTAAGCACTTTGGCTTAATCCAATTAATCGATGAGATCTATCTCTATATATCTTGATTCCCAGAATAAATGCAGCTTCCCCTAAATCTTTCATTGAAAAACACTTTCCAAGATATACCTTAACCTTTTGCAAACTTGGAATGTCGTTTCCCATGATCAATACGTCATCAACATATAAAATAAGGAAAATTACATTACTCCCACTAGCTTTGTGATATACACATGACTCATCACGATTTTGAGTGAATCCATACTTTTTAATCTCACTGTCAAATCTCTTATTCCATTGTCGTGATGCTTGCTTCAATCCATAAATGGATCTTTGAAGTTTGCATACACGATTTGGGAATTCTGGATTCACAAACCCCTCAGGCTGCGCCATATAGATGTCTTCATCTAGGCGACCATTTAAGAAGGCGGTTTTGACATCTATTTGCCAAATCTCATAGTAAGCGGCTATAGCTATAAGAATCCTAATAGCCCTAATGTCAGCTACAGGAGAAAATGTCTCCTCATAGTCAACACCAAAAGTTTGAGTATAGCCTTTAGCTATCAAACGGGCCTTATAGGTGTGTACAATGCCATCCATATCAGTCTTTTTCTTGTAGAGCCATTTACTCCTAACTAACTTGGAACCTGGAGGTAGGTATACTTCTTCCCAGACTTCATTGTCTTTCATGGATTGCATTTCCCCATTCATAGCAACCTGCCATTTTTCCTTTTCAGGACCATTTATGGCAGCCTTGTAACTTGTAGGTTCATCAAGATCCACTAGAAAGTTATCATCACACTCTACATTAAGACATAGACGTGTAGGAGTTTTCACAGGTCTAGTTGCCCTATGAATGGGAACCACTTCAACTTCAGGTAGAGGACCTAAACTTTCAGGTTCCATAGGAAGTTGGCTAGTGTTTTCAGAAGGTGCTACATCTTCATGATCGTCTTCCAGATCATATACTCTCCCACTGAATTCTTGAGATATGAGCTCCTTGTCCAAGAAGTCTCCATACCTTGCAACAAAAACTTTGTTTTCAGGTGGGTAATAAAAGTAGTAACCCATATTTTCCCTAGGGTATCCTACAAAGATGCACTTCACATATCTTTGTTGGAGTTTGTCTGCTGAGTCACGTTTATCATACGCCTCACAACCCCAGACCTTTAGATAAGACAAGTTAGGAGCTTTTCCAATCCATAACTCATATGGTGTCTTATCAACCATCTTTGTTGGAACCATTTTAAGAATGTGAACCGCAGATTCTAAGGCATAATCCCAAAACGAAAAAGGAAGAGTTGTTAGATTAAACATAGATCGTATCATGTCTAATTGCAATGTACGATTCCTTCTCTCATATACACCATTTTGTTGTGGAGTATATGGAGAAGTAAGGTGCTTGACAATTCCCTCCTTAGCTAAGTAATCTATGAACTCCTGACTCAGGTATTCACCACCTCTATCGGATCGAAGAGCTTTAATCTTCTTTCCAAGTTGCAACTCTACTTCTGCTTTAAACACTTTGAATGTTTCAAACACCTCATGTTTATGTTTAAGTAAATAAACATAACCATAACGGCTGTAATCATCCGTAAATGTTAAGAAGTAGCTACTACCTCTCCTTGACACATGTCTAAGTGGTCCACACACATCTGTGTGAATAAGACCAAGTAGATCATTAGCCCTTTCAATCCTATTTTTAAAGGGTTTCTTTGTCATCTACCCAGCAATGCAATATTCGCATTTATCAAATGATTCATCATTGATCTTATCTAAAAGACCATCATGTTGCAGCTTTTCTATGCGAGCCTTGCCAATGTGAGCAAGTCGACAATACCAAAGATAAGACGAATCCAAACCTTTCTTGATTCTCTTATTAATGATGCTATACATTGAATTATTTTGAACAAAAGCATTATCATTATCATTCATATCAATTTCAAAGACACCATTCACAGCAATAGCATTAAAATAAAAAACACCATTTAAAGAAACTGAAATTCGATTGCTAGAAATAGTATGCTCAAAACCAAGGTTCAACAAACATGAAAATGAAATTACACCTCTAACAATTGACGGTGCGTAATGACAATTATTTAAAGATACTCCTATAGCTTCAACTTCTGCATGTGCTCTGTTACCAACATGCAAGAATTGTTGTCCATAGGCCAGCTTTCTCTCAACTCTAAACCCTTGCAAGGTATTGCAAATATGAATGCCACATCCCGTATCATATACCCATGAATTCAATTTAGGAGTAAAAGTGAATAATTCAATCATAAAGAACGCACCTGATGAACTAGGGTTACCAGCTTCATTACCCTGCTTCTTCTGTCGCAAGTCATGAATGTAGAGAGGACAATTGCGCTTCCAATGGACCTTTTCATGACAGTGGTGACAAGCCTTATCCTTCTTGTTTGGAGGATTCACCTTGTTCTACTTAGGCTGATGCTGCTTCATCTTGGGTTGTGGTTGATAGGCCATGACCTGCTTTCCTTTATCACCTTTCCCTTTGCCTTTGTTCACATGCGATTTCTTCTGGATTCTCCCCCCATGAATCGCCAATACTTGTGAGGTAGGAGCCTTGACCTTGGCTGGTAGACTTTTCTCATAATCAACAAGCAATGCGAGTAATTCTGAGACTGTCTTCCCCGAGCAGTGCTGTCACAACTCGTAATTTCATGTCCTGTTTCAAACGTCGAAATTCCAATTTTTATCTCGGAAAGTTACTATTCATTTTTACTATTCACAAAACACTATTCATGTCTAAAATTTTTATTTCATATTCTCATAAGTTAAACTATTTTAACGGTAATCCGAGAGTTTGGCGCTCGTCGGATCATTTCTGCAAAAATCACGAAGCCGTGTCTGAGATTTACATTCAGGTTTAAACGTCCTTCCGGCACCCCGATATGTCCATAAAACAATATAAACAACAAAAATATGATTTTCTTTCATTTTACGACAATTCTAAAAGTTTTGGAATATTACGTTTTTCAGTTCAGCGTTTTACGCTAATTACGCGTTTTTAACCCGCGTTTCCAGTTTTAACAGCGTTTAAGCAACCCGATGGAACTTACCATTCATTTTATATTTTATTATGGAGTATTTTGACAAGTTTAGTCATTCTTTCAAGTTTCATATTTTTACGATACCCGAATTTACGTTTCGCGATTTAAAACTTTACGTTTAGCGATTAACGGAACTAAAACCGACTCCGTGAACCAGATAACACCAAGCTTATCACATACTCATTCACTTTTACACATGTGCAGCCCCCCCCCCCCCCCCCTCAAAATATCTAGTCAACTTGACCAAGTATTTACTAAAATGCCATTGATTTAGATTTTTTTATACATAAACACCTTTTTACACATATATACTTAGATCAAAAATCAAAAACTCATTTTTCTTCACCTCTTTCTCTAAACCCACGACCCAATATCAATATACATGATCAAGTGATCATTTTTCAAAGTACAAAGCATCAAAGTTGTTCATTTCATCATCCTAATCAAGAATCTTACAACAAAAACACAAGTAACACAAGGTTTTGCCTCATCTAATCATCTAATATTTCAAAGGGAGTTATCAACTTTATTTTCATGATTTCATCTAATTAACACATGTATCTTAGAGTATTCATGCTTAATTTCATGCACAAACTAGTTATACCACTTTATTTTTGTTAACTTTTTGAACATACAAACCCTAGATTTTGATTTAGGTGTTCCTTTGTTAAATTAACTTGATTACTAGTCATTAGGAACCCATGGCACCCTAAGAAGGTGTATGGTAGGATTAGTATAGCTTTGTGGTGTTTGCAAGAGTTTTGGTTGAGGTTGAAACAAGTTTTGAACCTTGGAAATGGATTTGTAACACTTATATAAACATGCTGTCCCATTTTGTTAAATTTTGGAAAATCAGTAAATACAAAGTAAACTTTGGCAAAATTTTTAGAAAATACTTTCAAAAACGAATCCGTAGGCGAAAGAACGGATTAAAAAGAGTTTATAACGAAGAAGTTATGATTTTAGCAAGTTTATTGACGAAAACTATTTTCCGAAAAAATACATGCTGTTGGACGTTTTTCGTCGGACAAAAAGAGGCTTTAGACGTAACCCGGAGGAGCCAAGCTTTCCAAAATATATTACTACATACTAAGACGTAACCGTGGATATAAAGAACAAGTAAAACGGACTAATAACGACAAAGATATTCACGTTTCAATATCGGCAAAAATCCTCTATAATTGGCAGCTTTTAGAAATAATAATAACACTACGTACTAAATTCTAGATTTTCTAGAAATATTAACCAAGTGCCCAATTTCATAACAAATGAAGTATTAGTGATTTCAAGTATATTTTTATGGCTACAAGACGTTATTTCAAGGATTTCAATCCGAGGATTTCAACACAAACATTGGTACATACGATATATACATAAGTATATATATTGCAACTAGTTTTATTTTTCTAATAGCCATATTTTTCCTAAGTCTTGGAAAATGTATATTTTGATATCAACAAGTGTTTTTCAAAGAGTAGAGTGGTATAGGAAACATGTGCATGGACATTTCCAACATCATTTCATGATCTAAATTAGATCGTTCATATCATTCATATTAAGTTGCGGCAACTTACCGTTCATTATTGTTCATTTCACTTCATCACAGTAACATCAGCTTCAGGTGAGTCATAGCCCCTACTCTTTTAATTGTTTTATCAACTCTTTGGGGGAGAATACATGCTCGTTTTACTTAAACGCATTACTCGCTTTACATGGTTGATTACCTGCATTTCATTGGTATGGTTGATTACCTGCATTTCATTGGTATGTTTGATTACCTGCATTTCATGGGATTGTCATCATTGTTTATATAACCTCATTGTGAAAATTGTTTACATAGCGGTTTTGCTGCACTTATCTTTGAATTGAGATTCAAGCATTATTTTGTTCACACAAACCAAAACACATTTGGCAGTCGGTTGTAAACACACAGGTTACAAGTCTCTTATGGCGGGACTTGGAACTGAGTGGATTTACGATGCCTTTGCTGGGATACCTTCATACATATGCATTACATTCTTTTTCACAAGACTCTATGAACTCACCAACCTCGTGTTGACACTTTAGCATGTATTTTCAGGTATTAATCAATGGCACACTACAGGAGGTTTTGGCAGGGCATGGCATGGTCATAGAAGACTCTGATTTATTCATTTGGGGACCGTTCTAAACTAGTTTAAGGGCCTACTTCCGCACTACTTTTAACAATGTAAATACAATATTTTTGACTTAACTATTTTATTCTAAATGATTGAAGTGAAAACCATTTTTGAACTTGTGTTGTAATACCAATTGAGTTACACCCCAGCTACATGTATGCTTCCGCTGGACCCGATTTTGGGGGTGTGACAGATTGGTACCAGAGCTTTGGCTATAGCGAACTAAGTGTTTTTAAAACCTAGACTATAGCTACTTTCAAGAAAACTTAACCCTATGACCGTCACGTGCCTGCCTGCCAAGCTGAAGCCTCATTTGTGGTTAGTTGCTGACATAGGTAATGAGATTTGTGCCTCATTTTCTGATATAATATATTCATTTATTATAGTTGATTACTATAATTGTCTTTCATATAAGCATGTTCACGTATCATATATGTCACCGCATTATGTTTTTCCTTGCATAGTTTCATCATTTGACCTCGAGTTTGGTCACCTGCCTCAGTCTTTTTGAACGTTTTGGTATTTGTGAAGGACATAGTCTTACTATAACTGAACTGAGTTTTTCAAAATTCATGGAACCTCGGTGGAATAAAGACTAGTCATCTATATTCAACCCGGGATAGTGGGACATAGGCTGACTACCTATGTCTGACTCAGAAATGAATTTTGCAACGCTGAGAATGGTTACAATAAAATTTTGTCTGGATTGAATCCTTTACTCATTTTCCAAATGTTTCATGCATGTGTGTGTATACCCTCATTGTCAGAACATTCATACTTTTCATCACCTCGTGAATCGCCGCTTGGAAGCACGTCAATTGATCATTTCATCTCATGAACATTCACGTCTATGCATTATACACTTACATCACGGTATTTTCTTTTATCACAATATCAATTTTGTCGCAGTTGTCACAGTCCCTTCCCTTCTCACCATCACTATCATTTCCTTTCCCCATCCCCATATATATATAGAATTAGCTGACATTTTATGGATTCCTATGCCACTCATCGCACACTACTCCCTGTATTGATAAGAGGATATTATCAATGACCTCCCTAGGAAAGACTTTCCATACCATCTATAAGGAGAATCTCTTGGTACATTAAGACCATTCAAAACTCAACAGAAATATCAAGATATCGCAAAACTATTCGAAACACTATCATTGGCCTGATCACCAAAAATTCCATCATCTAGAAAGTATTGGCTTGACTGAATTACAGGATTATTTTCGATACGAGTGCTCACTAAGCCACACCAAAGGGATAAATCCAATCTCCTAACCAAGACTGTAGAACATTCAATTGAACATGGACTCACCAATAGACTTTATTCAAACATATTAGACATTTTATACAATTGTGCAGACATACCTACCTGGCTATTTTATCCTCTTCATACTTTCACTTTTACATGGATTTTTTTCTCCAAACTACAGTTATGCAAAACATATACCTTGTAAGAAATACTTTTCTGAGGCACTTATTTTGACAAGCAAATTCCTTTTGGTTAATCTCTACAAAACTATTGGACGTTAAGGAATTTTAAACATCAATCCTTGGTAAACCATACTATTTACTTCAGGTTGAAAATAGTTCTATCTTGCATAACTATTAAATTTTGAAACATCAAGAAAAAAATGTTACTTAGAAAGCCGTTTGCTTAAAGTTGTAAATTCATTTATTCAGGGAAGGTTTATGAACAAAACACACAATCTCAAAACAAACCTTGAAAAATTAATCACTATATTACATCACTTATACATTTAGGATTTTGTGATTTGATGACATAGAGCTTGGGGAAAATCTTAGTAATGGAGACTAAGCATCGTAAGTGGAGAAAGACTCAATTTATGACATCATGCGGAGGATCACAACCTTATCCTAATCTATTATTTTCAACAACACCCTTTGACGGACTTAACCTTGTAAGTTTTTCCACAAGATTCATGATAATCATTCCAATTATTCCTAATAGAGGAATTTGATTCACCTCAAACTCCTAGCGATTTCATTAAGATTCCTTTGAAACCACACCGCTTATCATCTTCAGACCAATGGTCAGAATTAGAGAACGATTCAAACATAAGGAGACCTGCATTGGGTATGGATTTACCTACATTCAACGGGTATGGATTTACCTTCATTGGGTATGGATTTACCTACATTCAACGGGTATGGATTTACCTGCATTGGGTATGGATTTACCTACATTCAACGGGTATGGATTTACCTGCATTGGGTATGGATTTACCTACATTCTACGGGTATGGATTTACCTGCATTAGGTATGGATTTACCTACATTCTACGGGTATGGATTTACCTGCATTGGGTATGGATTTACCTACATTCAACGGGTATGGATTTACCTGCATTGGGTATGGATTTACCTGCATTGGGTATGGATTTACCTACATTCTACGGGTATGGATTTACCTGCATTGGGTATGGATTTACCTACATTCTACGGGTATGGATTTACCTGCATTGGGTATGGATTTACCTACATTCTACGGGTATGGATTTACCTGCATTGGGTATGGATTTACCTACATTCAACGGGTATGGATTTACCTGCATTGGGTATGGATTTACCTACATTCAACGGGTATAGATTTACCTGCATTGGGTATGGATTTACCTACATTGGGTATGGATTTACCTACATTCAACGGGTATGGATTTACCTGCATTTATTGGGTATGGTTAACTGCATCGCATGAGTGATTGACTCTAGAAATAGTTGGATTAACCATTTGCCATAAATCAGATTCCTTTACAACCATAGTTACCACACGAGCTTAGAGACTATATCATTTGGAGCACTCTATGGTCGAGGTGCCAACATCCATTGATGGATCGAAATTTGGAAAAGCCCAACTCACTAGTCCAATAGGCATTCATGATATAACTAGGAATTTTCTACAAATCAGGAATCAGTTACAAGTTTGATAAGTTGTAAACCATTGGAATTCCAAGTTAGTGGCAGAGTCATGTTGAATGTTCTGCCTAGGAAAGGCATGATACCATTCAGAAAAATTCGGGAAGTTAAAATCGATATACACTGGACCATTTAATATTTCAGACAGAATAGGCCTAGAGGCCGTCAGATTTGAGCCTTGTTAGAAAACAGTAGGGTATACCAACATATTTCACAATTTCAAATCCCCAGAAATGACTTTCAGATGAGTCACTCATGATTCCATTGGAAGGGATCCAACCCAAATGACAATCACAGACCTTGTAAGAGAACCAACAGAAATCATGGACCGTGTGGTCAAACAGTTGAAGCAAAGTCGAATTCCTACCGTGAAAGTTCGCTGGAATTCTCACATATCATCATCTTTTTACCAATAACACTTTTGAGACCAACATTAACTGAACTTCGGGACGAAGTTCCTTTTAGAGGGGAAGAATGTCACAACTCGTAATTTCATGTCCTGTTTTAAACGTCGAAATTCCAATTTTTATCTCGGAAAGTTACTATTCATTTATACTATTCACAAAACACTATTCATGTCCGAAATTTTTACTTCATATTCTCATAAGTTAAACTATTTTAACGGTAATCCGAGAGTTTGGCGCTCGTCGGATCATTTCTGCAAAAATCACGAAGCCGTGTCCGAGATTTACATTTAGGTTTAAACGTCCTTCCGGCACCCCGATATGTCCATAAAACAATATAAACAACAAAAATATGATTTTCTTTCATTTTACGACAATTCTAAAAGTTTTGGAATTTTACGTTTTTCAGTTCAGCGTTTTACGCGAATTACGCGTTTTTAACCCGCGTTTCCAGTTTTAACAGCGTTTAAGCAACCCGATGGAACTTACCATTCATTTTATATTTTATTATGGAGTATTTTGACAAGTTTAGTCATTCTTTCAAGTTTCATATTTTTACGATACCCGAATTTACGTTTCGCGATTTAAAACTTTACGTTTAGCGATTAACGGAACTAAAACCGACTCCGTGAACCAGATAACACCAAGCTTATCACATACTCATTCACTTTTACACATGTGCAGCCCCCCCCCCCCCCCCCCCCCCCCTCAAAATATCTAGTCAACTTGACCAAGTATTTACTAAAATGCCATTGATTTAGATTTTTTTATACATAAACACCTTTTTACATATATATACTTAGATCAAAAATCAAAAACTCATTTTTCTTCACCTCTTTCTCTAAACCCACGACCCAATATCAATATACATGATCAAGTGATCATTTTTCAAAGTACAAAGCATCAAAGTTATTCATTTCATCATCCTAATCAAGAATCTTACAACAAAAACACAAGAAACACAAGGTTTTGCCTCATCTAATCATCTAATATTTCAAAGTGAGTTATCAACTTTATTTTCATGATTTCATCTAATTAACACATGTATCTTATAGTATTCATGCTTAATTTCATGCACAAACTAGTTATACCACTTTATTTTTGTTAACTTTTTGAACATACAAACCCTAGATTTTGATTTAGGTGTTCCTTTGTTAAATTAACTTGATTACTAGTCATTAGGAACCCGTGGCACCCTAAGAAGGTGTATGGTAGGATTAGTATAGCTTTGTGGTGTTTGCAAGAGTTTTGGTTGAGGTTGAAACTAGTTTTGAACCTTGGAAATGGATTTGTAACACTTATATAAACATGCTGTCCCATTTTGTTAAATTTTGGAAACTCAGTAAATACAAAGTAAACTTTGGCAAAATTTTTAGAAAATACTTTCAAAAACGAATCCGTAGGTGAAAGAACGGATTAAAAAGAGTTTATAACAAAGAAGTTATGATTTTAGCAAGTTTATTGACGAAAACTATTTTCCGGAAAAATACATGCTGTTGGACGTTTTTCGTCGGACAAAAAGAGGCTTTAGACGTAACCCGGAGGAGCCAAGCTTTCCAAAATATATTACTACATACTAAGACGTAACCGTGGATATAAAGAACAAATAAACGGACTAATAACGACAAAGATATTCACGTTTCAATATCGGCAAAAATCCTCTATAATTGGCAGCTTTTAGAAATAATAATAACACTACGTACTAAATTCTAGATTTTCTAGAAATATTAACCAAGTGCCCAATTTCATAACAAATGAAGTATTAGTGATTTCAAGTATATTTTTATGGCTACAAGACGTTATTTCAAGGATTTCAATCCGAGGATTTCAACACAAACATTGGTACATACGATATATACATAAGTATATATATTGCAACTAGTTTTATTTTTCTAATAGCCATATTTTTCCTAAGTCTTGGAAAATGTATATTTTGATATCAACAAGTGTTTTTCAAAGAGTAGAGTGGTATAGGAAACATGTGCATGGACATTTCCAACATCATTTCATGATCTAAATTAGATCGTTCATATCATTCATATTAAGTTGCGGCAACTTACAGTTCATTATTGTTCATTTCACTTCATCACAGTAACATCAGCTTCAGGTGAGTCATAGCCCCTACTCTTTTAATTGTTTTATCAACTCTTTGGGGGAGAATACATGCTCGTTTTACTTAAACGCATTACTCGCTTTACATGGTTGATTACCTGCATTTCATTGGTATGGTTGATTACCTGCATTTCATTGGTATGTTTGATTACCTGCATTTCATGGGATTGTCATCATTGTTTATATAACCTCATTGTGAAAATTGTTTACATAGCGGTTTTGCTGCACTTATCTTTGAATTGAGATTCAAGCATTATTTTGTTCACACAAACCAAAACACATTTGGCAGTCGGTTGTAAACACACAGGTTACAAGTCTCTTATGGCGGGACTTGGAACTGAGTGGATTTACGATGCCTTTGCTGGGATACCTTCATACATATGCATTACATTCTTTTTCACAAGACTCTATGAACTCACCAACCTCGTGTTGACACTTTAGCATGTATTTTCAGGTATTAATCAATGGCACGCTACATGAGGTTTTGGCAGGGCATGGCATGGTCATAGAAGACTCTGATTTATTCATTTGGGGACCGTTCTAAACTAGTTTAAGGGCCTACTTCCGCGCTACTTTTAACAATGTAAATACAATATTTTTGACTTAACTATTTTATTCTAAATGATTGAAGTGAAAACCATTTTTGAACTTGTGTTGTAATACCAATTGAGTTACACCCCAACTACATGTATGCTTCCGCTGGACCCGATTTTGGGGGTGTGACAAGTGCATGTTGAAATTCTTTACAAAACCAGCAAAGTCGTTGTTAATGGACCTGTTGATCAAGTGCACTTGCACATTGTCGGGGTAACCAAATCCAATTCTGTGAAGCTGATCAAATGATTCTTTCATCTCAGTCACATAATCTTCAATTGGTTTACCATCACCATGCTTGCAGTTGTGTAACTTGTCAAGTTCATCATACAATTCAACTGCAGGAGATTTCTCATAAGACTGCTTAAGCACTTCAAGCATGTCTTTAGGAAAAAAGTACTCAAACTTCTTTTGTAACTGAGCACTCATGCTAGTGAGCATTAAACAAGCAACCTCATTAAACTTAGCATGCTCCACCCTCCAAGCTGCCCTAACATCTTCTGGTTCAGAAATTGCAGGCTCAGCTGGGCATTCATTGGTCAAGTAATTGAGCTTACCGGCCGCCCTCAAGACAATTCTGAGCGAACGGTGCCAATCATTAAAATTCTTTCCAGTCAATTTTTCCCTTTCATGATGACTCTTGAAAGCAGAAATCACAGTTTGGTTATCAGGTTGAGCCATATCTACAGATAAAAGTTCAAACATTAGTATTTTCGATAATAAATATCTTCAAGAAAATAAAATACCCAAAGGCTATATTCATATAACCAACAAGTTTTCTTGAAAATCTGGGATCCAACTTTACATAGATTCCACCACATTAGTTGATCTGCTAGTGGTGAAAGTACAAAAGATGGTAATTTGTCGAACAATAATTGGCAAACAAAATTTCCAATTCTTAGTACCATTATGGGATTTATATCAAATTGATTCATCAATTTGTCTTGTAAGCATGTTTCATCCCATCTCATGCCTTAAGTTCTAGGTCTCACGCACAACTTAATTAAGTTGTCTACCTTAGAAACTGTAAAATTACTATCTATGGTCTCACGCATTAACAGAATTTTACCTTGTTATAATAATTTAGCCTAGGCCTCACGTTTACTAAATTAAAATTCCAAGTGTTCCTTATAGATAGATGGCATGTAACTTAAATTTTAGGGTATTCAATTTTGATATGTTAATCAAAATATGTATAAAGATGCATGCACTCATCTTTATAGCATAAGTTTTCAAAAAAAAACTTTTTATTACCAATTCTTGAAATTAATACACAAAGTTTTACTTGAGGTTTAAAAAAACCCTAAGATGACTCTCTACAAGAATGATTTTAAAACAAATTCGTTTAAGACGTATTCGTAAGTGTGATAACCAAGGCAGACTCAAAGGCTCTTTCCAAGCCTTCTTACCACGACTATGAATGTTGTCTTAAAGGAGTTACTTTTAAAAGCATGTTGTACAAAACATCAATCAAGCAAAAGTTTATGGATTCAATCTCAAAACATGTAATAAAGTATGAATCTTGCTAGTCTCGCCTTGGAGTGAATTACCGTGCGAAGCTAACCGTTGTTGGCACATAAGACACCACAAGATTCAATCTTTATCACTTAAGGTTTCACCATTATTAGTCCATATTATTTTCTTTATAAAAATCACCCTTTTATTGCTTACATCATGTCAAACAATTAACAATAAAACAAGTAATCAAAGAAAAATAAAAAACAACTAATAATAAATAAAGTGAAACAATTAGCCACATGCAATCTTTATTAGAAAAGATGCTAACAAAATCAATTCTAGATTTTATACGCATATAATCAACTAGGGCCTTCACCTCTTGATAGAGATGAGTCACATATATTGACAAGTCAATTGCGTAGGCCAAAGTTAATCATATACCACATAGCACATAAATTGATTTTAATATATATATTGGAGTCTTCCCCAATTTTAGATCTATCTAAAACATGTGACAATTAATAACAATTAATAAATCCATGACTATCATGCATGATTTGTCACGGATTAAAGCTTAACAATTAGCACATAGGTCACAAGATACGTTCACATGACCGGTTAATGACCTAGGGTTTCTAGTGATTACGTATTAATCAAAAAACCAAAATCCTTAATTAGGGTTTTAAGTGGAAATCGAACCCCCCCCCCCCCCCCCCAAAAAAAAAAATTAGGGTTAGGGTTTCAAATTTTTCAAAAAAAAATTAAAAGAAAAACCCAAGAGCAAACATGTATCTAATACAATTAAAGATCCGATTTTTATTACGTTTTAGTAATCAATTACATGTTATACATGGCTTGTGATGCCACTGTTAGAGTATGACAATCAAAGTACACATATTGCGGAAGCTAGGATCAAGTATAACACATACAAAGATTAACTAAAACATAAATAGTAACGTACCCGATGCACTTCAATAAATCTTGATCTTGTGTAATAATAGATCTATGATAAACCCCTTGATTCGTTGTGTTTTGTGCAAAACAATTTATATCAAATTATCAACAAACGTGTGGTCAATGTTATCGTGAGACAACAAGACGTGGAGAAATACGAGTAAACCTTTTAGGAAAAAGATTATCTCGTAAACTCGTGAAAGTGATATTAAATTGTGAGACCGGGAAGTGACTTCCCGGGTCGTGTCCCAACGAGGTGTGAATAGAAAGCTTCGTGAAAAGATCGAGATAAAAATCTTGTATGTTTGGTTGTGAAAGATTATTTGGTTTAATGATACGTTAAATTAACGAAAATTGAGAATTAACGAACTAAATAGAAATAAACGCAACCTAAATGGGAGAATAAACAATGGAACGCTAAGGAAATCTTAAAAACCACTTAAAATACTACAGGAAATATGTTAGGGAAAACCGGGAATCCTAAAACGTACTCTAGGTTTAAAAATGTGAACGTTAATTAAAAATTACGCGAATGCACAAAAGAAAATGTGAATTTAATGTTACGCTAACCCTACGGGCATCAAATTAATTTTCCTACGTACTAGATGACAAAAGAAATTTTTAGAAAAAAGAAAATTATTTTTTTGGCTTTTTAATTAATTACTATGATTTAAAGACAATTTAAACTAAATTAAATTATAAAAAAACACTAAAGCCTATGGGAAAATTCTGAAAATTTTTTGGAAACTAAATAAACTTAAAACTAACCTAAGAAAAATAAAATGAAGGAGAAACAGCTAATGAATAAGCAGAAATAAGCAAACGATAAGCTGATTGTATAATAGGCTAAATTGCTAAAGTCACCATAAATATCTAATAAATAACAACAATGACAATATAACAGCCTAGCACAGATGGTAGAGAGTTGTTTGTTGTGTCAGTTGGTGTAACCTGGTGTCCAGGGTTTGAATCTCAAACCACCTTTTTTTCCAAACTATTTTTTTTTAATTTTTTTTTTATAACTAATTAAAAACATGAAAACAAACATTTTTCTTAACTACAACATTTTACGAAATTCTCAAATAAGCACAGAAGAAAAATAAAAACATAAGCAGTTAACTCTAATGCTAAAACGAAAAAAAAATGAGAACTAGAAAAGCTATTAAGACAACTGATAAGCTAACCTAAGGACCAAATAAGCTACAAAACATTAAAATCTAACCTAGATAAGCTGATGAGACTGAGAGTGGTCAGAAGCTAACAATGTTTAAAGCGAAAAATGACAGATTAAGCACATTGGCTGAGATTGCAGCCCAAGTCAGTCCAAGTAGGCAAGATGAGGGGCAATTTAAAACTACTAGATGAGGACCGACATGAAATCTAGCAATGCACTATTGATCATTACTTAGGAGGCTATCTAAAACAGCAATGAACAGGTCAAATGGGGTAAAAATGAACAAGATATAATTAAATGGAAAAGGGTCAGTGACCAAGGTGCCGGGGCGACTAATGAGCAAATGAGGCAAGTCCAAGGCTGCAAATAAGCTGTGAGAAAAATTGATAAAATTACAATAAAATTATACGCGTATACTCAAACTTCCAAACAAGACAAAAACTAAATCCTAGGTTATAAAGTTCAATAAATAAGACATGAAAATTTTGATTCTAAGGGTGTATGGTTACTGATGTAACAGCCCACTCTTATCAAACAAATAAGCTATGACATTCCTAGGTAAGCTACAACTGATAAATTGCTAAGCTAACCATAAAACCACAGATCACATCCTAAATCTAGCTTGAACTAACTGAGAATTGGGGTAAAAAAAACTTATAGGCTTGAACTACTAAAAGGCTTAACTGTTAGGATCTTACAAGCTCAAACAAGCTTGTGAAGACCCACTAATCAATAACTTATCTAACAGTGACCTACATAAACTAACTCTACCCCAAAATAAACAGTACACACAAGGTTTAAGCCTAAAATTGAAATGGCTAAATTAAAACGAGCATGCACCAAACAGTCCTTCAACTACCTATTTTCAAGCAAATGCATCGACTTCTATTCTAAAGGCTATGGATTGAAAAGCATGAAACTATAATGACAAGCTACCAAATAGTAAATTTACCAAACCACATACCTACAGGAGTAAAATTGAGCTTGTTATGAGCTTACTAAAATAGGCTGTTGGGATAGGGTCTGCTGATGGGATGGGCTTATTTGGTGAGTTTGCATACCAAGGCTAAGCCAACAATTGAGCTCAAGATTCAACCTATGCTAAAACAAATCAAACTCATACAACAAACTACTTGGGCAACTAATTCCAGCAACTAATTCTAATCCTAACTTAACTAAAGTGAAGACTAAAAAAAAGCTGATGCAACAGTGATTTATAATTTTTTTTTTTAAGTTTGAAATCAGGGAAGCAAGAAAGGTAACATGGGCTTAACTAACTACCAATACTTAACAAGCTATGAACTGAGCTTATAACAGGTTTTTGATGAAATAAGGAAAAAGATAAAAAAAAAATGCTTAACAAGCCAAGTATTTAAGAAAAATACTGAAATTTCATTAAAAGAGTAGGATTACAATGCTTGAAAAAAGTAAATGACAGAAATTTTAAATGACAATTAAACTAAAAAATGGTCTAAACAACAAGGACACCCTTTTAAGTGTGTGGAGATCCTCTATTTATACAAGCAGTCTAGGGTTTCTCCCCATCTTCAGTTTGATTCTGTGTTTCTTGTGTGAGATAAAGGCAGCTTGTGCTTTCTCCAATCAATGGCAGCCCTTGGATTTGCCTTGGTCCTCCAACCAATTAATCTTGACCATTCCGTTGCTTTTGGCGCCCAACAGGTCACATGGATTGATGACCTGGAGTGGTATCACGTGAAAGGATGGGTTGGTAATAGTGAGGAGGGGAGACTTTTGAGGTGGGGGGTGGTGGCGTGTAGCAGGAGAGAGCAGGGGGGAGGGGGAATGTACTGGCGCGTAAAGAGAAGTGGGAGAAGAAAACGTTAAGGGTGAGTCGTGGTTTGACTGGGTCAAAGGACAAGGGGGTGTTTTTGATATTAGTGATGGATTTGGGTTTTGTGTTTGAGCTAGGTTGAGAGGGAATGGGCCAAAAGGGTAGTGTTTGGACTGGATTAGGTTTTGTGGATTGGGTTTTTGAGTGGTGGATTGGATTTTTAATATCAAAGGGTCCATTTGGTTAAAGAGCATCACAAGGATCATTTTTGTAATATTTCTGATTTCGAGGAACCATTCCTGCCACATTTCCAAAATTATTTCACGAACCAAAAATGCCATTTTTTACTTTCCCAAGGATTTGAAATGTAAATTTCCCATTTAAAAATGCCCAGGGACTAAAACTGCCAAAACTCAAACTTGAGGGGCCAAAATTGTAGATTTTCCAAACTTTTTACCCAAGGACTATGTTTGATAACTTTTTACTTTTAAAGGACTTGGGTTGACTTTTCTTTCAAAATAAATGCTCAGGGACTAGTTTTGTCAAATTTTGAAAGTTGGGGGACTAAATCTGCCAATTATGCAAACTTTGTTCGTTTTTCGTCTGTTTTCAATCATTTTGCATTTGAAACATATAAAACACGATCTTTGGGATATTTCCTGTATTTTGATGAGTTTCTGGGTGTTTTTAAACGTTTTTGCAGTTCATATTTGACCAAAAATGATGAGTATTTACACACTCATCACCCCTTACCGTTTTGTTTATCGATCTCTTGATAATAACTATAGTGAGTTATTACCTCGTTCTTGTACACACAAATTAAACCGTATCAAGGTTATGCAAGTAACTACACAAGAATAGTTTTTGACAAAGCATAAATCGAAACCCTAAGTAAATAGGGGTGTTCAACCGGTTTTCAAAGCAAATGGAGAGAGGAGAAAAAGTTAGGAATAATTGTGTGCACAAAAGATGTAAAAACAATGATCCTAGGTTTGTTTATATAGTAATTGAAAAACTTTGGAAACAAGCTAAGGCAAGGGATTACCCTTGTGGAATGATCGGCTGACCCAAGCCCAAGGAGGGGGTTCTAGACCCTTCCTTGGTTACCAAATTACACAAACACCCTTTTTCTATCTTTCGTCTAACGGTTGTTAGTCCCTTTTCCGTTAAGTACTAACGGTCGTTATATTCTCGTGTGTAATAATAAATATAATAAAACATTTATTATTTTTCCTCAATACTCATTTGTAATGTGTGCAATCCTAAGGTCTCGGGTTCGATACTAGACATTTACACATTAATATATATATATATATATATATATATATATATATATATATATATATATATATATACACGTATATTTAACAACTTTGATTATTTTCTTGTAAAAATCGAATTTATTTATATATATGATTATGTATACAAAGTGTAGATGCCCTTTTGGCTTTAAGGAACAAATCAAGCCTCTCTAATATTGATGTGTACTTCTCTAGCAATATATGCTTGATCACATTCTCCTGTGCTCCAATGAATACATACCATAAAGAAAGTATTGAACTACATATTTATTTTATGGAAAAGTATAAAGTTCCACATGATAGATCAGAATTCTAGTGAAAGGAAAAAAATAATAAGATTTCATTTTGTCCTAATACAAGTGGGCTACTAATTTGTCTATTGCTGTGGAATTATAACACAATATATATTAGCAAACAAATATCATCCCTCGTGTTAATTTGGATTAATAGAATGATGGAATGAAGGTAGCCATCAATCTTAGAGTAAAACAAAATTTATCAAATTAATTAAAGGAACTATTTTGTCTTAATTAAGAAGAGAAGTTCAAATGACTTTCATAATGGACAACATATGGCCGGCTAAGACGCTTCTTTGGCTTACTCTTTACCCTTCTTAAATCTCAACCTACTTAATTATAACAAATATACAAACACCGAACAATACTAGATTACTACCTGCCTACCTATATCAATGACGGTGTATAATATCGTTAATTTGTGTTGTATTTTTGGTTTTATGTGCGATATGACAGTGTATAATATCGTTAATTTGTATTGTACTTTCGGTTTTATGTACATATGAGTGCGAAGTAAGTGTAAGTGAAGAAAGTTAATGTTTTAAATTATAATTAAGTCTTTATATTAAGGGATAATTTCAGAAATACCCTAGTTGCCTTTGTACTATTTAAATCCGAGACTTAAACTTTTGTGTTTCTGAAACTAGACCCAGTTGGCCAGACAATTGGGCAATTCAAACCAGTAAATGACAAGTGTGACTTTTACTGATTACGCGGTGATGAGTCATAGGGCAACTGGTCTGCAACGGTATAACAATTGGGAAACTGATCTACTTTGGTAAAATAATATAGGATACATGACGACACATGGTTCGGTAGTTCAAGTTGCCCAATTGCCCGGTCTTGTTTCGGAAGCACAAAAGTTTAGGTCTCGGATGTAAATAGCACAAAGGCAACTGAGGTATTTCTGTAATATCCCTTATATATTTAATAATTGGGTTGCACTAAAGGCCTCTTGGCCTAGCGGTATATGGGTGGCTCATCAACCTAGAGGTTGTGGGTTCAAGTCTTGTTGGAGACATGTGAGATAGAATTCGTGAGATACGTGGTGTAGGTTGTAATAAATTTGCCGTTCTAAAAAAATAATAAATAAAAAATGTGTTACCTTTTATAAGTATGGTATTTTAGTCTAATAACATTACGTATATTTTAAACTTTTAAGTTTTAAGTATTTATTTTCTCTTTATATGTATCATAGATATACCGAGAAAAGTTCAATGTAGACCAAAAATTCTTTAAATACCTAATTAACCAATCATGATCATTCAATTTCTTTTTATCAAAACCAAAAAAACATACTTTCATCATCATTTTAAAAAATTAAATATCTTACAAACCGTTAATCGTAAAGCGAAAAAAATCATACCATCACGACATGAATTAAATCATCTTTCTATAGAGGGGCACTTCTATATACTTTCGACGAACTTATTTTTCAAATTTTTTCATAAGTGTTGAAAATTATGTCTGAAAAACTCACACGTGATTTGTTATTTTGACATCACAGGTGATTTGTGAAACACATGTCATGATGTCTAACAGAACAAATCACATGTGATTTGGCGCAAATTTAACACTAAAAAATTTTTTGGCGAAAGTATATCAAATTACTCGTTTACTGAAAGATAAGAAAATTCTCGTTTATTTTTTGTCGCTTAAGTTTTATAGTTTGCAAGATATTTTATTTTTAGAATATATATATATATATATATATATATATATATATATATATATATATATATATATATATATATATATATATATATATGTATATTTCTTTTCCTTTTTTTTATGAAAAATGAGTGGTCAAAATTTATTTATCGTATATATATATATATATATATATATATATATATATATATATATTTCTTTTCCTTTTTTTTATGAAAAATGAGTGGTCAAAATTTATTTATCGAATCTTTAGAAAATATTAAGTCAATATACCTAAAAAAAAGAAAAAAAAAAGAAGAAAAAATACGAATGTTATGATAATTTATAGGTACATATGAAAACTTTTAATATGGAGTAACTTTTTGTTGGGTTTTCTGCATCTAAAAGCACAAGGTAAGGTGACGGTGAGTTATCTTTTAACTCAGTGTCACGTAAGCGTTACACCAGCTTTAACAATTTCTTCTTAACTCACCAAAAAACACATGTTACAATAACTCACCTTAACTCAACTTTAAATCAAATATTTTCAAATTCAACCCTTAAACGATAAGTAATATTTCATTTAATAACTAAAATAACATTTATAAAATACAAATTGCATTAATCATTAAACTTAAACACAAATTAAATTAAACATTAAACTAAAAACACAGACTACATTAAACACAAATTACATTAGACATACAAAGTACAATTAAATAATGGAATCATCTGAGACCCAACCCTCCTCCTCACTAGAACTCTCTGATAGCTGAGGGCCAAGCCCCATTTCCCATCGGAATTCTGCTGCTCTTCGTTCACGCTCCATACGAGAAGCTTCAAGGCCTTGGTAGAAAGTAATTATGATGACTATCGTTGGATGATTTATGTTTTCGTATTGTTTTATGTTCGATACTGAATTTTAAATTTTGATTTGAATTTTAAATCAAAGGGGGTGTTTTGTAATTTTTGGTTTTTGAAATTCAAATAATATAAAAGATTACAAGGGCCAAAGTGTAATTTTTGTTTTTCAAGATTGCAGCTTAAAGCTGCGTCAAAACGTTCACCATCCCACGTTAACGTGGGTTTAACGCACAAGGGTGGTATGGGTTAACGCACGTAAGTTAACAAATAACGTGAGGGGGGCTGTCATCATACCGTTTTCTCTAAGTTAACTTTTGCAGATCTTTTTCCTCCTAGAATAGCATTTTTATCAAAACAAAATATTCACTCTGTGTGTAACTTAGAATGTAGAAAGTATTTAGGATAATTACCAAAATAGATCGTTGACTTTTTGACTATTCACTTTGTAGACTTTCAAATTTCACTTTTCAAAATTAGATCAGGGCAACTTAAAAAATGAGTAACTCAATATAAACGCGACAACGTGTCCATAAAAGATTCTAGATTCTGTATTATACATTCCAAAAAGATTCTAGATTCTGTACTATATTAATAAAATATTCGACACGTGTCGCACATATATGAAGGTTGCTCAGTCGCCAAGTTGCCCTGATCCGCCGGAGGAAAGTGATTTAAAAGCATCTATTCAAGGAATGTGCTTTGGGCGACTGATCTATTTTGGTAATTATCCCAAAGTATTTTGGTATATCATCCATATTTTACCTAAGTGCATGTGCGTATATATATTGTTTCACTCTTTACTTGTATTTTACTCACTCTACAAAATTTGAACTTGTTCTATTTCTCTCAAACCATGGAAACATAAGAATAATTTGTTCTGAATTCTACATGCATAGATCTCAATCCATCTCTCAAATCGACATGAAAGCCGAACTTCGATCAAACACCAACTCAATTTCCTTATCAAATTCAACCCTCTTCACACACCAAAACCCACTCTCTGGTGTACTCAAAGGCTGCTTGGGAAGCCTTGATGGAGCATGTATCGAACAGCTTCTCCTCCATTGTGCAAACGCACTTGAAAACAGTGACATCAATTCTGCTCAACAAGTCATGTGGGTCCTCAACAACGTTGCTTCTTCATCTGGTGACCCAAACCAAAGGCTTGCATCTTGGTTCTTAAGGGCACTCATCTCTAGGGCTTCTAGGGTTTGCCCTACACCAATGAATATCAATGGTGGCAGGTGTTCATTCCAGAGGAGACTTATGAGTGTGACCGAGTTGGCTGGGTATGTCGATCTTATCCCTTGGCATAGGTTTGGATTTTGTGCATCAAATAGTGCTATTTTTAAGGCCATCCAAGGGTGTCCTAAAGTTCATATTTTGGACTTTAGTATCACTCACTGTATGCAATGGCCAACACTTATAGACGCACTTGCTAAGAGGCCTGAAGGGCCTCCTAGCTTGCGCATCTCAGTACCTTCTTGGAGACCATATGTCCCTCCATTTCTGAACGTACTAACAGAAGAAGTAGGTTTGCGTTTGACAAATTTTGCCAACTTTAGAAATGTTCCTTTTGAATTCAACGTGATCGAAGTGTCACCTTCTTTAGAAGAATCCTCCACCAACTTTAACTATGATTTTCTTTTAACTCAAACAAATCTCGTCCAAGACGACGAGGTATTGGTGATAAATTGCCAAAGTTGGATGCGTTACATGCCCGATATAGCTTTATCAAAAGACTCTTTCCTTGAGATAATCAAAAGCTTGAACCCACGCATAGTAACAATAGTTGATGAAGATTCTGATTTGAGTTCGTCTAGTTTAGCATCAAGGATTACCACATGCTTTAACTTTTTGTGGATACCTTTTGATGCATTGGAAACTTTCTTGCCAAAAGATAGTTGTCAAAGATTAGATTACGAAGCCGATATTGGCCACAAAATTGAAAATATAATCGGATTTGAAGGGAGGCAAAGGATAGAAAGACTAGAATCAGGAGCAAAACTCTCACAAAGAATGAGAAATTTAGGGTTTCTTAGCGTACCGTTTGGTGAAGATACAATTAGTGAAGTGAAGTTTTTGCTTGATGAACATGCAAGTGGTTGGGGAATGAAGACTGAAGAAGACATGATTGTCCTCACATGGAAGGGTCATAACTCGGTCTATGCCACGGCATGGTTCCCATATGGATTTGAAGAATAACTATACCTTAGTATGTAGTTGCCAAAATCTCAACATGGATCCCATCATAACATCATATTAGCATAGAATGAACCTTGAGAAGTGATAGTGAAATCTACATATAGCTTCTTTTAACCATGGAGGGAGGTATTGTTGAGAAGAAATGGCAAAGCTAGTGTTTTTATTTCAATAACATCAAAAAACTGCAAGCTAGGCTGAAAAATGAGCATCAATATTGAGATGAAGAGATTGAAATCATTCTCCTTTCATTTTGTAGCTTTTTGTTTACAAGCTTCAAGTTAAGTAGTTTTTGAAATGCTTTATATCTGATTTCTTTTAGTTACTCAATTGCTTTTGTTCTAAATGTTTCTACCTTGCAATCAGTAGTTTTTATCTATATGTTTATATCATTTGACATTTTTCGTCTTCTCGGCAGATAAAATTTGAGTTCATTGTTATACATAAACCGAGTAGACAAGCTAGTAACTGAAACTTAACATATGAAACTTAACAGAACTTAACCTACATGTATATTACTCTATACACGTTTCGGTCCGGATAACTGAAAGTAAAAACCAAAACAGAACCGTGATAAGCGGGTTTGTCCAGTTTCGGTTTCTCGGTTATCGGTTTTTTGCGGTTCCGGATTGAGCGGATCGACTCGGTTCATCGGTTTCGCGGATTTTTTGAACACCCCTATAACTCATAGTTCAAAAACCGCAATGTTTTACAACGATATGATTGCTATTCTCATATATAAGATTGAAATTGTTAGTATATTTTGGTAACTCTCTAGGTGTCATGTTTAACCTTGGATGCTATTAATAGATTCTAGAGCAATAGTCCCTCTGACCAAGTTCAAGTTTTTCTTGTATAATTTTGGAATTGTGGTTATAATAAGACCCGTTTTAGATCCCGCACATTTACTGGACTTTGGGTTTAATTTTTGTTAGATTAGTTTTACGTTTAAAAATATATAAATTATGTCGACTTTGATTTTTTTTAGTTTAGTTGTTGGAAATAAAATAATACCAGAATATGAATGTTACTTCACATTATCAGAAATGCAAAAACATTATCTTTTTGGGTAAAGGAGAGTAATCCTGCACCCCGGTAAATATATAAACCAAAACGTTTAAGTACAATGGATATGGGTGAATCCCATATCTCAGCCCGTTACATAGGCAAACTTACATAACAAGATACTTCCTATTTTCTAAACAAGAAAAACACACCATTACTCACATGACAACATAAGACATAACGAATAAATTACTTCCTAGTACCTTGAAGCCTAGTACCATAAATAGCATTAAAGGCATCCAAATTCCCTTGAAGATCATTAACCTGGTTCGCATAGTCATCGTAGTCATAGTCCTCATCATCATCTTCAAACTCTTTGTCACCACCAAACAAATTAGTAGACTCATAAAATGGATTAACAACCACCTCATCATTAGAATCCGAAACCACAATCTCTCCCACCTTAGAAAAAGGGTTAACCCTCTTAGTAGAAGTAGTGGGAGGAGAAGAAGAAACATCAGTTGTAGGAGCCACAACCGACTCCTTCTCTTTTAAATCACTCACAAGAGGATCTTGTGAAACACTACCAATTTTAATAGACTCTTCCTCATTAACTTACATTGTATTACCTGTCTTAGTAGACTCATCTGCAGTAACTTTCATTGTACAACCAACATCCACATCCTTGTTGTTGTCATTAGACGGAATACCAAAGGCATCTGTGTCATCCATATTCAGAGAAGCAAATTGATTAGATGTAGAAATCTTTGTTCCACTCGTACTAGGCAAATCAGAAGCCTTCTTCTTAGTTCCATCTACCTTCTTAAGTTCTGGAGGATTCTTTTTGGGTTGATACTGAAACTGCTTACCCATAACAGGTTTAGTAAACCCTCCTTTACCCTACGTCGTAGAACCACCTTGCTTACCCTTCTTTTGATTATTGACAGTCGTGAAACCATCATTAACCGGCTTAGTAGGCTGAACTGGAGGTGCAACAACTTTAACACAATCAACCAGAGTATGACCAAAGATCTTACAATTATCACACCGAGGTGGTTTCCATTCGTATTCAACCCGTATCTTCTCAATAGTCGAACCCGAACCATCAAGTAATGGTATCTCAACAGTGAGGCTATCCCGAAGCACCTCATCTGACTTCACTTCAATCATGCATCTAGCAAAACTACTACGGCCCCACGATTCCTTGCACATTTGGCTTGTAAAAGCATCTAACCTTTTGGGCGTGCCAATCAGTGTGGCAAGAAGACTAAGGCCATCATCAGAAAACATAGCAAGGGGGACATCATGGAATTTAACCCACACTGGGATGTTAGTCAAATCCTCTTTAAGCAGGTTTGTGTTCAAAGTCCATGGTTTAAGAATAATGGTAACATTTTTGATCAACCAAGGACCGTTTTCAAGCACATCATCAACACCTTTCTTCGAAGTGAACTTAAAAAAGAAGAACCCCTTAGCATTCATCATTACCTTTTGCACACCAAACTTAGCCCATGCATTGCGGACATAGTAATCAACAATAGGAAAAGCAAGGCGTTGGCCAAGGAAGTAACCGTAGAGAGTATTCTCAAACCTCGTGTTCACCTCTTCCACAACTTTCATTGGAACTGAAAGGTCAACATCATCCTTCTTTTTCCAACATTCCAACCTCCGAAAATTAGACACGTGTTTATGAGGTTCATTAGAAGTAGCACCCGCGTAAGAAACCGACTTTAATCCAGTACCAGTAGTAGTAACAACCTTTGGAGCAAAAGGACCAGAAGTTGCACTCATATTCATATTCAAATTAGGACCAGAATTTGCGCACGAAGGAGGAGTACTAGTTAAATTAGCATCATTAGAAACAATCTCACTTTGAATTAGATTCAGGGCATCATCAAAATTCTTATGCGCATTAGCTATCAATTGTTCCGCATTAGGCTATTTAGAGCCATTAGAAGACGAATTAGAATCATGTGTAACATGAAGCTGCTCCCCATCATCCAACACAACCTTAACATAGTCCTTAATATTGTTATCAGCCCTATGCAAATCATTAACAACATTACCAATCGAAAC
The DNA here is from genome assembly GCA_030686995.1 of Artemisia argyi. NCBI lineage: Eukaryota > Viridiplantae > Streptophyta > Magnoliopsida > Asterales > Asteraceae > Artemisia > Artemisia argyi. The sequence goes on along the minus strand of JARVZY010001897.1, from coordinate 113,914 downwards.
CGGCTTCACTTGGTTTGTTAGTTGCTCCATGTTAGCTTCACGAGTTGATTGAGACCCCAATTCGATACCATCATTAACAGCAGTACTGACAGGAGTCTCATCATTAAGAGGTAATGGAACCCCATCATCATCCCCGAACACAAGCTTACCCTCGACAATTGTTCGTTCCATGTCACGAATCTTTTCATCAACAGAACTCGTGACAGCATCACCAGTAGACCTAGGAGGATTATGTGTATCAGCCGTCCCGTTTGTCACACTCTTAGAACTCAGAAAACCCTTATTCATCTCTCACCACCACTTAAAACAAATCAAAGTTAATAGCAACCTATGATTCCAGCAGCATGCAATACCAAAAAGAGTGTAAAACCCTAACCGCTTAGGGTTTTTATTCGATAAGCTCAAAAACTAACCAACACCCATGTTACACCAATCAAGAATGATACAATCGATTAAATAAAGTGTAATCAATACAACTAAACAACCGACCCTCGATTAATATTCAAATTGAATAGACCAAAATCGGTGCACATGCATGAAGATAATACTATTGGACAAAAACAAATCCCTACTGTGCTTAAACAAAATTCGTAATTCAACCGACCCACGATCAATCCATAAAGTAATAAATTAATTAAGGAACAAAAGTATCCTTCATATAATAAATTAGTTCAAGGAATAATTGTAGAGAAACGATTAAAGAAACAAAAAAAAAATTATGGAAGCGATTAAGGTTGTTTGGGAATCGTTTTTCTCTTTTTTTCGCCAGAGAGGAAGGGTTTTTTTTAACTTTTTCACCTGTTTAGTTTGTGGGTAATACATTGCACAAATAATATCATAAAACATAAAAGACTAAATTTTATTAATAAACATAAAAGATCCATCAACACCCATTAGTGACTACTTACTTTCAGACATTTTTTTTAATATAACCTTTGTGCTTACAAATAGCAGCATTAGTTTATGTTGGTCTCTTCTCTTTTCTATGAACAATCGAATATAAAAAGTATACTAACTTTATTTGATAGATAATCGTTAGTTTTTACAGACTTGGTTTACACGAGTATTTATAACCCATCAACCGACACTATGAACCAACATAACAGCTCATTAACAGACATAACGTTTCTAAACTACCATAACCGAATAAATGGTTATTAACTTTATTCTTGTCATTCTAGGACCCTAAGCTTATAAACTTTACATACACGACTCTAAATACATAAACTAATTATACTACGACCCCTAAACATGGATTAATGAATTATCATCCAATATTCCCTCCTAATTTATTAATCCATGCCATCGATATCTTCAAGCTCCATTATCTTTATCTTTGAACTTTGGCTTGTTTCCACTTCCTTTGTCTTGATCTTCAACACTAAATATGTCTTGAGTTTTCTCCTTGATCAATCTTCTATCTTCCTTGCCTTCATTCTCATCTTGATCATCTTTGTCGCCATCTTTCTTCATTTGTATTACTTCGTATTCTTGAATCTCCAACACACTATTTCTAGTATCACGATCTTCTGATCCAACTTTCTTGTTGCTTGAATTGATGTCTTTCTCAATCTGGTTCTCTTTTTGAAATCTTGATGGCGTCTCTTGATTCTTTTTGCATTCGCCCTTGTCAATACTTGGTTCTTCTTCTAGATGTTTCTCATCTAAAATAACTTCATGGTTCTCTTTCTCAAACTGTTCTCTTAACTCTTTCATCTCTTTGCTTGTGCAATCTCTCAAGTTCTTGAGGTTCTCTAATTCTCCCTGCATTTGTTTCTCAAATGCCATTTCTCTATTTCTTAGTTCCTTCTCAAACTCTTGTTTTTCCATCTCTAACTCTTGAAGTATTTCGAACTTCCAAAACTCTAATTTACTCTTCAAGTCAATTTCTATCTCTGACCGCATATCTTCTAACTTTTCTTTTGGAACTTCATCCTTCTCAATGACAATTCCTTTCTTTCTAGGTTCTTCCTTTAAGGATGTTATCTCCTTTTCATCTTTACTAGTGACCATTAATAGTGCTGGTTTGTCATCTTCGAACACAAGGTTTGCTTTTTCTTCTCTACGGTCTGGTTTTGGACAATTTGCAGCATAGTGTCCAAACTTATGACAATTATAACATTCTATTTCTCTAAAGTCTCTCCTATGGTAGTTTTGATTTCCATTGTTTCTCTTGTTTCTATCATAACTATCTCCATTCTTACTATCTCTTGTGAATCTTCCTTGGCCGCTTCCTCGTGTCCGATTACCACCTCCTCGTCTATCATTTCCATAGTTGCATTCATAATTTCTGTTATTCCCTTGACGTGTGAACAACAATTTCTCACTATTATCTTCCTCAATTCCTTTTCTAAACTTAAGCCTTTCTTTATAAATCTTAAGTTTTCCAATAATCTCTTATAATTTCACTTTCTTAAAATCAACAACCATTTCAATGGTTGCTACTACTGGTACAAACTTATCTGGCATTGCATTAAGCACTTTCCTTACTTTCGTTTGCTCATCAAATGTTAATCCACATCTAGCAGCCTTTGTAATAATACTCATCAACTTCCCAGCGAATGTATCTATTGATTCATCTTCTTTCATCACAAGTCTCTCAAATTCTTATTTGAGTTGTTGCGAGTGTGCTTGTGGTACATCTTCTATTCCGATAAATCTAGCCTTTAGTGAATCCCAAATTTCTTTCGCTGTTTCACATCCCGCAACTTGCATTTGCAAATCCTCTGGTAACCCTTGAAATAGGTATGTTGACGCCAAACTATCCTTCTTTACATCAATCTCTTTTGATGTGCTTACTCCTTCTACTAAATCCCATACTCCATTTTCCATTAATATCTTCTTCATTCTTAATGCCCGTAATGTATAGTTCGTATTATTTAGAACTGGACATTGATATGATGGTAACGATGTGGTGAAAACAACTCTGTTCTCATTTTTATCTCCCATCATATCTTTCGATTTGGTTTTCTTCTAAGACTAATATAATTCTAATAATAGTCGATCTTAAATCCTTCTTTCTAACCCACAATAGTAATATGCAACTTCTAAAATCAATGTAATCTTAATAACAATCAAACTTAAAACTCTCTTATCTAACCACAATAATTCTCAAACAATTCTAACGTTTTCTAATACGAATTGTAATGGGAAAAATCTATTCTACTAATAGGAAAAACAAGTATTGAAATATAGAACCTGTTAATTTCCCTTGGGCCTCTAGAATCCTTTTGGGCTTTAAAAAAACGTTCTCTTATACCCAAAATAATAAATTGCGTTCCTTCTATCCCCAAACAAAGTCCGCTTATGCTTCCTTCCTTCTTTCTTCTACACGCAGTTAGGACAGAACTGTAATCGACCCTGGTCCTTCTGGTTCTCTTCTAATCAAATGGCGGTACGCTTGGTTACTCTTTGATGAGGCAAAAAATGAACCACTTTTAGGGGGCCATTTAAGCCTGGAATTAAATTTATTTGATCAAATATTGCCCTAAATCGTTCCTTTTGTGATTTTAGGTACTTTGGGAGTGAAATCTGGAAAAGGAAGCAATTCGGACGTTTTTGGAGCATAAAAGTGAAGAAAACGCCAAAGACTTAATTTTCCATGCTGGGAACAGTGTATGACGACGTCAAGAAGGAAATCCTGACGGCGTCAAGAGTAAAATCCATGACGACCCAGAAGAAACCTGAAGGCGTCACAACAAGAGCATCAAGAGTTAAAATCATGACGGCCTGCATAAGGTGTATACATGACGGTGTCAGATCCAGATCTAGGCAGTCCGAGGAACTATTTGGCGGCGAGATGACGGCGTCAGACATTTGTTCTTGACGCCGTCACCTTCCAAAATCTATATATAGTTTTCTATTTTTTATTCATTGAGAGGAACTTGTGTGGAGAAACCCTAGGGCCGAACCTTGTACGTATTTTACAGCTTTTTCAATGGTTTTCAGCCCTTGAATCCTTTCATGTGCTATTGAGATAAGTTTTCTCTTTAATTCAATCAATACGTCTATATGTTGGTTGTCTATATCTCGTACTTGTCTTGATTTCAACATGCTAGGCTAGATTTATCTTGTGTTTGCTTAGATCTAATGAAACCTAGATGTTAATTATGTGTTGATTACTTGTTTATGGTTGTATTGGATGAATGATTTCAATGTTAGGCTTAAGAAAACTGGCAGATCTCCATTTGGTATCATGCCTGAACGTCTTAGGAAACATGAACCGATGTGTACTAGGTTTTATTGGTTGTATTTAATGCATGAGTAAATTCTAATGATCCCATGTTAGGAGCTTCTTAGCCGGCTCGACATAGGAGTGAAGTAGGCACTCATAGGATTGGGGAAGTAAGTACGCCACCCCATGAATGGTATTAAGGAATACAATCCGTCATCCACGCAACTATAACAAGTAATTAATGTGTAAAAGATATCTAGGGAGCAGTGAAATCTAAGTAAACACATTTCTCCCACATATTGCTCACAACCTTAGTTTAATATAGTTTAATTTTATTTTTAGTATTTTATTTTGATTGCATCTTTAGTATTGGGTTAGTTGACTAGCAACTAATTCCGCCCAAATCCTTCAAACCCGAGATTTTTACTTGCTTTCCTAAAAATATTAAAAAAATACAAAAAGAATCATCCCTCATCTCTAGACCTAGTCTTTAGGTTTTCTAATCCTAGTGACACTATTCCTAGCTGAACGATCAATCCCCCGGTACTTGTCATTATACTATACTACATCGATCAGGTACACTGCCTGGTGGGGGTTGTAAGCTTCTCAAGATCCCTTGAGAGGTAAAGCCTGGTGCAAACCCCACGCATCAAGTTTTTGGCGCCGCAGCCCGGGGAATAGTTATTCTCTAGGTTAGAATCTCTTTTTATTAGGTCTACTTGCTAGATTCCTTTCTAGTAAGATTTTATTTTTATTTTTAGGTTCTCTTTAGTCTATCTTAATTCTTCGTGTTTTTGTTTGTACCTCTCTACCATCCGCCATTATGGAAACCGACGAATTCTCTAACCTTAGGATCACTAAGAGTCATAGTTCCACTAGAAACCTTGTCTTGCCTTATGCAGAACCCGAAAGAGAATTGCGTAGGTTAAGACGATCTCACTCAACTCCTGAACCATCTAGCGTTGCCATCGATTTTGATGCACCTCTTTCTGAAGAAAATTCAGAAAATCACCTTACAACCCCTAGCTCCCAACCCAACAATGAGATGAGTACCGCCGCAACTCCTACTCCTAAGCGCCTTAAGGATTACTCCTCCCCAAACCCTCGTGGCTTCTCAAATGCCATTGTCTACCCAAACGAACATACCAATGAGGTCTTGCATGCGACCGATGTTTGGCTTGTCCAAAGTGTGTGCAAGTTTTGTGGATTAGATGAGGAAGATCCAATTCAACACATTAAAGACTTCTTGAAAATAGTAGACACCCTCCACACGGATGGGGCTACTAGAGACACGTCCCGATTACGATTCTTCCCCTTCACCCTCTATGAAAAATCCCAAGAGTGGTATGATAAACTCCCTTCTGAATCTATTTTCACATGGGAACAACTCATATCCAAGTTCTATGAAAAGTTCTTTCCACCGGGAAAAACTTCAGCATTTAGAGATAGGATCCTCCATTTCCGAAAAGGGAAGGACGAACCCTTCCATAAATCGTGGATTAGATTCAAGGATTTAATAAGACAAGTTCCCCATCATGGCATCGAACTTTGGCTTTTGATCCAAATCTTCTACGACAATGTCTCCTCAAATGATCAGAACGGAATCAACAATTCTAGAAAAGGGAGATTAGCCAATCTTAGTGCCGAAGAAGGATGGGATAGGATTGAAGAATATGCTCAAGACTAGGATGACACTTGGGATGAACCTGAATCGACTGTCAGCATTTCTGAAATCACTTCAGATCGGCTAAAAAAATTTACAAAAGAATGGAGTACCTAGCTGGGTCGCAGCTACCTAAACAACTTTCAAATCCTTACTTGATCTGCGACTACTGTGGGGGCCCGCATGAGGTAGAGGAATGAGGAGGAGAAACCACGACTGAACATGCATGCTTGTCAGGAGGTGACATCTATGCTGATCCCTCCCTTTTGCCTTTTTACCAAAATGACGATTACACCCTCTGGGGGAATCTGGTAAAAAGAAAAGAAGGAGAGGAAGGTCCTGAATTCGAAATCAGGAGCACTTTTGAAGATGACCTTGGTCACTTCACTCAAGAAAAAGGCTTACAATTAAAGGGTCTTAATGAACTTGTTGATGAGCAGCAGAATGACATTGGAGAATGGTTCAACAAGCTTAACTCAACCCTTGATAACCTTGAAATGCCGTCAGTAAGCCAAAAAGACCCCATGCTCACGATAACCACTCGGGCCGGAACAACAACCAAGGACCCCCCTTACCCGAGGTCGTCCCCCATCACTCCCGATCCAAACAAACCTCGTGAAGAGGAGGAGGATGTGGGAATCAAGACTCCCAACCAACCTCCCTTGACGACCCCTTCCCCATCAACCCCACCTTACTAACCTGTGAGAATCCCATTTCCATCCCGATTAAAAAACCAGAAAACTGAGAATGATAATAAAAGATTCCTGTCATATCTAAAAGACTCAGTAGTCACCATACCCCTCCTTGATGCTTGTTATCACATGCCGAAGTATAGCGCGTACTTTAAAAAACTACTCACTAACCAAAAGAAACTCGAGGGTCTTGTGACCCTGGGGGAAGAATGTTCGGTGGTGACCCATCGAGGGCTGCCAAAAAAGGTAGACGATCCAGGCAGCTTCACCTTGCCTTGCTCCATAGGATCTCTATCAATAAAGAATGCTCTTGCCGATTTGGGGGCCAGTATCAACCTCATGCCTCACTCTATGTTCCTTAAATTAGGATACTCTAGATTAAAGCCTACCCGTATGAACATTCAACTAGCCGATAGATCAGTCAAGTACCCCGTAGGGATATGCAAGAATGTGCTAGTCAAAGTTGGGAAATTCAAATTCCCGGTCGACATCGTAATCTTAGAGATGGAGGAGGATGACTTGGTACCCATCATCTTAGGGAGACCATTTCTTGCTACCGCTCGTGCAGTCATTGATGTTTATGACGGCAAGTTAACCTTACGAGTGGGAACCGATAGCACAACCTTCGACATTAAGGACTCTATGGATCTCTCTCTCGAAGCAGGTAACCGGCTCTATTTCATTGGGGAGGTCGATGAACTCACGGATGTCATTGATAGTTGTGTTGATGAACAAATCGAGGAAGGCTGGTTACGGGATGAGAGTTTTCTACCTTTGCTAGAGGTGGAAAAGATGGAGGATGTTGGTGCAGTCTCCTTCTACCCTAGACAAGAGGCCACGGAGCATCTCGAGCTCCGAAAGCCTGAAAATAAGCTTAAGCCTTCTATTATCGAACCTCCTGAGCTAGATCTTAAGGAACTTCCTAACCATTTAGAGTATGCCTTCCTTCAGGGGGAGGACCAACTGCCGGGAATCATAAACTCTTCCCTCGAACATGAACAAAAAGGTAAACTCTTAGAGGTCCTAAAGAAATATAAGGGAGTGCTTGCATGGAGTGTAGCCGACATTAAGGGGATTGACTCAACTTTTTGCACACATAAGATTCTCATGGAAGAAGATTATAAACCTACCGTGCAACCCCAGAGGCGGGTGAACCCCAACATTAAGGAAGTAGTAAAGAAAGAAGTCATCAAACTTCTGGATGCAGGATAGATCTACCCAATCTCGGACAGCCCATGGGTTAGTCCTGTACAGGTTGTACCTAAGAAGGGTGGAATGACGGTAGTTAAAAATGACAAGGGTGAGATGGTACCCCAAAGAACAGTTACTGGATGGCGGGTATGCATCGATTATAGAAAGCTCAATGATGCCACGAGGAAAGATCACTTTCCCTTACCATTCATTGACCAAATGTTAGAGAGATTATCTGGGCACGAATACTATTGTTTCTTGGATGGATTCTCAGGGTATTTTCAAATTCCCATAGCACCTGAGGACCAAGAAAAGACCACGTTTACTTGCCCTTACGGAACATTCGCCGACAAAAGAATGCCTTTTGGGCTATGTAATGCCCCCGCCACTTTTCAACGATGCATGACCGCAATCTTTCACGAACTTATGGAAGACAGCATGGAAGTGTTCATGGATGACTTTTTGGTCTTCGGGAACTCCTTCGACCGCTGTCTTGCTAATCTAGAAAAAATGCTTAAACGGTGTGAGGAAACCAACTTGGTGTTAAACTGAGAAAAGTGTCATTTCATGGTGAAAGAAGGGATTGTGTTAGGGCATAATATCTCAAGGAATGGGATAGAGGTGGACCAAGCTAAAGTTGAAGCTATATCTAAGTTACCATACCCCACAACTGTTAAAGCTATACGCAGCTTCTTGGGGCACGCTGGGTTTTATCGGAGATTCATCAAAGACTTCTCCAAAATAGCTCGGCCAATGACTCAATTGCTCATGAAGGATGCTCCATTCGATTTCTCCCAAGAATGCAAGGATGCATTCGATCTCTTAAAAAAGGAGCTCACACAAGCTCCAATCATGATTACACCCAACTGGGAGTTACCGTTCAAAATCATGTGTGACGCTAGCGATTTCGCTGTCGGGGCTGTATTGGGCCAACGGCGTGACAAGCTATTCCAACCTATCTACTACGCTAGCAAAACCATGAATCCCGATCAAGAGAATTACTCAACCACCGAAAAGGAATTGTTAGCCGTGGTGTTCGCATTCGACAAATTCTGACAATATCTTGTCCTTTCAAAGACAGTCGTTTTCACTGATCACTCGGCTCTTCGATATCTTTTTGCTAAGCAGGATGCTAAGCCACGACTAATTCGGTGGATCTTGTTGTTACAAGAATTTGATGTTGAGATTCGTGATAAGAGGAGGGCAGAAAATCTGGCCGCAGATCATCTATCTCGTCTTGAAAACCCCCTGGATGAGCACGATAGAAGTGAGATTCGGATTCATTTCTTGACGAACAACTCATGTCAATGATTGATTCGGAGCCTTGGTTCGCCGATTTTTCCAACTATCTCACAAGTAGACTCATTCCAGAACACCTGACTAGGTACGAAAGAAAAAGGTTCTTTTCTCAGTTAAAATACTACTTCTGGGATGAACCATTTTTATTCCGAAGGTGTCCTGACCAAATAATAAGACGTTGTGTTTCGGAAAGTGAGGCAGTAAATATTATGAGGGAATGTCACTCTGGTCCCTCTGGAGGGCATCATGGGATAAGCACCACCGCCCGAAAGATTTTCGACGCGGGATTCTATTGGCCCACAATTTTCCGTGATGTTAAAGAAATGGTATAGGCATGCGATGCATGTCAACGGGCCAGGAACATATCACATAAGGATGAAGCGCCTCAGAATTTTATACAAGTATGTGAGGTCTTCGATGTCTGGGGAATTGACTTCATGGGACCCTTTCCATCTTCAGGGGGGAAGGAATACATTTTAGTTGCCATCGATTATGTTTCGAAATGGGTAGAGGCACAAGCCCTTAGGACCAACGATGCCAGGGTAGTTATTCATTTTCTGAAGAAGCTTTTAGCTAGATTTGGGATTTCTAAAGCCCTTATCAGTGATAGGGGGACCCACTTTTGCAATGCACAAATGGTAATGGTCATGAATAGGTATGGGGTGTCCCATCGATTTTCCACTGCCTATCATCCACAAACCAATGGCCAGGTCGAAAACACAAACAGGGCTACTAAAAGAATACTTGAAAAAATGGTTAGTCAGAATAGAAAAGACTAGTCATTTAAACTCGACGAAGCCTTATGGGCATTCCGAACCGCCTACAAGACACCTATTGGAACGACCCCGTTTCGCATGGTGTACGGTAAGGCATGTCACTTGCCAGTAGAATTAGAACATAAAGCTTATTGGGCGCTTAAGGCATGTAACTTAGATTATACAATTGCCGGAACCAATAGGTTCTTGCAATTACACGAGCTTGATGAGCTTAGATTAGAAGCCTATGAGTCTTCAATTACATATAAAGAAAGGGCAAAAAGATGGCATGATCAAAGAATTAAGAAACCCAAGGAATTTTCAGAAGGAGACAAAGTCCTATTATACAACTCTCGGTTAAGATTATTTCCAGGGAAACTCAAGTCTAGATGGTATGGACCATTTACGGCGAAAAGTTCCTCTAAAACTGGAGCCGTTGTGTTACTAGACGAGGAAGGAAGAGAATTTACTGTTAACATACAATGTGTAAAACATTATCAAGAAAATAATAATGAAATGATTGGTGAGGAAGATGTAACGTTTGAGGATGAGGTCACTTAGTAACCAATGACCTTGAGTCTAGCTACAAGACTCGTAAATAAAGAAAAGAGCTTCTTGGGAGGCAACCTATGCTTTGTGTGATTTTTATTTTGTTTGTTTGTTATTTGCTTCCGTATGCATGTTTTATTTTCATTGTTGGTAGATCATGTTTCAAAACTAAATAGTGGAAATACTTTATTTTGTTGTTTGGCCTAGTCTTAACTTCACCAAAAGGTATTTTTGCAAAAGATAAGTGTAAGGGGAAACCCCAAATATGTTTTTAAGAAACAAACCAATCATGATTCTCTATAATATTAAGTGAACATGTATATTCGTATTTGTTAGAGTCAAATGCTTGTATCGAGTCGTAATGAAGTTTTGCAGGATTTTCCAGGAAGTAGAACCAAGTTTTTCTAGAAATTTTCCGGAAACTTAACATAAGAATTTCTGCAGGTCACTTCTGACGGCGTCATGAGTTTGCTCTTGACGGCGTCACGTGTAAAAATCTAGAAATTTTACCAGTTTTGTTTTTCTAACGGATTCTTAAGGTTTTTGTTGAATTATAAGTTTTATAATCTCCAGGAAATCTGCAAACATCATTCCACAAGCATTATATCTTATTGTGTTTTCTAGGATTTAATAACATATGTAGATTGCCACCAATTTTATGTGAGGTTGCCTTGTCTGTTTTCTCAGGATTTACAGGTTATGTATGACAAGAAGATGATTATTTTTCTGGAAGGGAAGCTTTGATTGTTCATTTTCTTGGAGGAAGATTTAACCTGACCACCTTATTATCCATACCGAGCGAATCAGGGAAGTATTTGATTTCATTCTTTTTACTTATTTCACTTTTACATTCTTTACTTGAACATTGGGGACAATGTTCATCTTAAGTGTAAGGGGAGGGTAAAATGATGATACCTTACAAATACACTTTCGCTTGAGTTTGTTTGTTTGATGGTAGATGTGTAATAAAACTATGAGAAATACTTGTTAGTGCAATGTTAGCGCCAAATTTAAATTTTTTTACAACATTTAGGAGTGAAACTTTAGCCATAGCAAGCGTCTCATGGATAGGAGATTGTATGACTAGCACATAACCGTACTATTCAGAAAAATTTTCCACCCAAACATGTGACGTTCGCCTTTAGATTTGATAGGAAAAGCATTTACTATTAGTGCTTATGAGTGTACCGGTAGCATTTAGATTCTAGAACTTGCGTTAGTGATGCATCCCGAGACCGCTAGTGAGACTACATTCGTGTAGTAGGATTTACTACATGATAAGAGGCATTAGGATCACCCTTGTGTTAAACCCGTATTATAATTACTTGACCATTTAAGTCATATTACTTGGCTAGTTAAGTCAACTAATTTTTCCCACACCTTAGCGTTGTACTCATTTTTAGTACACGAAACCCCTAGTACACCCCTCCAAGCCTATCTTTTCGTTTCTAACTTTAAGCATTTTACTTAAAGGAAGAATTTGTTACACCCCACTTAAATGTACACCCAAATCGCCTTAGCCTTCCGTGTATGCACTCATCTTTAGTGCATTATTGTTATTTGTTAAACCCTAAGTTAATTATCTAATTGATTACATGGTTGCTAAGTCGATTCATATCCTTGTACATATTGTTTTGGGACGATTGGGACTCATGGGTAAAGTACTTATTTTATGGAGTAATGGGGAAGAACATGATTTATTACCCCCATATGTGCGTTAATCTTAAAAGTGCTCCAAGTGTTTTGATTTTCTTAATTCAAGTCATTAGATTAGTTTATTGTAAAGTATGTAAAAATTCAAGTGTAAGGGGAATGTTCATTCCCTATGATGTATTATTTTGGATGGTAGGGTAAGAGTGTATGCAAAAAAAAAAAAAAAAAAAAAAAAAAAAAAAAAAAAAAGAAAAAAAAAAATCGAAAAAACAAGAAAAAAAAAATAGAAAGAGAAAAAGAGAAAAAACATACGGACTACCATCCCTTTTTATTTTATGTTTTTGTTATTTTTCATTTATTAGCTTAAGTCGAGTCTAGTCTTGGCTTAGCAATGCCATATTGTACATGTAATTAACCAGGATTGTTAACTCGCCACCAGTAAAGACTGCCTATATCCAACAAAACCATGTATTTCATATCCCTACACCTAACGTTACAACCCTTTAAAAGACCTCTTTGATAGTTTATCCTAGGTGCTTACGCTATGTGGTGGAGGTTTGATCCTTTCCCAAGCCTATGGTAATCTATTTTGCTATGACAGGTAGTGAGAGATATCTTCCATTTCCATATTGTAATTTATACTTTATTACACCCGAGAGATGTGAATATCTAAACACTATTTGTGAGGTGCCAATATATGACCTCCGTGCTTGTCTTTGGTCTTTAGTGGAACGATTATTTGTTGTAATTATTTTTATATTAGTGTTAAATGACCCCTAACTTTTATTTTGATTAGAATAAAAGCGCATTTGCTTGAGGACAAGCAAATCTCAAGTGTAAGGGTATATGATGAGGCGAAAAATGAACCACTTTTAGGGTGTCATTTAAGCCCGGAATTGAATTAATTTGATCAAATATTTCCTTAAATCGTTCCTTTTGTGATTTTAGGTACATTGGGAGTGAAATCTGGAAAAGGAAGCAATTCGGATGTTTTTGGAGCATAAAAGTGAAGAAAACGCCAAAGACTTAATATTCCATGCTGGGAACAGTGTATGACGGCGTTAAGAAGGAAATCCTGACGGCGTCAAGAGTAAAATCCATGACGACCCAGAAGAAACCTGAAGGCGTCACAACAAGAGCGTCAAGAGTTAAAATCATGACGGCCTGCATAAGGTGTATACATGACGGCGTCAGATCCAGATCTAGGCAGTCCGAGGAACTATTTGGCGGCGAGATGACGGTGTCAGACATTTGTTCTTGACGCCGTCACCTTCCAAAATCTATATATAGTTTTCTATTTTTCATTCATTGAGAGGAACTTGTGTGGAGAAACCCTAGGGCCGAACGTTGTACGTATTTTACAGCTTTTTCAATGGTTTTCAGCCCTTGAATCCTTTCATGTGCTATTGAGATAAGTCTTCTCTTTAATTCAATCAATATGTCTATGTGTTGGTTGTCTATATCTCGTACTTGTCTTGATTTCAACATGCTAGGCTAGATTTATCTTGTGTTTGCTTAGATCTAATGAAACCTAGATGTTAATTATGTGTTGATTACTTGTTTATGGTTGTATTGGATGAACGATTTCAATGTTAGGCTTAAGAAAACTGGTGGATCTCCATTTGGTAACATCCTTGGACGTCTTAGGAAACGTGAACCGATGTGTACTAGGTTTTTTGTGTTTTATTTAATGCATGAGTAAATTCTAATGATCCCATGTTAGGAGCTTCTTAGCCGGCTCGACATAGGAGTGAAGTAGGCGCTCATAGGATTGGGGAAGTAAGTACGCCACCCCATGAATGGTATAAAGGAATAGAATCCGTCATCCACGCAACTATAACTAGTAATTAACGTGTAAAAGATATCTAGGGAGTAGTGAAATCTAAGTAAACACATTTCTCCCACATATTGCTCACACCCTTAGTTTAATATAGTTTAATTTTATTTTTAGTATTTTATTTTGATTGCATCTTTAGTATTGGGTTAGTTGACTAACAACTAATTCCGCCCAAATCCTTCAAACCCGAGATTTTTACTTGCTTTCCTAAAAATATTAAAAAAATACAAAAAGAATCATCCCTCATCTCTAGACCTAGTCTTTAGGTTTTCTAATCCTAGCGACACTATTCCTAGCTGAACGATCAATCCCCCGGTACTTGTCATTATACTATACTACATCGATCAGGTACACTGCCTGGTGGGGGTTGTAAGCTTCTCAAGATCCCTTGAGAGGTAAAGCCTGGTGCAAACCCCACTCATCACTCTTTTCTGGCAAGCACACGGCTGTGGTTTCACACAACCAGGTACGTTTATTTCTCTTCACTTTTTCTAATTCTCTGATTCGATCTTTTCTTTAATCGAATCGTGTTTCTTTCTTGGTTGATTCCTCTTAATCAAAACTCTTCTCTTTCTCACTTTCTCTTCTTGATTAACCGGTATACGCACGGTTTCTTCTTTTCTTTCTCTTGATTGATTCCCTAAATCAATCGGTCTCTGTTTTCTCTGGTTCGAATCCTTTGGCTCTGATGCCACTGTTGGTCTCTTCTCTTTTATATGAACAATCGAATATAAAAAGTATACTAATTTTATTTGATAGAAAATCGTTAGTTTTTACAGACTTGGTTTACACGGGTATTTATAACCCATCAACCGACACTATGAACCAACACAACGGTTCATTAACAGACATAACGTTTCTAAACTACCATAACCGAATAAACGGTTATTAACTTTATTCTTGTCATTCTAGGACCCTAAGCTTATAAACTTTACATACACGTCTCTAAATACATAAACTAATTATACTACGACCCCTAAACACGGATTAATGAATTATCATCCAATAGTTTCACCCAACATCTCAATGAAACGGACAAGCAACTCGGTTTGCATGGCCTGGATTTCTCTCAATGCATCCAAACCATCAAGTGACACACCACGATATTAACGATTGTTTATATAATTTATTTCTTTGTGGAAATGGAAATATACAAAAAAGGAATATTTAAAAAAATAAATAAAAAAAAAGGCAACCCAAAGTAGAAACTATATCAGACATGGAGAAATAGGCATATGCTTTGATGATGTTGTTAAAAGGTTGATAAGATTTTGTTTTTCCTAATCAGCGAGCTGTAAAAAGATTATCAGAAACTCTTCATTAGGAGCCCTAACCAGAAACCCTTCATCAGATACAGACATCACAACATTATAAACTCTCATCAGAAACACCTCATTAGTCTTCATCAGAAACGCCTCATCAGCATCATTGTCAATATGATCACCTATATGATGAATAAAACAACCCAAATTCACGATACTAATCCGGTCTTCAAATATCATGGGATATGTCATGTAACATAAACATAAATTATTCCAAATTAAAACAATTAAATACATCCTCAAAAACTAAAAATTGTACGAATACACCTGATGACAACTACTTATTTCTGGACTCGAGATATCCAGGTCGCACCATTTGTCAAATCATTATTTCCCCTTGAACTATGGAGAATAAAAGCCACAAAAGTAATCAAGTTCAGGTTTATAATCACCAGACCAATAACTTCTGGCTTGCATTTTATAGTTAGAATCATAAACTTATTAGAAAATTGTTTATTGTCAAAACTCGAAAGAAAGAAATGGGTGTTTGGGTACGTAAACACCCGGGCGGGAATGGGGTAACCGGTAACGCCCCAATACTCTATAACAAAGTGTAGATCTAAATGACAGTGTTAGGAATACGAATGTTCATATGAAAGACTCGGTCACCCCAAGTATCTAATAGCATTAAGTTAGCTCGTAGTCATCACTATCATTAGTTAGTATTAATTTAGTTTAAGTAACATCATGGAGGAAGGACGGGTCTTTACCCACTGTATACCCGATCCACAGCCCGAGAGAGGGCTTTTTGTATTGTAATATAGATACCAGGGAGAGGGTTGGACCTTCATTTGCATAATCTAATATCAAATACTTTCTCTTAAGGTTCCATACTTCTATTTCATCTCTCTAGCTTCTTCATCTTATCATTCGATCCATAAACTACAAAACCATACGTGTATATCATTATGAGTATCCTACAATTGGTACCAGAGAGCCGTGGTTTCATACTAGGGATTGGTTTGTGCTCGAATTTCAAATGGCCATAAACTTTTATGTCCAAACTTCAAACGGCCATAACTTTTGAACCGTAACTCCGTTTTTAGCGAAATACCTGTCAAAACGACCGAAACAGGCTGAATATTATGAGGTTTCACGACAAAGACGTGAAACAAATTTTTCATGGCCCAAATCACCTCTGGAGTGAAGTTATTGAGGTTTTAAGTTTTCAGACCATAATTTCACCGTAACAATTTGCATCAACCGAACCAAATCTCAACTAAATAACATATCACCAAGTCCATCAAACGATCATCAAGTTTAGCACAAAATCTCTTATCATTGTGTCGATCCAACAGTCATCATTTCACGGTTTCTTTTGTTGACTTTAGTAAAATCCCGAGAAAGAATCGATTTCTCGGTTTAAGTCACGAGAGTTGTAAAGTCCAGTTTAAGATTACAACATGTCAAACACTTCGGATTCAGTCATAACTGAGGTACTTAAACTATACTACATGGTTGATGAACCAAAGATTCCTTACAAAGTACAACCAACAAACGTTGTCTATTCAGATATTGTTGACATGGGAAATAGCAATGTTGACCCATATGAACAACATTTGAAACACAATGAAGTGTCTGTTGAACCTAGTGAGGCATCTTCTGTTATAAATGATGATAATGTGTTGCATGAATAAAAGATTCCTAACAAAGTACAACAAACGAACGCTGTTGAATCAGATAATGCTGATATGGGAAATGCTCATGTTACCCCATATGAACAATACGTGAATCACAACGACGCGTCTGTTGTACCAAGTAGTGCATCTTCTGTAGTAGATAATGTGTGTGAGTTGGATGATTACACTGATGTTGTACCTGATGACACCTTGATTACTAAACTTAATATTCTTAAAGATCAGGTGACTTTTTATGAACAACGTGCAAAATTTGAGCTAAACGAACGTGAATAGAAAATGGATTGGCAAATGCGTGCATATATAACTGAACATAACTTAAAGGAAGAAACATTGAAAATGGAGTTAAAATCTTTACAAAATCAACTTGATCAAACTGTTAAACAAAAACAGGAGATTCAGGACAATGTAATTGCACTAAACTTGATTTTTAGGAAAAGGAAACTAAACTCTTAAATGATTTCTCCAACCTTAAGTCATTAAAGAACAAGCTTGAAAACAAATTGTACACTCAAGGCCAAACTATACAAACGGCTCAAATGTTGCAAAAGCACATCAAATTGCGGGATGAACATAGTAATAAGGATTTAGGAGTGACTAAAACAAACTTCCTTAAGAGCGTTAGTGCTACTCAACCTTCCTTGTATGATGCTAACGTTTTGTTTAAACCTGATCATGCCCCCCCCCCCCCCCATAGTTGGTCTGATGAATAGATGGATGAGATAGAATATGTCAATAGAGAGAGATTTGATAATAAAATGAAGGATCCTAAGTGCATTAAAAAATGAGTCATTTTCAAACCTCATAATTACTATGAACAGAATTGATTGACTGTTTTTGCACCCCAGACTAAGTTAACACCAGAGCAGGTATTTTGGGCCTTAGATATTGAAAAATGAAAGCTGAAGAACTTAAGGCCAACACCACTCTAAAGGTTGCTGCCCCAACGGTGTATCCCCCCAAATACACCTATGCACTTAGTTCAGTTATCACTTCCCACACAATCTAAAACTCTTATTAGCATATATGTTCTTTGTCAAATGTTCGCTGATTTTGATAAAACTTGTAAAAAGAGAATTACACCAACGGGAATTACTGAGGGTGTAAGGGGATTTGAACTTACGTAAGAGTGTTACTTAACAGAAGTTATTCCATTCTTTAAACTTATCAAAGAACACTTTGAGGGCTTGCAAAAATCCCTTGAAATTGAAGTGAAAGAGATGAAAGAAGTGTTTAAAAATGTGGAAAACGAAGGAAAACAACTTGCAATTGATTTTAAATGCTGTGAAATTGAAAAGAAAAATGTCCTCATCACTAATGAGAATTTGATTGCTAGATGTATTGCTCAGGATGTTTTTTATACTGCTACTAACTCGGCATTATTTGCTTGTCAATTTCATGAAATGTCTATTGCGTTGAATGTTTTCCAGGATCGTGTTGTTGAGCTTGTGGGAGAGAATTTAAAATCGCGTGAGAAAATTCAAAATGATGACCATGATAACATGGTCAGGCACTTTTCGAAACTAGAGGTTGATAATCTTAATTTACAATTAAAGTATCAACATTTAGAAGAAAGAATTAAAATCTCAAATGGCATGACATCTTCGGATGCATATTTTGAATTAGCTGAACGTGATGAAAAAATTCAAGCTCACACTAACAAGATTAGAAAATTGAGGGCATAAATTGCTCAATTGAAGTCAAACAAGAGTGATATGATTGGCACCCAAAAACCACAGTCTATAGATTCTCGGAATTTTCAATTTCAAGATTACATCAATAAATTGCAACATGAAAATGATTGGTTTCGTGCTGAAAATTCGAAAGTTAAACAGCATTACAAAAAGTTATATGATTCAATTAAGAACACATGTGATAAAAACAATGAAAAGATAACTTCTTTGCTTAAAGAGATTGAGAATCTAAAGACTCTGGTGAAAGGGAAAATGCCAATCATCACTAGTGATAATGTTGTTCAAAAGGTTTCTGCTTATAAGAAATATGTTGTTGATGCTGTGAATATCCCGCTTCCTCTTAGGAACAATAGGTCTATTCATCATGATTATCTCACACATCTTAAGGATAGTCCTGACATTCTTCGTGAGATTGTAGAAGAGGATAGAATAGAGAAACCACTCGATAGTGCAGTTATAGATGCCTACTTCCTTACTAAACGATCTCAGGAACTCTTAAAATACGTCATTGGCACATGTCCTAAGACTGATAACAAGAGAGATAGGTTTATTGCATCATCCTCAATGATTAAGAACAAGCATGTAACCTTTGAGGCACCTTTGGAAACTTCAGATCCCAACACATCAAAACATGTTCAGCAACTAGAAGTGAAAAAGACTAAGGTTCCCATCAGTCCTTCTACAGGAGTCAATAGTGACACTAAAGCTAGCGAATCAAAACCTAGGAGAAATATAAAAAATTATAGGAATTCTATAACACCCCGCCTTACTCAGACCACAATATTGTCCGCTTTGGCCGCAGGCTCACGGCTTTGTTTTTGTGGCCTCATTTGAAGACTTCCCGGCAGGTCACCCAAGCCAGTACTACTCTCACAGGAGCACGCTTAACTTCCAGTTCCTAATAACTCCACCTGTAGTAGATTACAAAACGCGTTGTGTCATAGTAAGGCGAATGTTATCTTATGAGCCCAGCATCTCTCCAGGCCACAGCCGATGTGGGATTTGCCTAGGGTGTTACAATCACCCCCCTTAGGGACTCATCGTCCTCGATGAGGTTTGCTCCACCATCACGAACGGCTCAGGAGTGGCTCTAATACCACTTGTAACCCCCGCCTTACTCAGACCATAATATTGTCCGCTTTGCCCGCAGGCTCACGGCTTTATTTTTGTGGCCTCATTTGAAGACTTCCCGGCAAGTCACCCAAGCCAGTACTACTCTCACATGAGCATGCTTAACTGCCAGTTCCTAATAACTCCACCTGCAGTAGACCACAAAATGCGTTGTGTCATTGTAAGGCGAATGTTATCTTATGAGCCCAGCATCTCTCTAGGCCACAGCCGATGTGGGATTTGCCTAGGGTGTTACAAATTCTCTAGCTGAAAGTTTTCCTAAGAAGAAATTAGAAGACCACATGAGGAACTATAAGTCTGAGTTGAACAAATGGAATCATAATTCAAATCCTAATTCACTTTGCAAAACATGTAATAAATGCTTAATCTCGAGTAATCATGATAAATTTGTTGAGAAATTTCTGAAGTCATTCAACAAAACCCCAGTTAAGAAAGTTTTAAGAGCTAAACAAAGTATGCAAATTTAGAAAGCAACAGGAAATTTGTTTACCAGTGTTGGCTATTAGTGGAAGCCCACTGGAAGGAAATTCACTTTATGAGAACAGTGCCCTTTAACTAGGATAACTAACTCTAAAGTAGTGCCCATTAAGGAATGGAAGCCAACTAGTAGAACTTTCCCTTTAGAGACCAAATGTCCTTTAACTAGGCCCATTGCATCAAGTAGTGAAATTTCTATCTTTGAAACGAATGCTCCTAAGGTCTCAGTTGCTCTAGAATTTGTTTGCACTAACCAACTAGAACCTAACTTAAATTGGGGATCTGGCACTCCAAATTCTCTTCTTTCGTCTGTTTTCAAATGCAGGTCGTACAGATCGTCCTTTGACATTTGGACTCAGGCTGGTCAAAACATATGAATGGGGATCACTCACAGCTCAAGAATTTGGTGAATTAGTTTATCGGGACAGTTAAAATTCGGGAACGACCATTTTGGGGCAATTATAGGTTATGGAGACTATGTATTTGGTGACAGTGTAATCTCCAGGGTATTCTACGTCGAAGGACTTGGTCATAATATGTTTTATGATTAGTCAATTCTGCTATTCTGATCTAGAAGTTGCTTTCAGTAAAATACATGCTTCGTCAGAGAATTGGATGGTGTTGATCTTCTTAAAAACAGTCGTGGCACAAACTTGTACACCATCTCCATTTGAAGACATGATGCGGTCTTCTTCTACTTGCTTGCAGTCTAAGGCCTCAAAGATCAAATCGTGGATATGGAATCAACGTTTAAATCACTTGAACTTTGGTACCATCAATGATCTTGATCGCAAGGAATTTGTATGAGGTCTACCCAGATTAAAGTATGAAAAAGATCATCGTTGTTCGGCTTGTCAACTGGGCAAAAGCAAGAAGTATACCTATAAACCCAAAACTGTCAACACCATTATGGAAGTTCTTCACACCCTGTAACACCCCAACCCGACATGGGTCAAAATGTCACATTATGGTGCCAAATCAGAACATACTAACGCAAGCGGAAGACTTATAAACATGAAAGTTACAATGGTATTCTTAGATAATAAGGAAAATACTAACTCTATACAAGATGAAATCCAAAACTGAAATACAAAATAAACTAAATCTAACTGAAGCTAAACCAAGTCTAATCCAAAGCAAATGGTTGTCTAATCATCAGGGTAGTCCACTAAATGCTCCTATGCACTCTTCGCTCAAACCCAGCTTCCAACCTAAAACCTGCCGTGGAAGAAAGGAAATGCGGCTGAGCTTAAAAAGCCCAGTGAACAGATCTATAACAAAACGGATAATCGAAACGTATATAAGTATAAGAAAAGAAATCATAAACTCCTGTTGAAACGAATGTCATCTGTCAAATGCATAAGAGATCAACGATAATTGAACAAGTATCATAATTCAACTGAATAAAGAATATGAAGAATCAAATGGTAATATGAATCATATAGTAACCAGAATCACATGAGCAGCTAGAACAAAGGCTTGTCTAACGAGATACTCGAATAGACATACGAAACATAAGAAAGCTGTAAAAATTCACATTTTCAGGTTAACTTCTATTCCCGAAAATTTCACTATTCATATTTTTACTATTCACTTTCACTGTTCATTTTCAGAAATTTAATTTTTTTATTTCATATTCTCGTGTGATAAATCATTTCCATGGCAAAATAAAAGTTTGACACTCATCAGATCATTTTCGCAAAAGTTATTAAGGAAATACACGTTTTAAGTTAAAACGTCATTCGAAAATCCTACGCATAACGAAACTCAACCGCGTTAATTTTCCCTGCATCAGATAAATGTTTGATACACTCATGATTTATTTGAGAATTATTCATGACTAAGAAAAATGTGACCAAATAAACCCTCGGCCGTAAGAAACAGAAAAATTACATTTTAAGCACTTTTGCTTAGCCGTAACCTTAGCCTATACCTACACCGCGTTTCTAAGACAATTTGATTTTTCACATTTTTTGGAAAAAGTCAACATATTTTTCCCTCCTCCTTTGACCAAAAATCATTCCTTGATTTTATAGATCATTCCTTGATTTTTAGGCTTACGGTTTTATGTCTAAAAGACATTAAATACCAACCGACACTAGACTGAGCCCAGTCTAGACATTATAAGTCATTTTAAATCATTATTATCCTATTAGAAAAGTAACATTTTACTTTTCTCAATTTTACACAATATTCGTATGTTTTATGTATTACGCGTTTTAGACCCGTGTTTCCAGTTTTAGCAGGGTTTTAGCACTCCAATAGAACCTACCACTCATTTTATATTTTATTATGGAGTATATTGACAAGTTTAGTCATTCTTTCAAGTTTCATATTTTTACGATACCCGGTTTTACGTTTCGTGGCCTAACAACTTACGGTTTGCAATTAACGGAACCAAAACTACCTCCGTAAAAGCAAGATAATATCAAAAACCAATCTAGTCATCCAAGAGATGCATTTGAACGAAATTATGGCTAGTCACAAGCCTTGTTGGCATGTGATAAGCCTTGATGAGTTTTGGTTCATCAATGTGTTACCATGACTAGCCTAAATGCAAAATATCTAAATGAAACTAACCTCCTCATTTCCTTATTAGATCAAGACTCATTTCTCTTCTCTTTTACACCAAAATTCTGATCACCCATAATATATTAGAGCAATACATCCTTTGATTTCGAAGTTATAAGTTACATACCAAAGTTGAAGGCATAGTTAGTCTCTACATGAATCAAGAGTTTGTTTGGTGATTCCATGGTTGAATTAGGAGCTACACAAGGTGTTAGGGGCTGAGGTTAAATGGTTTTCACAAGGGTTATGTAAAGGTTATCAAGGGTTTTCAAGAGTTGTGGTGAAGAGTTTGCAAGCATAGGTTTAGTGTCCTAGTTTCATACTTGACTTCCTTTCTTTAGAAAGCCCAAAGTTGTAAGCAAACCCTAACATACTTTCTTACTAAATATCATTTTCATGTTATTTATATGCCATTCATACTATATTTTTTCTTGTGATTATGTTCATGATGTATAAAAATTAGTAAAACAAGTTATGGTATATATATAGTAACTTATGTTAAACAAACAAGTAAACTAGTGACATATATTGTGAAATTCGACCAAAATATATAACCATGATATGAGACACTTACCTACAGTTATAGAGGACTTAAAAAGGAAAACATAGCAATTTGAATCACCCAAAACGAGTACCCGAGTCAAAAGTTATGGCCATAAGAAGTTAGCGAAACCAAAACGCCAAAACTGCCAAACACAACCTGTAAATGATCTGACCCTTTTCAAAGTGGCACTTCTGGTCTGATTCATCAAAAACTTAAAACACAAAAGTTGTCCGGAACGACGTTTTTGTTCAGGCATAAAGAAGCTGGAGCCCTGAAAACGCTTTTTGAGTGATATTTTTCTTCAAACTCTTAACAGCCCATTTTAAGACCAAATGACCATGTAAAAGTTATGATTAATTGAAACCAAGAGGTCTAATGACCTAAAGCCAAGACCACAACCATGGCTAAGGCCAAGGTTGAGTCTCAAGACCATGGAACAATGACCAAGGTCACGGCAAAGCCATGGCTAAAGACCATATAACCTTACCAAGACGAAAGCATGAACTAAAGAGTTACTGGCAATATAAGCATCCAATTTGGATCTACTCCATCAAAACAACCATGAAACTTTACAAGTAATATTCATACTAGACTCAAGAAACTCATTGTAATAACAATCTTCATCCAAAAGTAAACTTTCATAAGTTTATTCAAATATTGGACATGTAACTTTTCGGATCAAAACTTATATATATATATATATATATATATATATATATATATATATATATATATATATATATATATATATATATATATATATATATATATATATATATATTATCAAATACTACAATAGTAGGGAGCCTCATGTGAGGGGTTCATTAAGTAAGCCGTCGAGATGAGTTGTGGATTTACGAATTAAATTGTCCTGGCTCCTCGAACGTTTACTACATGACCTCTGAATTATGTCGGCATGAACGGTAGTAAGCGATATATAAACTATACATGTTTCATAAACCATTTTTATTCAAAGACTTACACTATACTAAGTACTACATCATGGACTAAATGCAAGACATATATAGGCAATTCCTCATATTCTTTGATATTACTCCAATCCTAAGTCGCAACATTCTATTATAGGTTGCTCGTAGAAACCTTCGTGATTCGACCATCATTTTTACTACTTACTACATAACTTAAGGTGAGTTCATAGCCCACTTTCCATTACTTAATTGTTTTACAAACCCTTGGGGGGAATACATGCTATTTTAAATCGAACACAACGCTTTGAAATTGTATGCTACCTGATTGTTTTATTATTACTAAGTACCATCCTTGCTAAATCCAATATCCCTTATTATGAACCATTTAATCACTAGTAATAGTGAGCGCGAATATTGTGAATAGGCCTATTGGGATTGACGAATCCCATTTGTATTGACTAAATTCAAACAAATGCACTATATTTGAGATCTAGGTATGACAGCAAAGTACCTACCGGGATAACTCCGCCGATTGATATTGGTACCCGTTAACGTTTTGGTGTAATGAGCTTAGTATAATAATAACTGTTTTGTTTTCCTACCATGAGTATGAGTCTAATTAACTCATACTACCAACATATTGTGTTCAACCATTAAACAAACTCTATGAATATCACTCAACCTTTGTTTTGACCTTTTAAATATGTATATCAGGTCCATGATGATCAAGGATGGCACGGAGGAGCACGGATATTCAAAAGGGCTATAAATTTTATTATCATTCAAAAACCCGTCTAATGTAATTTGTAAACATGGAACCATCTGGGACCTCATTTTGTAATCTCAGATATTTATATAATTTGAATGATAAATCTTTTAAAACGACTCAATTAGAGTTCGTTTTCTATTATTATGACTGTTGTGCCGTCGAGTAACACCCAGTTTGAATTCCGCTGCATCCTTGAATTGGGGGTGTTACAGATTGGTACCAGAGCCAAGGTTATAGAGAAACGGGTATAATTGAGACCTAAACTATAACCACACTTACAAGCAAAAACATTTTATAGCCTTCCGATCTTCGTGCCTTCCATCCTCCAGACGATTATGGACTTATTAAGCATTTTATACTACACAAACATAATTGCATATTGATATATGTACCCTTAGCATAGTTGAGCATTTCAACGCAAGCCTTTTTATACTACATGAACATATTAGTATATTGATATATACACACGATTTATTTTCAATCATTTTATCTAAACAATGGACTAAACATATCTGCATATGCCTATTCTAGGGCATTTCGACACAACCACATTCTCCCAATCATGTTCCTACTCCAAAATTTTATGTCGAAGATATTGTAACGAATTACAATGGTCTTCCCTATTTCCCGGACATTGTATGATACAATGGTCTTAATCATTTCTTAAATGTTTTGAGTCACACAATGGTCAAATCTACTTCCCTAACATTGTGAATTGCACAATGGTCTAATCTACTTCCGAGACATTGTGATTTGCGCAATGGTCTCTGGAATTATTCCATCACCTCACCAATATCATTTCATATGATATCAAAAACCCATCACAATCTATCGATTTCCAAATAGAAATATGATATTTCTAAAGGATAAACTAATCCATCATCTACAAAAGCTGAAGTTTCTCTACATTGATCAAAGTTCAACAACTTTCTCTACATTCATCAAAGTTCAACAACTTTCTCTACATTCATCAAAGTTTTCTTCTGAAACCTTCATTGTTAAAAGTTCGTGATCCTGGCCAAGTATGGACTGTTTTATAACTACTTAAAACATACTTTCCACACGTATCTACCCGTACTATCTTCTATGCAATGGAATGTGAAAACATAGGTTACAAGTCTTGTATGGGCGGGACTTGCAACCGAATTGTTTGGCATCGCCTTTATTTAGTGGACAGTTTCCCAAAAGCAACGGACATATCACAAGTATACCTAATTTAGGTATTTGAAAATTTTATCGAACCTCGGCTAAATATAGACTAGTCACCTATATTTAACCTAGGGACAATGAAACATAGTCTGACTAATTATGTTCAACATAAAATATTCAAATACTGAGAATAGTTGTACTAGGGTTATGTTCATATTAATTTCCTACTTGAACTCAATAAACCACCAGAATTCATTAAAAAGATCTAGAGACACGATAGTGCCTTACCACTCAGCAAGATTTTAACACCTTATTTGTACTATCTAATTTCATTCTTGAAAGTTTTCATTTATAAGATAATCCGAACTACTATCTTGAGATAGTTATCAATTCTTCTCTTCATCCCGTAGAAGTACTGTCACACCCCCAAAATACCTGTGTTAGCAGCGGAATGGAATACCTATGGGTGACTGTCATAGCATCACAGTTACAGTTACATTGAACGACCTAAAGTGTCGTTTGAAAAATACGTCGTTTGATCATTGAAAACATTCAGAGTTTACAAAACATAGGTCCCAAAAGATGTTGTCAATTTCGGTAAAATAAGTTCAACAAGATCAAACGTTTCATAAGTGCAGAAATATATGGTGAGACGCGTCGACTCCGCGACTCCATGAAGGTCCAAAGGTATGCAGCATGAACTACCTTAATAACCTGAAAATACATTGCTAAAACGGTCAACATAAATTTGGTGAATTCCATAGAGTTATAAGTTAAAATGTATGTACAATTGCCATAAGTAGAAAGTAATGTGACTTGATGTCAAAATGAAGTTACATTGGCTCTTAAGCTCATGACCCCGGAGCTAGACATAATAAGAATTTCGCCCCAAATGAGTAGTTACCAGCCACTCTAATAATGTTAGACATGAAATGCATTCGTAATTTCGTTGGAGCAACCCAAACACGAATGGAGGAGTCACCCTCAATAGATCTATTCACTCACTCTCGCTTAAAGGCAAATTAACGGTCCATGATAATATAAAGGGGGCTTAATGTGGTATGATAGCAATTTAAGCAATGTATGAAAATTTAACTACTTTGGCATGTACAAAAATAAGTGATGCAATGTATTCTCCCCCATGGGATTTGAAATCAAATATTGAATTAAAAACGGGGCTATAAGAACTCACCTGATATGATGGTACAATGATGGTAAAATGATCGAGACAATAAGGCGCGAACACTAGCCGCAACCTAATATGAATGATAATGATCTACTTAAGATCACGAAATGATGTAATGAATATACATGCACATGATACCTATATCACTCATAACTTGAAAATACTAGTTATAGTCATAGTAAAATATATTCCATACTTAAGAAAACTAAGTATTAACTAGACTTGTAAGAACTTGTCGTAATATATATATCGTATATATAAATGTTATTGTTGAATTCCTTGCTTTGAAAACCTTGAAATAACGTTTAATAGTCATATAAGTATGCTTGTAATCATAAGTACTTCGATGGTTAAGAATTTGGCACTTTGGTAGTATTTCTAGAAAATCTAGGATTTAGTACGTAAAAGTATTATTATTTTTATTAGTGACAAAATTGTCTGGCAAAACTAGTCGCGAAATAGTGAATATTAAGAGTTAAGAATGAAGCTCAGTTGTTTTAGGAAGATTTTCACTTTATCTAAAAAGTCATAGAACTGAAGTTTGTCCATACGGGTCTCGATCATAAAGAGAAATGGCTGCGAAGTGAGGTATTTGGGCTGTTTTGGCAGATTCTGGGCAGTTTTCGGGAAAGTTTATAAGACCACAAGTTATTCGTTATAAATCCTTTTGACAAACGGTTGGATGTTTTGAAAACTAGGCTGGTTGAACTAACTTTTTGTCAATGATGTAAATTTTCCAGAAATGAGTTTATCAATGAGTAAATTCGCTCTCAACCTGGTCACTTGGCGAAATGGTTAATACTTGAAAATTTTTCTAAGTGTTTTGCTGAAGCAAAAATATTAAAATCGTCCAAGTTCAAACGCTTGTATCTTTTTCGTTATAAGCTTGTTTTCTACGTTCTTTATATCTCCGGAATCGTATTGACATATACTAATATATTTTTGATAGTTCGGTTCCTCTAGGTTACATCTAACGCCTCGATTTTACCCATAAAAATCGTGTGACAGCTTACAATTTTTAGAAAATAATAGTTTTCGTCGTTAAACTTGCAAAAATCATATCTCCTTCGTTATAAACCCGTTTTAATCCGTTCTTTCGCCCACGGATTCGTTTTTGAAAGTATTTTCTAAATCTCTAGCCCAAAGTTACCCAGAAACCCTTGAGTTTTCTGGATTTGACGATTCGGGACAGTAGGTAAATATATACGTTTAAACATCAATTATAGGGTTCCAAACTAGTTTCTAATCCACCCAAATCACTTCCAATCACCACAAATCTAGTCTATTTCTACCATACACCTTCTCAAGGTGTCATGGGTTCTTAAACATCATCAACCAACTAGATCTAACAAGGGTTTCCATTTCTAGAGTTTATAAGATATATATGTATAAAAAGAGTGGTATAAACTAGTATACACATGAAATCTTGTATGGAAATCATATAATCATAATAAACACTTGAAGAAATGATGAAAATAAATTTGGTAAACTTACTTTGAATGATTAGGTGTTTAGATGAAGAAAACCTTATGATCCTTGAGTTTATATTGCAAAACCCTAACAAGGATCACCAAAGGAACTAGAAAATGGCTTGATATTCAAAAATCAATGGATTTTGGTCTTAGTTTGATCTTGGGTCGTGGGTTTGGATGAGGAGAGGAAGAGAATTTGATTTTTGCTTGTAAAAGAAATGATAAGTCTTGATGTTAGATAAATATCTAGGAATTGATGGCATAATGGTAATTATTTGTTGAATTTGAAGTAACCATGTGATTAGTAGCTAGGAGGGGGCGGCATATGTGGAAAAAGAATGAGTATTAGGAAAGCTTGGTAGTATTAGTTGTTTTGTGTATCCGTTGGGCGTTATCGGGTACCGAGTTAACTAAAAATAAATCGTGACGAGTTGAAATAAAATATGACGAAGTTAATCGAGACATAATAAAGTCATAAAAATGATAAAAATATGTTGGGTACAAATATTAAGTGTTTGGATAATTATCGTTTAGTTTCCACGAAAACCGTCGTAATTATAATAAACTTACGATATAAATTAAATAAATTTCCAAAATACCGGGTAAATGAATTTTATAATACTTGTGATGTTGTAAGGAGTTTAAGAATATATCGGGACCATTGTGGGGATTTTTATATATGTTAGTTATATTTATTAATCGCGTATTAATGTTTATTTAAAAATAAATATACGTAAAACGTTAAATATACCAAAAATATTAATTTGAATATTCTACGAGTGGTATAATATGCAAATGCTATTATGATGATATGTAGACTATTTCTAGTCCGTATGAAATGTCCCTATTGAAAATGCATGAATTCGCACCTGAACCAATTCGGTTACGCAAATTAAAATATCCGTAAACTAAATATACGATGAAATGAACAAAGTATGTGAATAGTGTTTTCCCTTCGGAAATGAATAGTGTCAAGTGAATAGTAAAATTTTGCAATACTTCTCAGAATCTCAAACTGACTCTGAAAATGATGAATAGTAAAATGATGAATAGTAAATTGTCGAAGTATAGAAAATGACCCGAAATTACGAGTTGTGACAGTCTTCCCCTCTAAAAGGAACTTCGTCCTGAAGTTCAGTTTGTGTTGGTCTCTGAAGTGGTATTGGTGAAAATATGATAATATTTGATAATTCCAGCAAACTTTCACGATAGGAATTTGACTTCGCTTCAACTATTCGACCTAACAGTCCATGATTTCTATTGGTTCTCTTACCAGGTTTACGTTTGTCGTTGGGTTGGATTCCTTTCCAAATGGGATTATGAGTGACTAATCTGTAAGTCATTTCTTGAGATACGAAAATTGTGAAACATGTTTGTGTAATCCGACTGTTCTCTAACAAAGCTCAAGTCTGACGGCCACTAGGCCTACTCTGTATATCATGCCCTTCCTAGGCAGAACTTTCAACATGACTCTGCCTACCAACTTGAAGTTTTAATGGTTTACAACTTATCGAACTTGTAATTGATTCTTGACTTGTAGGAAATTCCTGGTTATTTCATGAATGCCTACTGGACTAGTGAGTTATGATTTTCCAATTTTGATTCATCAATGGATGTTGGCACATCGACCATAGAGTGCATCAAATGGTGTAATCTCTATGCTCGCGCGATAACTATGGTTGCATCTGAATTTGATTTATGGCAAATGGTTAGTCCAACCATTTCCAGAGTCAATCACTCATGCTCTGAGCATACCTTCCTATGTTTGAATTGTTCTCTCATTCCGACCATCGGTCTGAGGATAATAGGCGATGTTTAGATCTAATTGGAGTTCTGAGGAAATCTTAAAATGATAGATAGGAATCTGAGGTGATTCGTTTACCTTTATCAGGAATAACTAAAATGGGTACAATAAATTTTGTGACTAATTCCACAACGTTCTG
The DNA here is from genome assembly GCA_030686995.1 of Artemisia argyi. Lineage (NCBI taxonomy): Eukaryota > Viridiplantae > Streptophyta > Magnoliopsida > Asterales > Asteraceae > Artemisia > Artemisia argyi. The sequence goes on along the minus strand of JARVZY010001897.1, from coordinate 83,277 downwards.
TCTTTCGATCTTGGCGTTATCTAAATGAGATAGAATATGGGTAGCGGCTTCGATTCCTTGTGTTTTGTTCCAACGGATGCTAAGACATGTGTCTTTTTATACCTATTGGGCTAGGTCTCCATTACTAGCGTTTGTACTTAATTTATGGTGTCCCTCCTAATTTCCTTTATCGAATATTCCAAGGTTCTTTATTGTCAAATCACAAAATCCTAAATGCATAAACGATGTAGTATGGTGATTAGCTTTGGAAATATGTCTCGCGATTGAGTTTTGGTTGAAATCTTTTTCTGAATAAACGAATTTAGAAAAATGGAGCAAATGATTTATTAAGTAATATCTTTCTTGATGATTAGAAATCCAGTAGTTATGAAATGTGAAACTGTTTCCAAACATGTTGTGAATAGGACGGTTTACCAAAGTTTGATGTTTATATTTTTCTCTTTGTACGATGGTTTTGCTAAATATTGACCCAAAAAAATATATATATATATCGTACTTGTTTAAAAATAGGAATTTCATAAATCAATTTGTACAAGGTATGTGATTTATGTAAACGCAATATATTTTTTTTTTTTTTGAATCACTTCATTTAAAAGTGAAAACACCAACGAGGATAAAATGGTAAGATAGGAAATGTTCGCATAAATGCATAGATGTCTAACGTTTAGTTCCTGAGATTGGATAATGCCTATTGTTGCTATTTAGGCAAAACTACAAGCATAGGTATTCAAACTATCTTAAGTCCTGATATGGTTTATTGTTGAAATTATCATCAGGTTGGCATAATATATGTTCGGGTCTGATTCCTTTCTTGGTATGGAAATGAGGTTATCTAAAATATCTAGAGAACACAACGCTTTAGGGAAATCTATATCGATATCCTCAATTCAAATCAATTTTCCTTGGTGAAAACTCATTGCAGGGAAGTTTGCGTTTAGATGAGGCCATGTTTAAATGAAATGCTTTACAGTCTCAATTAGGTGCTTGGTTTATTTCTATAGTGATGCTTAACGTACCTTCACATTGTGCTCGATCCTGTAGCTCAGTCTAGCTAGTACCTTTGAATAATAAAATTTGACAAGTAGGTCAAAGATGGTGATTCTGATGGTCTCGTGGTATCTTAGGATTGTTGTTGAGTTTTGATGTTTCTTAGTCTGGGTTAGTAGTTCCGTAATCCTTTTATTGCTTTTCTTGCATCGAGGAATCCTCCTAGTACTTGATATGGAAAGTCTCTCCTAGAATAGTCAATGGAAAGTTCTAACTCAATGGCTGAGTGAGTGACAGGTGGGGTAAGTATCTAGGGGAAAGTTTGTCAGAAAGAGACATTTATAAAAGAGTTTACTTGTTTAAAACGCTTTTACATGAACATTGTTATTAGCAATACTAAAAAAAAAAAAAAAAAATTTACTTCATGACATAATCCTTCCTGAATTATACATAGGTGATCAGGCTATGTATAATTGAGGACTAATGATGCGATGCTTGATTTAGTCAAAATAGTATTACTTTTCTCAAAAGTTTTAGATGGTGTTCAACGCATTGTTATTAAAAATGGTATCCTGATATTTCCTTTCAAGTAACATGAAAATTGTTTCGTATAATAATAGTAAATAATTGATGTAATGACAAAAAAAATCAATTTATATAGTGGTAATAAAACAGTTTCTTTTAATAATTCCGTAAATCAATTTCCTCATATGGTAGTAAAATAGCTTGTAGTAAAATTCGTTGAATGGTTTATTGGATACATGGGTGAATCTTATGGAATGGTAATAGTCTACTAATCCACTTATTTAAAGAATGTAAACATCTTAGTTCATAACAGGGCAGTGGTTTATGATTTTGAAGTGGTCGAGAATATTGTAGTGATATTGAGAGCGTGAAGGATGAACGTGTCGTTAAGGCATCTATAGTCCATTGAAGATGATAGTCTATGTGTCAAAGGATATAGGGCAGAAATTGGTGCCAATGATTTGAAGTATTCAAGAATTTATATTAGGTAAAGATCGCAGGTTCAAATGCTTAATCCTCTAGGCATGACTTAAATGTATAAAGAATGGAAATTGTTGTATGGGTGATCTGAGTCAAGTAGGTACCACATCGAAAGATGTTTAATTTTTCATGAATGCAAGCAAAATGCCTTATGGTCAGGTGAAACTTCTCGATATCCTTTCATGGAAATGAGGTCTTGTCCCATTGTGACTAAGCTATATCGATCTCCGAAAAGAATATAAATTTTGTTGCGTAATTGTACCTTGAACTTTTAATCCAACGAGCTCATACTAGTGTGAGGATCTTATAATATGGAATGAGCGAAAAAGTCGTAATTTGAAGTAGTGGTGTTAAGGCATGGTGTATCAATATTGGTAATCTCTGGTAGAGGGGTTTCTTTCGCATCTAAGGTCAAATAATAAGTAGGTATAGTGGTTGCTTTCGAGATTCGTTCATGAGTTATGCGTGTTCCTTCTTGGAGATATGGTTTCTAAAATTTACAACATTTATTTAAGTGAAACATTGTGAAATTTGGTCATAAATGTATTTTAGAGTGACTTTATTTGAAGTTTATAATGAATATATTTATGTAAAAGATGTGACTATGAAATATTTTGTGTTTTGATACAAACAATATATATATATATATATATATATATATATATATATATATATATATATATATATATATATATATATATATATATATATATATATATATATATATATATGTGTGTGTGTGTGTGTGTGTGTGTGTGTGTGTGTGTGTGTGTCTTTGGAAAAAGGGAATTCAAGAAGATTGTTGCTTAAACAAAAATGAGTTTTAATCCAACCATTGAAAATCAATAATTTGTCGTACTTCGTAAGGGTTTCAAGAAATCTTTTTATTTGTACAAAAATTTAATTTGGCTTTGACTTACTTGAATTGTTATTACCTCCGAAACATGAAAACTAGGGGAGTCACTTTTATCTTGGTCAACATGACCATTTAATTGTAAAGACACCTTCGTCTTTATTAATCTTATTGTCTTACTCGCATCTTCCTAAAGTTGTAATTATACATCAAATCTACTAATGTGACCACATTGGTCGGTGGAGTGTTGCTAGAGCGACTAATGATGTGATTATCGACTTAGAACGTGGTGTAATCAAACTTGATAATGAAGGGAGAGTCGTGATGAGTTCCATTATGATGGTATAATACCGTTCAAAGTATCTTGTTGGTCTATTGTGTTATGGAGGTATGATTCGATCATATCTAAGATAACATAGAGTCCTTGTGATAGATGCCACCCTTGGGCGATTGGTTGTAATTCTTATTGTGTTTGCGAGGCTTGTGGTATTATTCAGACTGTATCGTCCAAACACTCGTGGGTAATCTCAAATAATTAGAGATCATCGTCTAACAATGAAGAGTAGTAGGTTGTCAAGCAGTAGAGGCGCTCAAACTCTCACCAACCTCAAACCTATAAGGTGGTGTAACGTGTGGTAGATGGTAATGGTAAGTCAAATAGTGGTTGCTTCTCAAGCGGCCTGTCATATATGGGTGTAGGGTCCATAAGATGTGATGGTGTTGGTGATGCAAAGTTGCTGACGATGAGATCCTAGTGGTGAGTTAGGAGTCGATGGTGATAATAGTGAATGGAATACTACCCTCTTTCGCGCTATCTCACGACATCTAAGAGGTAAAACTGAAGTACGCACTATAGGACGACCAATAGTGAAATAAGTAGTTGACGGTGGTGGTAGTACCTGAGTAGTGAGTGCCCTTACTAGTGAAGGAAAGAAAACATACTATCTTCTTTGCAATAAGCATCCTCATAGGTCCATTAAGATTAAGTCTGAATACTCCACCAAACGGCATTCTATGTATGGGCTGAATGATAAGAAAACCCTGTTCCTATGAAAAATCAATGGTGCTAATGATGGTGTAAGTGCAACTGGTGGTATAATGGTAGTGGAAGATGATAAGGCATCTTCAATGTCAGAATCCGACGAAAGGATGACAGGGTAGGTATCTGAAGACATGTCACTTGTGAACCAGGTCAATATAATTATATATGAATATGGGTATAATTAACTCGCACAGTGTGTGCATGAAATAACATATGTAGTAAATATGCACTTATGATGAAATGATGAGATGCTATGATGATGTGGTTATAGTCTAGGGTCCAAGATACATCCTAGTTCGCTATAACCTTAGCTCTGATACCAATCTGTCACACCCCCAAAATACCTGTGTTAGCAGCGGAATGGAATACCTGGGGGTGACTGTCATAGCATCACAGTTACAGTTACATTGAACGACCTAAAGTGTCGTTTGAAAAATACGTCGTTTGATCATTGAAAACATTCAGAGTTTACAAAACATAGGTCCCAAAAGATGTTGTCAATTTCGGTAAAATAAGTTCAACAAGATCAAACGTTTCATAAAGTGCAAAAATATAAGCTGAGACGCGTCAACTCCGCGACTCCATGAAGGTCCAAAGGTATGCAGCATCAACTACCTTAATAACCTGAAAATACATTGCTAAAACGGTCAACATAAAGTTGCTGAATTCCATAGAGTGATAAGTTAAAATGTATGTACAATTGCCATAAGTAGAAAGTAATGTGACTTGATGTCAAAATGAAGTTACATTGGCTCTTAAGCTCATGACCCCGAAGCTAGACATAATAAGAATTTCGCCCCAAATGAGTGGTTACCAGCCACTCTAATAATATTAGACATGAAATGCATTCGTAATTCCGTTGGAGCAACCCAAACACGAATGGAGGAGTCACCCTCAATAGATCTATTCACTCACTCTCGCTTAAAGGCAAATTAACGGTCCATGATAATATAAAGGGGACTTAATGTGGTATGATAGCAACTTAAGCAATGTATGAAAATTTAACTACTTTGGCATGTACAAAAATAAGTGATGCAATGTATTCTCCCCCGTGGGATTTGAAATCAAATATTGAATTAAAAACGGGGCTATGAGAAATCACCTGATATGATGGTACAATGATGGTAAAATGATCGGGACAATAAGACGCGAACACTAGCCGCAACCTAATATGAATGATAATGATCTACTTTAGATCACGAAATGATGTAATGAATATACATGCACATGATACCTATATCACTTATAACTTGAAAATACTAGTTATAGTCATAGTAAAATATATTTCATACTTAAGAAAAATAAGTATTAACTAGACTTGTAAGAACTTGTCGTAATATATATATCGTATATATAAATGTTATTGTTGAATTCCTTGCTTTGAAAACCTTGAAATAACGTTTAATAGTCATATAAATAAGCTTGTAATCATAAGTACTTCGATGGTTAAGAATTTGGCACTTTGGTAGTATTTCTAGAAAATCAAGGATTTAGTACGTAGTATTATTATTTCTATTAGTGACAAAATTGTCTCGCAAAACTAGTCGCGAAATAGTGAATATTAAGAGTTAGGAATGAAGCTCAATAGTTTTAGGAAGATTTTCACCTTATCTAAAAAGTCATAGAACTGAAGTTTATCCATACGGGTCTCGATCATAAAGAGAAATGGCCGCGAAGTGAGGTATTTGGGCTGTTTTGGCAGATTCTGGGTAGTTTTCGGGAAAGTTTAGAAGACCACAATTTATTCGTTATAAATCCTTTTGACAAACGGTTGGATGTTTTGAAAACTAGGCTGGGTGAACTAACTTTTTGTCAATGATATAAATTTTCCAGAAATGAGTTTATCAATGAGTAAATTGGCTCTCAACCTGGTCACTTGGCGAAATGGTTAATACTTGAATCGTATTGACATATACTAATATATTTTTGATAGTTCGGTTCCTCTAGGTTACGTCTAATGCCTCGATTTTACCCATAAAAATCGTGTGACAGCTTACTATTTTTAGAAAATAATAGTTTTCGTCGTTAAACTTGCAAAAATCATATCTCCTTCGTTATAAACCCGTTTTAATCCGTTCTTTCGCCCACGGCTTCGTTGTTGAAAGTATTTTCTAAATATCTAGCCTAAAGTTATCCGGAAACCCCTGAGTTTTCTGGATTTGACGATTCGGGACAGTAGGTAAATATATACGTTTAAAATTCAATTATAGGGTTCCAAACTAGTTTCTAATCCACCCAAATCACTTCCAATCACCACAAATCTAGTCTATTTCTACCATACACCTTCTCAAGGTGTCATGGGTTCTTAAACATCATCAACCAACTAGATCTTACAAGGGTTTCCATTTCTAGAGTTTATAAGATATATATGTATAAAAAGAGTGGTATAAACTAGTATATGCATGAAATCTTGTATGGAAATCATATAATCATAATAAATACTTGAAGAAATGATGAAAATAAATTTGGTAAACTTACTTTGAATGATTAGGTGTTTAGATGAAGAAAACCTTATGATCCTTGAGTTTATATTACAAAACCCTAACAAGGATCACCAAAGGAACTAGAAAATGGCTTTCCACGAAAACCGTCGTAATTATAATAAACTTACGATATAAATTAAATAAATTTCCAAAATACCAGGTAAATGAATTTTATAATACTTGTGATGTTGTAAGGAGTTTAAGAATATATCGGGACCATTGTGGGGATTTTTATATATGTTAGTTATATTTATTACTCGCGTATTAACGTTTATTTAAAAATAAACATACGTAAAACGTTAAATATACCAAAAATATTAATTTGAATATTCTACGAGTGGTATAGTATGCAAATGCTATTATGATGATATGTAGACTATTTCTAGTCCGTATGAAATGTCCCTATTGAAAATGCATGAATTCGCACCTAAACCAATTCGGTTATGCGAATTAAAATATCCGTAAACTAAATTTACGATGAAATGAACAAAGTATATGAATAGTGTTTTCCCTCCGGAAATGAATAGTGTCAAGTGAATAGTAAAATTTTGCAATGCTTCTCAGAATCTCAAACTGACTCTGAAAACGATGAATAGTAAATTGTCGAAGTTTGGTGAATAGTAACTGATGAATTGTAAATTGTCGAAGTTTCTCCTAGCAAATGGATTCTCCAAAGGTGTGGTGGAACAAGTTGAGAAAAGTGTGGTGGAACTACACTTCGTGAGGATTGAGTATCAGTTGGCAGATATCTTTACTTTGGCACTTTCGAGAGAACTATTTCAATTCATTGTCCCGCGACGTGGCATGAAGAGTCTGACACATGAATCCCTCAATCGCCTTCAGGAAGAAAATCAGGAGTAATGGTTTTGCTTCACGTATCCTTGTATACATCTTATACCAAAAATAAAATAGAAAAACATAAAACCTTCAAAAACCATAAAAATTAGAAAATCATAAAAACCAAAAATATTCTTCTCACGACATGTCTCTTGTGTAATCAATATTATATACGTTTCTAGAAATGTCATTCAATAATGACACGGAAACATACATATGCTTGAGCAAGAGTTTTTCTTTTAACTTCAAATAATGTTTTTCTAAAACATGTCGTTTCTCAAAATATTCTTTCAATATGGCTTGCTATTACTTCAGATAGCAACCCGTACCTCTAGATAGGGAAAACTCGTCGCCAAAAAGACGGTTGTTCCTCTTACTGGGTGAAGTTCACCAGGGCATGGATTACTTTATATCCATGTTTCCTCAGAATGATGTACGTTTCGGTGCATCATTTCTCGTATAAGAAGAGAAGTCTTCTTTACATCACGAATACTTTTCCTTCAATGATTCTTCAGGAAAGTATTTGTACTAAACTTGGTGGTACCATGATTTTTGAAAATCAATCAAACTTGATATTTTGTATAAAATTTGCCACTTAATCGATGTTAAATGATTAATCTTTTGAAGTAAAATGATAAATTGAAGATGGGTCATCGATTGAGGGGGAGAATGATTTCAAAAATTCTATATCATCAAAACATGATCTTTGTACATAAAAAGCAGTGAATAATATGTGATTGTTATGTGTTAAAATATGAATTTTTCATGAACTTTTTCGTTAATCTCTAAATCATTTATAAACTCATTATTTCTAACACATAACATGCTCCCTCATGGATTGAGGGGGAGAATTGTATCGTCTCAAAATCAGTGATTCTTAAAACTGACCACATTTTTCTCCCTAAATCTTTGAACTTATTTAAATCACTTGGGATCACAAATCTCAAATGATTTGAACTATTTTATCGGGGGAGAAAATGTGATTTAAATATGAAACCTGATTAAAATGTGATGTTTTGGACCTTATGGTAAGCTCTCCCATATGTGCTAAACTCTTTTGCATATCAATGCATATATTGAGGGGGAGCAAATGGTTTGTGAAAAAGGATTGTTTCATCTCACATGAGCGAGTCTCAGTCTTGACCAATGAATTGACAAAATAAAAACTGTCAGTTAATCAAAAGGACTTATCCTGGCCGGGTAAGAATTTCAAGCTAGTCTAACCAGTGATGTAAGTGTGTCTCGAAGAGGACTTGTTTGAGTAGAGTGTACCATTTCGAGAAATCTTTTGTGGACTTGACCAGGACGGGTAATAACTTCAAGCTAGTCTTACTAGTGATGTAAGCGTGTCTCGAATGCCTGTTCATGTTCACTAAAGGTGGATCAATTCAAAAGTGCAACTCTTCCCAACATGTGCAAATTTATAATTAAAACATCTGAGCAAATGTTAAGGGGGAGCATTTGAAATATATAAAACTCTCAACTTGTTAACAAAATGTGTTTCTTAATCATAAACAAGTTGAGAGAATTTTCAATGATTTAGTTCACGGAAACATAGGATAGTCATGAAGTTATAAGGTGTCTAAGATTAGGAAAACCGTCCTATGATCCGCCAGAGCCGGACGGATCTACCCAAGGACAATACAGAATAGATAGTATTAGAAAGTCCTTAGGTATGATTATGAAAAAAGGAGTAATGTGAGAACGGAGAAAGAAGGTGTTGAAGAATTAAAAAGAAATGAATGAGAAAGGGTGAAAAGAAACAGCCCTCCAATTATTCAACCTTAGGGCAGAAACTGGGTTCAATTCATAAGCTACTGGTGGTTACTAAGGTAACATCGTTATTGAAGACAAGACATCATGGACCCAGTGATGCACTGCACTAAACCTTCTAACCACTCAAGTTCTGATGCGTGGGAATTGCACCAGGCTTTACCTCTCGAGGGATCTCGAGAAGCTTACAACCCCCACCAGGCAGTGTAACTGATCATTGTAGTATAGTATAGTGACAAGTACCGGGGGATTGATCGTTCAATTCAGGAATAGTGTCGCTAGGATTACAAAGTCTAAAAACTAGGTCTAGAGTTGAGGGATGATTCTTTTTGTATTTTTATATTTTTATAAAATTAAGTAAAAATCTTGGGTATTGGAAGAGTGGGCGGAATTAGTTGCTAGTCAACTAACCCAATAACTAAGATGCAATCAAAATAAAATAACAAAAATGAAAATAAAGCTAATTACTAATGTGGCGTGAACAATAAATGGGAAAATTGTGTTTACATAGATTTCATTACTCCCTAGATATCTTTTACAGGTTAATTGTTTGTTACAGTTGCGTGGACGATGGGTTATATTCCTTAATACCAATCGTGGGGTGGCGTACATACTTCCCCATCTCTATAAGCTCCTACTTCACTCCTATGTCGATCCTGCAAGAAGCTCCTAACATGGGATCATTAGAATTCGCTCATGCATTAAATACAACCATAAAAACCTAGTACGCATTGGTTCATGTTTCTTAAGACGTTCAAGCAAGTTACACTATGGAAGTCTGCCAGTTTTCTTAAGCCTAACATCGAAATCATTCATCCGTAACAACTATAAACAAGCAATCAACCCATAATTAACATCTAGGTTTCACTACATCTAAGCAAACACACAAGAGATCTAGCCTAGCATGTTAAAATCAAGACAAGCGTAAGAAATATTCAAACAACACATAGACATATTGAATGAATTGAAAGGATACTTATCTTAATTGAACATGAAAGGATTCAAGGGGTGAAAACCCTTGAAAATACTGTAAAAGTCGTGCTAGGGTTTATTCAATTCGTCCCTAATATTTTCCTCTCTTTTGAATGAAAATTACAAAGACTATATACAGATTTTCTAAGGTGACGACGTCAAGAAGAAAATTCTGACGCCGCCAACCCGACACCCATAATAAAATCGGATTGCCTAGATCCAGATCTGACGCTGTCAAGAGTGTTTTTCTTCTGGGCCGTCAAGAGTAAAGGGACCGTGACGGCCTATGGTGACGCCGTCACGCCCTAAAGCAAAAGTGTTCTAGACCGTCATGGACTCCATCCTCTTCACCTCTTGTTTTTCCTCTTGACGCCGTCATTAAGGAATTGGTGACGTCGTCAAGTACTGTTCCCATAAAGGAAAATTAAGACCTTGCCGTTTTCTTCACTTTTATGCTCCAAAAACGTCCAAAATGCTTCCTTTTCCAGAATTCACTCCAAAAGTACCTAAAATCACAAAAGGAACGATTTAGGGCAATATTTGATCAAATAAATTCAATTTCGGGCTTAAATGATCCCCTAAAAACGGATCATTTTTCGCCTCATCATATACCCTTACACTTGAGATTTGCTTGTCCTCAAGCAAATGCGCTTTTATTCTAGTCAAAATACAAGTTAGGGGTCATTTAATACTAATATAAAAGTAATTACAACAAATAATCGTTCCACTAGAGACCACAGACAAGCACGGAGGTCGTACACTAGCACCTCACAAATAGTGTTTAGATACTCACATCTCTCGGGTGTAATAAAGTATATATCACAATATGGAAATGGAAAACATCTCTTACTACCTGTCATAGCAATATAGATTACCATAGGCTTGGGAAAGGATCAAACCTCCACCACATGGCGTAAGCACCTAGGATAAACTATCAAAGAGGTCTTTTAAAGGGTTATAACATTAGGTGTAGGGATATGGAATACACGGTTTTGTTGGATAAAGGCAATCTTTACCGGTGGCGAGTTAATCATCTTGGTTAATTACATGTAGAGTATGGTGTTGCTAAGCCAAGACTAGACTCGACTAAAACTAATAAATGAAAAATAACAAAAACATCAAATAAACATAAAATGAAACGGGATGGTAGTCCGTATGTTTTTTTTTCTCTTCTTCTTTATTTATTTATTTATTTATTTACATACACTGTAACCTTACCATCCAAAATAATACATCATAAGGAATGAACATTCCCCTTACACTTGAATTTTTACATACTTTACAATAAACTAATCTAATGACTCGAATTAAGATAATCAAAACACTTGGAGTACTTTTAAGATTAACGCACATATGGGGGTAATAAATGATGTTCTTCCGCATTACTCCATAACACAAGTATTTTACCCAGGAGTCCCAATCGTCCCAAAGCAATATGTACAAGGATATGACTCGACTTAGCAACCATGTAATCAATTAGATAATTAACTAAGGGTTTAAACATGTAACAATAATGCACTAAAGATGAGTGCATACACGGAAGGCTAAGGCGATTTGGGTGTACATTTAAGTGGGTTGTAACAAATTCTTCCTTTAAGTAAGATGCTTAAAGTTAGAAACGAAAAGATAGGCTCGGAGGGGTGTACTAGGGGTTTCGTGTACTAAAAATGAGTACAACGCTAAGGGTGTGGGAAAAATTAGTTGACTTAACTAGCCAAGTCATATGACTTAAATGGTCAAGTAATTATGATACGGGTTTAACACAAGGGTGATCCTAATTCCTCTTATCATGTAGTAAATCCTACTACACGAATGTAGTCTCACTAGCGGTCTCGGGATGCATCACTAACGCAAGTTCTAGAATCTAAATGCTACCGGTACACTCATAAGCACTAATAGTAAATGCTTTTCCTATCAAATCTAAAGGCAAACCTCACATATTTGGGTGGAAAATTTTTCTGAATGGTATGGTTTCGTGCCAATCATACAATCTCCTATCCATGAGACGCTTGCTAAGGCTAAAGTTTCACTCCTAAATGTTGTAAAAAAATTTAAATTTGGCGCTAAAATTACACTAACAAGTATTTCTCATAGTTTTATTACACACTACCATCAAACAAACAAACTCAAGTGAAAGTGTATCCTATAAGGTATCATCATTTACCCTCCCCTTACACTTAGGATGAACATTGTCACCAATGTTCAATTAAAGAATGTAAAAGCGAAATAGGTAAAAGAATGAAATCAAATACTCCCCTGATTCGCTCGGTGTGGATAGTGCGGTAAAAAGTTAGATCTTCCTCCAAGAAAATGAAAAATCAAAGCTTCCCTTCTAGAATATAAATCATCTTCTTGTCATATATAACCTGTTAAACCTGAGAAAACAAACAAGGCAACCTCGCGTAAAATCGGCGGTAATCTATATATACTAACAAGTCCTAGAAAGTAATGTAAGATATAATGCTTGTGGAATGAATGTTTGCAAATTTCCTGGAGTTTATAAAACTAAAGATTTAACAAAAACTTTAAGACTCCGTTAGAAAAACAAAACTAGCAAAATTTCCAGAATTTTACACATGACGCCGTCAGGAATTTCTTCCTGACGCCGCCAGAAGTGACCTGCAGAAATCTTTATGTTAAGTTTCCAGAAAATTTCTGGAAAAATTATGTCCTACTTCCTGGAAAATCCTGCAAAACATCATTATGACTCGATACAAGCATTTGACTCTAACAAATACGAATATACATGTTCATTTAATATTGTGGAGAATCATGATCAATTTTGTTTCTTAAAAACATATTTGGGGTTTCCCCTTACACTTATCTTTTGCGAAATACCTTTGGATGAAGTTAAGACTAAGCCAAACGACAAAATAAAGTATTTTCACCATTTTAGTTTTGAAACATGATCTACCAACAATAAAAATATAGCATGCATACGAAAACAAATAACAATCAAACAAATAAAAATCAAACAAATCATGGGTTGCCTCCCAAGAAGCGCTTTTCTTTATTTACGAGTCTTCTAGCTAGACTCAAGGTCATGGGTTACCGTGTGTCGCTTATGCTCACATAACTAAGGGTGAGCCATCTAATAGTTGCCTCATCTTTCTTATAATCATCACTTAACTCTAAACATCCACGATAGTATCTTTTATTTTTTTCATGAGGATATTTAAGCCCTTTTCTTTTATCATTCTCACTTAGCATTTCTAGGGGCGGATATCTACTACACTTCTCCATGGAAAAATCCTTGAACATAGGGTGTGCACGGGGCATTTGGTAAACAAAATCTTCATCCCCGTCCGAGACTGTAATTAACCCTTCCATAAGTTTTTCATCAAGATTGGTCAACCTTTAGAAAGGCTTCCCAAACATAACTTGGGTTAATTTACTATCGATAAATTCTCCTAGATTCTCCATAACCATGAACTCAACAAGATAAACAAAGCTTTCTACAAACACATGCAATGACATTGCCCTAGCAACAATATTATCTCCTTTGTATTCTAACTCATCTACCATGATTTTATTATATTCACTACGTGAGATTATGTTCATTGGGAGAGATGAGTTATGGTAGGCATCAAAGCTCCTAAATCCAATCTTTTAAGGAAATTTCATATTGAATGAGCTATCACTCTCAATCCTTGTTCTAGGGTCGACATACCTAAGAGGGCTCAATTCGTCTTCCATCCTATCCTCATTAATCACATCACCATCATCTAGATACTCATCGGAGTTTGAATAGTAAAGAGGACCAGCCCTACAGTCATCTTCATGATCAGACTCCTCCATTTCTGAATTATTGTCAAAGTGGTGGTTAGGCGATAGGTTAAGTGGGTTCTCATTTTCCACTAAAAGGATTGGGGCGGGCATTTGGAAAATCCTGCTACGAAAAACATGAATAACAGGAATCAAACGATCAATGTTATTGTTATCCATCGAGATAGTTTACGAACAAATGAAACAAAGAAATAAGATAGACTAAAGAAAACTTAAAAACAAAAATAAAATCTTACTAAAAAGGAATCTAGCAAGTAGACCAAATTAAAAAAAAATCCTAACCTAGACAATAACTTTCCCCGGGCTGCGGCGCCAAAAACTTGTTGCGTGGGATTTGCACCAGGCTTTACCTCTCGAGGGATCTCGAGAAGATTACAACCCCCACCAGGCAGTGTACCTGATCGTTGTAGTATAGTATAGTGACAAGTACCGGGGGATTGATTGTTCAACTCAGGAATAGTGTCGCTAGGATTAGAAAGTCTAAAAACTAGGTCTAGAGGTGTTGGGATGATTCTTTTTGTATTTTTATATTTTTATAAAAGCAAGTAAAAATCTCGGGTATTGGAAGAGTGGGCAGAATTAGTTGCTAGTCAACTAACCTAATAATTAAGATGCAATCAAAATAAAATAAAAAAAATGAAAATAAAGCTAATTACTAATGTGGCGTGAACAATAAATGGGAAAATTGTGTTTACTTAGATTTCATTACTCCCTAGATATCTTTTACAGGTTAATTGTTTGTTACAGTTGCGTGGATGACAGGTTATATTCCTTAATACCAATCGTGGGGTGGCGTACATACTTCCCCATCTCTATAAGCTCCTACTTCACTCCTATGTCGAGCCTGCAAGAAGCTCCTAACATGGGATCATTAGAATTCGCTCATGCATTAAATACAACCATAAAAACCTAGTACGCATTGGTTCATGTTTCTTAATACGTTCAAGCAAGTTACACTATGGAAGTCTGCCAGTTTTCTTAAGCCTAACATCGAAATCATTCATCCGTAACAACTATAAATAAGCAATCAACCCATAATCAACATCTAGGTTTCACTACATCTAAGCAAACACACAAGAGATCTAGCCTAGCATGTTAAAATCAAGACTAGCGTAAGATATATTCAAACAACACATAGAAATATTGAATGAATTGAAAGGATACTTATCTTAATTAAACATGAAAGGATTCAAGGGGTGAAAACCCTTGAAAATACTGTAAAACTCGTGCTAGGGTTTATTCAATTCGTCCCTAATATTGTCCTCTCTTTTGAATGAAAATTACAAAGACTATATATAGATTTTCTAAGGTGACGGCGTCGAGAAGAAAATTCTGACGCCGTCAATACGCCGCCCATAATAAAATCAGATTGCCTAGATCCAGATCAGACGCCGTCAAGAGTGTTTTTCTTCTGGGCCGTCAAGAGTAAAGGGACCGTAACGGCCTATGGCGACGCCATCACGCGCTAGTGTAAAAGTGTTCTGGACCATCATGGACTCCATCCTCTTCACCTTTTGTTTTTCCTCTTGACGCCGTCATTAAGGAATTGGTGACGCCGTCAGGTACTGTTCCCAGCAAGGAAAATTAAGACCTTGCTGTTTTCTTCACTTTTATGCTCCAAAAACGTCCAAAATGCTTCCTTTATCATAATTCAGTCCAAAATTACCTAAACTCACAAAAGGAATGATTTAGGGCAATATTTGATCGAATAAATTCAATACCGGGCTTAAATGACCCCCTAAAAACGGATCATTTTTTGCCTCATCAAGTTCTCTCAAAAGAGCTTGTTTCATTCTCACGGGAAACCCTGCATAATCTATCGACCGCTCATTACGAGCTATGTTGATATTGAAACAGGAGACACCGCTCTAGTCTCTGATGACCAAATTATGCAGTTATCGAGTCTAGAGCTACGAGATGCATCAAAAGATCTCAATAAGAACACTGGATACTTTTGCATGGGTGACTCATTATCAAGGGCACTAGTTGCACATTTGAAAATCCTACGTAGATCTTAGCAATCTACCAGAACATTCATGAGAGAAATTACTAAGGTAATTATCAGTGATTGAATGGAAATTCCTGCCAGGGTCAACATCAAACAGCCCTGAAAGTAGGTCACTTTAGTAATCTCTTGTGGATTACGCTTAGTGGTCGCAGCAGTTACAAACGGTCTACAGTCGTGGAGTGATCTCCAGTGACTCACCTAATCATTAACCTACTTAGGAAGATCTTGTATGCCCTCTCGGGGGTATCCGATTTAGGAACGGTCTTGGTAAGGGTTAGAAGGAGTCTTCACATTATGTTGTTGACGATCTCTAATACCAAACCTGTAAGTACCAGATGATTTGTTGCTAACTGTTTACTTGCAGGAAATTTCTGATGATTTTGGTTGATTGCTGAAAAAATGTTGATTCATCACCCATGCTTACACTTTGACATCATAATTAAAGATATCATGATCATTGAATGGGCTTCAACTATGCTTCTACAACTCTGATGCTGAAAATCATGATCGAGAAAAGTATGAGCATGTCAATACTAATTTGTCCACCTCACATGGAGATGATATTGAACAAAGATGACTTAAGATGAGATAAGGATGAACACTTCAAAGAATTCTCGAATATCATCCTAAGATTTACAGCAAGTCATCAAAAGCACACTGCTTGAGGTACAAAGATCAAGGACTTTGAAGAATCAAGAACTATGAGCTACAAAGTTAACGTCAATGATTAGAATGCTAGAATTCAAGTTGTAAATTCCGGTGTGACCTCCCTTAGGGGAGATTGTTAGGAATACGAATATTCATATGAAAGACTCGGTCACCCCAAGTATCTAATAGCATTCAGTTAGCTCGTAGTCATCACTATCATTAGTTAGTATTAGTTTAGTTTAAGTAACATCATAGAGGAAGGACGGGTCTTTACCCACTGTATACCCAATCCATAACCCGAGAGAGGGCATTTTATATTGTACTATAAATGAGGGTTGGACCTTCATTTGCATAATCTAATATCACATACTTTCTCTCAAGGTTCCATACTTCTATTTCATCTCTCTAGCTTATTCATCTTATCATTCGATCCATACACTACAAAACCATATGTGTATATCATTATGAGTATCCTACAAACAGATTTCGCACTACATAATTTTGAGCCTCACATTATTCTCAGGTGAGATCATGTGCACACTCGTCGTATCTTGGTAGTACGTTTACTCCAGCAAGTGGTACCTGTTAGCAAAATGTACAATACAGAATTAAAGAAAAAAAAGTTAATAACATTAAATATATATTTTAAATCGGTACTAACATACATGTGCTTCTCGTGTGGATAAAGCCACTTGCTGCACCAGTTTCTCCGATGAGCACTGAGCACTTTGAGGCTCTTTCGAGTCGTATATATCTATCCACGTATGGTTGAATATAGCCCCATGACGCCTAAGGCTTTGGCTATTGGAAGGTAACCATCAAAGAAACGGGTGATGTAGTAGCCTATAGTAAGCTTCGGAGCATGGGAACGTGTTCCATAGTGCCAGTGGATAACCGCAATCTTGACATAAATTTTAACACCTCTGTTGTTGAAATTGGAGGTAGCAGATGTTAAAATCCTTTCTCCATAACAGCATTTGAGAGTACGATGAAAGGTAGAACTTAGCCAACTTTTGTAGTCACAAGCATCTGTGGGACCCGTGTCTCCCCATTCTGGATCTCAGTAGTTCTCAGCTGTGGCCTATAAGCTATAAAGCATGTAATGCAAGTTGGTCAAATCAGAATAGTTGATATAAACATGACCTCTTGTCACGTTTTCTCAAGAATAAGTGAAAATGGACTAACCTTGTCGTAACACTGGAATGCTCCGAATCTTGGAAAATTTCATATTCCATCCTTTTCATGGTAACTGGGTAAGACGGAAATATAGAGTCAAGAAAAAATCAGCAATTGTTAGACAGGTACATTTTTGCTAAAACAGAATAAAGCGTTGCTACTAACAAATACATAAAGAGTCACTGAAATCAAGCACATATCCATGGCATGCCCCTCTGGTATTGATAATGTTTACGTGATGATATTAAATCTTTACTAAACTTACGGATTTCAAAATCCTAAATCGGGAAAGAAGCCGTAAGAGAAAACCAATTTTTAGAGAACACGCTCATTCAAATAAGCTGTTTATGGGAATCCAAAATTGAAAGAATGTGGTAAAGAATAAATTCAGGAAACTACTGTTACATAACTTTATATAGTTACACACATTTATTTTTAAGAATAAATTCTCACTATCTACCTTCTAAAATCAAACACATTGTTGGGAATTATATTTAAGTTGATAAGCCCAAACATATAAAAGATGAAGGACTTAAGAAGACAAAGGAAGAATTCTTCAAATAATGAAGAATGAAACACAAGGGACTTGCTTTATAAAGAAAATTTTATATTTTAGTCCTTTGTAGTATTTTGTAGACCTAGTATCTCTATTATATAAAGAGATACAGGGAATTGGTTTTAGTGTGCGTCAAGATGTAAAATACCAAAGGTGTTTGTGTGTGTGGGAAACCTGGCGTTAGGGGGAAAACGTCCAGGTTATTTGTGTGTTTGTTTAAGTCTCAAGGATCATTGATCCCTGTTAATAACCGTTCAACACTTGATCAAGTATAATTGGGCCTTATCGTGTTTGTAATAGTTGGTAGAGATGATGACGAAAAACCTTTAAACAATAACATTGATGTTCTTATTATTCCGCTGCATGTTCTTATTGTTTTGTTATTGTTATCCTAGATAAAGATCTAACAAATCTGAGCTATAAACGATTCTTAACATGTGGTAACAAAGCGGGGGGGGGGGGGGGGGGGGGGGGCTCTAAATCTAGGGATTAAACAAGGTTTGGTTTGTCGAAGATGAAAGAAAATTCGGATTTGCTTCGTATCTTAAAAACTGACTGCAGAGCTGTTTTCAAACGGCGATTGCTCCTTCGTTAACCATTGGATCTTGCTGAAATTTTTACTGGAGGTTATCTACATATCCAAGAAGAGTTACATTGGAGGGATCTTTGATATGAGCTCTCAGTAAAAAGATTTTGTGTCTTAAAAGTATGCTGCAGAAACATATTTGTAAGGTTTTTCTGATATTCAACTTCCTGAATTTGTGATTACTTGTTTTAATTCATCATGGAAGTTGGTTACACATTATTTGATGTTTATGATTCATGGAAAGAAGCAGCTTTGGATAAATGTATGATCGATTTTTAGGGTTTCTTTGTTATTGTTTTCTAATTTCCTTATTCGTACTGATTATTCTACATGGAAGTCGGTTGAAGCTTGTGTTAAGTGATGATAGAATGTGGTCTTCAATCAATCACTCTATATTTTTATGTTGCTGCTATGATTAGGGTTTCAAATTAATTTAGTTAGTTTGTGGAGATAAAACCTTAGCTAGCAGAGGTTATTATGCAGTCAAATGAAGGCTTATAACAAATTAATCCTTAGGGTTTCATGGATTCAAGTTGACACCTTATGTTGCTGCTTTCAATGGCTACTATGATTTGTTAGGGTTTCAATTTTGTGGTACTGATTAATTGGATAATGATGGTAATTTTGGTACCATTATGGTTATAAACCCTAGCGATGGTATTTGATTCTGGGTGTTTCTTTGATGCTGGTGTGTCGTGCTTTATTGGTGTTACTGGTTACGAGAATGAGAGGATATAAGGAAGCTAATTGGAGTTACACTTACTGCTTTTTACTAACTCTACTTCTCATGTTTTGATCAAATGGAGTTACTATTGGAAGGCCTGAGAGTATTGGATCTGTAGGAGTAAGGTATCCCTTTTATAGGGCTACTGGTACACTAAATTAAAGCCACAATTGCGGTTAATGTTACTGGTTATTCAAAAGTCTGATGTGGTGTTTTCTTTGGTGAAATTTGATTCAAGAAGATTACTGACTTTATAGAGTAAGGGTACGTTATGTGGAATAAGTCTACTGGTTATCAAAGTAACTCTATTTCTTTTATTTTCTTGGAACGCATGATGAAAACTGAGGTTACTGGTTTTTATAACTACATCTACTCCTTGTGAAAAGTAACCCTACTTCTTTTAATACATCTACTTCATACATGTTTATGCTTTTATTGTTCGAGCACTTTAGTGTGATGAATACTTCTGATTCTAATTCGCAGGACGGTGTCAAACCCACTAGTCTTGGTGAGTTAAATTACTAAACGATGAACCCTAGTAGGTATGACGAAACTGAGGTGTAGAAGACTGAATGATCAAAGTTAGGGTTTCGTTCTTATAGTTGTTGTTTCATCAAACGCTAAAAACTATAACTTTATTGCAGCTGCAAGAGAAGTTTTTTTATTTTTTTATTATTATTATTATTTTAATTCTGGTGGAGAGGAAGTCAGATATTGGTTTTCAATTTTCATTCTGGTCGTACATATTTCTGATGTTCATTTAAGTTTGCTGCTGCTCGTTTAAAGGATAGGTATTGCTGGTCCTCACAACATAGTACTGTAAGAATTAGTTGTTTGTTGTGACTACTACTCGAAGGTATAGGTGTACTGCTTGATAAATTTAGTCTACTCGTGGTCCATATAAGTTTCTATTGCTACCTTTGAAGTTAATACTGCTACGCTTATCTCATTTGTACTGCTTATGATGCCGTTTGTACTGCCAAGGTTGGTTAGTACTGCTGTTGTTATGTTGAATTTGTACTGCTACTAAACGAATAGGTACTACATGAGTAAGTTAAAAAAAACTTGAAGATGTGGTACAAGTTTTTATTTGGCTATGTTTGGGCTTATTTACTATACGTCTATAAATGGGCATTGGTGTTTTGAATATTTTTTATGCCTAACATGAGGAGCTTGTTGGACAAGAACAATAAAGAACCATGGATATATGGATTCGGTTTTGGAATTCATGATATTTCTTGATACTTGAGACTAGAAGTGAGGGGAAGCTCATATGATTTTGCATGGTTCGAGCAGATTGATTGATTTTTGATAAGGAGGACACACACAAGAGTTTGGTTTAATGTCAAAGTTCAAAATATTCGTTCTTGTTACACTTACTATTTGAACTTTGATGATGATGGATGATTGGTAAAGGTAGTTATCATGTTCAGTGGAAGATTACTATGGATACTTTTACATGGTTTCTACTGGTTATTCTAAGAATTGTTCTTCATTATTTACTACCGCTTGGTTTCAAATGCAATTGTAGTAATTTTTCGTAAGCTATTTGGTGCTCGTTCATGGATGGTACTACATGGTGTTTGTAACTATGGTGGTTAATTATTCGACAAATTCTTATAATTACTACATGCATCATTCGAGGGGAAGGTTTTTACAATTGATAGTTGTTATTTCTACTGCTAGTTTAGTTTTTTAGTGGCTTGGATTCATTATTAGTGCGGAAAGCTTCATGCAGGGTAATTCGAGACATTGGAAGACTTGATTGGACGTTTAATAGTGATTGGTGGTTGTTGAAGATCAAAGTTGCATTTACTTAAAGTCTCCTAGTGGATTATGACAAAAAGGGGAAGAAGTACTCAAAAGCTGCAACTTGAAGATCCTTTATGGTATAGTATGGTTTAAGGGGAAGTCCGTTTCTTTCATATATATTAGCTTTTGGGGAAGTTCATGCTTATAACGTTTTGTCATTATCAACTAGGGGAAGATTGTTGGGAATTATATTTAAGTTAACAAGACAAAACATATGAAATACGAAGGACTTAAGAAGACAAAGGAAGAATTCTTCAAATGATGAAGAATGAAACACAAGGGACTTGCTTGATAAAGAAGATTTTATATTTTAGTCATTTGTAGTATTTTGTAACCCTAGTATCTCTAATATATAAAGAGATACAGGGAATTGGTTTTAGTGTGTGTCAAGATGTAAAATACCAAAGGTGTGTGTGTGTGGGAAACCTGGCGTTAAGGGGAAAATGTCCAGGCTATTTGTGTGTTTGTTTAAGGCTCAAGGATCATTGATCCCTATTACGATTAGTAACCGTTCTACACTTGATCAAGTAGAATTGGGCCTTATCGTGTTTGTAATAGTTTGTAGAGATGATGACAAGAAACCTTTATACAATAACATTGATGTTCTTATTATTTCGCTGCATGTTCTTATTGTTTTATTATTGTTATCCTAGATAAAGAACTAACAAATCTGAGCTATAAACAATTCTTAACACACATTTATGCAGTAATCTTACAAAGATATAAAGAAATAAACTGGAAGCATTGATGACCGATCAAATGAGAAAACTGAAAGGATCATATTAGTTTCTTAAGCTAATAAATCTAAAGTTCTTCTCAACAGGTGAAATTATACGTAGTATCTACTAAACTGTTTTGCATATCAACCCAAGTATGCCATACTACTGAACAGTTTGTCAAATCTAAACTTTTCCCTTCTGGTCACCTTATCTTTTCATGACCACTTACTTATATGTTATTATATTATTAGAATAAAATGCCATCCATGTTATAAGAGGTAGGGGTGTGTCTTCTGTAGTAGCGCTCAGTGCCCCACTTGATTACAGGAACTATAGCAATCAAGCTATGCCTAATATGCCTTGAAGGCAATGACTATTAAGGATTATTTTATTTTTGAAAGGGTACATTTTTAGATAAAGTGTAATACATCATATTTACCACTTTCAGAGCCTATTTGACCCGTTACCCTCCACCTATATTGTTACGTGAAATAAAACTACAAAGATTTACCTTGACTTCTGAACTCCTACACATTGGCATTTGTTGTAGAACTTTTTATGTGCAATGCAGTAACCAAGAAACTTGGTGCTTGCCACGATCTTAGTACTACCGGAATATCATCTTCTTTAATGTAAAGATCACCAGATGACTGTCCTAACAATTCAAATAGCAGCCCACCCGTAATCCTAACAGGAACCTATAATAAAGAACCTTACAAATCATGAGAGTATATCATGAAACATAAGACCACACCATATCAGATATGTTTTAGTTTTTTGCTACGTCAAGCTTGAAGGTTTCTCATTGATTTAAATTAACACAATCTAACTGATCATAACAAACTGGTTCTTCTAGTTGTTCACATGGAGACTAATCAATGCCCATTGGGTTCTTTTTTTGAACTCAAGATCATAAGACCACATCATATCAGATTTGTATTAGTTTTTTGATACATAAAGCTTGAAGGTTCCTCATTGATTTAAATTATCACAATCTAACTGATCATAACAAAGTGGTTCTTCTAGTTGTTCACTTGGTGACTAATCAATGCCCGTTGGGTTCTTTTTTTGAACTCGGGATCATCATCATCATATCTCATCTTTGACGCCATTAAATACTTATTATCGAATTTACATTTTTTTTCCAATTTTGCACCTATTCAGAAACAAAATATAAAGAAAACTCTAAATATGATACTATAAGCTAATTAAATATTCTACTTAACTATTTACTCTAATGCTAGGTTAGACCCTGGTCAGAGCCTATTTGACCCATTACCCTCCACCCATATTGTCACGTGAAATAAAACTACAAAGATTTACCTTGACTTCTGTAATTCCTGTACATTGGCATTTGTTGTAGAACTTTTCACGTGTAATGCAGTAGCCAAGAAACTTTGTGCTTGTCACGATCTTTGTACTACAGGAATATCATCTTCTTTAATGTAAAGAAAACAAGACGACTGTCCTAACAATTCAAACAGCAGCCTAGCCGCAATCCTAATAGGAACCTGCAACAAAGAACCTTACAAAGCATGAGAGTATATCATGAAACATAAGACCACACCATATCAGATTTGTATTATTTTTTTGCTACATAAAGCTTGAAGGTTGCTCATTGATTATTAACAATCCAACAGACCATAACAAAGTGGTTCTTCTAGTTGTTCACCTGGAGACTAATCAGTGCTCATTGGGTTCTTTTTTGTACTTGGGATCATCATCATCATATCTCATCTTTGACGCCATTAAATACTTACTAACGAATTTACAATTTTTTCCAATTCCACGCCTATTCAGAAACAAAAGATGAAGCAAACGCTAAATATGATACTATAAGCTAATTAAATATTCTACATAACTGATAAGGATTTATTTGATGCGTTTTAAGGGGTCATATAAGCCCTAAGTCGTGAATTTATGATCAAATATTGCCTCAAATCATTTCTTTTCTCATTTTAGGTACCTGGGACAGGATTTCTGGAATATGGAGCATTTTGGATGTTTTTATGCTCAAGAATTAAGAAAACAAGAAAGTCAAGAAAAGTCAGGAATTACACCTGACGACGTCAGGCTTGGATGATGACACCGTCACTTGAAGAATGGAACTGGTGAACTTTTACACGTGACACCCCAGAAAGAAATTGGAAGTTTACACCTGACAGCGTCAGGTGTATTTTTGGTGAGGCAGTTTGGCTTTGCAACTACACGAGATGACCCAAAACCCTTAACAAGTGACGACGTCGAAAGATCTCTTGGGCGATACGAAACCCTAAACAGCGACGTTCTGACGGCGTTAAGACTTATAACCTGACGCCTTCAGCTTGTAAAATCTATATATATTTTTGGAATTTTTATTCATTAGTGGTGGTGTAACTTTGTGCAAAACCCTAGAGACGAATTTCTAGAGATTTCAAGGGTTCCCAAACCCTCTTTTCTCTCATGTTTCATTGAAGATAAGTAATCTTTTAATCATTCATCATGTTTGTGTTGTTTGATTTCTTGTTTATCTTTTCTTCCATTTAACATGCTAGCTTAGGTTTATTTGTGTTTGCTTAGATCTAATGAAACCTAATTATTAATTGTTGGTGAGTTGTTTATTGTTTGGTTGATTGATTCGCGTTAGGCTTAAGAAAACTGGCTAATCTTCTATACGATAACAAGCTTGAACGTCTTAAGAAACGTAATCAGATGTGTTGTCATAAGAAGAAATAGATATTCATAGAGTTGGGGAAGGTTGTGCACACCCCCACGATTGGTATTAAGGAATACAACCCTTCAACTAAACAATTGCACTATGACACTCAACTAGCCAACAAGAGATAACTAGGGAGTAAGGAAATCTAAGTAAACATGTTTGTCTCACATTAGTAGTCCACAACATTTATTTTCTTGTTATTTTATTTTCTGTTTATTTAGTTTAATTCGTAGTTTTGGGTTAGTTGACTAGCAACTAATTCAGCCCAGTCTTCCAATACCCGAGATTTTAATTGCTTTCATTAAACATAAAAAGACCAAAAAGAATTATCCCTTACCTTTAGACCTAGTTGACCTACACTTCAATTCTAACGACACTATTCCCTTAGAGAATGATCAATCCCCCGGACCTACCATTTACTACACTACAACGGTCAGGTACACTGCCTGGAGGATTGCAAGCTTCTCAAGATCCCTTGAGAAGTAAAACCTTTTGTGATTGCAAAATCCCGCATCAAGTTTTTGGCGCCGATGTCGGGGAATAGTTATTGCTTAGGTTGATTTTTATTTCAATTAGGTCTACTCACTAGATTCATATCGAGTGAGATTTTTATTTTCTTTTTCATAGGATTTCTTTAGTCTATCTTTTTGTTCATGTCTTTGTTTGTAATCCATATCATCCGCCATCGTGGAAGGTGATAATATCCTCGACCCCATCATTTAACCAAACCATCAAAACTCACCCGAACCACCTAGAGCACGCACCTTAGGAGACTACTCTCGACCTAGCCATCAGGGCTATCTAAACACCATTGAGCTCAACCAAGGAGCCAATGTGTCTCCAATGTGATCCGACACCATCTGGTTGGTGCAAAGTGGATGTGCATTCCATGGACTTCATTCCGAAGATCCAAACCGACATCGGATTTCCTTAAAATTGTTGATTCCATAGACCATGATGTTGCCACTCGAGAGACGACATGGTTGCTTCTCTTCCAATTCTCTCTACGTGACCAAGCTAGTCAATGGCTTGAGCGTTTACCCGCGGGAACCATCGCCTCTTGGGATGATCTCACCTCTCGTTTCCTTGCTCAATTTTTCCCACCGGGGAGAACTACCAAGTTAAGGAATGACATCTTGATGTTCCAACAACATCAAGGTGAAACTCTTTACGAAGCATGGACTCGTTTTAATGTAACACCCCCAACTCAAATATGGCAGCTAACACAGCTAGGGGTATTACACATGAGACGTTTATAAATGTTTCAAAGCACATCATTCAAATTAAAAACCATGTAGAGTATAAAGACTCTTTATTAAAGTAGCAGCGGAAAAGTAAATAGAGTTTGCAGCGGAAAATAAACAAAATTTAGCAGTGGAAGAAATAAAGACACACAAAAGGTTTTACAAATGACATGAGAAATAAAGATAGTAAAGATGGTTAAGCTGCCTTGACAGAAAGCCTCCTCAGTCCAAACCACTCCACCATGCCCAAAACATCAAGCTCCAAGGCTAAATATTATTAGTAGCAATACCTGAAATACATTCTTAAAAGTCAACACAAAGGTTGAGTGTAATCCATAGGTTTAAATAATAAAGTTGAGCACAAGGTTTCAATCATATGATATAAGCAACATATACAAATACAGGATAATCAAGGTAACAAACAATATATAGATGCATCCCAGTGCATATAATATTGTTGATGATGCTAAGCTCATGGCACGCAAAACGTTAACCAAATTCATAAGTCCACAATAACCGCGGAATTTCATAATATAATAAGTGCCCTCAGGCCGGGTACTTGCAATATACCCACCAAAAATCGAATATAGTACACCACAAATTGCCTATCCAGCAAAAGGAGTGGGAGGGTCAATTCCTATAGGCCTATATCCCTATATTCGCGCTAACTCGCAAGTGATTAATGGTTCATGATCGGAGGGTCTTGCATGGCAAGATAAGCTACTTAGCACATCGGTTAGGAAAGCATACCAATCAGGAAATAGCATACCAAAAATACTTGTGCTCAAAAAACATTTAAAAGCATGTATCTCACCCCATGGGTTTATAAACATTTAAAAGATAAAAGCGGGGCTATGAATCACACCTTAATAGCAGTAGAGAAACGAGATATAGCAACCAAATCAAATAATGCATCACAACAAATGAACCTCAGCACAACCTAATCAATTTAAATAGCATAACTCATAATCAATACTCGAATTACTTAAAAATGATACTTGGATAAAAAGGTTTCAGTTTCAATGCCGTTTTGGAAATATAAACATTTGAGTCTCGTGTGGAAGACAAGAAAGAAAGAAAAGAGTATGTCGAAGATAACGAAAGAATATTCATGAAAGACGAGGGTAGAAGAGAGAATAAGAAAAGAAGAACTTCGAGATAAATAATTAACAAATAAACAAGCAATAATTAGTTTTGGCTATTTCCCCATTGTTCCCAAAATATAACGTTGAAAACAATATAAGTTGAAAAGGTTTTTGAATAATTAACAAAGCTTAAACGGTTAAAGTTTATAAAAGATTTTATAAAATTTCAGCATGGCCTGCCCAGTTATACAACATTTCCCGAGTCAACGAATCTTTGACTTTATTATTTAACTAACGCTAACACTTCATTAGTTGTTTAGTTTTATCGACCATTTTGTATTTGTTCATGTCTAGATATGTTAAATTAGTCAAAGTCTAACATATCCTTCCGTCTTGAGTACCAAAGGGTCCATAATGTCCAAATAACCGACGATGTAAATCCAATACGTCCAATTCAAGTCCATAATATATCATCACAATAATAATCCGAATCCGATCCAAGTGTTGCAAATATCCCTTAACTATAAACAGCTTGTTTTATGGTTTCATAATTATTATTCAAGTTTATATTATCTTTATGTTTCCCATGTCAAATATTATTAGCCGAAACTGTATCCCATAAATAAATAACCAAACAAACCTAAATAAACATTTGTCGCGACTTGTAAAGAGTCACGGCTCGACTCATTTGAGTCATGTGGCCTTCGGCCTAGCCGAACCCAACACAAACACAAACATAACCACTAACACAATTCCAAATCCAAATCGGCAAACCAAATCCGTCCGAAACCAATACAAATCCATCCAAACTCAACCACAATATTAATAACAACCCATCGCCACGACTCGTAGCGAGTCGTGGCTCGACCCCATGGGTCGTGGGTCTCGGCCAAATACCAAACAAACCAAACGTGGCCCAAATTAATTCCAAATCCAACCATAACCTCAAAACATCAACACAAACATAATCACAACCAAAATACGTCAACCACCGAGTCAACCAAGTTGACTCGGTGCATTGACCAGTTAACTGTCGAGGAGTGGGGGTCCACACGAGAGTCACACAAGGTTTTTGAAAACATTTTTATTAACAAAACTTATTATATATTCGGATTTAATAAACAAAATTTAGGGTTTGATAAAAATCATTTTTATAAAAAAGAAAGTGATGAAAATTGTGTGGGTAGGGTTCGGTTACCAATAAAACACGGGAAGAAGGGTGGTGGCTCATGGTAGAGGGGGTTTCGGGGTGTTTGATGGCGCGCGGGTTGTCCGAGAAAGATGGGGATGTCCCGATCTACAAGATAGTGAAAGAAAAATATTTTAGCCGGAATAATTTCCGGTGACTAGAAAAGTACGCAGGCGACGACGACGGTGGTGGTGGTCGACTGGAGTTTTAAAGAGAAGGGGGATAAGAGAATTTTAGAGAGAGTGAGAGAGAGAGAGAGAGAGAGAGAGAGAGAGAGAGTGTGTGTGTGTGTATGTGTGTGTGTGTGTGTGTGTGTGTGTGTGTGTGTGTGTGTGTGTTTATTAGTAAGTGAAATGAATTTTTAATAAAATAAATGGTTTATATATTAAAATGGGAAGGGTTAAAATTAAAATTAGAAAAGTGAGGGTAGGAACTGGAAATAAAAGGAAGGGGACCATTCTTGCCAACTAGCAATATGATGAGTGCTCAAACACTCATCATTTTTGACGTATTTAAACTGCCAAAACATACAAAAATAATCAAAAAGTTATCAAAATACTTAAATTATCCTAGGGATTGTGTTTTATGTGTTTTAAATGCAAAATGTGCAAAAACAAAGGAAAAATGATCAAAGTTTGCAATATTGGCAGTTTCAGTCCCCCAAGTTTCAAAACTTGTCAAAATTAGTCCCTATGCATTTATTTTGAAAGGAAAAGTCAACCCAAGGTTTTGAAAGTCAAACATCACAAAATATTACACTTGGGTCATATGTTTTCCAAAATTACATGTTTGGTCCCTGAGATTTCAAAAATGGCAAAATAGGTCCCTGAGAAATTTTGAAAAATGAAAATGGCAAAAATGGTTCTTGGACTTTGGAATTGTAACATGATTGGTCCTTGGTATAATATGGGAAAATTACAAAATCAGTCCTCATGTTTTGGGAAAATTACAAAATTGGTCCTTTTTACATTATAAACCATCCGGACCCTTTTTTATTATACAAACCCAAATCCAAAATCCAAACCAAAACCATAAACCCTGATCCAGTCCACCCCTAGGCCCAAACTCCACCCAAGCCCATTGCCCTTTTTATAATAACGCAGGGTCAAACAGTCAACGAGGGTCAAACACCTTTGACCCTTCTTCTTCCCCCCAACATCCAACGCAAAACCAGGGAGTTGTTGTCTCCTCCACATGTTCCCCCCTCCTCCATTAGCCCCCCACAATAAATGATCTCACCAACCTAACCAACCCCCACCACCACATTAAATTTCCCTCACCAGTTCCACTCAGTATTGCCCATTTTGTGTTTTGGCGCCAAAATTGCAATCAAGGGCTAGGATTGGTGTAAGCTTAAATTGATGGCTGGGATATGGTCAAGGGTCAACACAAAAGCTAGTGGGACACTCAGATTTCAAAGGGAAGCCATGTGGGAGAAGATTTTTATTATTTTTGCTTCGATATATATATTGTAGCTCATATGAGCATAAAGGTGAGT
The DNA here is from genome assembly GCA_030686995.1 of Artemisia argyi. Taxonomy (NCBI): domain Eukaryota; kingdom Viridiplantae; phylum Streptophyta; class Magnoliopsida; order Asterales; family Asteraceae; genus Artemisia; species Artemisia argyi. Next base: position 53,596 of record JARVZY010001897.1, on the reverse strand, counting down.
AGTATTGTAATTTTTTAGCTTAAGTAATGTTTTACTTCTCTTTGTACTCAGTTTTACATTAATGAAAGCAAGGGTTTAAGATTACTTTCTGTTTCAATTTTCAAGTTCCATTAAAATATTTCAAGTGTTAATTTGAAGTTCAAATGTGTGTATAAGCTATTCATAAGCTCATGTAAACTCAGAAAACAAAGTTTTAGAAGCTTTACAAGCTTGTGCCAACTTCCTAAACTCAGTTTCAATAAATACTAAAAAAATTAAAAAAATCAAAATAAAATGAAAAAGATGGACAAAGGTTGAAGAAGCTGGGAATTTGGTTGATTTTTGGATTGCAGAGGGTAATAGGGGCTTGTGGAAGCCATTAGGTGGTGTATGGTTCAAGGTTCAATTGGTTTGAGCAGGAAGCACATTGTGAGTTTCATGGTTCATTCTCACTTTTTATTACTTAATTACTTTTTAGCTTAATTCTGTGGCAAGTGTGCTTGTTTAGTTCAATTTAGAATAATTTAGGTCCTAAATCAGTTGGTTAATTGTTGGAATCAGTTGTTATATAATTTTCCTATTTGGCTGTCAAACATTGGATCTTAGTAATCTTGGTTAATTTTTGTTTTTATTGTTGTGTATGTGTGTAATTTAGCATAATATGTTGATATAAGTTCCTGTGATTCAGTAGTCTAAGATTAGTTGGAGTTTTTGTTTGTTAAATCTCTCTTGCAAATCTGTTAAGGGGTATTTGGTTGTAGCATGTTTGTGGTGTTCTAGTTGCTTTATTGTATAACTCTGTGTTTCATTGAGTTACTTGGGTGAATATAAGCTCAGGGAAACCATTTCATTAGTCACAAACACACCAAAAGTCAAAATCATAAGAAAATTCATCACCACAGTTAACTGTGGTGATTTTTGGATCCAAAACCCATCAAATCTCTTTACAAGTTTGTGTTTTTGCCTAAATTGGTTATATTCTAGCTTAATATAACAGATTCAAGCAACAAAAGTGGTCTGAGTTTCATAAAAGTCAAAATATCAAAGTTTTCTAAAAAGTCAAAAGCATAAATTTCAGATTTTTCCAAATATGGCTTGAATTTTCTTGATTTTTGTGGTAAGATTTAGGATTTGAAACTTGTTGAGGTTGTTGTCTACCAGTAGAACTAGTTTTTTTCATATCTGTTTGATTTTTGTGAATTTTTGTTGGGGACAATTCTACCCCTCAAAGTCACTTGCAGGGCAAGGACTTGCCCTGTGCACCAGCAACCCAGTCACCACCACCACTTTAGTGGTTCATTGAACCCACCTCAGTGGGTCCCACTGACCAAATCTTGGCCCATTCAACCCCCCTCCTAGCAGGCTTGAGGTTTTGACCACTTATTTGACCTAGGGACCAGTGGACCCCACTTGGATTTGTCCTCAAATTATGTCCCACTTCTGTCTCAGAATCAACAATAAGCAAGTGCTTATTGTTGTCTTGTGGCTTATTTACTTGGCTTATTGGTGTGAATCTTGCTTATAATTGTTCAAACAACTCAGAGGAACCAACTTTTACCATTGTGGACCCCACCTTATTCCATTTGAGCTTAACTCCATTTTCAGTCAACCAAAGTCAACTGTGTGGACAAATAAGCACTCAAGTGCTTATTTCTGTGTTATATAAAAAGTGTTTTCATAAAAGTTATTAGTTTGTAGTGTGAGATTAGTTTGGAAAAAGAAAAAACTCAAAAAACCAACTTTAATTTTAGTGATAGCTTCTATTTAATAGAAATTATCATTTTAACTTTCTTTTTAGCTTATTTATAAGCAATATATCATTTTTATATTTCTATTAATTCTATTTTAGGTTAATGTAATTTTAGAAATTTTTCCAGATTTTTCTTTTGTCTTTTAGTGGTTTTTAGAATTAATTTTAGTTTAATTAATTATTAATTAATATTAAGTAATTAAATAGCATAATTATATTTTATAAAGTACAACCTAGTTTTTATAATTTTTCTAGTTTTTATATAAGGTAAAACATTTTTTATAATTTTTTTTTAGAATTTATACTGTTCATTTTCTATTTTTTATAATATAAATAGTTTAATTGGTAATTAATTAATAATTAGATTAATAATTAGTAAATTAGCTTAAAAATACATAAAATCAACTTTTTATAATTTTTTAGGATTCCTATGATGGTTAATTAGATTTGTAAAATTTTTCTTAATTTTCTAAGCCATTTTAGTATTTTTAATAATTCTAATTAGTTTAATTAGTTAATAAATAGATAATTAGTAATTAATTAATAATTAATAATTAAATAGTGTAAAAATAATTTTTCTTTTTTTTAAAATTTTGTTTATTTGTTAGGATTGTAAAAATAATAATTTTACACTTATAACCTTTTCCGTCCATCAGTTGTACTTTTTGTTTCGTTCGTCTGCGTACGTTTTTAATTAAAACGTACGTTTTTAGGTTTTAGCTCAAATCTTCTTTATCTCAATTTCCATAATCAATCACGTAGCTTTCCTATGCTATTTCTGTTAATAATTTCCAAATAATTCTCATAACCATCCTTTTCTGTGAATAATCACCCGATCACAAAGCACAATTCACACCTTGTCGGGATTTAGCGACCTGGTGATACCTTATATTACCCGGAGCATTGGTATAGGCTCTTTGACTTTGTTGACCATTCCTTGGTCAATTTAAGTTGACGGTTTAGCATCAATCAATTTTTGGCGCCGCTGCCGGGGAGGTGTGCGCGTTTCTGCAGCGTCTTTTGAGATTAGTGTTATCTAACCTCAATCATTGTACAAATACCACCACTTGTCTAAATTTTGAAATCAAAACACAAAAAAGTCATTAACACTTTTCCTAAAGTGTTAAAACACAAAAAAAAAAATTAAAAAACAACAAAACATATCGTAACGTTTACTGATTCGGTTTTCTTTTAAGGTGATTCTTAAAGAAAAACGATTCTAGATTACGGGACGATACCAAAAATATTGTCCAAAAAGTTTTTATCCCTAGTGCATGCGCACTTGTTCTTCAAGGTCCACTAGCCCATTACGTGAGCTTGTCCGGAAACCTCGAAGACCTCGTAGACGTTCTGCACCAACAGTCGGATCTGAGATCCGTACTGTTGCCACACCCACTGTCACCATGGCGGAAGACCGCCCCATGTGTGAGCTTCTCCAAGCACCCATCGAGGGTTACGGAGATGCCATTGTTGTTCCAGACATCGTGGCTGATAATTTTGAGCTCAAAACCGGGTTACTCAATCTTGTAACCTCAAGTCAATTCTACGGTTTTGAGAGGGACGATCCTCATACTCACATTTGATGGTTCAATAAAATCACTTCGACCATCAAGTACAAGAATGTCCCTTGTGAAGCAATAAAACTTCTTCTCTTCCCATTCTCCCTGGAGGGACAAGCCCGGATTTGGCTTGAAAAACAACCTCCTAGATCTATTGAGACATGGGAAGATCTTGTGAAAAAATTTGTGAATGAATTCTTCCCACCTTCAAAGACCACGAGTCTTAAGAACGAAATCACCAAGTTCACTCAAAAATGCGATGAATCTTTTGGTGAAGCGTGGGATCGTTTCAAAGAATTACTTCGCAAGTGTCCACATCATGGTTTCTCCGAGTAGATGCAACTCGATACTTTCTACAATGGCGTGAGCCAAGCTGATCAGGATTCTCTCAATGCCTCCGCGGGAGGTAATTTCTTGAGTAGAACCACAAAAGAAGCTTTACAGATCATAGAAAACAAGTCTAAGGTCCGCTCTACACGAAGCAAACCGATTGTTTCTCAAATCAATGCGGGTCCTTCTACTTCATCTTCTGTGGGTCAATCTAGCACGGATGCTAAGCTTGACAAGCTCACTGAAGCGATCCAAGATTTGGTTCTCGCCCAAGCAAAGAAAGTTTCATTTCTACAACATCCTCCCCCTGCTGAGGTTAAAAAAGCGGAAGTCTGTGTGACTTGTGGTGGGCCGCATGCCTACTACAATTGCACAGCTACTGATGGTACTCCATATGAAGCTAATGCTGTTGTCGGGTCCCAAAATCAAGGAGGCAATCAATACCGCCCTCCTATGGACCCGAACTATCGTCCTCACCATTATCCTGGACCTCCCGGTTTTAATCAAAACCAAAATGTCGAAAACCATGGCCAAAATCAAAATAGAGTGAACCAAGGTTATCAAAACCAAGGTAACTTCAATCAGGGTCACGGTTTCCAAAATCAAAACCAAGGTTTCCAAAATCAAGGTTTCCAACACCAAAATCAAGGAAACTTTAATCGGAACCAAGGTCAGGGTAATTTCAATCCCGGGAACTTTCATGGAAACAATCACCAGAAACAAGGGAATTTCCATCATCAAAACCAAGGAAATTTCAATCAAGGCCCCAATCCAAACAATCAAGCTCAAAATATTCCTAATCCGAATCAAGCCATTGTTCCAACCGGGCCTTCATCTGATGAGTTGTTAAAGCAATTCATGAAGTCCCAAGAAGAGTTGAACAAGTTGCTGGTCAGCCAGATTTCTGATATCAAGAAGTCTTTAAATGATCGACCCTCGGGCACAGGTACTACTTTACCGAGCAACACGATCGCTAACCCGAGGGGCGATGCTAAGGCGATCACAACACGAAGTGGTGCTTCATATGATGAACCCGCGATTCCTGCTACCTCTTCTCCTTCTCCTCCAAAGGTAGTGGATCATGAACCGGAGGTAACAAAGGACAACGTCCAAACTCCTAGCCCACGAAGTACAGCACACGTCCAACCTCAGGTTAATCCTGAAACCAGATGTAAGCCTGGAGTTGTCTTTGAACCACCAGAAACTCCAGTGGACAAATCCAAAACTTCTATTCCTTATCCATCATGTCTCAATGAACAAAAGCTCCGCGAAAAAGCTAATCACCAAATGGATAAATTTTTCCAAATCTTCCAAGATTTGCACTTTGATATTAGCTTCGCGGATGCTATTCTCTTGATGCCCAAGTTTGCATCAACAATCAAAAATCTGTTGAGTAATAAAGAAAAACTCTTTGAGATGGCAAGAACTCCTCTGAATGAGCACTGCTCAGCAGTTCTCTTGAAAAAGCTTCCTGAAAAGCTTGGAGACCCTGGGAAATTTCTCATTCCTTGTACTTTCCCGGGTATGGTTGAATGCTTCACCTTAGCTGATTTAGGTGCTAGCATTAACCTGATGCCATATTCTGTGTGGAAGAAACTTTCTCTTCCCGAACTCACTCCCACGTGCATGACTTTAGAGCTTGCCGATCGTTTGATTTCTCTTCCTCTTGGCATTGCCAAGGACGTATTCGTTAAAGTGGGAAAGTTCCATTTTCTGGTAGATTTTGTGATTGTTGACTTTGATGCCGATTCTAGGGTCCCTCTCATTCTTGGAAGGGGATTCCTTAGAACTGGGCACGCTCTTATCGATGTATTTGAGCATGAGATCAGATTACGTGTTGGAACGGAAGCCATTACCTTCAACCTAAATCAAACTTCGAGATACTCCTCCAATTATGATTGTGAATCAGTGAATCAAATTGATGTCATCGATGTTGCTGCTGAGGAGTATGCTCAAGAGATTTTAGGTTTCATTGATGATTCTTCGAGTGAAAATCTCACTCAATCTTCTCATCCCATCATAGCCAATTCTTCTCCTTCCCTCACTCGGTTTGAGGGAAGTGACTTCATCTTAGAAGAAATTGAGGCCTTTCTCAAAAGTGATTCGATTCCCGAAGGAATCGATAACCAAGAGATTGACCCTGAGAGGGATATTCTCCTGCTTGAGAAGTTATTAAATGAAGATCCCTCTCCTCTTCCTGTTCTACCACAAACACTTCATAAAGAGGAAGTCAAAAATGTTGAGAAAACTGATGACTTCCCCGAGGTGGAACTTAAGGACTTGCCGCCTCATCTTGAATATGCATTTCTGAAGGGTGATGATAAATTGCCCGTCATAATTGCTAAAGACTTAAGTGTTGAGGAAAAGGCTGCCCTTATAAAGGTTTTGAAGTCTCATAAACAAGCAATTTCTTGGCGACTCTCCGACATCAAGGGCATTGACCCTGAATTTTGTACTCACAAGATTTTAATGGAGGACCACTTCAAACCTGCAGTCCAACAACAAAGAAGGGTGAATCCAAAAATTCACGAGGTTATCAAACAAGAAGTTTCAAAAGTTCTTGATGCCGGATTAATTTACCCTATCTCGGACAGTCCTTGGGTTAGCCCAATCCATTGTGTTCCAAAAAAGGGTGGCATTACTGTTGTCACAAATGAGTTGAATGAGTTGATTCCAACTCGTTTGGTTACGGGTTGGCGCGTCTGCATTGACTATCGTAAGTTAAATGATGCCACCCGTAAAGATCATTTTCCTCTGCCTTTATGGATCAGATGCTCGAGAGATTAGCGGGGAATGAGTACTATTGCTTCCTCGATGGTTTCTCGGGTTACTTTCAGATTCCCATTGATCCGCAAGATCAGGAAAAGACCACTTTTACGTGCCTCTACGGAACTTTTGCATATAAACGTATGCCATTTGGCCTATGTAATGCTCCGGGCACGTTTCAAAGATGTATGATGGCCATAATTTCCGACATGATCGGGAAAACTATGGAGGTCTTTATGGACAATTTTTCGGTCATTGGGGATTCGTTCCAATCATGTCTCTCCCATTTAGACAGCATGCTAAAACGTTGTGAAGACACAAAGTTATGTCTAAATTGGGAGAAGAGTCACCTTATGGTCAAATAGGGCATTGTCCTCGGCCATAAAATTTCAAAGAACGGGATTGAGGTTGACAGAGCCAAAGTGGACGTCATTGCAAAATTGCCTCATCCCACAACCGTCAAAGGTGTTAAGAACTTTTTGGGTCATGCCGGTTTCTATCGTAGATTTAATCAAGATTTTTCTAAAATCGCCCGGCCTATGACCCATCTCCTCGAAAAGGATGCTCCTTTTATCTTCTCCCCCGAGTGCATCGAAGCTTTTGAAACATTAAAGAAAAAGCTTACCGAGGCACCGATTCTCGTTGCCCCCGATTAGGACTTGCCCTTCGAGCTCATGTGTGATGCTAGTGATTATGCGATAAGGGCAGTCTTGGGGCAACGAAAAATAAAACATTTTTAGCCTATACACTATGCCAGCAAAACTATGACCGAGGCTCAAAGTCATTACACCACCACCAAAAAAGAATTATTAATTGTGGTGTATGCTTTTGAAAAATTCCGGCCATACTTGATATTGACCAAGAGCATAGTGTATACGGATCACTCGGCTTTGAAGTACCTCTTTGCAAAACAAGATGCAAAGCCGAGACTCCTCCGTTGGGTTCTCCTCCTACAGGAATTTGATATCATAATTCGTGATAAAAAAGGAGCCGAGAACCTAGTTGCTGATCATCTCTCCCGTCTTGAAAACTCTCACCAAGATGCTTTCGAGAAAAAGGAAATAAATGAAACATTTCCTCTCGAAGCCCTCAATGCGGTTTCATTTCATGGAGATTCAATTACCCCATGGTTTGCCGACTTTGCAAACTATCTTGCGGGTAACTTTGTTGTGAAAGGGATGTCGTCCCAACAAAAAAATAAATTTTTCAAAGATGTAAAACATTACTTCTGGGACGACCCCTACCTGTTCAAAATATGCGCGGATCAAGTCATCCAGCGGTGTGTGTATGGTCAGGAAGCCACTGAAATTTTAAAGGCTTGCCATGCTGGTCCCATGGGGGGCCACCACAATCCCAACTACACCGCCAAAAAGGTGTTTGATTCCGGCTTTTATTGGCCCTCAATCTACAAGGATGCCCAAGAACTGGTCAAGTCCTGTGACGCTTGTCAACGTCACGGGAACATTTCACAAAAGAACGAAATGCCTCAAAATGCAATTCAAGTTTGTGAAATCTTTGACATCTGGGGCATCGACTTTATGGGGCCATTTCCGTCTTCTCATGGCAACAAATACATACTCGTGGCAGTTGACTACTTGTCAAAATGGGTTGAAGCGAAAGCTTTACCCACAAATGATGCCAGAGTAGTTGTGAAATTCCTAAAAGCTCTTTTTGCCTGATTCGGAACTCCACGTGCTATTATTAGTGATCGTGGTACGCACTTCTGTAATGAAAAATTTGACAAAGTCATGCAAAAGTACGGTGTAACTCACCGTCTTTCTACTGCGTACCACCCTCAAACAAGTGGACAAGTCGAGGTTTCCAATCGGGGCATTAAAAGAATTTTAGAAAGAACCGTAGGTGAAAATCTTGCATCGTGGTCGGATAAACTAGATGTTGCACTTTGGGCTTTCCGTACGGCTTACAAAACACCCATTGGGTGTACGCCTTACAAACTTGTGTACGGGAAAGCATGCCATCTTCTGATCGAGCTTGAGCACAAAGCCTATTGGGCTCTCAAGTATGCCAATTTTGACCTCAAAACTGCGGGTGATCATAGAAAAGTTCAACTAAATGAATTAAACGAACTTCGTGATCAAGCTTACGAGAACTCTTTGATCTACAAAGAAAAGACAAAGAAGATTCATGACTCCAAAATCAAGAACCGCGTTTTCAACGTTGGTGATCGAGTCCTTCTTTTCAACTCTAGACTCAAGATCTTCTCGGGAAAGCTCAAAACCCGATGGACTGGTCCATTCACTATCGCTAAGGTTTATCCTTATGGCACCGTCGAATTATCTCAAAATGACGGTCCAAATTTCAAAGTGAATGGACATCGTTTAAAGCACTACTTTGGAGAGGACATACCATCCATGGTTGTCCCGGATCTCCAAACTTTCCCCAAGGACAATTGAATTCGGGGATCAAGTCAAGCTAGCGACTCGATGAACAAAAACAATAGCACAATACGGGTTTTCACCCGTATCTCTGATTCTTTCTACTTTCTACCACCTAGTGTGGGGGAATGGCCAACCCCCCGCTGTTTGAAAAAAAAAAAAAAAAAAAAAAAAAAAAAAAAAAAATTGTATCTATATAGAAATAAAGTGCATTATAGTGTTTCCACAGTTAGATTCGAATACTAGCCTTTTCCGTTCAAAAAGTCGGCATAATAGCCGGGACTTTGAATATTGAGGACAATATTCATTTCTAAGTGTGGGGGGGAAATTCTAGCGAATTTTATCAAAATATACCTGTAGTACCCCCGTTTTTGGCAAAAATTTTCTGAAATTTTTCACTTTATTTCAAAATTTTTGTGGTAATCAGTCCGCCAGGTCTAACCGATAAAGGGATTGGCTAATCCAGGAGCAAATGGCTCTTGGTAAAGATAACTCAAATCCGTTGACGGTTTGCAATTTGCCCAAAATTGTATGGTAAATCAACTCGCCATATCCCATAAAGCGAATGAGTTGGTAGCCCGCAAGATTATGGCTTGTGGTAAAGGCAGTGGAAAATCCATAATTGGTAATCAGCTCACCAAGATGTCGACTAGGTCCATCAAGATTTGGCTAGTCCAGGAGCAAATGGCTCTTGGTAAAGACTAATCAAAACCGTTGAAAGCTGGTGGTTTGATAAAAATCACATGGTTATCAGATGGACCATAGTTCTTACTTGAATCGATACGTTTGGCTACTCCAGAAGTGATGGCTTTTGGTAAAGAGTTTTTCAAATCCATCAAGTTTTCCAAAAAGATTGCTAGGGACTAGCAATTGTTTAGTGTGGGGGATTGATGAGTGCTCAAACACTCATCATTTTTGACGTATTTAAACTGCCAAAACATACAAAAACAATCAAAAAGTTATCAAAATACTTAAATTATCCCAGGGATTGTGTTTTATGTGTTTTAAATGCAAAATGTGCAAAAACAAAGGAAAAACGATCAAAGTTTGCAATATTGGCAGTTTCAGTCCCCCAAGTTTCAAAACTTGTCAAAATTAGTCCCTATGCATTTATTTTGAAAGGAAAAGTCAACCCAAGGTTTTGAAAGTCAAACATCACAAAATATTACACTTTGGTCATAAGTTTTCCAAAATTACATGTTTGGTCCCTGAGATTTCAAAAATGGCAAAATAGGTCCCTGGGAAATTTTGAAAAATGAAAATGGCAAAAATGGTTCTTGGACTTTGGAATTGTAACATGATTGGTCCTTGGTATAATATGGGAAAATTACAAAATCAGTCCTCATGTTTTGGGAAAATTGCAAAATTGGTCCTTGTTACATTATAAACCATCCTGACCCTTTTTTATTATACAAACCCAAATCCAAAATCCAAACCAAAACCATAAACCCTGATCCAGTCCACCCCTAGGCCCAAACTCCACCCAAGCCCATTGCCCTTTTTATAATAACGCAGGGTCAAACAGTCAACAAGGGTCAAACACCTTTGACCCTTCTTCTTCCCCCCAACATCCAACGCAAAACCAGGGAGTTTTTGTCTCCTCCACATGTTCCCCCCCCCCCCTCTCCTCCATTAGCCCCCCACAATAAATGATCTCACCAACCTAACCAACCCCCACCACCACATTAAATTTCCCTCACCAGTTCCACTCAGTATTGCCCGTTCTGTGTTTTGGTGCCAAAATTGCAATCAAGGGCTAGGATTGGTGTAAGCTTAAATTGATGGCTGGGATATGGTCAAGGGTCAACACAAAAGCTAGTGGGACACTCAAATTTCAAAGGGAAGCCATGTGGGAGAAGATTTTTATTATTTTTGCTTCGATATATATATTGTAGCTCATATGAGCATAAAGGTGAGTAGTATTGTAATTTTTTAGCTTAAGTAATGTTTTAGTTCTCTTTGTACTCAGTTTTACATTAATGAAAGCAAGGGTTTAAGTTTACTTTCCGTTTCAATTTTCAAGTTCCATTAAAATATTTCAAGTGTTAATTTGAAGTTCAAATGTGTGTATAAGCTATTCATAAGCTCATGTAAACTCAGAAAACAAAGTTTTAGAAGCTTTACAAGCTTGTGCCAACTTCCTAAACTCAGTTTCAATAAATACTAAAAAAATTAAGAAAAATCAAAATAAAATGAAAAAGATGGACAAAGGTTGAAGAAGCTGGGAATTTGGTTGATTTTTGGATTGTAGAGGGTAATAGGGGCTTGTGGAAGCCATTAGGTGGTGTATAGTTCAAGGTTCAATTAGTTTGAGCAGGAAGCACATTGTGAGTTTCTTGGTTCATTCTCACTTTTTATTACTTAATTACTTTTTAGCTTAATTCTGTGGCAAGTGTGCTTGTTTAGTTCAATTTAGAATAATTTAGGTCCTAAATCAGTTGGATAATTGTTGGAATCAGTTGTTATATAATTTTCCTATTTGGTTGTCAAACATTGGATCTTAGTAATCTTGGTTAATTTTTGTTTTTGTTATTGTGTATGTGTGTAATTTAGCATAATATGTTGATATAAGTTCCTGTTATTCAGTAGTCTAAGATTAGTTGGAGTTTTTGTTTGTTAAATCTCACTTGCAAATTTGTTAAGGGGTGTTTGGTTGTAGCATGTTTGTGGTGCTCTAGTTGCTTTATTGTATAACTCTGTGTTTCATTGAGTTACTTGGGTGAATATAAGCGCAGGGAAACCATTTCATTAGTCACAAACACACCAAAAGTCAAAATCATAAGAAAATTCATCACCACAGTTAACTGTGGTGATTTTTGGATCCAAAACCCATCAAATCTCTTTACATGTTTGTGTTTTTGCCTAAATTGGTTATATTCTAGCTTAATATAACAGATTCAAGCAACAAAAGTGGTCTGAGTGTTGATCCCAGTTGAGCTAATACGATCTTATATAGAAGTTAACTTAAACAAATACTTAAGCTTAAACGCGGAATATAAAAGCTTAACTTAAGAAGATTTAGAATTCTCTTTCAACACTTCAATATTATTAATACGAGCACTCGATAATGCTAGGGTTTTACAACCTTGAAGTGAATAATAATACGTACATACTCTAACCCTAGGATCCTCCTTTTATAGGCCAAGGAGTCCTACTAGGTTTACAATACCTTTCTCTACAAGATAAGAATAATCTAAATAGATAAACTATACAAAGAATCTATTCCATAATTATCCTATCGTATACAATGTTAATCCCTTCAGTAGTAGTTTCACCAAGCAGCAGATAGTCTTCAGCAGCAGAGTCATTAACACTAGCAGCAGTTTCATTGTAGCAGCAGTATTACTCAGCAGCAGAGTTACTTAGCAGCAGTGTCACTTGGTCAAACCCAACAATCCTCCCCTAAACTTAATATTTATTTCTAAATATTCAAGTTTCTTCAAAGCTCAAAACATTACTAGGAGGATGCTTCCAAACACTTCATCTCTTGAAAATTCAGTTGATCAAATATCTTCTTATACTTTGACAGCAAATTGAATGCTTGATCATCAGAATCATAATCTTTCTGCAGCTTAAGTGTTTTGTCACTATTAACCATCTGATTAACAACATTCCAGTATCTTACCACTGGATAATCCTTTTCAGCTAGCATATACAAGGTAATTGGCCCAAGAGTTAACATATGAACTCCAGAATCTTGAAAAAGTCTCCATCTTCTTACCTTGTAGTCAGCTATCTCTGTCCATTCAGAGTCATCCATTGAAGGTTCAAACATAAGTTTAAGAGCTCTCCACATAACATTATCAGAAGCAGTTAAGATATGATCAATTTGATCTACCTCATACTTTTTACCATCAAATTTCTTAGCCCCAAACTTTGCCTTGTATAACTTCCACAAGTCTTCAACATCCTCTCTATCAAAGTAGTGTAACATCTGTTGAAATCTAAGAAATCTATGAGTTTTACCATCAGATCTCTGGACATCATGAAATGCTCCAATGTTAGTATCATACCCTGTAGTTACTTTGATAATAGGATACTTGATTCCTAATGGTTTAGCATCAACCACTTCAGGATCTTCCATCTTGCCAACCACAGTATAACTCTTCAATTGTTCTTTTTGATGCTCAGAAGGAATGTGATCAAGACCATATTTAAACTCATCTCCTTCAGGCATAGAACTACTTCCTTCTCCAATCTTTCTCTTCTTCTTTGCAACTGACTTATGAATAACACCTTTTCTTTTATCACCCTGCACAGAAGAAGTAGTCTTTGCTGCATCACTTTCAATCTTTTCAACAACATTAAATAACCATTCTGGTCCCTTCCCTGCAGAATTATATGTGTTTTCACTAAACTTGATATGCAAATTCTCCTCCACATGTTTGGTTCTTTTATTATATACCCTGAAGGCTTTACTATTAACAGAGTAACCAACCAAATTTCCTTCATCAGCTTTTTCATCAAATTTGCCTAGCTGATCCTTTGTGTTTAAGATAGTAACAGGACATCCAAATGGTTTGAGAAAATCAATCATTGGCTTCTTTCCATGAAATAGCTCATATGGAGTTTTGTTATGAGGCTTGACTACCTTACTTCTGTTTTGCACAAAACATGCAGTGTTCACAGCTTCAGCCCAAAAAGGTACAGGTAGTTTTGAATCAGATAGCATAGTCCTTGCAGCCTCAATAAGTGTCCTGTTTCTTCTTTCTGCAACACCATTTTGTTGTGGAGTTCTTGCTACACTGTATTGTCTTAGTATTCCTTTTCCCACACAAAATTGGTTCATCTCACTGTTCTTGAACTCAGTACCATTGTCACATCTGATAATCTTTACCTTGTGATTGTGCAGGTTTTCAACTCTTGTAATGAAAGCTTTGAGTACTCCTGGGGTTTCATCTTTGGTTGCAAGGAAGAATACCCAAGTAAACCTGCTAAAGTCATCAGTGACAACCAAACAATATGACTTCTTGTTCAGACTTTTTACAAATACAGGCCCAAATAAATCCATGTGTAGCAAGTGTAGTGGCACAGTATTTGTGTTCACAATCTTGGACTTGAAAGAAACTCTGTGTTGTTTACCCTTTTGACATGCAACACAAGTTTCACAATTCTCAAAAATCTTTGTAGGCATACCCCTCACAAGATTTCCTTTCACCAATTTGTTCATAGTCTTGTAGTTCAGATGTCCCAGTCTTCTATGCCATAATTTGGACTCATCAATAGTGGCCTTTGCAATTAGACAAGTCAAAGCCCTCTTAGGAATAATATTCTTAATATGGTCACTGTATATATTTTCCTTTCTAGGGACCTTCAGTAACACAGATTTGTCATCTGGTAATTGAAAATCAGGAGAAAGAATCATACACTCAGTGTCTGTAAAAAGAACAAAATTCTTTTTGTCACACATTTGTGAGACACTAAAAAGGTTAAACTTAAGTCCTTTCACAAGAAACACCCTTTCAAAGTCCAAATTACCAGTCCTTAGAGTTCCAATACCAACAATTTTTCCACCTTTTGGATCATTCCCAAAAGCTACATAACCACCATCAAAAACCTCAAGATCTTCAAGTTGAGATTCATCCCCAGTCATGTGTCCAGAGCATCCACTGTCAACAATAACCATATCCTTAAGCTCATCCAGTAGATTGACCTGCACATGAAAAATAGAGAAATCAGTTTCTCTTGATGACCCAAGCCATTACTGACTTGGATCTGCCCTGTGCATCAGTATAATTAAATTTCTTTAAATCACTTGATGCACTGCTATTCTTGGAAACAGTATTTGTAACATTTGTTTTTGGTTTCCAAGTCCAGCAAGCTGAGGCCTTAACAGCATAAAAGTGATTACCAACAACTGTATTTGGAAGATGTTTTGGCTCAGAAGTAGAAAGTTTTGTACTAGCAGCAGGTTGCTTGCTAGCAGTAGAGTACTTACTAGCAGCAGAATGCTTGCTAGCAGTAGAGCCATTAGAAGAACTAGTTGTTGATTTGAAAACACCTTTTGGTTTGGCAGCATAAATTGATCTAGTAGCACCAGATCTCAACAAAACAGCTCTAGGAATCATGTTTCTATTAGGATGAGGGTGAGTTTGTTTTGTAACATATTTGTGATTCACCCTTGTGTATTGATTCCAAACAGGTTTTTGGTTCTGAGGACATCTACCAATCAAGTGATCAAAACTACCACACTTATAACAAGCCTTCTTTTGTAATTCAAACTGGTCACCTAATCTTTGTGAAACTAGGTTGTTGAAATTTCTTTGGTTCCCTCTAGGCTTATTATCAAAACATCTCAATTGTTCTCTAGACACCTCATTGTACTCAACCATTCTCCTAGCAAGTTTATTCCCTAACACAGGCTTGACAAACTTAATCTGTTCTACCTTAGGTTTAACCTGAGTAGGAATCTCTTCCTTTTTAACTGTTTGTTTTGGTTGAACCTGTTCTTCTTCACTTTCACTATCAGAACACCATTCTTCAATGATTGGAGCCTCAGGAAACTTTCTAGACTCAACCTTAGGTTTTTCTATAGTACTTGTGCTACTTTCACCTACAGGTTTTTCAATTTCTAGCTCACTAATGAAAGATAGCTCTTTGCCTGGTGGAGCAAAAGCACTTTTGGCTGGAGGAGCCACTTCATTATATCCAATTCCACTGCCTTTTCTCATCAAGGTACTCTCTATAGACTTATTTACCATATCAGAAGCAAATTGTTGTTTCTTTACTCTTACTACATGTTTTTCTTTTTCAGCAAGAGCAGCTTCTTTTTCTTTTTCAGCTTCTTCTAACTTATTTTTAAGAACTTCTACTTCACTATTTTTCTTAAAAATTTCTATATCTCTGAGATTAAGTTGTTCTACATATTCCTTTTCACACTCTTTGAGATATTCTAGCCTTCTCTCAACATTTTGAATACCTACTTTATAACCTAAGTTATCAAGTTTTAGACGTTCAACTTCTCTATTTAAACTCTCATTCCTAGCCTTAAGAACTTCTATAGTGTCAGAACAAGATTTAAAAGAACATCCAGATGATTCAGAATCATTTGATACCTCAGAGTCAGAGCCTGATGATGAACCATATGCCATAAGTGCAAAGTTATGCACTTTGGGTTGAACAGCAGCAACCAAAGAGAAATTTGGTTCTTCTTCAGCCATATCACTCCAGTCATATTCTCCCAGCCCATCACAAGCTACCATTGCAGACTTTGATTCTTCAGTCTTCTTAGGAACTTCAGCATTCTTCTTTGGAGATCTACACTCTCTAGCAAAGTGTCCCTTCCTGTTGCAATTGTAGCATTCAATCTTGGACTTGTCAAACCCTGGACTCTCCTTAGCCTTGTATTTGACTTCTCTTCCAGTCTTTTTCCAGAACTTTCTTGCTCTTAAAGTCAACATTGCCATTTGCCATTTGAGATCAATTTCTTCAAGATCATCTGGATCAATATGATCCAAGTCTTGATTTATGACATGTGATCTTATGGTTGTTGTAAGCTCAGCCAAGAATGCACATAAAGCAACATCACTGGTAGAAACCTTGTCATTTGAACTAGCAGCAGATCCAGATCCATCAGCAGTAGATACTCCATAAGCAGCAGAGTGAGTATCTTGTGTCTCTTTTGATTTTGAAGACACAAAAGCAAGGTTTTGTGTACTAGAAGATGAAGTAGAAGAAGTAGCTAATTCAGACTCATACACCCCTAAATTGTTGTAGAGGCTCTCCAACTTCATTGATTCAAAGTCAGGCTTATTCCTCCACACCACTGTGTGCATACTCCATTCAGGTGCAAGACTTCTTAGAAACTTAAGATTCACATCTTCCTGTGGAACAACATACCCAACAAGCTTTAGATGACAAACCAGTTGATTTAGCCTGTTGTATGTACCAATAATCTTTTCTCCAGGTTCAGAAGTAAAGTTTTCAAACTGATGCTTCAACATATTCTTTCTGGACTTCTTAGTAGCATCATTCCCTCCAAACCTGAATTCCACTGCATCCATTAATTCTTTACCTGTTTCACAATCATCAAAGTCCATTTGAAATTCATTAGGTATTCCCATTAAGAGAATACTATGAGCTTTGATTTCCAGCTTCCTTGCTGCATTAGCTTCAGCAGACTTAATTGGAATCTCCTTGCCATCTGCACTCTTCTCAGGTTCAGAATCACCATTGATAATCACATTCCACATGTTAAAGTCAATCATGCGAATGTATTGTCTGATCCTCCTCTTCCATAGCTCATACTCAGAAGGATTGAGCATAGGTACCCTTGAAGCAGTCACCATGTGAGTTTCATCACCCATCTTATGCAAACGATTTGGAACAGCAAACTTTAAAGAAACAAAATCTTCTTGATTATAACTTCTAGAAAACTTTGATACCACTTGTTGATCCCAGTTGAGCTAATACGATCTTATATAGAAGTTAACTTAAACAAATACTTAAGCTTAAACGCGGAATATAAAAGCTTAACTTAAGAAGATTTAGAATTCTCTTTCAACACTTCAATATTATTAATACGAGCACTCGATAATGCTAAGGTTTTACAACCTTGAAGTGAATAATAATACGTACATACTCTAACCCTAGGATCCTCCTTTTATAGGCCAAGGAGTCCTACTAGGTTTACAATACCTTTCTCTACAAGATAAGAATAATCTAAATAGATAAACTATACAAAGAATCTATTCCATAATTATCCTATCGTATACAATGTTAATCCCTTCAGCAGTAGTTTCACCAAGCAGCAGATAGTCTTCAGCAGCAGAGTCATTAACACTAGCAGCAGTTTCATTGTAGCAGCAGTATTACTCAGCAGCAGAGTTACTTAGCAGCAGTGTCACTTGGTCAAACCCAACAATCCTCCCCTAAACTTAATATTTATTTCTAAATATTCAAGTTTCTTCAAAGCTCAAAACATTACTAGGAGGATGCTTCCAAACACTTCATCTCTTGAAAATTCAGTTGATCAAATATCTTCTTATACTTTGACAGCAAATTGAATGCTTGATCATCAGAATCATAATCTTTCTGCAGCTTAAGTGTTTTGTCACTATTAACCATCTGATTAACAACATTCCAGTATCTTACCACTGGATAATCCTTTTCAGCTAGCATATACAAGGTAATTGGCCCAAGAGTTAACATATGAACTCCAGAATCTTGAAAAAGTCTCCATCTTCTTACCTTGTAGTCAGCTATCTCTCATACTTTTTACCATCAAATTTCTTAGCCCCAAACTTTGCCTTGTATAACTTCCACAAGTCTTCAACATCCTCTCTATCAAAGTAGTGTAACATCTGTTGAAATCTAAGAAATCTATGAGTTTTACCATCAGATCTCTGGACATCATGAAATGCTCCAATGTTAGTATCATACCCTGTAGTTACTTTGATAATAGGATACTTGATTCCTAATGGTTTAGCATCAACCACTTCAGGATCTTCCATCTTGCCAACCACAGTATAACTCTTCAATTGTTCTTTTTGATGCTCAGAAGGAATGTGATCAAGACCATATTTAAACTCATCTCCTTCAGGCATAGAACTACTTCCTTCTCCAATCTTTCTCTTCTTCTTTGCAACTGACTTATGAATAACACCTTTTCTTTTATCACCCTGCACAGAAGAAGTAGTCTTTGCTGCATCACTTTCAATCTTTTCAACAACATTAGCTTCTTGTATCTGCTCTGCTTCAACAATCTTTTCAGGCACCAACTTCTTGTTCATCTGAGCAATATGTTCCAAGTCCTCAGCACATCCCATAGTATAAAAAGTATCTGTTCTCTTCTTTGTTTGTTGATACAAATCAAAAACTTCTTTGTCAGAGTAAGCTTTCAATTGCACCAATGTCCATCCACCCATATTCTTTAGATATCTTTCATACTCTTTCCTTTGCTGTTTAACTGTTGGACCCTTGAATACTTTAACCTTTCTTCTAGCAGCAGCATTCTCTTTTCTCTTATTAGAAGCAAAGTTACTATACCAAGATTGCACATTAAAATTTGGAACTTCATTTTCTTCAATCTTGATCAGCTTGTTTAATTCAATATCAGCAGCAATTCTGATCTTTTCATCATCCCATTCATCATACATTCTTAAACCTTCAGCCTCTTTCTCAGCCAGCTGCTGATCTTCCAAATTAAACAACTCTTGTGTTTTAATAGCAGCAGCTTCATCATGTTCAACTTGCAATGGCTTAGGCCAAGAATCAAAAGGTACATCAGTAAAATCAACCCCTTTATATATCCATCTATGAGCATCAACTTGCTTGCCTTTACCCTTATCAGTAGAAGATGATGTGATTGTCTTCTTTTGAGTAGCAGCAGGTTCTCTTATTGTTATTCCTTTTTGAGGTTTTCTTGTTGCTGATGTTATACTTGTTGTTGTGATAGGTTGTGATAATGATGGAGTTGGTAATGGTGATATATGGGTGTCAGCAGCAGTCTTCTTACTTAGCAAGACCATTGCCTCTGCAGCAACATTGACAATAGAACCAGCAGCAGAGTCTTGAACTTCAGCAGCATTTGCTATTTCATTAGCAGCAGAACCATCAACATTCTTAGCAGCAGTAGAGTCAGCAACCACTGAAGTCTTTAACACATTATCCACCTTTTCTTGTGCAGCCACCACCTTTTCCATAACTACTTCATTCCCAGACTTATCAGCAACCACAAAATCTTCATCATTCGGAGGACTATCCACATCCATATCTTCAATCACTGGAACCTCCCCTGAAACTAATCCAGCATCCATATTTTGAACATTATCAACTTTTTCAAGATTTACCTCCCCTGAATCCATGACAATCTCTTTCCTCCCCTGTTTGGAAGCATCCTCTTCCAAATGAGTAGATGGTTCAGAAGAAATTACAACCTGAGTAGTCCCCACTTTCTTCAATCTGTGCAATGAGGTTGAAGATTTTGATTTCTTGAAGCTCTTAATCTGTTTTCGCATTTTGATGATGACCTTGGCTTGACCAGCAACAACATCAGATAGATTAAGAACCTTATCTTCCAAAGACTCACATTTCAACCCCAAAGCTGTACAAGTATCCGTCAATTCTTTAATAAGTTGCATTGTAGTCTCATCACTTCGACCTGTATTACCTGGTCCGAGAGGTGAATCACTGACATTGTCATCATGTACAAGTGGATCCGTCAATTCATGAGTCACTGGCCTGTCCTCATCTCTTCGACCTGTGTGACCTGGTCCGAGAGGTGAATCTTGGGACAAAAACTCAGTATCAAACCTAGTTTGATCATCTGAGCCCCCTATGTTTTCCATTTGGCTAGGGTTACCATCCTGAAAATCAGACTCATAAGAATCTTTTTCTCTAGATGTTGCCTTGGTTTGGGTCTTAATGATGTTATCACTGTCCTGCTCTGCTGCTAAGCTAGAAGCAGTAGTGACAGCCCTTGCCAACATGTCCTCTCCATCACCTAGGACAGCCTCATCTGGTACAGCCATACTAACACTATCCTGAGGTAGATGAGTGTCCTTTTTGGTTTTCCTACGTGTATATTGTTTTGTAGGTTGTGTAACAGATGTAGTAACATTGGGTAATTTTCAAAAACGCCTCACACACAATCAATACTATCCATCTTTACAATCAAATCATCACACAATGAAATCAACACCAGAAATAATCAATATCTCTTCTGATTCATCATCAGAAGATGATTCTCCAATGGAACCCTTTGTTCCACCCTTTCGTCCTCCAAGATTTGGTTGTAGAACCAAAGAACAAGCACGCAAGAGGAAGCATGATCTTCCAGTGTTTAAAGATCTCCTCAACCTCAATCAGACTCCAAGCACCTCAAGGGGAAAACAGCCAATGTCCCCTGAGGTTCCAGCATCATCAGAATCATCAGACGACCAATGGTGGACGTTTGTGCAACCACCTCCTCCAGTGCATCATCATCAATCTCCCTTCATCTTCACATCCTCAGATGAAGAGGAAGAAGAACCACCAACCAATCCACCAGCCACTCCTGAGAGGCCACAGTCTTCAAGACCAAGGCCACAATCTTTGAGAGCAAGGCCACAACCATCACCTGGTCTTTCTCTTGGACCATCAAGACAAAACCCTCCTCTCCCAAAAGATAGAGATGTGGTGCTCGGGCTTCCATGCCCTAGGAAGGTGTAGGTGTTAGGTTAGGATGTCTGTTTTGTGTTTTGTCTTGTGATGTATGATCTTTGTACTTCTCTGGAATGAATAAATGATATGAACTTTTCTTGTATCAATACTTGCAAAGCACCATTCATATACCTGCAAAATGTTAGACCAAACACCACAAAGCAAACAACCAACATATGTACTAGCAGTAGAGTTAAAAAAAAAATCAATGAGCAGCATAGTACATTATGTCTCAAACATATACATATTAACAAGCAGCAGAATAACAAGCAGCACATGCATTACAAACTTTAACAAAAACAAAGAGATAAAGTTTTCAAAGATTAATCATACCAATGTTAGCAACTAAAAATTGAAACCTCCCCACATCAAAATGTTTAGTGAGAAGATCAGCAACATTGTTATCAGTATGAATTTTAACAATTTGAATCAACTTCTTTTCATAGCAATCCCTTATGAAGTGATGCCTTATCTCTATATGTTTTGTTTTAGAATGAAACACAGGATTTTTAATTATGCAAAGTGTGCTGTTGTTATCAATATGGATTTTAGTATTCATGAAATTGTACCCATAATCCAATAATTGATTCTGCATCCATAAGACCTGTCCACAGCAACTTGAAGCAGCCACATACTCAGCTTCTGTTGTTGAATTAGCCACCACTGTTTGCTTCTTGCATTGCCATGACACCAACCTGCTTCCAAGAAATTGACAACCCCCTGTTGTAGACTTTCTATCCAAAGAAGCTCCAGCATAATCACTATCTGAGTAGGATACCAAATCAAATGGTGAATCCTTAGGATACCAAAGGCCCAATTGTGGTTGATACCTCAGATATCTAAAAATTCTTTTCACTGCATTGAGATGTGATTCCTTGGGACACACTTGAAATCTTGCACAGGCACATACTGCAAACATAATATCAGGCCTTGATGCAGTAAGATACATCAATGATCCAATCATAGACCTGTACAAGTGTATATCCACTTCCTTTCCATGTTCATCCTTCAGCAATGGCTTATCTTTTTCCATGGTAGTCTTGGCAGGCTTAGCATCTTCAAATCCAAACTTCTTCAAAATATCATTGACATACTTATCCTGACTGATAAAGATGCCATTTTCTTTCTGTGTAACTTGCAGACCTAAGAAGAAGGTGAGTTCTCCCATTGAACTCATAGCAAACTTGTCCTTCATAAGCTTCTCAAAACTAACACACATAGCTTGGTTTGTAGACCCAAAGATGATGTCATCAACATAAATTTGAACCAGCAAAATATCATCTTTTTGTCTTTTGAGGAACAAAGTTTTATCAATCTTGCCCCTGCTGAACCCAGACTCTAGCAAGTAGGTTGACAAGGTGTCATACCAAGCTCTAGGAGCTTGATGTAGACCATACATTGCTTTATTGACCTTGTAGACTTTGTCAGGATGATCAGGGTCTTCAAAGCCTGGTGGTTGAGCCACATAGACTTCCTCAGTAATGGTTCCATACAGAAAAGCACTCTTCACATCCATTTGATACACTACAAAGTCTTTGTATGAAGCATAAGCCAAAAACAATCTAATAGCCTCTATTCTTGCCACTGGTGCAAATACTTCATCATAATCAAGCCCTTCTTGTTGTGTGTATCCCTGTGCTACTAACCTGGCCTTATTTCTTATGACAATCCCTCTCTCATCTCTTTTGCATCTGAAAACCCATTTTGTGCCAATCACTCTTTTACCATTTGGCAGTTCAACCAAAGTCCATACTTCTTGCAGCTTGAATTGTAAAAGCTCATCTTGCATTGCTTCTACCCAACTTGCTTCTTGTAAGGCTTTGTAAGTGTTTTTGGGTTCAATTTGAGAAAGAAAACATGCAAACAGGCAATTTTGAAGATCTTTATGACTATTTCTTTGATGCAAAGATCTGGCAAAGAAACTTTGATGTTGAGGATCTTTCAGGGCTTTAGTCATCTGCCTAGTTTGAATGGATGAGTGTGGATCACTTAAGATTTGATCTTTTGGATGATCCTTGTGTATTCTTGTGGTAGGTGTAGGACTAACAGGAATATTGAGTTCCAAATTAGTATAATCAGCATCAGCTCCAAATAACTTACCATCAAGTGCATCATTATCAGTATCATAATAGATATTCTCAAGATCAGGCATGTTTGGATCATCTGGATAGATAGTATCATCAATGGATCTACCCTGAGTGTCCAAATAAGGAGACAAAGAAGTAGCAGTAGAGTTAGTAGGCTTAGAAGCAGAATGTGGTGGAGCAGTAGTTGTAACTTTTGGCTTAGCAGTAGATTCTTCTGAGTCAGCAGCAGAGTCTTCTGGCTTTGTAGGAGAGACATCAACAACTACTTTGAGAGGCTCATTACTATCTTTTTCTGCTTCAATTGGTATTTCAATACCTTCTTCAGTTTCCTTAGGTTTATCATGAGAAGCAACATCATCTGAAGAACTTTGTTCCTTCTGAAGAGGTACAAAGGTTGGACCAATCTTCAATTTCTCAATCACAACAAACTCTTCCTGTGGTTTATCAACACTGGCAATAACAGGAACATAGTTCATTGTTTTAGCAAGAATATCAACATCAAATAACCATTCTGGTCCCTTCCCTGCAGAATTATATGTGTTTTCACTAAACTTGATATGCAAATTCTCCTCCACATGTTTGGTTCTTTTATTATATACCCTGAAGGCTTTACTATTAACAGAGTAACCAACCAAATTTCCTTCATCAGCTTTTTCATCAAATTTGCCTAGCTGATCCTTTGTGTTTAAGATAGTAACAGGACATCCAAATGGTTTGAGAAAATCAATCATTGGCTTCTTTCCATGAAATAGCTCATATGGAGTTTTGTTATGAGGCTTGACTACCTTACTTCTGTTTTGCACAAAACATGCAGTGTTCACAGCTTCAGCCCAAAAAGGTACAGGTAGTTTTGAATCAGATAGCATAGTCCTTGCAGCCTCAATAAGTGTCCTGTTTCTTCTTTCTGCAACACCATTTTGTTGTGGAGTTCTTGCTACACTGTATTGTCTTAGTATTCCTTTTCCCACACAAAATTGGTTCATCTCACTGTTCTTGAACTCAGTACCATTGTCACATCTGATAATCTTTACCTTGTGATTGTGCAGGTTTTCAACTCTTGTAATGAAAGCTTTGAGTACTCCTGGGGTTTCATCTTTGGTTGCAAGGAAGAATACCCAAGTAAACCTGCTAAAGTCATCAGTGACAACCAAACAATATGACTTCTTGTTCAGACTTTTTACAAATACAGGCCCAAATAAATCCATGTGTAGCAAGTGTAGTGGCACAGTATTTGTGTTCACAATCTTGGACTTGAAAGAAACTCTGTGTTGTTTACCCTTTTGACATGCAACACAAGTTTCACAATTCTCAAAAATCTTTGTAGGCATACCCCTCACAAGATTTCCTTTCACCAATTTGTTCATAGTCTTGTAGTTCAGATGTCCCAGTCTTCTATGCCATAATTTGGACTCATCAATAGTGGCCTTTGCAATTAGACAAGTCAAAGCCCTCTTAGGAATAATATTCTTAATATGGTCACTGTATATATTTTCCTTTCTAGGGACCTTCAGTAACACAGATTTGTCATCTGGTAATTGAAAATCAGGAGAAAGAATCATACACTCAGTGTCTGTAAAAAGAACAAAATTCTTTTTGTCACACATTTGTGAGACACTAAAAAGGTTAAACTTAAGTCCTTTCACAAGAAACACCCTTTCAAAGTTGAGATGTAGACATCTCCCTGAATGAAACAAGTATGTCTTCCCCTTAATCCATGCCATGCCACCACAATATTTTATCTTCCCCTATTTGTTATCAACAAATAGAGAATGAATAAACCGTAGAAACTTCCCCTCGAGTGATGCATGTACATAAAATGATTCTTCAAATCTGTAAGCTTTATATAATGATCACTGATGAAGAAAACTGAGTATGACGAATTTGATGAAGAAGTAGAATTTCCCAAACTTGTGTCTTATGTCTTGTACTAACCATGTGACTCCAAACTTATATCCAAGACCAAACATATAAGTAGACCGCGATCCCATGACAAATCCTCATCTTTAATGAGACACTGAGCACTACAATGTAACTCCTTTAAGTGATAGTTAACTAGGTCTTCGTCCATCCTCCCCTTGACCTATGAAAACTAGATTTATCAAGCTGTTGTCACCACCTTTTAAAACAGACAAGTTATCTTCAAAGTGTAACACCCACTTTGAGATATGATAAGAACACAAACCTGTGAAACTCAACTACAACATCAAATAAATGATATTCACCTTTCTTCGTAATCAATTAAACAATAAGAACTAGCCTTTGAAACCTTTAAGAACAAATAAACCAAACTCCTTGTGTGTGTAAACCAAAACCAATCAAACATACGTACTTCCCCTCACTACTCTTAAAACATCAAAACGCAGCAGTAGGAACAATATATAACGAGCAGCAGTTTGCTAGCAGCAGAGTACTAAAGCTAGCAGCAGATTGAAAATTCCCAGCAGCAGAATGAGAGCAGCAGAGTAAAATACGACAGCAGTAGAATCATAAAGCTAGCAGCAGAGTCAAACGTGTAGCAGCAGAATCAAATAACTATCAGCAGAATCAGAATTCTCAGCAGCAGAGTATTTCGAGAATAACATACTACTAATAGCGATTAGGGTTTAGTGAATAAAGACAACACTTTGAAGTGTCGCGAAAACCCTAAATTCACCAAAAATCACTCATACACCTCCAGAACTGCTTTCTTTCATGAATTCTTCAATACCAAACATCGTATAACCAACTTCTATGATGAATTTATTCAATAGAAACCAAAATCAAAGAAGTTGATATAAAGAAAACCCTTAAAAATTCGACTTACTTACTATTCTGCAGCAGCTTTTTAGAAAAATCATATCTTTTTACTGGGAGCTCAGATCAAAGATCCCTCCGGTGGAACTCTTCCTTGTCATATAGAGAACCTCCAGTAAAAAATTCAGCCCGATCCAACGGTTAACGAAGGAGATATCGCGCCTTGAAAACTGACCTGCAGTGAATTACGAAAATTGAACCCAAAGTCGATTTTCAGCATCATTCTTCGACTAAAAACCTTGTGAATCCCTAGGTAACGAGCTCCCCAAGCTCTGATACCAATTGTGGAGTTTGTTAGACTCCATGGACCGTTTTGAGCATCTAGGGTTCAACAATAACATAGACAATATGCAGCGGAATAATTAAAACAATATGTTATTGACACAAGGTTTTTCACCATCATCACCTCCAATTATTATTTGATCAGAATAACAACGTGTTACCTAACTATAACAAGGATCTAAGAACTCTCAGACCTTAGAGGATTCGAACTACACTAACTAGTTCTAGTCGTTTACAATGAACCACGACCTAGAACACACACACACACTTTTTAGTCGACTACATTGTGAAAGACATAATAAAACATACGACCTGTATCCTCTTTATATAATAGAGGATTAGGTTTACAAAGGATATATTCTAAATAATAAAAAGATCCGTAGTAATCTTTTTCTTGCATTTGACTTCTTAGAAAACACCCTTTCAAAGTCCAAATTACCAGTTTGTTCATAGTCTTGTAGTTCAGCTATCTCTCATACTCATAAAAGTCAAAATATCAAAGTTTTCTAAGAAGTCAAAAGCATAAGTTTCAGATTTTTCCAAATATGGCTTGAATTTTCTTGATTTTTGTGGTAAGATTTAGGATTTAAAACTTGTTGAGGTTGTTGACTACCAGTAGAACTAGTGATTTTCATATCTGTTTGATTTTTGTGAATTTTTTTTGGGGACAATTCTACCCCTCAAAGTCACTTGCAGGGCAAGGACTTGCCCTGTGCACCATCAACCCAGTCACCACCACCACTTTGGTGGTTCATTGTGACCACCTCAGTCGGTCCCACTGACCAAATCTTGGCTCATTCAACCCCCCTCCTAGCAGGCTTGAGGTTTGGACCACTTATTTGACCTAGGGACCAGTGGACCCCACTTGGATTTGTCCTCAAATTCTGTCCCACTTCTGTCTCAGAATCAACAATAAGCAAGTGCTTATTGTTGTCTTGTGGCTTATTTACTTGGCTTATTGGTGTGAATCTTGCTTATAATTGTTCAAACAACTCAGAGGAACCAACTTTTACCATTGTGGACCCCACCTTATTCCATTTGAGCTTAATTCCATTTTCAGTCAACCAAAGTCAACTGTGTGGACAAATAAGCACTCAAGTGCTTATTTCTGTATTATATAAAAAGTGTTTTCATAAAAGTTATTAGTTTTTAGTATGAAATTAGTTTGGAAAAAGAAAAAACTCAAAAAACCAACTTTAATTTTAGTGATAGCTTCTATTTAATAGAAATTATCATTTTAATTTTCTTTTTAGCTTATTTATAAGCAATATATCATTTTTATATTTCTATTAATTCTCTTTTAGGTTAAAGTAATTTTAGAAATTTTTCCAGATTTTTCTTTTGTCTTTTAGTGGTTTTTAGAATTAATTTTAGTTTAATTAATTATTAATTAATATTAAGGAATTAAATAGAATAATTATATTTTATAAAGTACAACCTAGTTTTTATAATTTTTCTAGTTTTTATATAAGGTAAAACATTTTTTATAAATTTTTTTAGAATTTATACTTTTCATTTTCTATTTTTTATAATATAAATAGTTTAATTGGTAATTAATTAATAATTAGGTTAATAATTAGTAAATTAGCTTAAAAATACATAAAATCAACGTTTTATAATTTTTTATGATTCCTATGATGGTTAATTAGATTTGTAAAATTTTTCTTAATTTTCTAAGCCTTTTAGTATTTTTAATAATTCTAATTAGTTTAATTAGTTAATAAATAGATAATTAGTAATTAATTAAAAATTAATAATTAAATAGTGTAAAAATAATTTTTCTTTTTCTTAAAATTTTCTTTATTTGTTAGGATTGTAAAAATAATAATTTTACACTTGTAACCTTTTCCGTCCATCAGTTGTACTTTCTGTTTCGTTCGTCTGCGTACGTTTTTAATTAAAACGTATGTTTTTAGGTTTTAGCTCAAATCTTCTTAATCTCAATTCCCGTAATCAATCACATAGCTTTCCTAAGCTATTTCTGTTAATAATTTCCAAATAATTCTCATAACCAACCTTTTCTGTGAATAATCACCCGGTCACAAAGCACGCTCAGTCACAATTCACACTGTGTCGGGATTTAACGACTTGGTGATACCTTATATTACCCGGAGCATTAGTCTAGGCTCTTTGACTTTGTTGACCATTCCTTGGTCAATTTAAGTTGACGGTTTAGCATCAATCACAATACTTCTCACGAAAATGGTTTGGGGCTCAAACGACATAGCAAATGAACTTGAAAAATTACAAAACTTACGACATTGTTCACGAAATCGATTTTCCAATAAAACCAAGTATCAACTTCATATAACTTTTTCCGAATTCAATATTTCTCTATATATTTGGCAAATGCAATATGATTCGAGTTTTGTAGGTTGTGCTGGGTCAATCAAAGGAATAAATTCTCGTTTCTAAATATATTCTCACGCTTCTCAAACCCAAATAATATGCAATAAAAGTTTAAAAGTATTTTAGGTACGAAAATGGATATTTGGCTAGAAATAGGTTTTAGGAAAAGTACCAGGGGTTACATAACATACATCATATTTAGAAATCCGTCCGGATTTAGTTTAAGTCACTAGTCCTGGCTTTGAAAAGATTTGGGTACTTGCGTTTAAATTCATCCTCGCGTTACCAAGTGTACTCAGGTCCTCTCTTGGAATTCCAACGAACTTTCACAAGAGGAATATGAATCTTCTTCAATCGCTTAATATCGCGATCCATAATCTCAACAGGCTCCTCAACAAAGTGCAACCGTTCATCAACCTCAATCTCCTCAAGCGGAATCACTACTGTCTCATCGGTCAAACACTTCTTCAAATTCGACACATGAAAAGTAGGGTGAACCCTACTGAGCTCGGGTGGCAATTTCAGGTTATAAGCCATGGGACCAATCATTTCCAAAATCTTGAAAGGTCCAATATATCGAGGGTTTAGCTTTCCTGTCTTACCAAATCTGATCACACCTTTCCATGGCAATATCTTCAACATAACTTTACCCCTACCTTAAACTCCAGGGGTTTACGCCTCACATCTGCGTAACTCTTCTGTCGGTCATGAGCAACTTTCAATGGGTCTTTAATCTGAGCAATCTTCTCAATCATCTCACAGACCAAGTCCGGACCAATAAGCTGAGCTTCTCCTACTTCATCCCAACATATAGGTGAACGACACTTTCGACCATAAAAGTGCCTCAAACGGTGCAGCCTTAATACTCGCGTGATAACTATTGTTGTAGGAAAACTCAACCAAAGGCAAATGGACATCCCATCCATTCCCAAAATCAATCGCATACGCGCGAATCATATCTTCCAAAGTCTGAATGGTTCTCTCGCTTTGACAATCGGTCTGTGGATGGTAAGCGATACTCGTATCGAGATGTGATCCAAACGAATCCGGAAGCGACTGCCAAAAATTCGAAGTAAACCTGTTGTCTCTGTCGGAGATAATAGACACTGGTGCTCCATGTCGAGAAACTATCTCTTTCACGTACAAACTAGTCAACTTATCCATGTTGTAGTTCTCCCTGATCGGCAAAAAGTGAGCAGAATTCGTCAATCGATCGAATATTACCCAAATAGCATCAAATCTAGTAGAAGTCTGATAAAGAAATATTTGTTACGCTTTTAGGGGGTCATTTAAGCCCTAAATCGTGTTTTTATGATTAAATACTAAATTAAATCGTTTTTTTTTTTTTTTTTTTTTTTTTTTTTTGTCATTTTAGGTACATGGGACATGAAATTTTGAAAAATGAAGCTTTTTGGATGTTTTTATGCTCAAGTATGAAGAAAACAAGAAAAGCCAAGAAAAGTCAAGAAATCACACCTGATGGCGTCAGGCTTTACATGCTGATGCCATCACCTTATACTGGAATGATGGTGGATTTTACATGTGACGCCCCAGAAACCAAAGTCAGGTTAACACCTGACGGCGTCAGGTGTTCCAGGATCAAGGCCGCCTGGTGAGTGCTTATTCACTCACCTTTTCTTTCCCAAAATAAGGCTTAATAATCTAAAAACTAACACAAAATGCCAAAGAATATGTGTTTTTGTGATTGTGTATGTGCAGGTACGGAAATTTCAAAAAAAAAACAAATGAAAACCGGCAAAAACGAACACGAGAGTGGATTGAGTGCAAAAAGTCAAAAGAAGTCAAAGCTGAGCTCAAATTGTCAGAAGAAGTCCTTAAA
This sequence comes from Artemisia argyi, assembly GCA_030686995.1. Classification (NCBI taxonomy): domain Eukaryota; kingdom Viridiplantae; phylum Streptophyta; class Magnoliopsida; order Asterales; family Asteraceae; genus Artemisia; species Artemisia argyi. Next base: position 23,324 of record JARVZY010001897.1, on the reverse strand, counting down.
GTTTTAAAAAAGTTACCAGAATGATCCTTGTGTGAAGTTTGAAGAAAGTGCAAGTTTAGTCCTTTAAAATTCAGAATTGGCAAGATTGATCCCTCATATTATTATTTTTTGAAGAAAAGTCAAAGTCAACATTGGGGAATCATAATATGAGATCAAAAGTCCTTGGAATTTCAGTTTTTACATATTTGGTTCTTGCAAATTCTAAAATACCAAACCTAAAATTCAAATCCATTAAACCTAAGTCCAAATCCAATCATTCATTAACAAAAAGCCCAAGTCCAAAACAAATTCCCAAAGCCCATCACATAATCCCTTTGAGCCCAAAACCCCACCCGGTCAACACTTGCAAATACCGGTCAAACACTAATAAATAATAAAACTTACCTAAACCATTTCCCGCCACCCAAAAATTACCTCCAACCTAGGCACATGAACCCTAGTTTATTGTTCACGTCCCAATTCCTAAAATTACAGCAATTAAGGGTAGACTGGTCAATCATTGGGGTTTCTAGAAGGTGTCAAATGCGTGTCATAGTAAAAGAAGCACACGGGGATGAGTTGGCAGTCTCTCATTGGTCCAAACACGTCACTAGGATCTAATCTAAAGGCTCAGCTCCTTTGTGATGATTGGAAAAGGATTGTACGGTATGGATGAGCTCTAAACTAGCACAACCTCACACGGATTGCCAACATGACATTTGAGACCCCAAGCTCCTCTTCACGGCTATAAATAGAGGTCTTTGTAGCCTGTTTTACTGTAGTTAGTTTAAGCAGTGAAGCTCTGCTAAATTGAATTTCAAATGTATTTAGTTTAGTTTTGTTGTAATCGTATTGCATATTATGTTAGGTCACCATTTTGTAAACACAAGTATGATTGATAAAGAAATGAGATGAGAATGAGAGTGGGATGATTATGAGAAATTTGAGAAAATGAAATGCAAGAGTTTCCTTAATGTTTTCAAATAACCAACCAAGTTTACAAGAGGCCTAAGCTTACTATTTATAGGGAAGGAGCTAGGGCAACACACCCTCTCCTTCCACTCATCATTTCGTGGGCTTTTAGGGCCCATGGATCATATGACTTAAGCCTAGTAAACTAGAAACAATAACATAAATGTAAACAAATAATAACTTAAGCAACCTATTATTACAAATGACCGAGACTTGATAAAATATTAAAACTATGGTTCCAACAATCTCCCCCTAAGGGTCGGTCATCGTGGTTGCTTGACGTCTTCATCTTAATCTTTGACTTTCATAGCTTTAGACGTCTTCAGAAATGATAAGAATAATGGTGGGTATACTCTGCTCTTTGTCTTTGTTCTTTGATGATGTTGTAGTGATAATGTTATGAAGTAATCTGCCATTCGTCACTCCTGCGTCTGTGGTGGTTGTCCGCCATTCCAACATGCTCATACATCTTTGAGTTCTGACTTATACATGCACGTAGTCCCTTTCTTTCACATAAGATCTTTGGTCTTTAAACTTTGTAGATTCTTCTTTTTGGTGTAGAATCTTACTTTGAACTTTGTGTTGCTTTGATCTTTGAGGGAGCTTTTGATGATTGCAAGATGCATGTATGAGCATGTGGAATCCGTCATCATGGAAGTGAGGTACCTGCGAGTAGACAGTTAGCAATAAATCACCGGTACTTACGGATAAGGAATTAGAGCTCATCAACAGCATATTGTGAAGACTCCTTCTAATCCTTATCCAGGCCGTTCCCATATCAGATACTCCCGAAGGAGCTTACGAGACCTACTAGGTAGCTCAATGACTGGGTGAGTCGCTGGGGATCACTCCACGACTGTAGACCGTAATGGAACCACCGCAAACACTAAGCGTAACCCTTGTGGGGTTACCGAAGTGACCTGCTGTCAGGGCTGTTTGATGTGGACCCTGGCAGGATTTCCGTTCAATCATTGAGAAGTACTTACGTAATCCTCTCATAAACGTTCTAGGCAGATTGCTAAGATCTGCGAAGGACTCGATAGTTTACAACTGATGCCCATTGATGTAGAACACCAGTTGTAGAAATACTAAGTGTTCCTAAGAGATCTTTGATGTATCTCAAGGCTCTAGACTCTATAAGTGCACACCTAGGTTTCCTATGCGGAGACTGGGGATGTCCTTCTTCAATATCAACCGTCTCTAAGAGATGGGTCGATAGGTTACGCGGGTTCCCCTGTGAGAATGAAACAAGTCCTTTTAAGAGAACTTGAGTGGTTAAGAAGGTTTAGTGCATTGCGTCACTGGGTCCATGACGACTTTGTCTTCAATACCGGTGTTGTCTTTTGCAACAACCAGTAGCGTACGTATTGAACCCGGTGTCTGCCCTAAGGTTGAACATATGGAGGGCTATTTCTTTTCACCCTTTTCTTTACATTTCTTTTTAATTCTTCAACTCCTTCTTTCCCTTTCATTCATTTCTCCTTCTTTCGTATCATACCTAAGGACTTCTAATTCTAACTATGGGAGATGTCCTTGGGTAGATCCCTCCGGCTCTGGCGGATCATAGGACGGATATTCCTATCTTAATCACCTTATAACTCCGACAGTAGCCAAGAAACCTTTGATTGAAAATCTCTCAAAGTGTTTGTGATAATCAAATATTTTGGTTAACACTTTGAGAGTTTTGCGTACACTTTTGAAGGGCTCCCCCTGCACATGTGCTCATAAGTATTTAATAAATTTGCACATGCGGGAGGAGCAAACACTTTTGAATTGATCCACTTTCTGTGAACAGGACCGATTCGAGACACGCTTACATCACTAGTTAGACTAGCTTGAAGTTATTACCCGGCCTGGTCAAGTCCACAGAAAGTTTCTCGAGACGGTACTTTTCTACTAAGACATATCCTTTTCGAGACACGCTTACGTGGTTAGTTAAAGAGATGCATTGTCAGCTTTTAGGTGACAACTAGCTCTAGTAACTAACTTGATGTTATTACCCGTCGAGGATAAGTCCTTTCGATGTTACTAACTTGTATTATCTCGTCAATTCCTGGGTTAATACTGAGTCTAGCTCGCACATGATACAACTTAACGCTTTGACTTCGTATGTTTTAATCACCTTTACATTTTCTCCCCCTCAAAAATAGCATATAAGATGGTGTTTTTGACAAATTTTTTAGATTAAAATATGCCTTTTGAGTCTTATGGGGAGATACATCAAGAACTTTTGATTTTGAGCAAAGTATTTTGTTTTGACAAGTGCTCCCCCTCAACAAGTGATTAGGTCTTATTGAGGTGAAATACTTGTCCTTTTGAGCAGAATTATGAAAAAATCATAAATGTTTGATTAATTCTACTCAAAAGTAAGAAGCCTTCGCTTCTTATGTTTAGGATTGAGGCACTGAAGCGTACCTCAGGGTCCTTTAATTACAAGCACGGGTTGTACACTGTTATGTGTGCACAAACCATAATAGAAAAAAATGATTCAATCAATGAAACAATTGATATTGAAAAGAATATGATCAAATGTACCAAGTTATTCTTCGTCTGGAAGTGGAGCATTGAAGTTAGTGAACTGAGGTTCAGGTCTTTCGAAGTTTCTGACAGGAAACGATGGTCTGGCACCGATGTAGCTTTCCAGTCGTCTGATCTGTTCCCGTCGAAATAACCGTTCTTCAATCTTTAATACAAAGTTACGAACTTGTCTTCTGGAGCTGGATTTCCATCTAGGTTGTTCCCCCTTAGCTATCTTACGTCGATCATCATTCAACCTTTTGACAAGCCCATCACGAACAAACTTGAGTGTAACATCACAGAATTTATGTACCTCATCGAACCTCATGAAGCTTTGTAGCTTTTTGCTGTTGATGTATGTGAAACCAAACGGTTCTTGAATGAGAGTAAACTGTGGTGTGTCATAGAGACCATCAAAGTAGAACTGTGGCTTTGTCAAATTGATCTTTTGTTGGTAACTTTCAACTCCAAGCTGAAGATCTTCCACTCTTTCTTGAACAATCAGTCGTCGGATGTAAAGAAGTAGCGATGCCATGAAGTTGTACTGAACGTCTCTATCGAATCCGCGCATTCTACTCTGAACCTTTTCAAGATACATATCTTCTATGTCATTGAGATAAAGGTTGGGAAAGTCTGCTTCGGAGAACTTGTACTTCTTTTCATCTTGTCGTTTAACAACAATTTCACGCATGAATAAGTAGTTAAACCGTTTCGACTGCTGAATCTCCAAGATAGCGATGATCTTTGATTTCTGCTTCACATTTTCCAATGATGTCTCTCCTAATCTGCTTGTATAACCGAGACGACGACGATCAGGCCAATGTTGAATTCCGTGTAGAGCATCTCTGTCATAAGCAACGATGGAGTTGCTGAAAATACGGGTGGTTTCTTCAATGGCTGGAATTTCGTATCTAGCGGCTGGTACTGAGATTGTGAGTGAGGAAGCATATTTCTTCTTGGATATCTCTTGAGTGAGCTGGATGTTACGAAGATCTTTGTTGAAGAAGAAGCTGTAAGGTATCTTCGGTTTGTCAGGAAATCCTTTCAACGGTAATGGTTTGGTCCAGTCGGTGAAGTAAGGTTTTTCATGATTCTTGGAACTTAGATCGATATTCACTTCAGGATTTAACCAGTCAAAGTCGGCAGACATTGCACTAGCTATATTCTGCATGTGATATTCGTATTCGACTTTGTTTCCAGATCTTTTCTTGAGGAATTCTTGTGCATCCCTATTGATTCTCCTAAGCTCCGCCTTTGTGAGTTTGTTGATGTGAAGATCCTTCATAATTACCTGGGTGAACTGAAGAGTGTTACCAGGAAGAGGTTCTTCTTCTTCCAGAGGAGGTTGAGCTTGGACCATTTCTGTAAGCCAATCATTCTGAGGATTGTCATCATTGTCGAGCCATGAATAACGTGTTTTCTTCTTTGATTTCTTAGACTTGGATGTAGCATCTTTGTCTTTGGCTTTGGACGGTGATGATGGACCAGCATGAGAATCATGAGTTGGTGGAGCACGGTAATCGGTGTCAAGTTGATCTTGGAAGTCATCAGTTTGTTCCATGAACATTTCTTCATCTTCGGTTTGACCTTCACCAGTAGCTGAGGGTTGTTGTTGAGTTCCAGGAGGAGTGGAGTCCTTCTGTGGTTGGAGAGAGGATGAGGGACCTATTCCAGACTTCGGTTTCTTGCCTTTGGAGTTTGGGTCAGGATCGTCATCTTTTCTTGTCCGTTTTCGGGATCCAGCAGCATCTTTGCATGACTCTTTTGACATATAAGCTACCATAGCATCATACAGGCCTTTTTCTTCAGCTGTTTGTGTGGTTTTGGTGGCAAGGTTGTCGAAAATTTTGACAAGCATGTCATTGAGAGACAATTCTTGGACGGTTGGCGCCACAGTAGAAGATTTTGCGGTGTGAAGTGTGAAGGGTGTAGTAGACAACATTTTCTTCGTAACACTTCTAATTCTGTGATCCAAGTTGTCATTGATTGGTTTGAGAAGGTTTGCAACTTCAGGAGTGATCATCTCAACCAGATTATCAGTGAGAAAATCATGTGTTGCAGTTCTGATAAACCCTTCGTAATCAGATTTCAAGAACTTGTCAATCAGCTGCGTAGAATCCTGGAATTCCTCAACTTGTTTAGTCAGTTTGGTAACCATGTCGGTGAGTTTGTTCACTTGCTCCTGAAGATCAACTTGTTGTTTAGGTTCATTGATCGAATGCTGTTTAGATGAGGTTTCAGATGGTGTGGGTGATGAGTGCTCTGGTGATGATTCGGACGAAGACTCGTTGTGAGAGTCTGAAGAAGAAGCAGGAGGAGTTGGATCCTTTGGCGGAGAGTCTTGAGGAGGTGGAGGTTGTGCTGAGGAAGTCTGCTGAGAAGATGACTTAAGAAACATGTTGGTGTCGAACGCGTTCTTCTCTTCGTTTTCCTTTCGACGACGTTCCTCTGCTTCCTCTGCTTCTCGTGCAAGAAACTCTGGAGTAATAAGATATTCATGTTCCTGATCCGTAGCTAAGTTCTCTTGACCGCCAACATTCTCCTCTAAAGTAGCAGTCTCAGTCATGTGGACATCTTCAGTCTTGTCTGAATCCTTAACGTTGTCATCAGGTTGAGGAGCTGATTCTGACGTTGTTGGAGGAACCATACTGCTTGTAGCCCCTACATGTTCTGACTGATCAATAGGTGGTGGTGTTGGAGGGTGTGATAGAAGTCGGCTTTCAAGGCTTGCTTTCCTCTGTTCTTTCCTAAGCCGCTTTTCTTCATCTCTAGTGTCGACAACTATACTTTTGAGTTTACGTTTATCGACCAATGGTTCAGCGATTGGTTCGTCTTCATCATCATTTGGCTCATTGATAGTGACACCTTTTCTTCTCCTTGTCTCTTCTTCATAAGTTTCCAGAATTTGTTGTACTGCAATCTCTATTGCTGGAAATCCTTCATCAGGTGCTCTGTATCTTAGTTCATAGTCTGGTTCTTCTTCGTCAGATTCTGTATCGAACTCAGACTCGGTGTCAGAAGGTGAAGGAGTAGGTTCATCCCGAATAAAGTACTCAGGAGTTGCCTTCTTCTTTGGTTTGGTAGCAGGTTTAGGTTTGGATGTAGGTTTAGGTGTGGTAGTAGTCTTGGGTTTTGCCATTGAAGCAGACTTAGATCTTGTATGCGGTGATCCAGTGGTGCTCGTGGTACTCCCAGACTTTATACTTCCTTTGCTATGAGTCTTTGTAGTTGCTTCTTCCAGTTCCCCTTTGTAAGCCAGATCATACAACTTGAACTTTGCCCTATTCTTAATGTTGTCATTCAGAAGGTATTCGGGAATCCTCATACCTTTGCTCTTGGTAGCGGAAGTGGTTGATTTGATGAATAATGTGGGGAAGTCGTCCTCGAAGAGGTGCTTCGGCTCATTAGGATCAGCCATCCTCTTGATGAATTCTGGAGAACTTTTGCAGAGATGTTCAATGATAAGCTTGGTGAATCTGGTGAATGGTATCATAGTCTTCACACGGTCGGTCTGAATACTGTAGATGATATCATTCATGATAGGAACTGCAAAGTCAATTGGTGTCAGAGTCACCATTCCCCAGAATGTTTGCAGGTGTTCGAGCCTTGGATGTTCATGACCACTTTTCCTTCCAGATATAGATCTAACAACCAACAAACAGAATGTTCTCCAAGGCTGAGGTATATACTTGACATTGAATTTGGAAAGCTTGATTAGAGGTTCATCATCATCAACCTCATATCCTAATTCAATGAAGAAGTCAAGAAGTTCCAAGTCAGGTAGAATTGGAGCAAATTCGTTGTCAGTTTGTGGCATGAGAAGAGCTGTTCGAAGAACGTCATGATCTACAGAGTAATCTTGGCTATCTAAGGTAACAGTGAAAGACTCATTATCCAAGTTGGTCTGAGCAGTAAGCCAGAACTGATGAAGATAGAACAGTGGAACTGAAGTAGAGCAGGTGAGAAGTGGTTTGCATGGATGTGCCAGTAGGATATCTTTCACAATCTTGCATGATTTCTCTGTGATATTCAACTTATTGAAATCGACTCTGGGATTGTTGTTGCCAATTGTGACATTGTAGTTCTCGGGAGTGATGTCATCCAAGGTGAGTAATGGAAGAGGTTGTTCTGCGACGTTCTCAGTGTGTTCAGCCATGTTTTTCTGAAAAGTATCACCATAAATCAAACATCTAAATGTGTTAGGAGTTAGCACAGTTTAGATATTGGATGTAGATATCTACTTGAAACAATTAAGCACAAATGCGTCATTTAGTTATGAGTCAGATAATGCATGTGGTAAATAAACACAACAAGACAAGCACAATTCACAACAATATCACATTACATCACACTAATGAATCACACCAATTATATAAGATTTCAAAAAAATAATGCATCATGGTCCAATTATCGAGAAAATATCAATTCACCATATCGAGAAAAACAGGTTTTGTCGAGAAAGTTAAATCAAATGAATGATTTCGATAAATGACTCTTTATCGAGAAAGTGAAATATCGAGAAACTTCATCGAGGAACTTTATCGAAAAAAAAACATTTATTGAAAAATTTATCGAGAAATGTTATTGAGAATTTTATCGAGAAAACTCTATCATTCATGAAAAAAATATTATCGAGAAAAAATTAACTTTTGTCGAAAACATTATCGAAAAAATTGAAGATTTTGAAAAATTGTGTTACCAGAATGATTTCGATAAAAAATTTATCGAGAAAGTTAGATCTCGAAACATTTTACTCAGAATATCGAGAAACTTGATATTTATCGAGAACTTGAGTTTCTCGATAATGTTCAAAGGATTTCGATAGGATACAGTTATCTCGAAAATATTCTTATACAAGAATATGCTCGAATTCACATGATCTTAGGCCTTTGTATTATACATAAATCACGTTGCCACTTAAGTTGGCCTGTCACCAATAATCCAATACAAGAAACTCGTATTTCTCGATAATTTTCAAACGAGGCATTCACGTTTTATCGAGAAACATGTAGGAGATGTGAGAGACAACCAAGCAAGATTGATTAGGCACATAAGGGACCTAATAAGCAAATCCCACCAATAACCATAACTCAATAACCACAGAATCTCTTACACCCATTTCGACCCATTCTTAAGAAATCGAAAAGAAATTTTTTTTTTTTTTTTTTGATGAAATAAGACACCGAATGATAAAAAACAAGCTTAGTGACAAATCCCCATCAAGAATTAACTCATACCACAGATTACACATGATTTCGAAATCCTAACCCTAGTTTTCGAATTCATGATAACTTAAGATCTAACCATTGAAAAACCAATTAATCAAGATCCTATGTATAAAATACCCTAGTGAATCCATAGGAACTTACAATTTGAAAGATCAAAGTCGGGGTATGCAAGATTGAATGTGAGCCGTGGGTTTTAAGAAAAGGGTTTTAGAGGTTTTAAACTTTGAAATAGTGGTGGAATGGTTTGTACGGTTTGTTTGTTTATTTACTTATGATACTTTGAATTTTTGTCACTTATAGTCCTTGGACTTTAAACCAAACAAAACAAGTGTACCAAAGTATTTGAACCTTAAAAACATTGACACTTTTGGTCCCTTAGCTATTAAGTACTTAAACTGGAACTCTAAAGTTCCAAGCAAGTCTAAAGATACTGAGATGTGCATTCGTTAAGGTAACTAATGAAGATTTAAACCATATGAGACAAGGTGTATTGAAATAAACCATCCGCACACACACCGAACCGAAAGCTTATGAGAAATATGCAAGTATACCTATTTTAAAAAATTGGTGAAAGAAATTTACGCGTGTCTCCCCCTCAACACTTGTATCGGGAGAACAAGATGTTGAATGGAAGCGATATACTTGCATTTTTTTTTTTTTTTTTTTTTTTTTTAAGGAAAATAAAATTGTGAAAAATCTTTTTTTTTTTTTTTTTTTTTTCTTTTTTTTTTTTTTTTTTTTTTTTTTTTTTGGGTTTTGATTAGTTTATAGTAAAGAAAGAAAGACAAATATTATACAGAGATAGTAGTGATGTTTGACAATCAGTGGTATTTTAAAAACTTTTCCAGATCCTCTGGTGTCAAACATCTCATACCAATCTGGTGAACTAGACTAGCAAACCTGGATGGTGCCAAGGATTTGGTAAGTAAGTCCGCCAATTGGTATTCAGTACCAACGAAATAAAGTTCAACTGTACCCCTTTCCACATGCTCTTTGATGAAATGATAACGGAGATCGATGTGTTTGGATTTGCAATGATGCACAGTGTTGCAGGAGATAGCGATCGCACTCTTTGAATCACAGTAGATAGGAATCTTGTTGAATAGGTAGCCATAGTCTTTAAGTTGTGATCTCATCGAGATGACTTGAGCACAACAAGCCGACATGGCTACGTATTCAGATTCTGTAGATGACAAAGACGTGCAGTCCTGCTTCTTAGATTGCCATGACACAAGTTTGTCTCCAAGAAACTGTAATCCACCAGATGTACTTTTGCGTGTGTCTAAGCATCCTGCATGATCAGCATCTGAAAAAGCAATTAGTTCAAAGCCAGAATCCTTCGGATACCAGATCCCCAAGTTAATGGTTCCCTTTATGTATCGAAGGATTCTCTTGACCTCACTGAGGTGTTTTTCCGTTGGTCTAGACTGATAGCGAGAGCACATATAGACAGCAAAAAGTATATCAGGTCTACTAGCTGTGAGATACATGAGGGACCCAATCATACTTCGGTATTTGGTAGGGTCAACGGGAGTCCCATGTAAATCAGCATCTAGTTTTGTGGTATAGCCCATTGGCGTATTATAAGTATCACAAGTTATCATTCCATGTTTCTTTAAGATTTCAAGAGCATATTTGGACTGATTTATAAAAATTCCACGGGGTGATTGATGAACTTGTAGTCCTAAAAAGAACGAAAGTTCACCCATCATGGACATTTCAAAATTATCTTTCATTAAGTTTGCAAACTCATTAGAATAACTTCTTTTTGTTGAGGCAAAAATGATGTCGTCGACATATATTTGAACAACAAGTAAGTCCTCCCCGTAGGTTTTTGTAAATAGTGTGGGATCCACCGATCCTTTAAAAAATTTATTGGCCAATAAGAAAGTGGACAGTTTGTCATACCACGCCCGTGGGGCTTGCTTGAGTCCGTAGAGAGCCTTTTTGAGTCGGTAGACATGATTAGGACGCTCAGGATCAACGAAGCCTTCAGGTTGACTGACATAAACTTCTTCACGGAGTTCTCCATTCAGAAATGCTGTTTTCACATCCATCTGGTAAACCACCATATTCCTATGAGCAGCATAAGCCAGAAAGATCCGAACAGCTTCATGTCGTGCCACTGGAGCAAAGGATTCAGCAAAGTCTAGACCTTCAAGTTGAGAGTATCCTTTCGCTACCAGACGTGATTTGTTGCGGATGACTGTTCCTTCTGCATCAAGTTTATTCTTCCAGATCCATTTTAACCCGATGACAAAGACTCCGTCAGGTCTTTCAACTAATTCCCAGACTTCTAATCTTATGAATTGCTGAAATTCCTCTTGCATAGATTCAATCCAGTTGTCATAAGTCATTGCATCTTTAATGTTCTTGGGTTCTTCATGACAAACTGTGAGTGCGTAGATGCAAGTTTCACCATCGGTGTGAAGTCGTTGTCTTGTCATGACAGGTGCATCTGGATGGCCAATAATATGGACTAGTGGATGGTCACGAGTCCATTTGTGTGTTGACGGGTGTAGTTGATATGTATCTCGCATGTTGGCAGGATCCAAGTTGCGTGTTGACGACTCAGCTATATCAGGAACAGTAGTAGCTGGTGCAAACGGATTAATGAACGCATCAGGATCATGCTCTGCGGGTTGTGGAACTGATTGTGGTGTTGGATCTTCAGCTGGATGGCAGGGAGTAGAACCAGTTTGTTCTGCTGTAGATGGTGATTCAATTGAAGGACTGTCTCTCTCAACACTTGTAGAAGTTTGTTGAGGTGAGTCTGGTACTGGAATGTGTTCAGGTTGAGCAGCGGAATTTGGTGAGACCTCAGTAGGACGATATTCAATCGTGTCATCAAATAGTGGAGCAAACAAGGTTTCTAATTCTTTGCGGTTAAGTGGTAAAGGTTCAGCTGAAGATGCCGGAGAGTTGAGACGGTTAAATTCGGGTCCTAAGCTGTGTTGCTCAGAAGCCATTTGGGTGAGTTCATCGAAATTAGCGTGAATGGTTTCTTGAATTTCTCTTGTACGACGATTCCATATCCGAAAACCTTTGGAATTTTCACAATATCCAACGAACACTCCGATGTCAGCCTTAGCTTTGAGTTTACCTAAATCATCACGATCATTTTTCGGATAGCAAAGTGCTCCAAATACATGAAAGTAATCGATGTTCGGTTTCCTTTTGTGAACAATTTGATATGGTGTTTTGCGATGGCGTTTTGTGATCATGCAACGGTTTTGAGTATAACATGCGGTTGAAACAGCTTCTGCCCATAAGTAATCTGGTAATTGAGCATTAATCAACATAGTTCTAGCAGCTTCCACTAACGTCCTGTTGCGTCTTTCAACCACACCATTCTGTTCTGGGCTTCTAGGTATAGACGTTTGATGTTCAATTCCCACTTTCTCATAGTAAGACCGAAGTGTCTGATTCTTGAATTCAGTACCATTGTCAGTTCTGACGATTCGTACTGTGTTTTGAAGCTGAACTTGAATTTTGGTGAGAAAGGTGATGATCATCGAAGGAGCTTGATCTTTACTTCGTAGAAAATAAACCCAAGTCCATCTGGAGAAGTCATCCACAATTACGAGTATGTACCGTTTACCGTTGATACTTTGAACACGCATCGGTCCACACAAATCCATATGAAGCAGTTGTAAAACATGATTCGTACTTTGCTCAGGTTTAGTCGGAAAATGAGCACGAGTACTTTTTCCTTGTTCACAGGCTGGACATAAGTGATCTTTGGTGAAACGGAATCTTGGAAATCCATCGACAAGTTTATAACGAGCAAGGTCAGTCATGGTTCTGAAATTCAAGTGAGAAAGACGTTTGTGCCATAACCAAGATTTAGTTGACTCTGCTTTGGATAGATGACATATCGGAGATGTTGCAATCATATCTGACATTGATATTGTATAAAGATTGGAGCCGCGTGAGCCAGACATTAGATCGTTTCCTTGTAGGTCGCGAACAAAGCAAGTTTTCTCACGAAATGCAACTTCTAGATCCCCATCACAGAATTGACCAACAGAGAACAGGTTGTGTCCAAGGCCTTCCACATAGTAAACACGACTAATTTCAATGTTACCGCTGATGTAGTCACCATATCCCATTATAAGAGCGTAATGATCATTGCCGAATCTGACAGTTCCTATAAACTTTGAGACAAAGTTGTGTAGCAGTTTGAGATTGCCTGTCATATGTCGGGTGCATCCGCTATCAACAATCCAGAGAACAATCTGTACCACCTGCATCACCAGAAGAAGACACGGGTGGAACAGAAGTAAGGGTGGAACCCAAAGACAATGCGGGTTCCTGTTGGTTAGTAACACATGTAATTAACAATTTAGGAATCCATTTAAAATCTGGTTTGTATTGTAACCAACATTGCCAGTTCCAACTAGTTTTTGCTTTCTTAATGTTAAATGCACTAGTAGTTGGCTCAGTCCTAGATTTGTTCTCGGCACCTATGGGGGTAACTGGGACATCATTAGAAACCGTAGAAGACGGCTTTCCTAAGTTAGACTTAGAGGCATTAGTGGGCCTAAAAGGAATGCGGGTCCTACGTTTCTCATGACGATTGAGAAGAGAATTAGCTAAACATTTTGTATGATCACCAGATGATACGCTTTTACGACAAAATACACAAGATGCATTAATATTCAAAACATTCAAAGGTTCATCATTCGTTACATTTAGATTTTGATTACAATTTTCCAGATTAGAATCTAAATCGGATGCAACATGAGTTTTATTCAAAGTCCTAAGTTGGTCTTCTACTTCCTGAGCTTTTAGGTGTCCTCTCTTACGTTGCAAGATCCTATTCTTCTTTTTACTTTTTCGCTTGGGTCTGCTAACGCTAGAAGTGGAGACTAGTCCTGTAGAAGTGGAGGTATCAACATTAGTGTTTTGAACAACTTTTCCTTTATCAGTTTTGTTTATTTGATACATTCCTGGTGCTATCACCGTGGTGTCAACCATTTTTCCTTTTTGAAGTAGCTTAACTTTCTCTTTCAAATCAATGATGATGTGATTTTTGTCCTGAATTTCAGACTCAAGTAAACCATTGCAATATTTGATGTCGTCGCGGTTTTGTTGCCATTCGGCGTTTTCAATTTTTAAATCCGCAATTTCTTTCTCGTATTTGAAACATCGACCTTTTAAAGACTCGTTGTTTTTGCAAATCTGACAAGAATTTGAAACATTTTGACTTTGAAACTTCAATTCCCTTTCAAGACTTTTAGCTTGACACCATTCAAGCCTTTGATTGAGTTGACAAATTTCTTTTGAAAATTGTTTTGTCACATCATCATTTTTAATTCTCAACTTTTCATTTTCCAGTTTAAGTGTCTCAATTTCCTCATTCAACAAGATATTATCAACACAATGATCATGCTTAAGCATAGAAGTACCAGAATTATAAAGATCATTCATGATAACAGACAAAATATCAGCACAGAGAACTTGTTCCAAGAGTCGATCGGCATCATTTTTGAAAACTTTAGTTTGTAGCTTTTGGACCAAAATCTCATTTTCAGCAGTATCAAAAACGTTTATCATATTTTTGACCTCCTTTTGAAGTTCCTGATCCCAACGTGTAGCACATAGACGAAGGTGTTGAACAATTGGTTTCATTTGTTTTTGAAAAATATCTCTCTTTTCTCGCTCGTAAGCGGATTGAAAAGTTTCAATTTTTATTTCTGAATTGCGTTCAATTGTTTCCTCCAAAATATCAATGTCTTCCATAAAGGTTTTAAAATAATTTAAGACACGACATTTTGGTAAACGTGTAAGTTCACCGGATGATGGTAAAGGACCATTTATTTGTGCTACAGGTGGGACAGGAGCCGCATTGTGAGATGAAACATATGACTCTTCGATAAACCATGATTTTTCAGGTAATTCCTTTTGAGTGACAAAAGATTTTGAAAGTGGAGGAGCTTTTGAATAGTCATATGGTGTCCAATATTGAACTTGAATCATTTTAGATCGACTCTCATCTTCAAGTTCTTCTTCTTCCTCAGTATCAAAAACAACAGCACGCACAACCGTATTATCAAGAAAATAATCCATACTGTAAATCTTTGGAATTTCTTTGAATGCCGTGTGTAGAAACATTGAATTGTAATCACCAAGTGCATAACCGCAATTGGGTTTCGGTTTTAAAGTAAATTTCTGAATTGTTGTGACAGAGTTCCCGTGTTTGTAAACAATGTGACGAAATTCTTTGAGTTGTTTTTCAAGATCAACAATATCACCGAGTAAGTTGTCTATGTACTTCCTTTTCCGTATTTTATGTTCATGAAAATCTTTTTGACAACTTGACAATTTTGTTTCTGTTTTTGAAAGTTCAGTTTGAAGACATTCAACCTGTTGTTTCAATTCACCCTTCTCACTTTCAAGTTTCGAAATCAACTTTCCGTGTGACACAATTAAATCTTGTATTTTGCGTTGAAGATCTTGTTCTTTGTTGTAAGAATCTTGAAAAGCTTTTTCAAAACTTTTATTGTGTTTAATCTTTTCATCTTGATTTGAAAGCTGAATTTTATAACACTCAATGTCTCTTGCAAATGACGCATTTTGTTCTTTTAAAACTTTGTTTTTCTCGTTGCATTTGAGTATTTGCAATTGTTGAGCATCCAGTTGTTTAGATAACAATATGAGGTCAGGGTCTGGATCAAATGATGGTTCATGTTGTTCTAAATTATCATGTTCATCATTCTCAATTGGATCATCAAATGAAACAACTGTGTCATCATCAAATATGACAACTGTGCTTATTTGTTCATCTTTTTGAGAGGATGAAGATGATATAGATGGAACAACTTGCGCCGTATCTGATTCAGAAGCAGAAGGTGAGACTATTTCATTAATAAAGCATGCATTAAGGTCATGTACCTGAGACAAGCCGTCAGTGTCATACACCGGACCTGAATCATTGAGCTTAAATTCCTGCATGTTGGCCATAAGCATCACAGCTGCATTAGCTTCCAGATCTTCCATGTCATCATCATTGTGTACATTTGCCATGAAGTTGTTGTCTTGTTCAGGGAAATGTCCATCCTTTTCATCTTGAAGAGCCATGAGTAATGCCTGCTTGTGAAACTTACTACCCCGAGTACGCGGTTTGGGACATGCTGTTGCTATATGACCTTGTTCATTGCAATTGTAGCACCACACTGCATTCCCTGAGTTGGAGTTCCTAGGTGCAACTGATTCAGACCTTTGCTGAGAAGATCCTGAGTTGTTCCTGAACCCTGTATTGTTACTAAACCTCTGACCATTCCCATAGTTTCCAGAAGAGCTTCCTGAACCAGATCGACCATAGCTACGATTCTGAATTTCCACTCTTCCATCATTAACAACAGCTTGATTTCTTGTGTTTGAAGATGAACGTTGACGGTTGTTTGTTTTGTTGGAGAATTTGCTGAATGCACGAGCAATAAGAGCAAGTCCCTGATTCAACGTATTAAAGTCATCATCGTCATCATCATTGGAGTTGGAGTAGTACACAGCATCATTGTTGTTTGATGAAACAAGTAGAGTAGAAGAATCTTGTGGAGATGAATCATAAGGGACCATTTGGTTCGAGGTTGAAGATTGTGGATAACTGAAGTAGTTCTGCTCTTGAACATATGCATGATTAGACATTGGTGGTGGAGCATAGGGAGATTGAGCTACGAGAGCCAATGAATTTGGTGTTGTTGTTGGTGTGTATCCTCCTCGTAGAGCTCGATCTTTTTCCACTTCAGGTTCATGGTGTTTCAGAAAATCATACAACAACCCATATGGAGCATCATGAAGATTCTTCGTTTGACGAACAAATGTCACATATTTATGCCAATCAGGGCCAAGACTACCCACAAATTTGGAGTTCACAGCGATCCTTGGTACAGTGATTTTGTGACGTTCCAGATCATTAACCACATTTGTGAAACGATGATAGTATGATTCAAGTGACTCTCCAGGTTCAATAGTGATGTCAGTGTATTCCATGTAAAGCTTGGATTCCATGTCATCTTTGTTCAATTGAGTGCCTTCCATGAGGAGATGAACGTGTTCCCACATTGCTTTGGCCGTTTTCTGAGCATCGACACTGCGATAGATCGGATTGGGTATACCTTGAAGTATATAAGCCATTGCATACTGATCAGCTTCACGATGTAGTTTCTGTTCTTCAGTGAGTGCAGTTTCTGGAAGGGGTCTATCACCAGGAGGACGTGGAGGATCTGCATTTGGATCACCAGCTTCAAATCGTGTTGGCCACTCAAATGGTCCTTCAAGTATCACTTGTTTCAAGAATGGCCCATGAGGTTTCTTGAGTTCAAGAAATCGTAGGAATCGACTTGACCATTGCACATAATTACCAGGTGTAAGCATTGGAGGTGTTTCAAGTGATCCTGCCTCATGTCGGGATTGTTGAGTTGTAATAACTTCACACATTCTGTCAAACCAGTGAGGTTGTTTGGAGGAAAACTGAGTGGTTTGTTGTGGCACTTGATATGGTAGTTGTTGAGGAATGAGCTGTTGTTGCATCATAAGGTATTGTTGTTGTGGATTGTATTTAGGAGGTTGTTGATTCATTGTGTGCGGAAGGTAATGTTGTTGCTGATACTGCTGAGGTTGTTGTTGCTGAGATGTTTGTTGTTGAACATGAGGAAAGTAGTGATTCGGTGGCTGAGACATCTTCGAACACTTGTGTAGAAATGGATCTTGTGGAAAGTGTAGAATTAACCAATTATCGAGAAACTTAGCCCAACTTCAAATGAGATTTCGAAAATAAGTTTTCGAAAACTTGGCAGATTATCGAGAACTTGGCAGTTTATCGAGAACTTGGCAGTTTATCAAGAACTTGGCAGTTTATCGAGAACTTGACAGGTTATCGAGAAAAAATAAGATTGCAATATGAAGCAGGTTTATCGAAAAAGTTAGATTTCGATACTTAATAAGGTTTATCGAAAAATAAGATTTCGATAACCAAGAAATTTTCTCGATAATGTTCGAAAATTTCGAAACTTAGTTTTCGAAATTATACAATTTCGAAAACTTTTACAATAGTCGAAGTACTTAACTTTCTTATACAAGAAAGAAAATACCGAGTCCACACAAACGAAGACGAGGGAGTGCACTTTATGAAGATCTCGATAATATGTAGGTTTTGTTTTGCAAAGAAAGCAATCCTTAAATTCGTTTTTCTTTCAAGATACTTGTACTTTTGTGTATAAAATGTGTAAATCTTAAGTAAAGTAGAAAACTTTATGAAAAATTTTAAACTTGAAAAGATCTCGATAAAGGTACAAGTAAGAAGAAATCGAATTTTGTTGTAAAAGTTTGGAACTTTATGGTTTGTTTTGATTTTAAACACAAGTTTGTAAGCAAAGATGTGAGAAAAACCAAGAAACAAAGCAAAAGTTTAAAAATTTCACAAAAAATTCGGTATTAACAAAACGAATTTGAGAAAAGAAATCAATGAAAACAAGAACTACACCTTCCTCTAGCGAATGATACCACTTGTTAGGTCACCATTTTGTAAACACAAGTATGATTGATAAAGAAATGAGATGAGAATGAGAGTGGGATGATTATGAGAAATTTGAGAAAATGAAATGCAAGAGTTTCCTTAATGTTTTCAAATAACCAACCAAGTTTACAAGAGGCCTAAGCTTACTATTTATAGGGAAGGAGCTAGGGCAACACACCCTCTCCTTCCACTCATCATTTCGTGGGCTTTTAGGGCCCATGGATCATATGACTTAAGCCTAGTAAACTAGAAACAATAACATAAATGTAAACAAATAATAACTTAAGCAACCTATTATTACAAATGACCGAGACTTGATAAAATATTAAAACTATGGTTCCAACATATTAGTTTAAATAAAATTTTGTTTTCATAATTTTTCTTCTTAGTTTATTGTTAATCTCTTGTTATTAAGGCTTTTATATCTTTTAAACTTTGTATTCATTCAGTTTCTATATAGCTAAAACAGAATCTCATTCCAATTCAGTTTTCTAAATAATTAAGAAAAACATAAAAATCAGAAAATAATAAAAAAAAAATCAAAAATAGTGTTTGATTAAAATTCAACTTATCAAATAAGCTTGTTTTTAGATTTAAGTATCTCATTTGAGCTTTGTAGCTTTTGTGAGATAGTTTATAGTTCAATTCATTCATAAAAAGAAAAGTCAACAAAAGTCAACAGTTGTGAGAAAATAGAGAATCAGTGGGTGTAATTGATAGTTCAAGAGAGATTGGGAAGCTCTTGGCCTGTCTAAAGACAGGCTTGCATAGTGAATCACCTCTGTTCTAGCTGAGGTGAAAAGCTATTGTAAGTTTTTGTTTCAAATTTCATAATATTAGTTCAAATATGTGATTCTGAGTTTCTGTTGAATTTGAGTTGTATTGATTGTTGATTTAGCTTCTGATAGTGTAATTTTAGCTTATTGGACTATTGGTTTGGTGATTTGTGGATTGATGCATCATTTCATAGTCTTGTTGGTATAATAAAGGGGTGTTTGGATCTGTTTGATTCAAACTGATTTAGCCGATAAATTGATTTGGTTCTTGTACTGTTAGACAACTTTGGGTTAATATAGGATAAAAACAGTAAAAAAATCAGTAGGTCTAGTCATAAGTAGTCAACTTCGGTCTAAAAATTGAGAACTGCTTGCTTCTTTGTTATCTGTATTGGTTAAGCTTATTGAATTAATGCAATTTATGGTTGTGAATGAAATTTTAGTGCTTATACATGTTCAAAATACATATAGTAACAGATTTGATCATTTGAAATTGGAATTAGTCAAATAGCTTGAGTAGCAATTAATTAACTGACTTAGAATTTGGTGCTTGATAAGCAGCTGAACTTGACTCAAATTAGAATAGTAATTGAGTGTTTATCATAGGCCTTTTAGGTTTTAGAGATATTCAGTAGTATAGAGTAGCTTTTGCCCTCAATAGTTTGTACTTTAGAGCTAATTAGGTGCGCTTATTGATTCTACAAGTTAAGGTGATCAGCACTAGTTTTCTGATTGAAAATAGGACTGCTAGTACTCATTTGAGCTCGTACCTGAGTTGTTTTGTTGTTGTTGAGTATCATTTAGAGTGTTTTAGTTGATTTCATTATTTCTTTGTCACTGGCTCATTCTATTTGGTGTTTGCTTACTCATTGGCTTATCATAAACTGCTTATTGCATCATTCAAGTGTTTCCGTGTTTAATTTGATCTGAATTGAGCTTATATAAGCTTATTTGACCATAACACTTTTGTGTTACAAGTTTCACAAAGATTTGTCACAAGTACTTATTAATAAGCACTTGTGATAAGCTGTTTTCCACTCATTAAGCACTTTTTCAGCTTAATTTCTTTTCAAAATTTTTTCTCAGGTTCATCTTAATATTCTTGATTTTCTGTGAATTTTTCAGATTTTTCTGAATTGATTTACTATTTTTCTTAGTTTAAATTCATTTTAAAATACTTTTTAATAAATAAAAAATCAAATAAAAATTAGAAAAAGCTTTAAAAAAAATCTAAAAATATTTTAGGAAATTCTTTTCTGATATTTTAGATTTTTCATAATTAATTTTGTATTTTTCACTTTTATTTTCACATTTTCTTTATTTTTAATTCATTTAAAAAATACAAAAATAGAAATAAATTCATAGAAAATTAATAAAATGTCAAAAAAATATTTTTCTTTTTCTCAAAATTATTTTAAGTAGTTTAAGATTTTTAGAAAATTATTTCACATATGTAGGATAATTTTTCATTAATAGTTACGTTTTAATTTGTACATTACGTTTCTAGATTCGCGTTTGAATTCCCGTTTTCAGTTTTTAATCACTTGTGCATACATAGCTTGTACCTTCTGCTTATTTCATCATCACTTTTCATTATTTGAATTTCTCATTCACAATTTTCACTTTTCCACATTTCACGACACGATTTGCCGAATTGAATTTCACGATTCTATTCACACCTTCGCACGGACTACGACCTCGGGTTTTACTTATTTCTTAGCAATTCCTTTAAGAAAATCTATACTATATACTAAATTGTAACTATCAATTTTTGGCGCCGCTGCCGGGGAAGGTTTGAAGTGAGTTTTGAATTTCGTTTTGAAAAATCGTGTTTTGAAAAACCTTCCTATATCTTGTGAATATTTTCTATAAAAATATAAAAATTGAAAAAATCAAAAACACTTTTCCTAAAGTGTTTTCAAAAATACAAAAAGAAAGTTATAGCCTCGACTCCCTCGTGGAAGAGGGGGCGTTGTAAACCAAATAAGCATACCAACATAAGAAAAACGTGAAATTAGTTGCTAATCGGATTACTTTAATTCTACAACCGAATAAGCGAGAAATACGGAAGCTTAGACATTAAATTGCAAGCTGGAGAGAGAAACACTCTTCTTTCCCGTTCAGTCGCGAGTAGTTTTGAAGGAAAAGATTACGATTAACGTAACGTTTGTAAAAAGAAAATAAAAAGTTTTTGAGATTTGTTTTTCAATAAATTTTAAAAAGCCAAAAATAATTCTAAATCAAAAATATAAAAAAAAAATAGATTTTCTTTTTCTTTTTCTTTTTCTTTTTAGTTTTGGTGTATGAACACCCGTTCAACTTCTGAAAGTCTTACTTCTCCATTCTCGAATCCCGAGAGGGTTTTATGACATAATCATCGGGTTCATTTCCCCAACAACGAGGAAATGAACAAGAACGAACAAAACATGGGACCCCTTCCGATGTGTGGTCCTCAATTCCTAAAATGGGATCCCTCCGATGGGACCCCAACCGGCTTTCGATCCACGTCCGATGGAGGAACAACTCCAATCACCATTCAATGGTGTGAGGAGAGCAATCGTGATTCCCGATATCATTACAAATTTTGAGATTAATCACGGATTGCTCAACCTAATCACGAGTATATCCTTTCACGGGTTTGAACACGAGGACCCATATGTTCACATAAGAAATTTCACCGACATCGTTGAGACCATTAAGATAAATCAAGTCCCTTACGATGTGGTGAAATTGAAGTTGTTTCCTTTCTCCCTTAAAGGGGCAGCCCGGACTTGGCTGGAAAAGGAACCACCGAATTTGATTCATACATGGAACGGTCTAGCTTCCAAGTTCGTGAATTATTTCTATCCTCCTTCTAAAACTTCTAATCTTTGATTCCAACAAGCTTTCGATGAGTTTCTCAGCGAAGCTTGGGATTGATATAAAGATTTGTTGGAAAAATGTCCGAATCATGGGTTCACACCCTTACAACAAATTGATACTTTCTACAATGGGTTGTGTCATGCTGACCAAGACTCACTCAATTCTGCTGCGGGTGGGAACTTGTTGACTCGAAACACGAATGAAACCTTCATGATAATTGAGAATAAGGCTCGTTTAAGAATGGCTAGAAACAAAACTCAAGTTTCTAATGCTAGTAGCAAAACTAATGATGAGATCATGAGTATGCTAGCAGCCATTAACAAGAAAGTTGATGCTATGTCTATTGCAAAACCTAATCATCAAGTGAATGTTGTAAATCAGAGTTGTGAAACTTGTGGTGGTCCACATCCGTATTATGAGTGTTCGTCAACCGGAGCCTATGCTCAAGAAAATGTGTATGCTGCAAATATGGGTGGAAATGGTTACCCACCTCAAGGAGATCGAAATCTTCTCAGCTACCGTTCGAACAATTATCTTGGACCACCCGGTTTTCAAAATCAGAGTCACAATAATAATGTGCAAAACCATACTCATCAAGTTAATCAAAATCAAAATCGAACAAATCAAGGTTTTCAAAACCAAGGGATTAACCACAATCGGAATTTTCAAGGGAATCAAAATCAAGCCCCGATTCAAGGGAATTTTCAAAATAATAATCATGAAAATTTTAATCATGGAAATCATAATCATGGCAATTTTCAAAACCGTGGGTAGAATTTCAATAATCAAAATCAAGGTGTTATTCCAAATCAATCGCCCACGGATGAGTTGATTAAGTAATTGCTTCAAAATCAACAAGCTTTTATGACAAAACATGAAGAAACAACAAGGTTATTGGCTACTCAAATTAGTGATCTTAACAAGCGTTTAAATGATTGACCCTCGGGCTCGGGAACTCTTCCAAGCAACACGATCGCTAACCCGAGGGGTTATGTAAAAGCGATCACGACTAGGAGTGGTGTTTCATATGATGGACCAACGGCTCCGACTGCCTCTTCATCTCTTCCTCCCAAAGTAGTCGCCCGTGAAACCAAGGTGACAACGGATACGGAAATTCCTATTAATAATGGAACGACCGAAAACATCCAACCTCCGATGGTCCAAACATCAAAAGGAAAAGAAAAAAGTCGTATATGAAGTTGAGAAAGAAATTCCCGTTAAAACAAAATTGCCTTATCCGTCACGCTTAATTGAACAAAGGCACCGCGAGAAAGATAAAAACCAGATGGAAAAGTTTTATCAGATCTTTCAAGAATTGCATTTTGATATAAGTCTCGCGGATGCTATACTTTTGATGCCTAAGTTTGCTTCGATGTTAAAAGGACTTTTGAATAATAAAGAAAAATTGTTTGAAATGTCAAAAACCTAGATGAATGAGAATTGCTCAGTGGTTCTTCTTAAAAACTACCC